>OU466863.1:45190747-45790747 GCA_911865555.2 Thlaspi arvense
TTCAAGTTACTAATCATTCTATTCTCAAACGTGTTTTTTCAGGTACATGAATCTTCGTTCAAGGGGAGACAACAATCTACTACAACCCATGGACAACATTCATCAGCTTGGTCACTCACGGCAAAGGAGAGTCAGAGAACAAACAAGAGCCTTTGAGGAGATTGTTCAGCACGGTTTGGTTGACTTTGAAGCTATGGCTGAACACGAGCATCCAGAAGGACCTCCTCCAGCTCACGGGGCAGCAGGAAGGGGCAATGGAAACCCCCAACACGCGGCTAGACCCCCAAGGATCATAGGAGCCGGAGATGCTCCCAATACTCATCACAAAAGGTTTGGGATCACTCCTCCTCCTGTACAAAACAACAACTTCGAGATCAAGCCAGGTTTCATCTCCATGGTGCAAAACAACAAGTTCCACGGCTTAGCAATGGAAGATCCCTTGGAGCACCTCGAAAACTTCGAGCAAGTATGTGGGATGATAAAGATCAATGGCATATCCGAAGATGCTTTCAAGCTGCGTCTCTTCCCCTTTTCACTCGGAGACAATGCTAGACATTGGGAGAAGACCCTCCCACAAGGCACCATCACCTCATGGGCCGAGTGTAAGAAGGCCTTTCTCTCAAAGTTCTTCTCAAGCACCAGGACAGCACGGTTGAGAAGCGAAATCAGCGGTTTCACTCAAAGGAACAATGAAACATTCAACGAGGCAATGGAGCGTTTAAAGACTACACGATCCAATGTCCTCATCACGGGTTCAGCGAGGAGACACTACTCAGTACCATATACCGTGGAGCCTCACCAAAGATCAGGTTGTTGCTTGACACAGCTACCAAAGGGAACTTCCTCGGTCAGGAGGTAGAAGAGGGTATGAAGCTGATAGAAAACTTGGCATTGAGTGATGGCAATTACGCTGAGGATTATGACCGTGCACCGAGAGGATCAGAGCTAGAGTCTCACAAGAAGGAGCTCAAATCTTTGCATGAGAAGATAGATAAGCTGGTGTTAGCCAATCAGAAGCATGTTCACTTTGTTGGTGAAGCTGATGAGAACCAAGAGGAGTTAGAGTTGAGCCAAGAAGAAGCCAATTGGGTGGCGGGACAGAATAACTACTTACCTCAAGGCTACAACCAAGGCTACCAGAACAACAACCTCTCTTACCGAAGCACCAATGTAGCCAACCCTAAAGATCAAGTGTACCCTGCTCAGCAAGCAAAACCTTTTATCCCTTACAACAAAGGTTTTCAACCGATTGGTGGTTTCCAAGGTCAAGGGCAGAACAACTTCCAAGGGCAACATCAAAATAACAAGGGTTATACACCTAACTACCCTCCGGGCTTTGCACCTCAGCAGCAACAACCGATGCAACAACAAGTTGACCCGGTTCAAGCAATGTTTCAACAGCTGATAAAAGGGCAAGCCTCTACAAACCAGAAGTTCGCCGAGATGAACACTCGTCTAGACTCGTCTCTCACTGACTTTTCCACTCAGATCACCAACTTAAACAACAAGATCAAGCAGCTAGAGAAAGGGAAAGCGAGTACGAGTAGTAAGAACAGTCTTCCGGGAAAGTGTGAGCAGAATCCCAAGGAGTATGCTAATACCATAACGTTGAGAAGCGACAAAGAGCTCGAACCTCCGATCTCTACCAAGCACAACGAGGACGTTGTAATTCAAGAGGGGGAGGGTAAACCTTCAGCTGATGATGATGAGATTAACTTTGACAACGTTTGGATCCAAGGGCTAAGAAGAGGAGACAAAGCAGTTGCTGAGAAGAAAGCTGAGCAAACCACTAAGGAGAAGAATGCTTATGTGCCTCCACCGTATGTACCTAAGCTGCCTTTTCCTGGTCGCTTCAAGAAGCAACTCATAGAGAAGCATAGAATCCTCTTTGAGAAGCATTTTAAGGACGTGGAGATCAAGCTACCTCTCGTTGACTGCCTTGCAATGATGCCTAAATGCGCCAAATTCTTCAAAGACACTCTCGTGAAGAAGAATAAGGAAAGCAAGGAGGTACTTGTTCTAAGTGAAGAATGTAGTGCTGTGATACATAAGGAGATAGTCCCTAAGAAGTTGGGAGACCCTGGAAGCTTCACTATACCCTGTGCTTTAGGTCCTCTAGAATTCAAGAGTTGCTTATGTGATCTAGGAGCTAGCATAAACCTGATGCCTCACTCCGTGGCTAAGAAGCATGGCTTTACTCGTTTCAAAGACTGTCGGATCTCATTGGTACTGACTGATAGGAGTGTGAGGCTACCAGTGGGGCTGCTTGAAGATTTACCGGTGCGAATCAGTGGTGTGAACGTGCCTACAGACTTCGTAGTGTTGGAGATGGATGAAGAGCCTAAGGATCCACTCATCTTAGGGAGACCATTCCTTGCAACCGCCGGGGCTATCATAAATGTGAAGAATGGGAAGATTGCCTTGCATTTGGGAAAGGAGATAAGGCTTGACTTCGACATCAATGAGGTTCTGAAGAAGCCGACCATTAAAGGGCAAGCTTTCTATATTGAAACGTTGGATGCTTTAGCGGATGAGTTGCTGGAAGAGCTGGCTCTAGAAGACCATCTGAAGCTAGCACTGACTAAGGAGCCAGGAGAGTTCGGCTATGTGGACTAGAGGACCCAGAAGTACGTCAACCTGCTGGATTCTAGGAGGATTGTTAAGAATGATGAAGGTTGCTGCCTAGAGATCGACCCCGAGATCGACGCTATCACTCGATCCAGGAGTCAGATCGACAAGGAAATCGAGAACACAACTCGATCCGGTGCAACAATCGATGGACAGATCGAGAAGAATGCTCGATCAGGAAAAACAATCGAGTCGGCGATCGAGAGAGACCTCCCGATCATTTTGGGGTCCAATCAAGAGATCGACTCAGCGTCTCGATTCCTTGCTCGATCCACATCAAATCGAGTAAGTGAATCGAGCAAAATGGCTCGATCTAGACGACATCGAGAGGAGAATCGACTGGAGGACTCGATTTCAGAAGGGAAGCGATGGAGGGAAGCAGTCTTAAGGGCCATGCCTCGGGTTCAAAGGAGAGTTCCAAGGAGGAAAGCAACAACAACAGCCACGAGGATGACTGGAGTGAGCTGTTAGCCCCAAGGGTGGACCTTAAGGAGCTCCCAAAAGGGCTAAGGTATGCTTTCTTAGGGCCTAATAACACCTATCCCGTGATTGTGAACGAAAACCTTAGTGATGATGAGTTGCACTCGCTCCTGACTGAGCTGAGAAAGTATAGGAAGGCCATTGGGTACTCATAGGATTCACTTGGATAATGAGAACGCCTCTTCTATAGAACATCAAAGGCGTTTGAATCCTAATTTGAAAGAGGTTGTTAAGAAAGAAATCCTTAAGCTTTTAGAGGCTGACGTGATCTATCCTATAAGTGACAGCACGTGGGTTTCTCCTGTACACGTGGTGCCTAAGAAGGGAGGGATCACAGTCATAAGGAATGAAAAAGATGAGCTTATTCTTACTAGAACCATCACTGGTCATAGGATGTGTATTGATTATAGGAAACTTAACCTTGCGACTAGGAAAGACCATTTCTCTTTGCCTTTTATTGATCAAATGCTTGAGAGACTTGCTAATCACCCTTACTACTGTTTTCTCGATGGGTATAGCGGTTTCTTTCAAATACCAATTCACCCAAATGATCAGGAGAAGATGACCTTCACATGTCCCTACGGTACCTTTACATATCGAAGGATGCCGTTTGGATTGTGTAATGCACCGACTACGTTTCAGCGGTGTATGATGTCGATCTTCTCTGATCTAATAGAGGAGATGGTAGAGGTGTTCATGGATGACTTCTATGTCTATGGTGCGTCCTTTTCTGCGTGTTTGTTGAATCTTTGCAGGGTACTAAAACGTTGTGAAGAGACAAACTTGGTGCTGAACTGGGAGAAATGCCACTTTATGGTTAAGGAAGGGATCGTGCTTGGTCATAAGATATCAGAGAAGGGCATTGAGGTTGATCAGGCTAAAGTGGAGGTCATGATGGGTCTTGAGCCGCCGGTTAATGTCAAGGGAGTCAGAAGCTTCTTGGGACACGCAGGGTTCTATAGGCGCTTCATCAATGATTTCTCCAAGATTGCACGCCCTCTTACACGGTTGTTGTGCAAGGAAGCTGAGATTGTGTTTGATGAGGAGTGTTTGAAAGCTTTCGTGACCATCAAGGAAGCCCTTACATCAGCTCCTATATTCCAAGCACCAGATTGGTCTCTTCCCTTTGAGATCATGTGTGATGCTAGTGACTACGCCGTAGGAGCCGTTCTTGGTCAGAAGAAAGACACGAAGCTACACGTGATCTACTATGCTTCAAGAACCTTGGATGACATGCAAACAAGGTACACAACTACGGAGAAGGAGTTGCTTGCAGTAGTGTTCGCCTTTGAGAAGTTCAGATCATATCTCGTTGGTGCCAAGGCTATTGTATACACGGATCACGCTGCCTTGCGATACATCTACTCGAAGAAAGACACCAAGCCTCGGCTCTTAAGATGGATTATCTTACTCCAGGAGTTTGACATGGAGATTAAAGACAAGAAAGGAATAGAAAGGATCAACGAGTCTCTCCCTTTAGATGACTCTCTTCCAGAAGAGCAGCTTATGGCGATTACCACGGCTGTTTGTGGAAAGCTAGAAGGGAGGTTTGAGGAGGTGTTGAGTTTCAAAGAGGAGGATCTACCGTGGTATGCTGATGTAGTGAACTATCTAGCGTGTGGTGAGGAGCCAACACATCTCAACAGCTATCACAAGAAGCGGTTTATGAGGGAGGCTAGTGACTACTTTTGGGACGAGCCCTATTTATACAAGAGGGGAGTAGACAATTTGTACCGGAGATGTGTTACAAAGGAAGAAGCCAGGGACATCCTCTATCATTGCCATGGCTCTTCCTACGGAGGACACTTCGCCTCATTCAAGACTGTCACGAAGGTGTTGCAAGCCGGTTTCTGGTGGCCGTCCATTTTTAAAGATGGACACGAGTTTGTGAAGAGCTGTGAGGCATGTCAACGAGCAGGGAATATCACTAAGAGGAACGAAATGCCTCAAGTTCCCATTTTCGAGGTTGACGTGTTCGACGCGTGGGGCATAGACTTCATGGGGCCATTTCCTTCTTCATATGGCAACAAATACATCTTAGTAGCAGTGGATTATGTCTCTAAATGGGTTGAGGCTGTTGCTTCCCCTAAAAAATGACTCTAAGGTGGTAATCAAGCTGTTCAAGAGTATCATCTTCCCGAGGTTTGGGGTACCTAAGGTTGTCATAAGCGATGGGGGAAGCCACTTCATAAACAAGGTCTTTGAGAACCTCTTGAGAAAGTATGGAGTTAAGCATAAGGTGGCTACACCGTATCATCCTCAAACAAGCGGTCAAGTGGAAGTCTCCAACAGGCAAATCAAGGCTATACTAGAGAAGACTGTCGGAGCAACAAGGAAAGACTGGGCAGTGAAGCTGGACGACGCTCTTTGGGCCTACCGTACCGCCTTCAAAACGCCGATTGGTACAACTCCTTTCACTCTACTCTATGGCAAGGGCTGTCATCTCCCGGTTGAGCTGGAACACCGTGCGTTGTGGGCTGTGAAGAGGCTGAACTTTGACCTCAAGACTGCTCAGGAGAGGCGCCTTATTCAGCTACACGAACTGGATGAGTTGAGGCTGAACGCTTACGAGAGCTCTCGGATATACAAGGAGCGGACTAAGGAGACTCATGACAAGAAGTTAGTTGCCAAGGAGCTTAAGGAAGGAGGTTTAGTGTTGCTGTACAACTCGAGGCTCAAACTCTTCCCGGGCAAGCTGAAATCAAGGTGGAGCGGACCGTTCGTAATTCAAGAAGTGTTGCCTTATGGAGCTGTTACTCTGATGGGAAAAAGTGGCAGTGCATTCACCGTCAACGGACACAGAGTCAAGCCTTACTTGGCAGACGGCTATGACAAGGAAAGTACCTCGGTGCTTCTCCAAGACCCACCATCCGCTTAAACCAAGTAAGGTCTAGCTAAAGACGTTAAAGAAAGCGCACTTGGGAGGCATTCCCATCTTATCTTGTACATACTTCTGCTTTATTTCCCTTTCAGTTTTATGTTTTTATTCTGCAAGTGTGTAGGAACAGGTATAAGGAGTCTAAACCTTGATCTTGAAGTCTAAAAGAGGCGATAGGGGTTAAGATAAGGCTAGAGATCGAGTGCTAGATCGACTGATCCTGGCTCGATCTTTGCTAGATCGAGTCAGTGAATCGAGAGGAGCCAGTCGATCTAGACGAGAACGAGTGACAAGATCGACCTTGACGAAAAAGGATCGATCGATCCAAAACAGATCGACCGATCTAATTTCTCTCGGGAAAATCTGTTGAAAACAGATCGATCACTCGACTCGATCCATCACTCGATCTGTGCCAAATCGACCCCTAAATCGAGGACATAGCTCGATCATGAGGACTTAGCCGAGGAGCCAACATCTCAATGATCGAGAGAGCCAATCGATCGAAGACTCGATTCACCATGAATCGAGTCTCAAATCGAGTAACCCTCTCGATCATAAGCCATTATGGGCATGAGATCGAGTCCTAGATCGACCAAATGGACTCGATCTCATGCCGAGGTAACATTTCCTTTCCCTCCTTTACTCTTTTCCCTCCAACTTTTAAATTCAAAACTTGGTCAAGGCAAGCATCTTTGACCATGAAAGATGTGCCTTGACCAAGACTTTGTCAGAAAAACCACTTTTACTACCCATTGTTTTGTGCGGTGCAAGGCAACTTCCTCTTACATTGGCGGTTTCCTCACTCCTCTGTTTGTGCAAGCTGGTGTGCCCATTCACGACTTCGCCCATGTACCGACCAGAGCTTTCATGGACGAGGCATACATGAGGAATACTGACAGCTTGGGACGCACGCCAGCGGAAGGGTTCTACGCCTACCTCTTCATAGACGACGAAGACAAGAAGAGAGTGTGCATCCTGCCTAACAAAGATGAAACCGAGCTGCTTGGTGTTGGGAACATCGAGTTCTTGCCCACGGAGGAAGAATGCTTTGCCCCTTTAGGAGGACCACCTGCTTCAGCGATTGCCCCTCGTCAAAGGTCAGTGTCTCCAGCAACGGAAGATGAGATGCCCGAAGCCTACACACTTCCAAAGCTAGACTTTGAGCCGAGGACAAAAACTGAGAAGTTCCTAGCATCTGTTGTGGAGATACAAAGGAAGATCAACAAGTGGCAAGGCAAGATGCTCAAGAAGCTTGGAAAGAAGGTCAAAGCACTTCAGGGAGGCTCACCTAAGAAAGCTGCGAGCCAAGAGGTGCAACAACCCGAGAAGAGAAGGCTCTCAACCGGTGGAGTTGTCATCCGCAAGACCCAAGGAAGCACCATTCAGCCGGCGCGCCACTCTCTCCAAGAACCAGCCGACAAAGGCAAGACCATAGTCTCTAGCTCCTCTGGAACATCCTCAAGTTCCAGCCGAGACTAGACCAGTGGTAACAACCTTCTTCCATTGTACATAACCGCTCATATTTTCTTCTTTTTGCTTTGTGTTTGCAACTCCTTCGAATGAGTTTGCCACCGGGACGGTGTCAAGCAAGTTTGGGGGAGTACATGTGTGATTTGAATTGTGTTCTTTGATCTTATTTTCCTTTAGCATCCTTGAGTCTTTAGTTCATGAAAAATTGGTATAATTTTTAAAACTCTTTCAAAGATTCATGTAGTTGCATTCATCTTGTCAAAACATGTTAGGATTGAGTCTATAGTTTCTCATAGCATCTAGGTTGTTTGCATTTTGCATAAGGGGTTAGAATTTCTTAAAAAGGTGTTTTTACTTATGAATTGTTTCAATGTCCTAGTTAGTAGTTCTCTAATGCTTTGTCTATGCTTTGAAAGTAAGTTCTTACCATGCTTGGATCACTTGTTAGGATTTTCGTGGCTTGAATTGAACTCTCATGATTTGAAACTCATCCTAATAAGTGAAAACCTTAATTTGAAATTCTAATTATCATCCTTATGCATTTGAAAATGAACACATGGTTTTAAAATATTTAGGCTCTCTTCTTCCTTTTTACCACTCTTTGTGAGCCTAAGTAGAACTCCCTCCTTGAACCCTACCCTTCTTTGAAGCCAAATGTTTTTGTGTGACATCTTTGTGAGGCCTTTCTTTCGGTTTGAAATTGGCATAAAGTGTTAGGTTTAGGCGACATGATTTAGTTTTCATATGATTGCTAGCTTTGCATTTTGAAGCTAGGTATAAGCTTAGGATAAGTTTGGGGGATCATTGGGGTTGTTTTCTTTTCCATTTGTTCTCGGTTTCAAAGAGTTTTGTGTTTTAAAGAAAGAAATGGGTTTTAAGTGAAAAGTTGTGTTTTAAAAACTAAGTATGCTCTAAGAAATTTCAGGAGGTAGCTCTCCCATAATAAAATAAAAAAGAAAAAGAAAAGAAAAAAAAAAGAAATAAAAGAGCCTAAGTGCCAAATAAAAATAAAAAAAAAAAAGAGAAAGAAAAAAAATAAGAGAGCTACCAATAAGAAATATCTAAAGAGCAAAATTATTTTCAAAACCTTTTCACTAGCCTAAAAAGTTTAAAAATGTCTTTGTTTCGAATTGGGGATTGCTAAGTTTGTGAAGAACAAAGGGTAGACTCTAAGTGGTGAGTGAGGATAAAATTTGTTAAATGAGAGGGGTATAGGATCGTTTGTTAGATTACATGGATAGATGAGAATCTAATCATGTATGCATAAATTGTCTTTACCTTTAGCATTATGCACAAGTTCAACCATTTTTGAGAGAAACCCTTGCTCTAATTATAAACCCTTTTCAAATGAGATCATTCAATTCTCATAACCTTCACCCTTAGCCAAATGTGTTTTGCTTTAAAGTGCATAAGTTTGATTCATGGTTCTAACGTTAATGAATGTTAAAGGATGAGTTTCTTTGATTGTTAGGAATAGGAGAGTCATGATTTGAATTTCTTTGTGTGATGAGTATGACTAAGTTCTTTGGAGTATGAGTGTAAGCATAGCATTTTAGAACTGTTAACTAGGACATTGAGATTGATTCATTTGAAAGGCACCTTTGCAAGAAGTTTAAATCCCCATTCGTTTTTCGGAAAACCTCTCTTCCTTACTTTTTTTCTGTTGCTTGAGGGCAAACAAGAAGTAAGTTTGGGGGAGTTGATGTTACTGCATATTGCATACATTTTGCATACTCATTAGTTAGCTTTTCATGCTTTTGTATCACATTTTAGGTTAGATTGCATCACTTAGAGTCCTAGAGCATTCTTGCACCAGCATACGCATGTTCCTTGCACTTTGCATCATATTCAGGTTGTTTCTGGCTGCTTTGGAGTCGTGGAGGTTCGTGGACATGTTGAGGCTGATGTAGCAGTTCGTGGGAGCTTAGATATATGCTAAGGATCAGAGATCGAGGAGCAGATCGAGCATGGCCGGTCGATCTAGGTGTTGATCGACCAGAAGATCGAGCCAACCAAGCGATACAAGGAGAATGATCGAGACAAGGATCGAGTGAAGCAGTCGATCAAACGGTACGGACGTAAATGACGCCATGCAGAGCGAGAGCCAGATCGAGTACACCACTCGATCCACCCATAGATCGATACCGAGATCGGATGCAACACTCGATTCGCCGATGATGATCGAGACCCAGATCGAGCCGAAGACACGATGTCCGGATATGATCGAGAGAACCGCTCGATCCAGGAGTCGATCTCTGTCCTTTCAACCGTTTTTGGCCGCTAGCGAGGGGGGGACCATCAGCTTGTTTCGGCATTTTGGGAAGGCGGCGACGTCCTTTTTCCCAGACAACTTTAGATCCTTATCTTTTTCCTTATGTTTTCTCTCGGTTTTTCGGAAAGAACACCATTGTTGAACCTGCGTTTTTCTTAAGCTTTGTAATCGAATCGTTCCCGTTTTAATCTAGTTTTCTTTTCATGTTCATCGTCTCGTTTTACATGCTTTGCTTGATTTACTCTATGTGTAGTGAGTAGTTTATTTGGGTTCGGGGTTGAGAGGATTAATGGGTCTAAAGGGTTTCGATCATGGGGTTTTTCTAAACGTTTTTCAATGGCTATCTCTTCTAAGGTGTTGAGATCTCAATGCTTGAAGACTCTCACGCCAAGAGCTTCATGATCCGAGAGGTTCCTTACCTTGACAGGATTCAGGAGCCTCGGAAAGATCACACCTTAGAGACTAGTTACCCCTTCCCAAAAGCCATGGAAATTTGGGGGATTAGTTAAGCCATTCATTTGAAATCTGTTTTCCTTTCCCTTCGACCTCTCTTTCCACCAAAAGCCATGGGTTTGGACGAGAAGATGAAGGAGTGATCTATACCGAAAGCCACAGATAGATCTTGCTTAGTTTTCAAGGCTTAGAGATCCTCACAAAGTGAGTCGATTTAAAGTTTTTAACCCAAGGTCGAACCTTTGAAACCCCTGACCATGAATCTCAACCCTAGGCCCTTTCTTTTAGCATCTTTACATCTTATCTCGTCATTCGCTTGATCTCTGATAGCATCCTGGTCATTAGTTTTACTGTTCTTGCATTTTTAGACGAGATCGATTGTTATTGCTCGATCTAGTGGTCGATCTCATGGTCGATCCACTAGACGAATTTTAGTAATTTGAAGCTTGGTTCCTCGTGGTAGTTCCTTCATTCTTAGTATTTTTAAAATAGGTTGCATTCCATTTAAGTTGCTGTATCTAGTTTTTAGAGATTTTATCATAAATCATCTCATTTCGCTTAGATTTGCATTAGTCCTTGTATTCTCTTTGCATTCTCTATCATCCTAGGCTTGGATTGACTCTCACTTGCTTGCTGTACTACAACATATCTTGCATTTGAGTTTGATAACCTCATTGCAATTTAACCGTTGCTAAGAAAGTGTCTATCAGAAATCCACACTCAGAAATTTATATGTATTTGTAAGGAAAGAATTTTAGAGAATTGAGGGCTAGATTCTCTCGAACAGATTGACAATATAAGCTAGCACTAACTGAAATAAAGACTTAGTATTAATCGATTGAATGAAACGGTTACAAGGATTTCGATGAAGAAGATAAACTGAAAAGAGCTCAATGAGCGGTTACAGAGTTTTCAGGTGTAAAAAGTGTGTAAAAAGTCAAGCCGAAGGTCCCCTGAACTGAGTCGCTCTTCTTCTTTATATAGCTCGCCTCATCAAACTTCGAACTCCAGCGCGTATCTCGGCCACGTGGAGCAGGTTCAGCTGGAAATCCCGCCACGTGCAGCAACCTCTTCCGCGATCTTCGGACTCGTTCGAACTAGCGAGAATATACTTTGACTTGGATCAGATCCTTCCTTGTTTCTCGAGATTTGGTCGAGCTAGAGCTTGACCTCGCTGAACGAATCGTCTTGCTGCTCGGGATTGGATCGTTGAAAGGTGAATGGGCCTGGGCCGTAAGGTTGAAGCCCAGTCATTTTGGCTTAGTTTGGACCTGCCCGTTGGGCTTGAGTGGGCCGGATTTGGGGTGTCAAATCAAGCTCCAACAATATTTCTATGATATACAATCGAAAATAAAAAAATATAGCACAGTGACTGTTGGAGCTGGATTTGAAACCCCAAATCCCACTCAAGCCCAACGGACGGGTCCAAACTAAGCCAAAATGACTGGGTTTCAACCTTGCAGCCCAGGCCCATTCACCTTTCAACGATCCAATCCCGAGCAGCAAGACGATTCGTTCAGCGAGGTCAAGCTCTAGCTCGACCGAATCCCGAGAAACAAGGAAGGATCCAAGCCAAGTCAGAGCATATTCTCGCCAGTTCAAACAAATCCGAAGATCGCGGAGGAAGTTGCCGCACGTGGCGAGATATCCGGCTGAGGCTGCTACACGTGGCCGAGATACGCGCTGGAGCTCGAAGCTCGATGAGGCGAGCTATAAAAAGAAGGAAAACGGCTTAGTTTTGAGGACCTTCAGCTTGATCTTTGGACACACTTTTTACACCTAGAAACTCTGTGACCGCTCCTTGAGCTCTTTTCAGTTCATCTTCTTTATCGAAATCTTTGTAACCATTTTATTCGACCGATCAATACAAAGTCCTTATTTCAGTTAGTGCTAGCTTATATTGTCAATCTGTTCGAGAGAATCTAGCTCTCAATTCTCCTAAGTTTCTTTCCTTACAAAAACACATAAATTTCTTAGTGTGGATTTCTGCATCCACATTTTGGCGCCGTCTGTGGGGACAGATCAATAGATTAATCTTACTCAAGAGCAGATTCAAAGCCAGCTGAAACCGAAATGGATTCAACTCAACAAACCTCGGGAAACGTCTCACCGATTCTGATCTCTCCATATCAAGTTACCCCGACCGACAACGTCAGCCAGACAGCCGGCGGAAACGAACCCAGGGTTACGACCCTCGTCGACACCACCGGCACGAACTCTAACATTCCCAGCCGTGTGGAACCAATCGTGATCAATCTCGTCTCCCCACCGGGGACGATGAGCAACCAATCACAAACGACGGAGAGGCCTCCCTCTCGGACCTGGGTGCGATCTGAGAATCCACCTACACCCGGCAACACAAAGCCGAGCAGCTCCTGTTTCCCCGACGATAGCCGTAGCTTCTAGGAGCACATCGGACTTGGCGGAGATACTCCAAATGCTCACGCACCTGATCGATCGACAACAAGATCAGGAGATCAGATTAGAAAGACAGGAAAGACGTCAAGCCGCAGCTCGATCCGCTGCGAGTCCACCTCCGCGGACACAGATCGACTTCTCGTCGATCCCTGCTCCGAGTAATCCACCCGGACCTAACGTGACACCTCTGCGTGCTCCAGGTCCACCAAGCTTCGCCCCCACGGCGAACCAGACACCAGTCACCACGGATAATCCGACTCTAGGGATACCAGAGATGGGACCTCGTCCCATTACGAGATATCCATCTCCGCCAGTTCCGACCCCAGGAATACCCGAGATGGGGCACCACCCCAACACGAGATATCCATCTCCACCATTAAGACCACCCTGAACCGAGCCACCTCGACAGAGATGGCTTGGATCCTCGACATTCGCCTCTAGCTCGCAGATGCCACCCCAGTTCGGCCAACAACCGAACACGACCTCGAGTTCGAGACCTCCTCACGGGATTTGCAAACAACCCGTGGGGTTCATTCACCAATAACCCGGAACTCACATTCCGAATGACCTGACCTGAGCTAACCACCTCGGCCTCGGCTGAAGAAACCTAGTCGACTGCGAATCTTTTGAAAGATTCCAGAATCAGACCAACTACGCTATTCGGCAGATTAACTCCATGTTCCATCAAGCCACAAGCTCAGCTCCCGACATCGATCGAGTAATTCGCGAGACCCAACAAACTCTGTTCACCTACTCGATCATGCACACATACCTCCGAGACACTACCAAAGTAAAAGTCCCGGAGTATGTTGGGAACAGCGACCTGAAAGCCCATATCCGACTCTTCAACCTCGCAGCTATCCGAGCTAATTTCTCCCCAGAAGAGAAAGAAGCAGGATACTGCATGCTCTTCGCCAAAAACCTAGTCGGACCAGCTCAGGAATGGTTCGCGACGCTGGAAGAAAATTCGATCTCGATTTTCAACGAGCTTCGCAGTAGCCTTCCTCAAACAGTATTCTATATTCATCAAAAAACGAGAAACCAAAGCGGATCTCTGGAAGCTAGTCCAAGCTCCAGATGGACCGCTTCGATCATACATCGCTAAATTCAAAGCGATCAAAGCAAAATTCGCTAACCCTAACGAAGCAGTAGCCCTGCTCGCCCTCCGAACCAACCTTTGGTATCAGTCAAGATTCAAGGCGGAGCTCACACTTCGTTCTACGGAGTCACTCGACGACGCGCTCCATTGCGCTTCCATATACGCTATCTTCGAGGACGAAACAACGGCCTGCGAAGTAAAATACCGTAACTCACAGCTCCACCTCGCATCCCCCGGGTCGAGGAAATTGATATTTCTGCATATTTAGTGTATTTTGCATACATATAAGTTAGTTTTCACGCATTTACCTTGCATGTTAGGCTAGTTTGCATCGCTTTAGGTCCTAGAGTACTTTTGCACCAGCATTTGCATGTTTCGTGCATTTTGCATCACAATCAGGTTGTTTTCGGTTACTTTGGAGCTATGGATGACTTGTGGATGCGCGAAGGCTCGTGAGGAAGTCCGTGGACACTTGGAGAAATCAGGATTGCACGCTAAGGACCTGAAATCGAGTAGCAGATCGAGCAAGACAGGTCGATCTAGACGAGATCGATCAGAAGATCGAGTATGGAGATCGATTTGGAGTACGGACGTAGACGACGCCATACAGATCGAGGACCGGATCGAGCTTCCAACCCGATCAGCACAAGATCGACTCAGAGATCGACCAAGAGCCATCCGATCCAAGACGAGATCAAGTGCCAGATCGAGCTTCATGATCGATCCCAAACCAACCTTATCCGTCCAGCCTGTTTTTGGACCGTAGCGAAGGGGGGGACCAGTTGCGGTTTGGCCATTTTTTGCAAAAAACAACGATCCCTTTCATTATTCCGTCATGTCGACTACTTTTTTATCATCTCTCTCGTTTTAGGCGATACGCCATTGTTAGGCTTCGAGCTTTTCTTGTTTTTGCTTTTGAATATTGGATCGTTTAAGTTAAATCAATCGTTTTTCATGTTTAGTTCTTCATTTATTGCATTTCGTACGGTTTATTTTATGAGTCGCGAGTAGTTTCATCGGGTTTTGGGGTTGAGAGGATTCAAAGGGGTCAAAAAAAGTTTTTAAGTTTGGTGTTTTCATGTTCTTCATGGCTTTCTATTCTAGGATGTCGAGTTCTTAAGGCTTAAAGAGTCTCACGCCAAGATCTTTATGATCAGATAGAGCTCTTACCTTGACAGAATCCAGAGATCTCTGAAAATCGCATCCTAGAGACTAGTTACCCTTTCCCAAACGCCATGGTAGTTTAGGGGACTAGTTAAGCCGCGGGTTTGAAATCGGATTTCCTTTCCCTTCAATCTCTTTTTTCGCCAACCCCATGGGTCTGGAGGAGAGAATGAAGGAGTGATCCATACCACACGCCATGGATGGATCTCGTTTTGTTTTCAAGGCTTAGAGAATCTCACAAAGTGAGTAGATCTGGAGTATTCAAACCAAGCTTGGACCTTTGAGACCCTTGAACATGAATCTCAACCCTAGACCCTCTTTCTTAGTATTCTTACATCTCTGTTAATCATTCGCTTGTTATTTGTTGCATCCTGGTCATTAGTTTCGTTGCATTTGAAATTTTAGACGAGATCGATCGTTGTTGCTCACCTAGTGGTCGATCCTGTGGTCGATCCACTAATCGATTTTTATAAATTCATAGCTTTGCATTTTAATCATTCTGTTTGTTCGTCGTGGTAGTTCACTCGTTTCTGGTAATTTTAAAATAGTTTTGCCTTGCATTTAGTCGTTGCATCTAGTTTTTAGGATTTTCACAAAACCGTTCATCATTTGCCTAGCTTTACTAGATCCTTGCATTCTGATTGCACTTTCTAGCTCCTAGGTTGGATTGATTCCTCTTGCATGCTATACTACGACTGTGTGCTGCTTGAGTTTTGATAACCTCCTGCTGCATTGCATCACTCCCTTGTAACATTACCAAAAAGCTGTTATCAAATGGCGCTGTTGCCATCTTAGGAGTGTTTAGAAGGCATTGAGATTTGAGGTTTAGTAAAGACTAGACCTTTCTTTTTTGCTATCTACCACCCAAGATTTGCTTGTTGCTTGACACAGCTAATAAGGGAAACTTTCTTGGGTAAGAGGTAGAAGAAGGCATGGAGCTGATTGAGAACTTGGCATTGAGTGACGGCAACTACGCTGAAGATTACGACCGTGCACCGAGAGGTTATGAGCTAGAGTCTCACAAGAAAGAGCTTAAGTCATTACATGAGAAGATTGATAAGCTGGTGTTGGCTAATCAGAAGCATGTTCACTTTATTGGTGAAGTGGATGAAATCTTAGAGGAGCTTGAGTTGAGTCAAGAAGAAGCCAACTGGGTGGCGGGGTCAAAACAACTACAAACCTCAAGGGTATTCACAAGGCTACAACCAGAACAACAATCTCTCATACCGTAGCACCAACGTCGCGAACCCTAAGGATCAAGTGTACCCTGCTCAGCAAGCAAAGCCTTTCGTACCATACAACAAAGGTTTTTAGCAGAGTGGTGGCTTCCAAGGGCAAGGGCAGAACAACTTCCAAGGCCAACAGCAAGGAAACAAGGGTTATACGCCAATGTACCCTCCGGGCTTTGTACCTCAACAACAACAACCGATGCAACAACAACAAGTTGATCCTGTCCAAGCTATGTTTCAACAATTGATTCAAGGGCAAGCATCTACAAATCAGAAGTTTGCCGTGATGAACACTCGTTTAGACTCGTCTCTCACGGATTTCTCTACTCAGATTACAAATTTGAATAACAAGATCAATCAGCTAGAGAAGGGAAAGGCGAGTACAAGCGTTCAGAGTAGCTTACCGGGAAAGTGTGAGCAGAATCCCAAGGAATACACCAATGCTATTACGCTAAGGAGTGGGAAAGAGCTTGCACATACGGTTACTCCAAAGATCAACGAGGACGTTGTAATTCAAGAGGGGGAGGGTAAGCTTTCAGCCGATGATGAGATAAACTTTGACAATGTATGGATTCAAGGACCAAGGAGAGGTGAGAAAGCGGTTGTTAAGAAGAAAGCGGAGCAAACTACTAAGGAGAAGGATGCTTATGTGCCTCCACTGTATGTACCTAAGCTACCTTTTCCTGGCCGCTTCAATAAGCAACTCATAGAGAAGCATAGAGTCTTGTTTGAGAAGTACCTAAAGGACGTAGAGATCAAGCTATCTCTCGTGGACTGCCTTGCAATGATGCCTAAATGCGCCAAATTCTTCAAAGATACGCTCGTGAAGAAGAATAAGGAAAGCAAGGAAGTGCTTGTTCTTAGTGAGGAGTGTAGTGCTGTGATACACAAGGAGATAGTCCCTAAGAAGTTGGGAGACCCTGAAAGCTTCACTATACCTTGCGCTTTAGGTCCTTTGGAGTTCAAGAGTTGCCTTTGTGATCTCGGAGGTAGTATAAATTCTGATGCCTCATTCCGTGGCAAAGAAGCTTGGCTTTACCCGTTTCAAGGATTGTAGAATTTCGTTGGTACTAGCTGACAGAAGTGTGAGGTTACCCGTGGGTTTGCTTGAGGACTTGCCAGTGAGAATCAGTGGAGTAAGCGTGCCCACAGATTTCGTTGTGTTGGAAATGGACGAAGAGCCTAAGGATCCACTCATCCTCGGTAGACCTTTCTTAGCCACCGCCGGAGCCATCATAGACGTCAAGAATGGGAAGATTGCTCTGCACTTGGGTAAAGATATAAGGCTGGACTTCGATATCAACGAGCATCTGAAGAAGCCTACGATAGAAGGGCAAGCTTTCTACATTGAAACATTGGATGCCTTAGCGGATGAGTTGCTAGAGGAGTTGGCTCAAGAAGATCATTTGAAGCTGGCATTGACTAAGGAGCCAGGAGAGTTCGGTTACGTGGATCAGAGGACTCAGGAATACATCAACTTGCTTGATTCAAGGAAGGTTGTGCTAGAAGATGAAGGCACTTGCGTAGAGATCGACTCCGAGATCGATGACATTACTCGATCCAGGGGTCAAATCGACAAGACAATCGAGAGCACAACTCGATCCGGTGCAGCAATCGACAGTAAGATCGAGGAGGGTGATCGATCCAGGAAAACAATCGAGTCCAAGATCGAGAGAGGCCTTCTGATCAGTTTGAGGCCTAATCCGGAGATCGACTCAGCGTCTCGATCTCTCACTCGATCCACAATAAATCGAGTGAGTGAATCGAGCGAAATTGCACGATCTAGACGAACTCGAGAGCAAGATCGACTGGACGACCCGATTTCAGAAGGGATAGCGGTTGGAGAAAGCAGCCTCAAGGGCCATGTCTCGGGTTATAAGGAAGGTTCCAAGGCGGAAAATAGCAGCAACAACCACGAGGATGATTGGAGCGAGCTGCTAGCCCCAAAGGTGGACCTTAAGGAGCTCCCAAAAGGGCTAAGATATGCTTTCTTAGGGCCTAACGAAACCTATCCTGTGATTGTGAATGAAAACTTAAGTGATGATGAGTTGCACTCGCTCTTAACTGAGTTGAGAAAGTATAGGAAGGCCATTGGGTACTCTCTAAGTGACATCAAGGGCCTTTCACCAATGCTTTGCACTCATAAGATTCACTTGGATAATAAGAACGCCTCTTCTATAGAACATCAAAGGCGTTTGAATCCTAATTTGAAAGAGGTTGTTAAGAAAGAGATTCTTAAGCTGCTAGAAGCTGACGTGATCTATCCCATAAGTGACAGCACGTGGGTTTCTCCCGTAAACGTGGTGCCTAAGAAGGGAGGGATCACGGTCATTAAGAATGACAAAGATGAGCTTATACCTACTAGGACCATTACTGGACACCGTATGTGTATTGATTATAGGAAGCTTAATCTTGCTACTAGAAAGGATCATTTTCCCTTGCCTTTTATTGATCAAATGCTTGAAAGACTTGCTAATCACCCCTACTATTGCTTTCTTGATGGATATAGTCGATTTTTCCAAATACCAATCCATCCAAATGAACAGGAGAAGACGACCTTTACATGCCCTTATGGCACCTTCGCGTATCGAAGGATGCCATTCGGGTTGTGTAACGCACCGGCTACGTTTCAGCGGTGTATGATGTCGATCTTCTCCGATCTAATAGAAGAGATGGTAGAGGTGTTTATTGATGACTTCTCGGTCTATGGTGTGTCCTTTTCTGCGTGTTTGTTGAATCTTTGCAAGGTACTAAAGCGTTGTGAGGAAACAAACTTTGTGCTTAATTGGGAAAAATGCCACTTCATGGTGAAGGAAGGGATCGTGCTTGGCCATAAGATATCAGAGAAGGGTATTGAGGTTGACAAGGCTAAGGTTGAAGTGATGATGAGTCTTGAGCCGCCGGTTAACGTCAAAGGGGTGAGAAGTTTCTTGGGACACGCCGGCTTCTACAGGCGCTTCATCAAGGATTTTTCTAAGATTGCACGCCCTCTTACACGGCTGTTGTGCAAGGACGCTGATTTCGTCTTTGATGAGGAGTGTTTGCAAGCTTTCATGACCATCAAGGAGGCTCTAGTATCCGCGCCTATAGTGCAAGCACCGGACTGGACTCTACCTTTCGAGATTAGGTGTGATGCTAGTGACTACGCCGTGGGAGCCGTTCTAGGTCAAAGGAAAGATAAGAAGCTGCACGTGATTTACTATGCTTCAAGAACCTTGGATGACACGCAAACAAGGTACACCACCACAGAGAAGGAGCTATTGGCAGTAGTGTTTGCCTTTGAGAAGTTCCGGTCATACCTCGTGGGTTCCAAGGCCATTGTCTACACAGATCACACGGCTTTGCGCTACATCTATTCCAAGAAGGACACTAAGACGAGGCTTTTGAGATGGATTCTTCTTCTTCAGGAGTTTGACATGGAGATCAAAGACAAGAAAGGGATAGAAAACGGCGTTGCTGACCATCTCTCCCGGTTAAGAATCAACGAGTCTCTTCCTTTAGATAATTCTCTCCCCGAGGAACAACTCATGGCAATCACTACGGCTGTTTGTGGGAGCCTAGAAGGGCGGTTTGAGGAAGTTCTGAGCTTCAAAGAGGAGGATCTCCCGTGGTACGCGGACATTGTGAACTACTTGGCATGTGGGGAAGAGCCTTCGCATCTTGACAACTACCATAGGAAGAAGTTCATGAGGGACGTGAGCCACTACTATTGGGATGAGCCCTATTTATTGCCTGTACAGAAGATGTGTGACAAAGGAGGAAGCAAGAGATATCATCTTTCATTGCCACGGTTCTTTGTATGGCGGGCACTTTGCTTCATTCAAAACCGCCACTAAGGTCTTACAAGCCGGCTTCTGGTGGCCGTCCATCTTCAAAGACACCCATGAGTTCGTGATGAGTTGCGAGGCTTGTCAAAGAGCAGGGAATATCACTAAGAGGAATGAGATGCCTCAAGTTCCCATATTTGAGGTAGACGTCTTTGACGCATGGGACATAGACTTCATGGGGCCGTTTCCTTCATCATACGGCAACAAGTTCATACTAGTAGCTGTTGATTACGTCTCTAAATGGGTTGAGGACATTGCTTCCCCAACAAACGACTCTAAGGTGGTGATCAAGCTCTTTAAGAGCATTATTTTCCCGAGGTTTGGAGTGCCTAAGGTGGTGATAAGTGACGGAGGAAGCCATTTCATCAACAAGCTGTTTGAAAATCTTCTAAGGAAGTATGGCGTGAAGCATAAGGTAGCGACACCTTACCATCCTCAAACGAGTGGCCAAGTGGAGGTTTCTAACCAGCAGATAAAGGCGATACTCGAGAGAACAGTTGGGACAACTCGGAAGGATTAGGCGGTGAAGTTAGATGACGCTTTGTGGGCTTACCGGACTGCTTTCAAAATGCCCATTGGTACTACTCCTTTCACTCTTCTCTACGGCAAAGGATGTCACCTCCCAGTTGAGTTGGAACATAGGGCGTTGTGGGCTGTGAAGCGGCTGAATTTTGATCTGAAGACGGCTCAGGAAAAGCGGTTGATCCGGTTGCACGAGCTTGATAAGCTAAGGCTGGATGCTTATGAAAGCGCTAGGATCTACAAGGAGCGTACTAAGGCTGCTCATGACAAGAAGTTGGTACCTAAGGAGCTTAAGGAAGGGAGTTTGGTGCTGCTTTACAATTCAAGGCTCAAGCTCTTTCCATCGACGCTAAAGTCACGGTGGAGCGGTCCGTATGAAATCAAAGAGGTGTTGCCCTACAGAGCTGTCACGTTGGTCAGCAAGAGTGGGAATGCATTCACAGTGAACGGACACAGAGTTATGCCATCTATGGCAAGTGCATTTGACAAGGAGAGCACCTCAATGCTTCTCCAAGACCCACCATCTGTCTAAACTAAGTAAAGTCTAGCTAAAGACGTTAAAGAAAGCGCACTTGGGAGGCATTCCCATGTTTATCATGTATATATTCTTGCTTTATTTCTTTTTCAGTTTTATGTTTTTATCTTCTAAGTGTGCAGGAACAGGGGTAAGAAATCGCAGGTCATGTTCTTAGATCCGAGGAGAGTCAGAAGGGGCGAATATAGGCTAGAGATCGAGTGCTAGATCGACTCATCCTGGCTCGATCTTTACTAGATCGAGCTAGCGAATAGAGAGGAGTTAGTCGATCTAGATGAGATCGAGTAGAAAAATCGAGTGGGACGGTCGATCATGAGAGGACAATTCACCAATGCGTTCAGCCTAAAAAGCAATCGAGGTGTAGATCGACCGAGTCACTCGATCCTTGAAAAGATTGAGCGGTCTACTCGATCTGCCATTCGATCTCAGCCAAATCGACCCCCGAATCGATTAAGGAAATCGATCCAAGGAGCACAGCCAAGTTGACCAAAAGTCAAGGAACGAGAGAATCAAATCGATCTAAGACTCGATTTTATATCAATCGAGTCACTGATCGATCAAATCTCTCGATCCAGCCAACATGGCATGAGATCGAGTCCTAGATCGACCGAACGGACTCGATCTCATGCCGAGGTAACTAAAACTTTTCCCTCCCTTTCTCTTTTCCCTCGCTTTTTAAATTTGAATGGTGGTCAAGGCATAAATCTTTGACCACGAAAGATGTGCCTTAACCATACCTTTTGTCAGAAAACCGCTTTCATCACCCATGATTTTAGTTTTTTGTTGCCTTTATGTTTTCAACAATTTCGCACTCTCTCATTTCTGTTCTTACGAATTTTAAATCGAGAGAGAGTGTTTTTCTTCCTTTCCTAAAGGCATTTAGCTCTTGTCTTTGATCCTGCAAAGGTATTTTCAGATTTTTAATTAAATATTTTTAAAATTTCCTTTTATTATCGCTTAATCGATTTAAGTAGCTAAGGGTTGTAACGATATTTTTCAAGTAGCTAGAAATCAGGAAATATTCAAGATTTAATCTCATCTCTATATTTTCTTTTCCTTTATCTAGTTATTATTTTTATGAATCCCCCAAAAATCTAGGGTATTAGTTGTAGATTTTTCCTTCTCGTTAGTCTCTTTCTCGATCTTTCGCCGCCTTTGCTCATTCTTTTGTTTGAGAATCGTGTTTCAGGCACCAATGGTACCTAAGAGAACCAGAGAAGAGGCTGCACAGAGAGAGGATGAACAACGAGTGGTTCAAGAAGAGGGAACTCAACAAGTTCAAGAGGAGGAACCTCAACAAGTTCATGAGAGGATCCGTTGGACTAAGTAGGAAAAGGCGGCGAAGAAGAGGTTAGAGAGGCTGCGTTTCGAGCCTACCAAGTTCGCGAGCAGAGACTTGCTGGAAAGAATGGATCTCTTCGAAGATTTTGACTTCCTCCTCCAAAACATGGGGCTTGCTTGCCTTTCAAGAATGGATTGCCCCACTTACCCGCAAGTAACCATTGATTTCCTCTCTACCTTGGCGTTTTCCTACGAGAACCCGAGCCTCCCTACTCCCTCACAAGGACATCTCACTTTCAAGGTTAAGAAGCGGTCTTATCACCTTTCCATTGAGGAGCTTTGCCAAGCGTATGGACTCAACACCGTGGCTAAACAAGTGGAGTTTCCTCCTCTCAAGAACGCTAGCATCATATGGGACGTGCTATGTGATGAAGACTACAAGGCCAACACGGCTAAAATCAAGAAAGTGAAGAATCCCGTTCTGAGGTACATTCTCAAGTTGTTGGCAAACACCTTCAGCGGGCGAACCGTGTCTCCTACGGTAACAAAGACCGAGCTGTGTTTCCTCTCCCAAGGGATCAAGAGGATACTATGCAGCAGCGAAGAAGAAAACGACGACCCGCTGATGGATGACCTTGGAAACGATGTTAACTACGGGTGTATACTAGCATCTTCCTTGGTAATGTACAAGGCATATGCTTTGAGGTGCAAGGCAAGTTCATCTTACATTGGAGGGTTTCTCACGCCACTTTTCATCCAGGCCGGTGTACCCCTTCAACGGTTCGAACCTTGCGCGGATAGAGCCTTCATGGACGAGACATACATGCGCAACACCGATAGCTTGGGACCTATACCAGCTCCAGGATTCTTTGCCTATCAGTTCTACAATGACGCGGGGAAGAAGAGTGTGTGCATCTTATCCAATGTTGCGGAGACAAACTTGGACAGCATCGGTACGATACAGTTTTGCCCGACCCACGAGGAGTGCTACGCCCCACTTGGTACAACAATGATGCCTATTCAGTCCGTGCGTGAGCAGTCAGAGTCACCACCATCAGATGGCGCAATGCCAGCCCACTTTGAGCTCCTGAGAATGGACTTTGAGCCGCAGACCAAGGCTAAGAAGTTTCTTGCTTCAGTGGTGGAGGTGCAGCGAAAGATAACCAAATGGCAAGGGAAGATGATCAAGAAGCTTGCCAAGAAAGTCAAGGCGCTTCAAGGGAGCTCATCCGCGAAGTCTAAGGGGTCCAAGAGCGAAGAGGTTAACCAGCCCGAGAAGAGGAGGAGATCAACTGGCGGTATTTTCATCCGTGAGCAACAAGGCACCGTGCAACAAGCTCGCCATTCCGTTCATGGTTTCCCCACCGAGGATAAAGGCAAGGACATAGCTCGACGCTCCTTTAGCACGAGCAGCTCCGCTGGAACATCCTCAAGTTCCAGCCGAGTTTAGCTCCAATGTACCAACAACCCTCCCTTGTATATACCGCTCATTTCTTTTGTTTTTGCTTGTGTTTTTGAACTCTCTCAAGTTTGTTTGCCACCGGGACGGTGTCATTCAAGTTTGGGGGAGTATGTGTGTGGTTTGACGTGTTTATTTTGATCTTATTTTATCTTTGCATCTCTTGAGTCTTGCATACATGTAAGGCATAGAAAAGAAAAGAAAAAAAATGGTAAATTTTTTTAAAATTTTTCAAAAAAAAAAAAATTCATGTAGTTGCATTCATCTTGTTAAGCATTTTAGGATTGAGTCTAGAATTTTAAGCATCTAGGTTGTTTGCATTTGCATAAGGGGTTAAAGTTTTCTTAAAAAGGTGTTTTATGTCATGAATAGTTTCAATATCCTAGTTATTAGTTCTCTAATGCTTTGCTCGCACTTTGAAAGTAAGTTCTTACCATGCTTGGATCACTTGTTTTGATTTTCGTGACTTGAATTGAACTCTCATGATTTGAAACATGTCCTAATAAGTGAAAACTTTAATCTGAATTTTTAAATATCATTCTTATGCACTTGAAAATAAACGCATGGATCTTAAAAATATTTAGGCTCTCTTCTTCCTTTTACCACTCTTTGCGAGCCTAAGTAGAACTCCCACCTTGACCCTTACCTTTCTTTGAAGCCAAGTTTTCATGTGTGACATCATTGTGAGGCCTCTTTTGGTTTGAACTTAGCATAACGTGTTACGTTTAGACGACATGATTAGGTTCTCATATGATTGCCAGCTTTGCATTTTGAAGCTAGATGTAGGCTTAGGATAAGTTTGGGGGATCATTGGGGTTGCTTTCTTGTTTATATGCTTTCGGTTTCAAAATAGTTCGGCATTTGAAGTGAATAAAAGGTTTTAAGTGAAAGGTTTTGTGTTTAAAATGTATAATGCTCCAATAATTTCAGAAGATAGCTCTCTCGAAATGAAAAGAAAAAAAAAAAAAGAGCCTAAGTGCCAAAATAAAAAGAAAAGAAAAAAAAAGGAGGAAAAGAAATAATGACAAGAGAGCTATCAATAAGAAAGAAATAAGGAGCCTAATATTTTCAAACCTTTTCACTAACCTAAAAGAGTTAAGATGTTTTCTATTTGAATTTGGGGATTGCTAAGCTTTTGCTTTGAAGATAAGGGTAGATTTTAGGAGGGTGAGTGAGCTAAAAAGAGAAAAATGAGAAGGTGTTTAGAATCATTGTTAGCTTGCATGGGTAGATGAGAATCTGATCATGTATGAATCAATTGCCTTTACCATTAGCATTATGCATAAAGTTCTTACCATCTTTGAGAGAAACCCATGCTTAAAATAAACCCTTCTTTAAAATGAGATCATTCTATGCTCATAGCCTTAACCCTTAGCCAAATGTGTTTTGCTTTAATGTGCATAAGTTTGATTCATGGTTCGGTCTTTAATAAATGTTAAAGGATGAGTTTCTTCGATTGTTTGGAATAAGAGAGTCACGATTTGAAATTCATTGTGTGATGAGTATGGCTAAGTTCTTTAGAGTAAGAGTGTGCGCATTGCATTTTAGAACTAGTAACTAGGGCGTTGAGATTGATCATTTGAAAGACACCTTTGCAAGAAGCTTAAACCCCCGTTTGTTTTAAAACCTCTCTCCCTTCTCTAATTTTGTTTGCTTGAGGGCAAGCAAAAGGCAAGTTTGGGGGAGTTGATATTGCTGCATATTTAGTGTATTTTGCTTACATATAAGTTAGTTTTCACGCATTTACCTTGCATGTTAGGCTAGTTTGCATCGCTTTAGGTCCTAGAGTACTTTTGCACCAGCATTTGCATGTTTCGTGCATTTTGCATCACAATCAGGTTGTTTTCGGTTACTTTGGAGCTATGGATGACTTGTGGACGCGCGAAGGCTCGTGAGGAAGTCCGTGGACACTTGGAGAAATCAGGATTGCACGCTAAGGACCTGAGATCGAGTAGCAGATCGAGTAAGGCAGGTCGATCTAGACGAGATCGATCAGAAGATCGAGTATGGAGATCGATTTGGAGTACGGACGTAGACGACGCCATGCAGATCGAGGACCGGATCGAGCTTCCAACCCGATCAGCACAAGATCGACTCAGAGATCGACCAAGAGCCATCCGATCCAAGACGAGATCAAGTGCCAGATCGAGCTTCATGATCGATCCCATACCAACCTTATCCGTCCAGCCTGTTTTTGGACCGTAGCAAAGGGGGGGACCAGTTGCGGTTTGGCCATTTTTGGCAAAAAGCAACGATCCCTTTCATTATTCCGTCCTGTCGACTACTTTTCTATCATCTCTCTCGTTTTAGGCGATTCGCCGTTGTTAGGCTTCGAGCTTTTCTTTTTTTTTGCTTTTGAATATAGGATCGTTTAAGTTAAATCAATCGTTTTTCATGTTTAGTTCTTCATTTATTGCATTTCGTACGGTTTATTTTATGAGTCGCGATTAGTTTCATCGGGTTTTGGGGTTGAGAGGATTCAAAGGGTCGAAAAAGGTTTTCAAGTTTGGTGTTTTCTTGTTCTTCATGGCTTTCTCTTCTAGGATGTCGAGTTCTTAAGGCTTAATGAGTCTCACGCCAAGATCTTTATGATCAGAGAGAGCTCTTACCTTGACAGGATCCAGAGATCTCTGAAAATCGCATCCTAGAGACTAGTTACCCTTTCCCAAACGCCATGGTAGTTTAGGGGACTAGTTAAGCCGCGGGTTTGAAATCTGATTTCCTTGCCCTTCAATCTCTTTTTTCGCCAACACCATGGGTCTAGAGGAGAGAATGAAGGAGTGATCTATACCACACGCCATGGATGGATCTCGTTTTGTTTTCAAGGCTTAGAGAATCTCACAAAGTGAGTAAATCTAGAATTTTCAAACCAAGCTTGGACCTTTGAGACCCTTGAACATTAATCTCAACCCTAGATCCTCTTTCTTAGTATTCTTACATCTCTGTTAATCATTCGCTTGTTATCTGTTGCATCCTGGTCATTAGTTTCGTTGCATTTGAACTTTTAGACGAGATCGATCGTTGTTGCTCGATCTAGTGGTCGATCCTGTGGTCGATCCACTAATCGATTTTTATAAATTCATAGCTTTGCATTTTAATTATTCTGTTTATTCGTCATGGTAGTTCACTCGTTCTTGATAATTTTAAAATAGTTTTGCCTTGCATTTAGTCGTTGCATCTAGTTTTTAGGGTTTTCACAAAACCGTTCATCATTTGCCTAGCTTTACTCGATCCTTACATTCTCATTGCACTTTCTAGCTCATAGGTTGGATTGATTCCTCTTGCATGCTATACTACGACTGTGTGCTGCTTGAGTTTTGATGACCTCCTGCTGCATTGCATCACTCTCTTTTAACATTACCAAAAAGCTGTTACCAGAAAGCTAACGTTCCACCACCCAAAAAGGAGCTGCAGGGCAAAGGTCAGCATTCTTACGTTATAGAAAGCTCGTCCCCTGAAAAGGAGTCGAGCTCCCACCAAAGCAAATACTGCGAGCACCACAAAAACAACGGACATTCCACCGAGGAATGTCGAACTCGAGCTAGATTCTTGGCGAAAAAGCTCACCAAGGAATAGCCGACAAAGCCGAGGCAAAAAGCAAAAAACCTAAAAAGACCTCGACACGAAACAGGGAAGCGGACACTGACAAAGCACCTCAAAACGAGATCGCGAAGTCGAGATCGAAGTCCAAACCCCCGACTCCCCTCCATCAGCGAGAAAAAGGATCGACCTGATCTTCAGAGAGCTAAACCTATGCGGTGGATCAACGAAATCAGTAATCCCCCCCCCCCCCCCCCCCCCCCATCAAGCTCTAACTCAACCAGGCTCCGTAAGGTCGCGGGAGGACACGTGCTAAAATTACTCGGAAACTCGTCAAAACCGAGCATCACCCAAGTCCCAACACCTCGAACTCAACCGAGCTCTAGCTCACGCATCGCTCACTCGTCCGGAGGGGAGGGGGAGGTACCCACAATGAAGCGAATCAACTTCATCTGCGGAGGCTCGAAGATGTGCCGAGACTCGATCAAGGCATATCAGCGCAAGGTCGAGTCTGCCACCGTGAACCTACCTCTGGACGGACCCGACCACCAAATCAGCTTTCTAGAAAGCGAAACGCTGTCTCTAGACAAGCCACATGATGACGCACTTATCATCCAGATCGTTGTAGGCGGTTTCGACCTCACAAGGGTCATGATCGATATTGGGAGCTCGGTAGGCGTGCTGTTCTTCGATGCTTTTAGACGCATGGGATACCAAACATCCATGCTGTCGAACGATCGAACTCTACTCACCGGCTTCCAAGGAGAAGCCACATACTCGTTAAGAACCATCCAGCTTCCAGTCAAGGCCGGCAGAGTCATAAAAATAATTGACTTCGTGGTCGTAGATTGCCCAGCTCCATTCAACGCCATTCTCGGCATACCATGGCTCTACGCTATGAAAGCTGTGGCTTCCACATACCACAAATTTGTCAAATTCCCAACCCCTTGGGGAACCAAATCGATACGCGGATCCCAACGAGCCTCAAGAGATTGCTCTATGGGTAGTTTCCTGCGAGCCGAGAAAGCTCCCGTATAGCAATTACTGAAAGAGGAGGAGCTCGCAGCCCGACAACTCAAACACAACAAAGACCCCTCTGTATGCGAACCTCGAACAGAACTAATCGAGCAAGTATGCATAGACGACTCCAACCCCGAAAGGTGCGTTGGAATCGGGGTTGACCTTGCGAAAACAATACACGTCGAACTAATAGATTTTCTAAAAGAAAACCTAAGCACCTTCGCATTGTCCACCACGGACATGCCGGGCATCGATACAGTGGTCGCCGCACACGAACTCAACATCGACCAAACTATCAAACCCTTCAGACAGAAACGCCGCAAGCTCGGTCCAGATCGAGCCAAAGCAGTCAACGACGAAGTAGACCGACTACTCAAAGTGTGATCGATCAGAGAGGTAAAATACCCCGACTGGTTGGCAAACCCCGTGGTCGTCAAAAAGAAAAATGGAAAGTGGAGAGTTTGCGTCGACTTCACTGACCTAACAAAGCATATCCAAAGGACAGCTACCAACTTCCACACATTGACAGCCTGGTCGAGGCCACAGCGGGTCATCAACTCTTGTTCTTCATGGACGCATTCTCCGGATATAATCAGATCAAGATGAACCCGGAAGACCAAGAAAAAACAGCCTTCATTACCGATCGAGGTACCTACTGCTACAAACTAATGCCCTTCGGCCTGAAAAACGCAGGAGCAACCTATCAAAGGCTAGTGAACAAAATGTTTGCTAACCAGCTCGGTAAAACTATGGAAGTCTACATAGACGACATGCTGGTCAAGTCCGCGAGAGATACAGACCACGTCGCACAGCTCAGAGAATGCTTCAAAATCTTAAACAACTCTCTACGTCGACGGAGCATCTTCTAAACAAGGCTCCGGAGTCGGGGGCCAGCTCACCTCCCCAACCGAAGAAGTGATGGAACAATCTTTCCGTCTTGGATTCACCTCGTCTAACAACGATTTCGAGTACGAAGCACTAATAGCCGGGCTCCGGCTCCTGATCGGTGTCGGTGCGAGCGAGATCAAAGCCCACAGTGACTCGAGACTCGTAACCGGCCATTACAGTGGCGAGTATGAAACAAGAGAAGAACGCATGGAAGCCTACTTGGCTATAGTTCACAGCCTTGCAGAAAAGTTCACTCGTTTCAAGCTCGTCCATATACCCCGAGGGGAAAACACGGCAGCACACGCTTTGGCAGCTTTAGCTTCCACCTCGGACCCAGCAATAAAGCGAATAATCCCAGTCGAAGGCATTGAGTAACCTAGCATAGATCTAGCACTAAAAACTCCGACTGTGAACACGCAATCGCCACGCGACCATCAACCTAGTCGCAAACGCAACAATCCCAAGACCCGGGACCTTCTAACACAGCTAGCCATCCCGACGAGGATGAGCTGGCTAAGTCTACACCAGAGGATGCGGAGTCGAACCCGACCTCCTGACAAAGTACTCAAGAATCAACAATCCACACAGTACCGACTGCATTCACAGACGAATCGACCTTCAAGGACGAGTTCGTCACCAGAGCGGACTGGAGGGTACCCATCCTCCAATACATCATAAACGGAGTAGCTCCCCCCGACAAATGGGAAGCTCGAAAGCTCAAGTTCAAAAGTGCCCGATATAGCGTGTTATTCAATGACAAGCTATACAAGCGAGGTCTATTTGAACCTTGCCTCAAGTGCGTACATGGCAAGGAAGCCTACACCATAATGTCCGACACTCACCAAGGCCCCTGCGGAAGCCGTGCCGGAGGTCGAGTACTCATCATTCGAATTAAATAACTTGGCTATTTCTGGCCGACCATGATAGCGGACTGTCAAAGACTATCTAAAAGCTGCGACAAATGTCAGAGGCATGCTCCGATCATCCATTGTCCAGCAGAAAGACTGTCATCAATCTCCGCACCCTATCTATTCATGAGATGGTCAATGGACATAGTAGGACCTATGGTCCCCTCGGGACCAAAGCAGTTCAGGTACCTGCTGGTGCTCACTGACTATTTCACCAAGTGGATAGAAGCTAAAGCGTATCAGCAAACAACCGAGCTCCAGGTATGCGGCTTCAGCTGGAAAAATGTGATTTGTCGTCACAGACTTCCTTATGAAATCGTGACGGACAACGGTTCGCAGTTCATCTCGCGAAATTTCAAAGACCTCTGCGCGAAGTGGAAGATGAAAATCTCCTACTCCACGCCTCGTTATCCCCAAGGAAACTGGCAAGCCGAAGCAATGAACAAAACAATCTTGAGCAACCTCAAGAGACGGCTCGACGCCAATAAAGAGAGGTGGTCCGAACACATCTCGGCCATCCTCTGGGCTTGTCGAACCACAGCTCATAAAGCAACCTGCGAAACACCGTTCTCACTATCTTATGGGCTGGAAGCTGTGATCCCAACATCGTGGATAGAAGCTAAAGCGTATCAGCAAACAACCGAGCTCCATGTATGCGGCTTCAGCTGGAAAAATATGATTTGTCGTCACGGACTTCCTTATGAAATCGTGACGGACAACGGTTCGCAGTTCATCTCGTGAAATTTCAAAGACCTCTGCGCGAAGTGGAAGATGAAAATCTCCTACTCCACGCCTCGTTATCCCCAAGGAAACTGGCAAGCCGAAGCAACGAACAAAACAATCTTGAGCAACCTCAAGAGACGGCTCGACGCCAATAAAGAGAGGTGGTCCAAACACATCTCGGCCATCCTCTGGACTTGTCAAACCACAGCTCATAAAGCAACCTGCGAAACACCGTTCTCACTATCTTATGGGCTGGAAGCTGTGATCCCAACCAAAACTGCAGTTCCTAGTCTTCGTCGGACTCTGTGCCCGACGAACACCAAAATAAACAAGCAACTCTTAAGGGACCAGCTCGATCTGATCGACGATCGTCGAGATCACGCACTGATCAGGATCCAAAACTACCAGCAGGCCGCAGCTCGCTACTACAACTAAGGTCAAACACCGGAGATTCAACGTAGGAGACTTGGTCTTGGGCAAGGTACATGACTACACTAGAGAGCCCGATGCTGGGAAACTAGGAACCAACTGGGAAGGTCCCTATCGCATCACCGAGGTAGTTCGCAACGGCGTCTACAAGCTCACGAAAGTACGAAACAGGGTGCCCGAGATAAGACCTTGGAACGTAATGAACCTTAAGAGGTATTATTGCTAAAAGCACTTTAAACAATCGAACTATGTCGTGGCTTGATCCCCTTACGGGGTACGTAGGAAGCTCGACCCACGAGTTCAGCCACCATTTTTTTTATCAAACTTTTATTCCACACCATGACAACATCAACAGGCGAGCTACGCGCGACGACCCTACGTTGTATCATCTCCTTTATTAATTTTTATTTGGAATAACAATTATTTTACCTCAGCAACAATTATATTTGTCAAAACGGAGATCAAGAACCAAAACAGTTCGGACCACCCTCGTCATACATCTATATGCTGAAAAACATTCAAACAAAATCGAGCTCCACAGCTCATCTTCGAGGTCAAAATCGAGCTCCACAGGTGGCTCCACCCTCGTCATACATCTACACACGTACCTCACTCGGGGGGGAGGGGGAGCCACCTGTCCTAGATGTCTTTCCATGGAACACAAGGTACACACCTCTCATTTCGCATAACAACTAAGTTCAGAGTCCTACTCCACTTCACGGTGCAGCCAGATTTACCATTCGACTTCAACCATAGCCGGAGCTCCAGACCTCGAATCGACGAGCCCAATGCAGCTCGCAGTTCGACAAGGACGACTGAGCCCTATGTTTGGAAACTCAGAATAAAATCGAACTCCCCTTCTCCATCTCAAAGCCGAAACTGAGAGATACCTAGTTCAAACGAAAGCAAACTCCACCTCGAACACCGAGACTTCATTGCGACACAGTTCGATCCACGTTCTAAAAACAGGAGGGAAGTCGAGCTAAACAACTTTGCCGTTTTTCTCAGAACAAACGGATCACCATCCACGATCTAATCGTTTGTCTAAACACGATAAACCGACCATCGAATTCGAAGCTATCAGCTCGAGCATCGAATTCGTGACTAGCGACCTAAGCCTCGAGCTTGACAATCGTAGTCTGCTTCCTTAAGTTATTAAACGACTTAGCAAATATCCTACTCGAACAGAAAATGTAAGAGACAAAAGATAAACAAAATCTAAGGCATAAAGCCTGATTGCATAAAACAAACGCCCTTTCGGGCACGGATGAGTTCGAAAATAAAAGGATTAAAGCCCTCTCGGGCACAGAAATCAGCGTAAAAGCCCCGCCGGGCAACCATGTTCGAAAAATAAATTTAAAAAAGAGGAAGGGAAAGAGAAAGGAGCCACGGCCAGCCGTAGAGCTAACCACCCGCCTTCTCGTTGTGATCTTCCTTCCTCGCCTCACTACTTCCTCCTTCCTCCACATTCGTGCCAAACTGATTAAGACCAACAGGCACGCCTGAAATCGGGTCAACATCCATGGCTACTGAGTCCTCGGAGATCACGGGGAGATTCAGCTTGCTAATCGAGAAGTCGGAGACCTGGGCGGCCTTAAAAGCCGCTCCCAAGTGCTCCTCATCCTTCTTCACCCTCTCCAGCTCCTGCTCGATGGTAGTGGCCTTCGCGGCGAGCTGCTCGAGCATCTCCTTGTTGGCAACGCACTCTTGGAGATCACACTCGGCCACGCCCTCGGCCTTCTTCCTCTCCCACTTCAGCTTGAAGCCCTCGATCACCTCCATGAACCTCCGAGATATATCCTTCCGGACCTCACGGCTCGCTTTGCGGACATCACTCTCGCGCTCGCGGACCAAACGAAGATTCTCCTCCTTATAGACCGCAGCCTCGTGTAGAGCTCGCTCTGCTTCGGCTTGAGCCTCGAAGATCTGGTTGGTGGCAACCTTGAACTTCTCACCCCTGTCAGCCAGCTCGATATCGACGTCGGTGATGTGAGCTTGATGGCCCTTGTATTGCTTAAGGAGTCTAGTCTGGCGAGCAACCTGCGCATTCGCTGCCTCAAGGTCGGACTTCAGCTTGCCGACTACCTCCCTCATTTCCTTGATCTCCTCCAGATGAGGGACGTCCCGCAGCCTTTGCTCAAGTCGAGCATAGAGCCAGTTCCCAGCCTATCCTAGATGCCTTTCCAAACAACGCAAGGTACACATCTCTCATTTCGTAAATCAACTAAGTTCGTAGGTGTACTACAGTTCACAGGTGCAGCCAGATTTACAATTCGACTCCAACCATAGCCGGAGCTCCGCACCTCGAATCAGCGAGCCCAACGCAGCTCGCAGTTCGTCAGGGATGACCGAGCCCTATGTTTGGAAACTTAGAATAAAATCGAACCCCCTTCTCCATCTCAAAGCCGAAACTGAGAAAGACCAAGTTCACAAGAAAGCAAACTCCATCTCGAACACCGAAACTTCACCGCAAAGCAGTTCGATCCATGTCCTAAAAATCCAAAGAAAAACCGAGCTTAAAAACTTAGCCACTTTTCTCATAACAAACGGATCACACTCCGTGACCTGATCAATCTATCTTAGTCCGATAAATCAAGCAACGAACTCGAAGTTAACAACTCGAGCATCGAACTCACGACTAGCGACCTAAGCCTTGAGCTCGATAATCGTAGTCCGCTTCCCTAAGTTACTAAACGACTTAGCAAATATCCTACTCAAACAGAACAAATGCAAATGACAAATATAAACAAAGTCTAAGGCACGAAGCCCGATTGCATTAAAACTAAAGCCCTTTCGGGCACAGACGAGTTCAAGAATGAAGGATAAAAGCCCTCCCGGGCACCAAAACAAGCGTAAAAACCCCGCCGGGCAACCAAGTTCGAAAATAAAATTTAAAAAGAAGAAGGGAAAGAGAAAGAAGGCCGCGGTTAGCCATCGAGCTGACCACCCGCCTTCTCGTCCTCGCCTCCCTTCTCCGCATCATTACTTCCACCTTCCTCTGCATTCGTACCGAATTGATTAAGACCAACGGGTGCGCCTGAGACCGAGTTGACCTCCATAGCCACCGAGTCCTCGGAGATCACTGGGAGGTTCAGCTTACTGATCGAGAAGTCCAAAACCTGGGCAGCCTTGAAAGCCGCACCCAAGGCAACTTCATCTTGTGTCACCCTCTCCAGCTCCTCCTTGATAGTAGTGCCCTTTGCAGCAAGCTGCTCGAGCATATCCTTGTTGGCAATGCACTCCTGGAGGTCGCACTCGGCCACAGGCTCGGCCTTCTTCTTCTCTCACTTCAGCTTGAAGCCCTCTATCACCTCCATGAACCTCCGAGACATCTCCTTCCGGGCCTCACGGCTCGCCTTGCGGACATCACCCTCGCGCTCGTGGATCAGACGGAGATTCTCCTCCCTTGCGTCCGAGGCTTCGTGAAGAGCTCGCCCCATCTCAGCTTCGGCCGTGAAGACCTGGTTGGTGGCGACCTTGAACTTCTCGCTCTTGTCAACCAACTCGTTCTCCAGATCGGTGATGTGAGCTTGCTGACCTTTAAACTGCTTAAGGATTTTAGTCTGGCGAGCGACCTGCGCATTCGCGGCGTCAAGGTCGGACTTCAGCTTGCCGACTACCTCCCCCATCTCCTTGATCTCCTCCGGATGAGGGATGTCCTGCAGCCTTTGCTCGAGGCGAGCATAGAGCCGGTTTCCAGCCTCCGCAGCCTGCGAGCATCAAGGACCAAAGCGTTAAGACTAATAACACTTTACCAAAAAAGTATAAAGCAAAAGGTACACCCAATACCTTCCCCTGGGCCGACGCCATCTCCACGTAGAGCTCCCTCTCGGTCATCTTCTTGAGAGCCGAAAGTTGGCACCCAACGGGCTAGAAATGACGCCACATGGCCGCCATGCCCTCAGAATCATCCGTGATAGGATGATCCTTGGTGTGCTCGAACTTCCAGTGGAACGGCCGGCTACCCGTCGAGCCCCCACTCCCGTTAGACGCCGACAGACGCGGCTCTGCAGCTCGACTTCCTCCGTCGTCTCTTGGCCTCTTAGAGGCAGGCTGGGACAAATGCTCGGGCTCCTGGTCATCAACGGAGCCCTGGGTCTTACCCGAGCTGACGGAGATCACCCCCACTAATCGTGGAGGGGGGTCGGGCTGAGGGTTCATCATCTCAGCGGCAGCCGAGACGAGAGCAGCCTCGAGAGCCTCCTTGACACTCGGAACGTACCCTGGAGTTGCTGGGACCAGCCGGGGCTTTCCCGGCTCTTTGGCGGAAGGTTGGCTTGCGAGACATTGCAGAGCTCGAACTTGCTGAACTAGAAGAAGGCGCGAGAGAACGGAGAGGAAGAACTCCGGCTGCCAGCAAAGTAAACCACCTTGCGTCAAAACATTACGATCCAACAAGCAAGGTCAAGGAACTAGTTCAAAGAAAAGCTCACTGGACGCAAAAACTGGAGCTGGAACAGGGGAAGTAAAGACTCGTCGGACTCGTTCTCGCGTGAACATGCTCCAGATAGCTTCTCCTCGCTTGAATAACTCCAACCGGTACTCGACCTCGGGATCCCTTGGAGCCTTAGATAGCTGACCTGATATACAAAAACAAACAAAGGTTAGAAAACCTGCAAAGTCAAGCAAAACGAGCAAAGCTAGCAAATATATAGAGCCTAGCTAAACAACCACTGCCCGGAAACACGGTCGGCAGTCGAGAGAAGTCAAAATTGCCAATTAACACCTCGTTGATCCGGATCTTGAAGCCCGTCTTCTCCCACCTGGAGTCCTTCTCTGGGCTCTCCTAAATAAATCGCCAGTTCGATCTCGGGGATGCATAGAAAGTCCTGGAACGGCGGGCATTGTGCTAAACCAAAAAGAATGCTCGCAAAACAGAATAGCGGTACCTAACAGCCTCCTCCCGTGCCCGCACGGCACACTCAATGATGGTCCAAACCAGATTCGGGCACATCTGCGAGAAGGCCATCTGTAGGTCGGCAAGCACCTCCAAGACAAACCGGGGAATCAGGAAAAACAACCCATATTCCCGGAAGTACGTCGCGTAGGCGTAGTAGAAACCCAGTCCGACGTTCGACGGGGTCTCCGTTGGCGTCATAACCGCCAGCTCAACATTATCGGAAATCTCGCATTCCCGGCGAAGGTCATCCAAGACCTTCTGATCGCTGATTTTCGACAGACCCGGGGACACCGAGTCCTTTGAACCGCCTTCGATTTTTACGATTTGCGACATTGGGAAGAAGTTCTCGAAACAGCAAGAACACGCAAAAATTCGAAAAGATTTTTACTCGATTTCCAAAAGAGAAACGACGAATGGAAATTGCAGAAAGCTAAAAAAGAAAGAGAGAAGAAGGAGTTACCTTTAATCGACAGACGGAAGCGGTTAAAGAAGAAGTGGAGAAGGTGGACTTTATATCAAGGTAATTATTATCAACCTCGAAGATTGCAGAGAATCTGGCCACGCGCCAATCTCGACCGTTCGATCTCCCGATCTCAACCGTCGAATATTCGATCTCGACGATTCGATGCGCTGCAGAGCTGGATCGATTGAGGCCGTCAGATCAACTTTTTCTCTCTCCATCAGGACCTTCCACGTCACCAAACTTCTGCGCAAATCTTCTCGAGGGATGCACCTTGCCCCGGGAAGCTCGATCGCCGAAACAGAAAAGTAAATGAGGATATTTACTTGGAATCCCAACCGTCCACCTGGACGAGATAATAACAAATCTGTTTTCACACGCAAAGCTGCGATTTCGAGGTCGATTCCCGACCACACGATCGACGAACTGTTCACCTTTCCAAGATCTGAACCGTCGATCTCGAATGATTATCTGACTCAGTGACATCAGCAGAATTGGACATAATATCTTTCAAAAGTCCCATCTTGCCGCTCATTAAAGCTCGAGCTCGCTCTCGTTAATGGGCTGGAGGGGAAAATGATGGAGCTGGGTTTAGCACCCTAAATCCGGCCCACTCAAGCCCAACATGCAGATCCAAACTGAGCCAAATTGACTGAGCTTTGACCTTACGGTCCAGGTCCATTCACTCTCGACGATCGAATTCCGAGAAACAAGGAAGGATCCGAGCCAAGTTAGAGCATATTCTCACCATTTCAAACGAGTCCGAAGATTGCGGAGGAAGTTGCTGCACGTGGTGAGATTTCCGGCTGAAGCTGCTGCACGTGGCCGAGATACACGCTGGAGTTCGAAGCTCGACGGGGCGAGCTATATAAAGGAAGGGAACGGCTCAGTTTTAGGGCTCCTCTTTCGGCTTGATCTTTTCACAGTTTTCTACCCGAAAACCGTGTAACTGCTCTCAGAGCTCTTATCAGTTCATCTTTTCCCTCGAAATCTTTGTAACTGTTTCATTCAACCGATTAATACTAATTCCTTATTTCAGTTAGTGCTAGCTTATATTGTAAATCTGTTCGAGAGAATCTAGCCCTTAATCCTCTGAAGTTCTTTCCTTACAAAAACACATAAATTTCTGAGTGTAAATTTCTGCATCCACATATATATATATATATATATATATATATATATAGATATTGGCAGGTAAAAATCTAGTGAAAAATTATTTAAAAATTTCCGTGACATCATGGACTACCTCATAAGAAATAATTGATGATTCAATTAACTAAAAACTAAAATTACGATCATTTTATTAAAACACTTTTAGATGGATTACATTTTGGAAGGGAATATGTAACAAAAAATCGTTTCATAGAAAATAGGTAGAAGTATAATTTAGGGAAGAATAAACATAATTTGTTAAATAGAGAGGAGAACTAAGCGCAGTTAATCCAATTTTTTTTAAGTTTTTCAAAATATATAATACATCAATATATATAAATATATATATATATATAAATATATATATATATAATATATTGTTAGAGTTGGATTTAGCACTCCGGCGTACTTAAGCCCAAAGGACATGTCCAAACTAAGTCAAATTGACCGGGCTTTGACTCTACAGCCCAGGCTCATTCAGCTCTCGACGATCTAATCCCGAACGACAAGACGTTCCGTTCGAGCTCGACCAAATCCCGAGAAATAAGAAAGGATTCGAGCCGAGTCAGAGCATATTCTCGCCAGTTCAAACGAGTCCGAAGATCACGGAGGAAGCTGCTGCACGTGGCGAAATTTCCAGCTGAAGCCGCTGCACGTGGCCGAGATACGCACTGGAGTTCGAAAGTCGACGAAGAGGGTCATATAAAGGAGACAAACGGCTTAGTTTGGGGGACCTTCAGCTTGATCTTCTTCTACACTTTTTACACACGAAAGCCCTACAACTGCTCTCAGAGCTCTTTTCAGTTCATCTTTTCATCGAAATCTTTGTAACCGTTTCATTCAACCGATTAATATCAAGTTATTATTTCAGTTAGTGCCAGCTTATATAGTCAATCTGTTCGAGAGAATCTAGCCCTTAATTCTCATAAGTTTCTTCCCTTACAAAAACACCTAAATTTATGTGTGTGGATTTCAGTATCCACATTTTGGCGCCGTCTGTGGGGAAGATCTATAAATTTCTCTTACTCAAGAGCAGATCCTAAACCAGCTGGAACCGACAGATATGTCTCACCGATTTTGATCTGTCCAGATCAAGTCACTCCGACCGGCAACATCAGCCAGACAGCCGGTGGAAACGAATCCAGGGTTACGACCCTCGTCGACACCACCCCCACGAACTCCAACATTCTTAGCCACGTAGAACCGATCATGATCAACCTCGTCACCTGATGTTACCATATATTTTGCATCTTTTGCATGCATTTAGGATATTTTTTCATGTATTCGTCTTGCATTATAGGCTAGTTTCTACCATTTGTTGCATTTTAGGTCCTAGGTCTCTTTGCATTCGCATTTTGCATATTTCTTGCACTTTTGCATCATTATCAGGTTGTTTGGAGCACTCTGGAGTTGTGGAGGTTGTGTGGACGTGAGGAGGATCAAAATGGAGCTTGTGGACACTTGGAGAACTCAGCCATGCATGCGAAGGACCCGAGATCGATTAGCGGATCGAGCAAGGCAGGTCGATCTAGACGAGATCGACCAGAAGATTGAATGACCCAAGTCGATTCAAGAGGAAGGATCGAGACCAAGATCGAGAGAGGAGATCGATCTGGAGTACAGACGTGGATGACGCCATGCAGAACGAGAGCCAAATCGAGTTTGTGACTCGATCATCCGACCAATCGTCCCAAGGATCGAGCAAAAGTAGACGATCCAGCCAAAGAATCGAGTGATCAGATCGACTGACTGGCTCTCTACATCCTTATCCGGCCAACTGGATTTTGGACTCTTGTGAGGAGGGGGGGGGGGAACCATTTCCTTGTTTGGCCTATTTTAGGCAAACGAATGTAAACCATTCGTTTTTGTCTTGGACCTTTTAAGCTTTCTTAGAATTTAAGGCGACTTTTCACCATTGTTAACGATTTCAAGTTTTTCATACTTTGTGGATCTTTAATCATGCTTAATCATTAATATTTTTCATAATCGCCTGCTTAATCATGCTTAGTTCTTCTTTTACTGCATTTCAATCGGTTTTAAACATGAGTAGCGAGTAGTTTTTCTTTGGGTAAGGGGTTGAGGCGATTCAAAGGTTTAAGGGGTTTAAGCTTTTGGATTTCTTTTTGTTCTTAACTTACTCTCTTCTAGGATTTGGGGTCTTAAGGCTTAGAGAATCTTGGAAAAGATCTCTATGATTCCAAGGCTGTCTTACCCTGACCGGATTCAGATATCCTAGAAAACCAGATCCTAGAGACTAATCTACCTTCTCCCAAACACCATGGATGTAGAGGAGGTTAGTTAAGCCATTCCTTGAGATCTGTAGTCCATGCTCTTCGATCTCTTTTTTCACCAAAAGCCATGGGTTTGGAGAAGAGATTGAGGAAGGGAATCATACCACACGCCATGGATGAGTCTATTTAAGTTTCTCAAGGCCTAAGGAAAGTTTATCAATGAGTAGATCTATGTGTTTTCAAACCAAAGCTTGACCCTTGAAAACTTTTGAATATGACCCTCGACCTTGAACCCTCTTTTTAGCATTTCAAAACCTCTGTTTATCATTCTCTAGTCATAAAGTTGCATTCTTGATCATTAGAAGTCGTTTGTCTTAAGTTGTTAGAATCGATCTGTTTTACCCGTTTTAGCTCTCGATTTTTAGTTATTAGTAAATTCGCTGTTTTCTCCTAGTAGTCGTTAACCCTCTTCCAAGGATTTTAAAATAATTTTCTTAGTAGTTTAGTCGTTGCATTTAGTTTTCTTTGATTTTACCACTCATTTACCCGATTCTGCTTAGATTTGTTTTACTCTTGCATTCCTAGTGTTCTTCCTGCTTCCTAGGTTGGATTGATACTCTCTAGCATACTATACTACAACTATAGGTTGCTTGAGCTTTGATATTCTTGCTTGCAAAAACTTGTTTATCAAACGGCGCTGTTGCCATCTTAGGACTGTTAGGAAGCATTATGATTTGGTGTTTCGCAAAGACTAAGCCTTTAACTTTATTGTGATTACTCATTGTTCTACCTTACTGTCTGTGTCTTCAGGTACATGAATTTGCGCTCCAGGGGTGAGAACAACTTACTTAGACCCCTGGACAATATTCACCAACTCGGACACACAAGACAAAGAATAGCAAGAGAGCAAGCTCAAGCCATTGAAGAGATTGTGTAAGCTGGTTCAGTAGACTTTGCAACAATGGCTAAGCAAAAACATCTTGAGGGACCTCCACCAGCTCACGGTGGTGTAGGAAGGGGCAATGGAAACCCCAACCACGCAGCTCGACCACCACGGATCATTGGTGCTGGAGATGCTCCAAATACACATCATAACCGCTTTGGGATCACTCCTCCACCAATCCAAAACAACAATTTCGAGATAAAGCCAGGATTCATCTCTATGGTTCAGAACAGCAAATTCCATGGACTGGCTATGGAAGACCCTTTGGAGCATCTTGACAACTTTGAGCAAGTTTATGGGATGGTAAAGATCAATGGGATCTCAGAAGATGCTTTCAAGCTACGGCTCTTCCTATTTTCTGTTGGAGATAAGGCTAGGCACTGGGAGAAGACCCTTTCTCAAGGCACCATCACTTCTTGGGCTGAATGTAAGAAGGCGTTCCTCTCAAAGTTTTTCTGAGCACAAGAACAGCTAGGATGAGAAGTGAGATCAGCGGATTCACTCAAAGGCAGAACGAGACATTCAATGAAGCTATGGAGAGATTCAAGGACTATACCATTCAATGTCCTCACCACGGCTTCAGTGAAGAGACTCTCTTGAGCACAATATACCGGGGAGCATTACCCAAGATCCGAATGCTACTTGATACGGCAAGCAAGGGTAACATTCTTGGTCAAGAGGTTGAAGAAGGTATGGAGCTCATAGAAAACTTGGCTTTGAGTGATGGGAATTACAACGAGGACTACGAACGTGCACCTAGAGGTTCCGAGCTGGAGTCACACAAAAAGAGCTGAAGTCCCTCCATGAGAAGATAGACAATCTAGTGCTTGCAAATCAGAAGCAAGTACATTTCATAGGAGAAGCCGAAGATGTCTTAGAGGAGCTAGAGTTGAGTCAAGAAGAAGCTAATTGGGTTGCTGGTCAGAACTACAACAAGCCTCAGGGATATTCTCAAGGATACCAAGCCAACAACAATCTCTCATATAGGAGCACCAACGTTGAGGATCCAAAAGATCAGGTGTACCCCCCTCAACAAGCAAAGCCCTTTGTACCTTACAACAAGGGGTTTCAACAAAACAACGGGTATCAAGGTCCGAGGCAAGGCAATTTCCAGCAGAAATAGCATGGCAACAAAGGTTACACTCCTATGTTTCCTCCCGGTTTCATGCCTCAACAGCAACAAGCTCCACCGCCTCCTCAAGATCCGGTTCAAGCAATGTTTCAACAGTTGCTTCAAGGTCAAGCTTCTACAAATCAGAAGTTCGCTGAGATGAACAACCAGCTAGTCTCCTCTCTTACTGACGTCTCTACACAGATCACCAATCGGAACAACAAGATAAAGCAGTTAGAGAAAAGCAAAGCTAGCACAAGCGGTTGAGGCAGCTTACCGGGCAAGTGTGAACAAAATCCCAAGGATTATGCAAACGCTATCACCTTGAGGAGTGGTAAAGAGCTTCTGCCGAGAGTTGCACCTAAAGCCAATGAGGACATTGTAGTTCAAGAGGGGGAGGGTAAGCTTTCAGCTGATGAGGAGATTACTTTTGACAATGTTTGGATTGAGAGGCCAAGGAAAGGCAAAGAGGTTGTTCTAGAGAAGAAAGTAGAGGAGGTGAGCAAAGTGAAAGATGCATTTGTTCTCCACCCTACAAACCAAAGCTTCCTTTTCCCGGCCGGTTCAAGAAACAGCTGCTTGAGAAGCATAGGGCAGTCTTTGAGAAGCATTTGAAAGATGTAGAGATCAAGCTGCCCTTAGTTGATTTTTTGGCGATGATGCCTAAGTGTGCAATGTCTTTCAAAGATACGCTTACTATGAAGAACAAGAAAAGTGAAGAAGTTTTGGTGCTTAGTGAAGAGTGTAGTGCTATCATCCACAAAGAGATAGTGATATTACCATATATTCTGCATATCATGCATTATAAGATAGTTTGCTCCATTTGTTGCATTTTAGGTTTTAGGTCCCTTTGCATTCGCATTTTGCATGTTTCTTGCATATATGCATCATTATCAGGTTGTTTGGAGCACTATGGAGTTGCGGAGGCTATGTGGACGTGAGGAGGTTCAAAGTGGAGCTCATGGACACTTGGAGAACTCGAACATGATGAGATTGAGCAGGGCAGGTCGATCTTGATGAGATCGACCAGAAGATCAAATGCACCTAGTCGATTCAAGAGGAAGGATCGAGACCAAGATCGAGAGAGGAGATTGATATGGAGTAAGGACGTAAATGACGCCATGCAGAACGAGAGCCAGATCGAGACCAAGACTCGATCATCCAAAGATCGAGAAGTAAATCGAGGAAGATACTCGATCCCTCCAACAAGATCGACCAGAAGATCGAGTGGAGCAAGGCGATTCCGGAAGATGATCGAGCACATTGGTCGATCTCAAGATCGATCCCAGATGAGCTTATCCGTCCAGCTGTCTTTGGCGGCTAGCGAAGGGGGGACCAGCTAACGGTTTAGCCATTTTTGGCAAAAGCAGCCTTCACCTTTATCTTATCTTCATTCTGTCTTTTCCTTTATCTCTCTAAGTTAGGCGATTTGCCATTGTAGAACAGCTTAAGCTTTTTTGTTTTTGAACCTTTGAATCATTTAATATCAAGCAAGTTTTTCTTTAATCTATCGTTAGTCATGCTTAGTTTATCGTTTATTGCTTTTGATTCGATCTTAAACATGTGTAGTGAGTAGTCGTTTCGGGTTTTGGGGTTGAGGTGATTCAAAAGGGTTGAAAGGGTTTAAAGCTTTGTGTTTTCTTTGTTCTTCATACCTTCTCTTCTAGGATCTTGGGATCTTAAAGCCTAGAGAGCCTTGGAAAAGGTCTCTATGACCCAAAGGCTGTCTTACCTTGACAGGATTCAGATGTCCTGGAAAACCAGATCCTAGAGGCTAATCCTTCCTTTCCCACATGCCATGGTTGTTTAAGGGATTAGTTAGGTCAATATTTGAAATCTGTTTTTCTTGGTCTTCAATCTCTTGTTTTCAAAATGTTTTCAAACCAAAGCTTGAATATTTGATACCCTTGAATATGAACCTCGACCCTAAACCCTCTCTTTTAGTGTTTTAAACCTCTATTAATCATTCGCTTGTCATTTAGCTTGCATCCTGTTCATCATAAGTCATTTCTGTTAAGTTGCTTATTAGATCGATCCATTCTGCTCGATCCAGTGCTCGATCCTGTGGTCGATTCACTGGTCGATTTTTAGTTTTTAGTAGCTTGCATTTTTCATCTTTTGCTTGTTCCTCGTGGTAGTTAACCCTCTTCCAGGGATTTTAAAATTGTTTTGCATTGCATTAGATCGTTGCATTTAGTTTTCCTAGATTTTTACCAATCATTCATCCATTTTGCTTAGATTTGCTAGATCCTTGCATTCTCATTACTTTTCCTGCTCCCTAGGTGTGGATTGATACCTCTTGCTTTACAACAACTGTGTATTGCTTGAGTTTTGATAACCTCCCTGCTTGCACGTTAAAAACCTGTTATCAAATGGCGCCGTTGCCATCTTAGGGTTGCTAGGAAGCATTAAGATTTAGGGTTTAGTAAAGACTAAGCCTTTACTCTAAGTTTGGTTACTAATCTCTTTCTCTTCACACTTGTGTCTTTCAGGTACATGAATTTGCGTTCTAGGGGTGACAACAACTTACTTACACCCCTGGACAATATTCACCAACTCGGACATTCAAAAACAAGAAGAGCAAGAGAGCAAGCTAGAGCCTTTGAGGAGATTGTTCAAGCCGGTACAGTAAACTTTGCAACAATGGCTGAGCAGGAACATCCTGAAGGACCTCCACCAGCTTACGGTGGTGTAGGAAGGGGCAATGGAAACCCCATCACGCAGCTAGACCCCCACGGATCATAGGCGCTGGAGATGCTCCTAATACGCATCAGAATTGCTTTGGGATCACTCCTCCTCCGGTCCAGAATAACAATTTTGAGATAAAGCCTGGATTCATCTCAATGGTTCAGAATAGCAAATTCCACAGGCTAGCTATGGAAGACCCCTTAGAGCACCTTGATAACTTTGAGCAGGTGTGTGGGATGATCAAGATCAATGGCATATCCGAAGATGCCTTCAAGCTGCGTCTCTTTCCATTTTCTCTCGGTAACAAGGCTAGGCATTGGGAGAAGACACTTACACAAGGCACCATCACGTCTTGGGCTGAATGCAAGAAAGCTTTTCTCTCAAAGTTTTTTTCAAGCACCAGGACAGCTCGGTTGAGAAGTGAGATCAGTGGCTTCACTCAAAGGCATAACGAGACATTCAATGAAGCTATGGAGAGGTTCAAAGACTATACCATTCAGTGCCTCACCACGGCTTCAGTGAAGAGACTCTCTTGAGCACTATATACCGAGGAGCATTACCCAAGATCAGAATGTTGCTTGATACGGCAAGTAAGAGCAATTTCCTTGGTCAAGAAGTTGAAGAAGGTATGGAGCTGATCGAGAACTTGGCATTGAGTGATGGGAATTATTCGGACGACTATGACCGAGCACCAAGAGGAGCTGATCTAGCGTCTCACAAGAAAGAGCTTAAGTCCCTCCATGAGAAGATAGACAAGCTAGTGCTTGCTAATCAGAAGCAAGTTCACTTCATAGGAGAAGCTGAAGATGTCTCCGAGGAACTAGAGCTGAGTAAAGAAGAAGCAAACTGGATTGCTGGTCAGAACTACAACAAGAATCAGGGTTATTCACAAGGCTACCAAGCGAACAACAATCTCTCTTATAAGAGCACGAATGTAGAGAACCCTAAAGATCAGGTGTACCCCCCTCAGCAAGCAAAGCCGTTTGTTCCTTACAACAAGGGTTTTCAAGCGAATAGTGGCTTTCAAGGGCAGAGGCAAGGCTACCAAGCGAACAACAATCTCTCTTACAGGAGCACGAATGTAGAGAACCCTAAAGATCAGGTGTACCCCCCTCAGCAAGCAAAGCCGTTTGTTCCTTACAACAAGGGTTTTCAAGCGAATAGTGGCTTTCAAGGGCAGAGGCAAGAGAACTTTCAAGGTCACCAGCAACAGCAAGGCAACAAAGGTTACACTCCTATGCTTCCTCCCGACTTTGTTCCCCAACAACAACAGATGCAACAGCCTCCTTAAGATCCGGTTCAAGCAATGTTTCAGCAGTTGCTTCAAGGTCAAGCTTCAACTAATCAGAAGTTTGCCGAGATGAACAACCGCATTGACTCCTCTCTTACTGACGTCTCAACTCAGATTACAAACCTCAACAACAAGATCAAACAGTTAGAGAAGGGAAATGCTAGTACAAACGGTCAGAACAGCTTACCGGGCAAGTGTGAGCAGAATCCAAAGGAATACGACAACGCTATCACCTTGAGGAGTGGTAGAGAGCTTCCTCCGTGTGTTGCTCCTATGAACAATGAGGAAATTGTATTCCAAGATGGGGAGGGTAAGCGTTCAGCTGATGAGGAGATCAAGTTTGACAATGTGTGGATTGAGAGACCAAGAAAAGGTAAATAGGTAGCTGTAGAGAAGAAAGTGGAGCAAGCTACTGAGGAGAAGGATACTTATGTGCCTCCACCGTATGTACCTAAGCTTCCTTTTCCTGGCCGCTTCAAGAAACAACTGATAGAGAAGCATAGACTCTTGTTTGAGAAGCATCTGAAGGACGTTGAGATCAAGTTGCTTCTTGTTGATTGCCTAGCTATGATGCCGAAGTGTGCTAAGTTCTTCAAAGGCACCCTTACAAAGAAGAACAAGGAAAGTAAAGAATTCTTGGTGCTTAGTGAAGAGTGTAGTGCCATTATTCACAGAGAAATAGTGCCTAAGAAGCTAGGAGATCCAGGATCCTTCACCATTCCTTGTGCTTTGGGTCCATTGAAGTTTGAGAGCTGCTTATGCGATATGAGAGCAAGTATCAATCTCATGCCCCATTCTATAGCAAAGAAGCACGGTTTTACACGGTTCAAAGAGTGTAGGACCCCCTTGTGTTAGCTGACAAAAGCGTGAGACATCTAGTGGGTATGCTAGAGGATCTTCCAGTGAGGATAAGCGATGTCAATGTACTAACTGACTTTGTTGTGCTTGAGATGGATGAAGAGCCTAAAGATCCGCTTATACTTGGAAGACCATTCCTTGCAACCGCCGGAGCAATCATTGATGTCAAGAATGGGAAGATAGCTCTACACTTGAGCAAAGACATTAAGCTAGATTTTGATATCAACGAGGTCCTCAAGAAGCCGACCATTGAAGGACAAGCATTCTACATAGAGACGTTGGATGCTTTGGCGGATGAACTGCTAGAAGAGTTGGCTCAAGAGGATCATTTGAAGCTGGCATTGACTAAGGAGAGAGGAGAGTACGGTTTCTTGCATCAGAGGACTCAGGAGTACGTTAATCTCCTTGACTGTAGAAAAGTTGTCAAAGAAGATGAAGGCGGATGTCTATAGATCGATCAGGAAATCGAGAAGATCACTCGATCCAAGACAGGAATCGACAAGAAGATTGAGGACGCTGGTCGATCCAGCAAAATATTCGATGGAAGGATCGAGAGAAGCCAATCGATCAGTTCAGAGAACGAGTCAGTGACTCGATCTCCTGCTCGATCCCAATCAAATCGAGTAGGTGAATCGAGTGAAGTTGCTCGATCCGGACCAGAACGAGTGCAAGATCGACTGGACGGCTCGATCTCTGAAGGGACAACGGTTCAAGAAAGCAGTCTTTTGGGTCATGACTAGGGTTCTAAGGAGGCTACTAAGGACAGCAACGCCAACACTAGCCGCGAGGATAACTGGAGCAAGCTGCTAGCCCCAAAGGTGGACCTAAAGGAGCTCCCAAAAGGGCTAAGGTATGCTTTCTTAGGGCTTAATAATACCTACCCCATGATTGTGAATGAAAACTTAAGTGGTGATGAGTTGCTCTCGCTCCTAAATGAGCTGAGAAAGTATAAGAAGGCCATTGGATACTCTCTAAGTGACATTGAGGGCCTTTCACCGATGCTTTGCACTCATAGAATTCACTCAGATAATGAGAACTTTTTTTCTATTGAACACCAAAGGTGCTTAAATCCGAATTTGAAAGAGGTAGTCAAGAAAGAGATTCTTAAGTTGTTAGAGGCTGACGTGATCTATCCCATAAGTGACAGCACGTGGGTTTCTCCTGTCCACGTGGTGCCTAAGAAGGGAGGGATCACAGTCATTAGAAATGAACAAGATGAATAGATACCTACTAGGACTATAACGGGTCACCGTATGTGTATAGACTATAGGAAGCTCAATTCTGCTACTAGAAAGGATCATTTTCCTTTACCTTTTATTGATCAAATGCTTGAGAGACTTGCTAATCATCCTTACTATTGCTTTCTTGATGGTTATAGTGGATTCTTTCAGATACCAATCCATCCTAACGATCAAGAGAAGACGACCTTTACATGCCCTTATGGTACCTTCGCATATCGAAGGATGCCATTCGGGTTGTGTAATGCACCAGCACTTTTTAGCGGTGTATGGTGTCGATCTTCTCTGATCTAATAGAGGAGATGGTAGAAGTGTTTATGGATGACTTCTCTGTATATGGTGCGTCATTTTCTGCTTGTTTGTTGAATCATGTGCTTAACTGGGAGAAGTGCCACTTCATGGTGAAAGAAGGGATCGTGCTTGGCCACAAGATATCAGAGAAGGGCATAGAGGTTGATAAAGCCAAGGTTGAGGTCATGATGAGTCTTCAGCCGCTGCAGGCTTCTACAGGAGATTCCTAAAGGATTTCTCCAAGATAGCAAGGCCCCTCACACGGTTGTTATGCAAGGAAGCTGACTTTTTGTTTGATGAGGACTGTCTTCATGCTTTCAAGACTATCAAGGAAGCTCTTGTATCCGCGCCAATAGTACAAGCATCGGACTGGAGTCTACCGCATGAAATCATGTGCAACGCGAGTGACTACGCCATAGGAGCTGTTCTTGGTCAGAGGAAAGACAAGCGGTTGCATGTTATCTACTATGCCAGCCATACCTTAGATGACACGCAAGTGAAGTATGCTACAACCGAGAAGGAGTTGCTGGCCGTTGTGTTTGCTTTTGAGAAGTTCAGGTCATACACGGATCATGCAGCTTTGAGATATATATACTCCAAGAAAGACACTAAACCGAGGCTCTTAAGGTGGATTCTCCTTCTACAAGAGTGTGATATGGAGATAAAAGACAAGAAGGGGATAGAGAATGGTGTTTCTGATCACCTCTCAAGGATGAGAGTCAATGAAGCCTTACCATTAGATGATTCACTTCCTGAAGAGCAGCTTATGATGATCACCACGGCGGTATGTGAGAAGCTTGAAGAGAAGTTTGAAGAAGTTTTGAGTTTCAAGGAAGAAGACATACCTTGGTATGCTGATATAATGAACTTCTTGGCTTGTGGAGAGGAGCCTACTCACCTTGACCATTATCTCAAGAAGAAGTTCATGAGAGACATCTCCCTCTACATTTGGGATGAGCCATACTTGTACAAGAGGGGCGTGGACAACTTGTATAGGAGGTGTGTAACAAGGGAAGAAGCTAAGGGCATACTTCTACATTGCCACGGCTCTTCATATGGTGGTCATTTCGCTTCCTTCAAGACTGCTACAAAGGTGTTACAAGCGGGTTTCTTGTGGCCATCTATCTTTAAGGACGCTCACGAGTTTGTCAAAAGAACATTACCAAGAGAAACGAGATGCCTCAGGTTCCTATCTTTGAGGTTGATGTCTTTGACACTTGGGGCATAGATTTCATGGGACCATTCCCATCTTCTTACGACAACAAGTTCATCTTAGTGGCGGTTGATTATGTATCTAAGTGGGTTGAGGCTATAGCTTCCCCAACAAATGATGCAAGGGTGGTGATCAAGCTCTTCAAGACCATCATCTTCCCACGGTTTGGAGTCCCCAAGGTAGTAATCAGTGACGGTGGAAGCCATTTCATCAACAAAGTGTTTGAAAGCCACTTAAGGAAGTATGGTGTAAAGCACAAGGTAGCAACTCCATATCATCCTCAAACTAGTGGGCAAGTAGAAGTGTCTAACAGGCAGATCAAAGCGATACTAGAGAGGACAGTTGGGGCTACTAGGAAGGATTGGGCGGTCAAACTAGACGATGCTTTATGGGCTTACCGAACCGCTTTCAAGACCCCTATAGGCACGACTCCTTTCACTCTCCTATACGGCAAGGCATGTCATCTTCCTGTTGAGTTGGAGCACAGGGCACTATGGGCAGTGAAGCAGCTCAACTACAACCTCAGTACAGCTTAGGAGAAGTGGTTGATTCAGCTGCATGAGCTTGATGAGCTACGGTTGGAAGCATATGACAGTGCTAAGATCTACAAGGAGCGGACTAAGGCAGTTCACGACAAGAAGCTTGTTCACAAGGAGTTAAGAGAAGGCAGTTTGGTGCTACTCTATGACTCGAGGTTGAAGCTGTTCCCGGGCAAGCTCAAATCAAGGTGGTGTGGACCGTTTGAGATCAAGGAGGTTCTTCCCTACGTAGCAGTTACATTGGTTGGCAAGAGTGGCAATGCCTTCACGGTCAACGGGCACAGGGTTAAGCCTTACTTGGCGGATGGCAACAGCAAGGAGAGCTCATATGTGCTTCTTCAACAGTAAGGATAGCTAAAGACGTTAAAGAAAGCGCACTTGGGAGGCATTCCTATGCTTATCCTGTACATATTTTTGCTTTATTTCTACTTCAGTTTTATGCTTTTAATGTTTAAATGTGTAGGTGAATGGATAAGGGATTGTTAGGTGTGATCTTGGAGTCCAAAAGAGGCAAGAAGGGTTAAGTATAGGCTAAAGATCCAGTGCTAGGTCGATTCATCCTAGCTCGATCTTTACTAGATCGAGCTAGTGAATCGAGAGGAGCCAGTCGATCTAGACGAGATCGAGTAGATAATGTCGATCTAGATGAGTTCGGATCGATCAGTCCCATCTAGATCGACCGATCTAAAATGTCTCGGGAAATCCTTGGAGTTTGGATCGATCGGTCCAAATCTGGATCGACCGATCTAATTTCTCTCGAGAAGATCCTTCAAAGAGAGATCGATCAGTCAACTCGATCCTCAACTCGATCTAAGCCAAATCGACCCCCAAATCGATCACGTGGCTCGATCCAAGGAGTGCAGCCTAGTTGACCAAAGTCAAGGAACGAGAGGGTACAATCGATCTAAGGCTCGATGCAAGTTGAACAGAGTCCCTGATCGATCAAACCTCTCGATCCTAGCAACATGGGCATGCGATCGAGTCCTAGATCGACCAAATGGACTCGATCTCGTGCCGAGGTAACAATTCATTTTCCCTCTTTCTTCTTTCCCTCCTGTTTTTAAATTCAAATCTTGGTCAAGGCAGGAATCTCTGACCATGAAAGATGTGTCTTGACCAAACTTTTGTCAGAAATCTCTCTTGCATGTGCCCAAAATTTTCTTGTCTTTCAAACCTCTCTCTCTCTTTTGTTTCTTCACCTTGAAAGCCAGATTTTCATAAAACAAAGAGAGAGAGAGAGAGAGTGAATTTGAGTTTTTAAGACTTGTGCATTTCATTTTCCTATAAACTCAAAGGTATTTTCGTGATTATTTTCTCAAATCTTTCAAGAAAATCCTTTTCTGTTGTGATTTAGAGAATGATTTGCTAGGGGATTAGGAATTTTTTTAGATATGGCTAGATATTAGAAAAAATTCTAGATTTGATACTATCTCAAGATTTTCTTTTCTTTTATCCAGCTATATTTTTATAAAATCCCCTAAAATCTTGGCTAATTGTTATAAGCTTTTCTTTCTTGACTAGTCTTTCTCTCAATATCTGCCGCCTTTGCTCATTCTTTTGCTTGAGAATTGTGTTTCAGGTACTATGGCTCCCAAAGAACGAGAGAAGAGACAGCACAAGAAGGAGAAGATCAAGAAGTGGTGGTTTAGGAGAGGGTTAAATGGACCAAAGAGGAAAAGCAAGCCAAGAAGAGGCTAGAGAGGCTGAGGTTCAATCCCACTAAGTTCGCAGATAGAGGTCTGTTGGCTAAGATGGGGATCCTGGGAGACTTCGATCAGCTTTTGAAGAACATTGGACTCCGGTGCTTATCACGAATGGACTGCCCAACTTTCCCCGAGGTGATAATCGATTTCCTAGCCACTTTGGAGTTCGCATATGAGAACCCGAGCATCCTTACTCCTTCTCAAGGCCACCTCTCCTTCAAGGTCAAACGTCAGGCCTTTCGTCTCTCAATGCCGGAGCTTTGTCAAGCCTATGGCCTCAACGCTGCTGCCAACAAGGTTGAGTTCCCTCCCTTCACTCAAGCCAATAACCTGTGGGACCTCATAAGCAATGACGACTACAAGGCGAATACAGCAAAGATCAAGAGTGTGAGGAGTCTGGTGCTGAGATACACGCTAAAACTGATTGCTAACACCTTCAGCAGACGGTCAGTAGCTCCCACGGTCACAAAGACCGAGCTTTGCTTCCTGTTCCAGGGCGTGAAGCACCTCGTGTGTGATCCTAAGGAGAATGACGATCCAATGGAGGATGAGCTTGGCGACGACGGGAACTATGGGTGCATCTTAGCCGCCTCCTTGGTGAAGTACAAGGCATACGCCTTGCGATGCAAGGCAAGCTCGGCGCTTATTGGAGGCTTCCTCACGCCCTTGTTTGTGCAAGCTGGCGTACCGCTTCATGACTTCACCCCTGTTCCGGAGAGAGCCTTCATGGATGAGATCTACCTGAGGAACACGGATAGCCTGGGACGCACGCCAGCCGAGGGCTTCTTCGCTTACTTGTTCATTGATGCTGAGAATGAGAAGCGGGTTTGCATCTTTGATAACAAGTTTTTGGTGTGTGATGTTGTATCAAAGATCAAATGCAACAAGAGGTTATCAAATCTCAGCACACAGTCGTAGTATAGTGCAAGAGGAATCAATCCAACCTAGGAGCTAGAAAGTGCAATGAGAATGCAAGGATCGAGTAAAGCTAGGCAAATGATGAACGGTTTTGTAAAAATCCTAAAAACTAGATGCAACGACTAAATGCAAAGCAAAACTATTTTAAAAATACCAGGAAGGAGTGAACTACCACGACGAACAGACAGAATGATTAAAATGCAAAGCTATGAATTTATAAAAATCGACCAGTGGATCGACCACAAGATCGACCACTAGATCGAGCAACAATGATCGATCTCGTCTAAATGTTCAACAGAAACAAATCTAATGACCAGGATGCGAACAGATAGCAAGCAAATGATTAACAGAGATGTAAGAATACTAAGAAAGAGGGTCTAAGGTTGAGATTCATGTTCGAGGGTTTCAAAGGTTCAAGCTTGGTTTGAAAACTCTAGATCTACTCATTTTGTGAGATTCTCTAAGCCTTGAAAACAAAACAAGATCCATCGATCGCGTGTGGTATGGATCACTCTTTCATTCTCTCCTCCAGACCCATGGCGTTTGGCGGAAGAAGAGATTGAAGGGCAAAGAACTCAGATTTCAAACACGCAGCTTAACTAGTCCCCTAAACTACCATGGCGTTTGGGAAAGGGTAACTAGTCTCTAGGATGCGATTTTCAGAGATCTCTGGATCCTGTCAAGGTAAGAGGCCTCTCTGATCATAAAGATCTTGGCGTGAGAGTCTTTAAGCCTTAAGAACTCGACATCCTAGAAGAGAAAGCCATGAAGAACAAGAAAACACCAAACTTTGAAAACCTTTTCGACCCCTTTGAATCCTCTCAACCCCCAAACCCGAATAAACTACTCACTACACATTAAGTAAACCGAACAAAGCATAAATGATGAACTGATAAACATAAAAGACGATGGATTTAAACTTAAAACAATTCAATATTCAAGAACAAAGCTTCAAAGTCTAACAATGGCGAAATCGCCTTCGAACAGAGAGAAAAAGATGATAAATGATAAAGTGAAAACGTGTATTGAAAAGCATGATTGCCGCCTTCCCGAAATAGGCCAAACAGCTCGCTGGTCCCCCCCTCGCTAGCGGCCAAAAATGGTTAAAGTGCACTGAGATCGACCTCGAGATCGAGTATCTCGCTCGATCACCTTCGGACATCGTGACTTCAGCTCGATCTGTGTCTCGATCTTCTTCGGTGGATCGAGTGCTTCGTTCGATCTTGGAGTCGATCTTCGGAGGATCGAGTGGTGGACTCGATCCGACTCTCGCACTGCATGGCGTCATTTACGTCTGTACTCCTTGGTTGATTGCTTCACTCGATCTCCGTCTCGATCAGTCCCCTTGGATCGGATGGACTACTCGATCTTCTGGTCGATTTCATCTAGATCGACCGGCCATGCTCGATCCGCTTCTCGATCTCTGGTCCTTAGCAAGCATTCCTGAATTCTCCAAGTTCCCACGAACCTCCTCACGAGCCTTAGCACGTCCACGGACCCTCCAAGACTCCAAAGTAGCCGAAAACAACCTGTATACGATGCAAAATGCAAGAAATATGCATATGCTGGTGCAAGAACACTCTAGGACCTAAAGTGATGCAAACTAGCCTGAAATGCAATGTATATGCGTGAGAAACTAACTTATATGTATGCAAAATACATGAATATGCAGCAAAATCAACTCCCCCAAACTTGCCTTTTGCTTGCCCTCAAGCAAACAAAATTCAAGAAGGGAGAGAGGTTTTAAAACAAACGGGGGTTTAAGCTTCTTGCAAAGGTATTTTTCAAATGAATCAATCTCAACGTCCTAGTTACTAGTTCTAAAATGCAGTGCACACACTCATACTCCAAAGAACTTAGCGATACTCATTACACAAAGAATTTCAAATCATGACTCTTCTATTCCAAACAATCAAAGAAACTCATCCTTTAACATTCATTAATGACCGAACCATGAATCAAACTTATGCACTTTAAAGCAAAACACATTTGGCTAAGGGTAAAGGCTATGAGCATAGAATGATCTCATTTTAAAGAGGGTTTATTTTAAGCAAGGGTTTCTCTCGAAAATGGTAAGAACTTTAAGCATAATGCTAAAGGTAAAGGCAATTGATGCATACATGATCAGATTCTCATCTACCCATGCAAGCTAACAATGGTCCTAAAACCCCTCTCATTTTATGCTCACTCACCCTCCTAAAATCTACCCTTATCTCCAAAGCAAAAGCTTAGCAAACCCCAAATCAAAATATAAGACATCTTAACTCTTTTAGGCTAGTGAAAAAGTTTGAAAATATTAAGCTCCTTATTTCTCTCTTAATGACAGCTCTCTTATTTTTTTTTTTTTTTTTCTTTTCTTTTTATTTTGGCACTTAGGCTCTTTTCTTTTTCTTTTTATTTTTATTTTGAGAGTGCTATCTTCTGAAATTATTAGAGCATTATACATTTTAAACACAAAACCTGTCACTTAAAACATTTTGTTCACTTCAAATACCAAACTCTTTTGAAACCGAAAGCATATAAAGATGAAAGCAATCCCATCAAACCCCCAAACTTATACTAAGCCTACATCTAGCTTCAAAATGCAAAGCTAGCAATCATATGAGAACCTAATCATGTCGCCTAAACGTAACACGTTATGCAAAGTTCGAACCAAAAGAGGCCTCACAATGATGTCACACACGAAAACTTGGCTTCAAAGAAAGGTAAGGGTTAAGGTGGGAGTTCTACTTAGGCTCACAAAGAGTGGTAAAAGGAAGAAGAGAGCCTAAGTATTTTTAAGATCCATGTGTTCATTTTCAAATGCATAAGAATGATATTTAAAAATTCAAATTAGGGTTTTCACTTATTAGGACAAGTTTCAAATCATGAGAGTTCAATTCAAGTCACGAAATCAAAACAAGTGATCCAAGCATGGTAAGAACTTACTTTCAAAGCGTGAGCAAGGCATTAGAGAACTACTAACTAGGGCATTGAAATAATTCATGAGTTTAAAACACTTTTTTAAGAAAACTTTAATCCCTTATGCAAATGTAAACAACCTAGATGCTTAAATATTCTAGACTCAATCCTAAAATGCTTAACAATGTGAATGCAACTACATGAATTTTTGTTTTGAAATTTTTTAAAATTTTTTATAATTTTACCAATTTTTTCCTTTTCTTTTCTATGCCTTAGATGTATGCAAGACTCAAGAGATGCAAAGATAAAATAAAAGCAAAATAAACATGTCAAACCACACACGTACTCCCCCAAACTTGAATGACACCATCCCGGTGGCAAACATGTTCGAAAGAGCTCAAAACACAAAGCAAAAATCAAGAAAACATGAATGGTATATACAATGGAAGGTTGTTGTTACCTCGGGTCTAGTCTCGGCTGGAACTTGAGGATGTTCCAGAAGAGCTAGATACTATGGCTTTGCCTTTGGAGGCTGTCTCTTGGAGAGAATGACGCGCCGGCTGAATGTTGCTGCCTTGAGTCTCACGGATGACAACTCCACCGGTTGAAAGCCTTCTCTTCTCGGGCTGTTGAACCTCCTCACTCGCAGCCTGCTTTGGTGAACCTCCTTGAAGCGCTTTGACCTTCTTGGCAAGCTTCTTGATGACTTTGCTCTGACACTTGTTGATCTTCCTTTGCATCTCCACAACAGAAGCAAAGAACATTTCTGTCTTGGTTCGCGGCTTAAAGTCAAGCTTAGGGAGGACAAAGGCTTCGTGCATCTCATCATCCGTGGCTGGAGATTCTGACCTAGGGCGAGTAGCTTGATGAATGGTTGCCGCAGCTCCTAGATGAGCAAAGCACTCCTCTATGCTTGGGAGAAACTCTATATTCCCAACCCCCAACAGCTCGGTCTCGGTTTGGTTTGGCAAGATGCACGCCCTCTTCTCATTCTCCTCGTCGATGAACAAGTATTCAAAGAATCCCTCGGCTGGTGTGCGTCCCAAGCTATCAGTGTTCCTTAGGTAAGTCTCGTCCATGAAGGCTCTATCCGGGACGGGAGTGAAGTTCTGAAGCGGCATGCCGACTTGCCCGAACAAGGGTGTGAGGAAACCGCCAATGAGTGACGAGCTCGCCTTGCATCTCAAGGCATACGCCTTGTATTTGACCAATGAAGCGGCGAGGATGCACCCATAGTTCACGTCATCTCCGAGCTGGTCTTCCAACGGCTCATCGTTCTCATCCGTATCACAAAGGAGATGCTTAAGGCCTTGGAACAAGAAGCAGAGCTCCGTCTTGGTCACCGTGGGGGCTACGGACCAACCACTAAAAGTGTTGGCCATCAGCTTAAAGGTGTAACGTAGCACCGGGTTCCTCACTCTCTTGATCTTCGCGGTATTCGCCTTGTAATCTTCATTGGCGATGAGATCCCAAAAATTGTTTGCTTGAGTGAAGGAGGGAAACTCCACTTTCGTGGCATCTGCATCAAGGCCATAAGCTTGGCAAAGCTTGGGGATTAAGAGACTGAAGGCTTGGCACTTTATCTTGAAGGAGAGGCGGCCTTGAGAAGGAGTTGGGACGCTAGGATTCTCGTGGCAAGGAAGTCGATTGTCACTTCAGGAAAGGTTGGGCAATCCATCCGTGACAAACACCTCAGCCCTATCTTCTGGAGGAGTTGATCAAAATCTCCTAGAATCCCCATCTTGGCCAGCAATCCTCTGTCCGCAAATTTAGTCGCCTCGAACCTCAGCCTTTGAAGCCGTTCCTTGTCCTGTTTCTCATCCTTACTCCAACGAACCCTCTCCTGAACAGCCACTTCTTGGTTTCCTCCCTCTTGTGCTGTCTCTTCTCTCGTTCTTTTGGGAGCCTTTGTGCCTGAAACAAGTTTCTCAAGCAAAGCAATGTGCAAATCGGTGATATGATGAGAGAAAAAGAGAAGCAAAGAATAAAACCTATAACTAATACCCTAGAATTTTGGGGAATTTATAAAAATTATAGCAAAATAATAGAGAATCATATCTAGAGATAGAGAAAAATCTAGAATTTTTCCTATTATCAAGCTACTTTTAAAAATTTAAAACCGCCCTAGCATCTAAAACAATCAAAGCGAATAAAAAGGGATATTTTCTTGAAGATTTTCTTAAAGATTCGAAAATACCTTTGCAAGGATTGAAAAAGATACTGTTAGCCTTTAGAAAACAAAATTCACACTTTCTTTTGCTTAACAACTCGAGAAAACAAGAATGAGAGAGTGTGAAAGTAGTTGAAAACATTTAAAGGATAACAAAACAAAACCATGGGTAAAAAGAAGTGGTTTTCTGACAAAAGCTGGGGTCAAGGCACATCTTTCATGGTCAAAGATGCTTGCCTTGACCACTTTTTGAATTTAAAAACCGGAGGGAAAGAGGAAGAGAGGGAAACGAAAATGTTACCTCGGCACGAGACTGAGTCCTTTTGGTCGACCTGAGACTCGATCTCATGCCCATAATGGCTTGGATCGAGAGGGTTGCTCGATTTGGGACTCGATTCGAATTGAATCGAGTCTTGGATCGATAACACCTCTCGTTCCTTGAATTTTTGGCACGACGGCTAAGTCCTTATGATCGAGTCACGTTCTTGATTCAGGGGTCGATTTAAGCTTGGATCGAGTGGAAGATCGAGTAGACTACTCGATCTAACCTTGAGAATCGAGTGACTCAGTCGATCCACCTCTCGTTTGCTTTTCAGGCTAAACGTATAGGGTGTTCGTCCTCTCATGATCGACTGTGTCACACGATCTGTCTACTCGATCTCGTCTAAATCGACTAACTCCTCTCGATTCACTAACTCGATCTAGCAAAGATCAAGCCAGGATGGGTCGATCTAGCACTCGATCTCTAGCTTATACTCGCCCCTTCTTACACCTTTTGGATCGAAGATCATGGCCTGCAATCCCTCATACTTGTTCATACACACTCACAAGATAAAAACATAAAACTGGAAAAGAAATAAAGCAAGAATATATACAGGATAGACATGGGAATGCCTCCCAAGTGCGCTTTCTTTAACGTCTTTAGCTAGACTTTACTTGGTTTAGGCAGATGGTGGGTCTTAGAGAAGCATTGATGTGCTCTCCTTGTCAAATGCACTCGCCATGTATGGCTTAACTCTATGTCTGTTCACTGTGAATGCATTTCCACTCTTGTCGACCAACATGACAGCTCCGTAGGGTAATACCTCCTTGATTTCATACGGACCGCTCCATCTAGATTTCAGCTTCCCTGGAAAGAGCTTGAGCCTTGAATTGTAAAGCAGCACCAAACTCCCTTCCTTAAGCACCTTGGGTACCAACTTCTTGTCGTGAGCAGCCTTAGTACGCTCCTTGTAGATCCTAGCGCTTTCGTAAGCGTCGAGCCTTAGCTCATCAAGCTCGTGCAACTGGATCATGCGCTTCTCCTCAGCTGTCTTCAGATCAAAATTCAGCCGCTTCACAGCCCACAACGCCCTATGTTCCAGCTCAATGGGGAGGTGACATCCTTTGCCGTAGAGAAGAGTGAAAGGAGTAGTACCAATGGGCGTTTTGAAAGCAGTCCGGTAAGCCCACAAAGCGTCATCAAACTTCACCGCCCAATCCTTCCGAGTTGTCCCAACTGTTCTCTCGAGTATGGCCTTGATCTGTCGGTTAGAGACCTCCACTTGGCCACTCGTTTGAGGATGGTAAGGTGTAGCTACCTTGTGCTTCATGCCATACTTCCTTAGAAGGTTTTCAAACAGCTTGTTGATGAAATGGCTTCCTCCGTTGCTTATCACCACCTTGGGTACTCCAAACCTCGGGAAAATGATGCTCTTAAGAGCTTGATCACCACCTTAGAATCGTTTGTAGGGGAAGCAATGGCCTCAATCCATTTAGAGACATAATCAACAGCTACCAAAATAAACTTGTTGCCGTAGGAAGAAGGAAACGGCCCCATGAAGTCTATGCCCCACGCGTCAAAAATGTCTACCTCAAAGATGGGAACTTGAGGCATCTCGTTCCTCTTAGTAATGTTCCCTGCTCATTGACAAGCTTCACAACTCATCACGAACTCTTGCGTGTCTTTGAAGATGGACGGCCACCAGAAACCGGCTTGCAAGACCTTAATGGCAGTTTTGAACGAAGCAAAGTGCCCGCCATACGAAGAGCCATGACAGTGAAAGATGATATCTCTTGCCTCCTTTGTCACACATCTTCTGTATAGTCAACACCTCTCTTGTATAAATAGGGTTCATCCCAAAAGTAATGGCTCACGTCCCTCATGAACTTCTTCCTATGGTAGTTGTCAAGATGCGAAGGCTCTTCCCCACACGCCAAGTAGTTCACAATGTCCGTGTACCAAGGGAGATCTTCCTCTTTGAAGCTCAGAACCTCCTCAAACCGCTCTTCTAGGTTTCCACAAACAGCCGTAGTGATCGCCATGAGTTGTTCCTCGGGGAGCGAATCATCTAAAGGTAGAGACTCGTTGATTCTTAACCAAGAGAGATGGTCAGCAACGCCGTTCTCTATCCCTTTCTTGTCTTTGATCTATATGTCAAACTCCTGAAGAAGATGAATCCATCTTAAAAGCCTCGGCTTAGTGTCCTTCTTGGAATAGATGTACCGCAAAGCTGCGTGATCTGTGTAGACAATGGCCATGGAACCCACGAGGTATGACCTGAACTTCTCCAAGGCAAACACTACTGACAATAGGTCCTTCTCCATAGTAGTGTACCTTGTTTGCGTGTCATCCGAGGTTCTTGAAGCATAGTAAATCACATGCAGCTTCTTATCTTTCCTTTGACCTAGAACGGCTCCCACGGCGGAGTCACTAGCATCACACATAATCTCGAACGGTAGAGTCCAGTCCGGTGCTTGCACTATAGGCGCGAATACTATAGCTTCCTTGATTTGTCACGAAAGCTTGCAAACACTCCTCATCAAAGACGAAATCAGCTTCCTTGCACAACAGCCATGTAAGAGGGCGTGTAATCTTAGAGAAATCCTTGATGAAGCGCCTGTAGAAGCCAGCGTGTCCCAAGAAACTCCTCACTCCTTTAACATTAACCGGCGGCTCATAACTCATCATGACCTCAACCTTAGCCTTATCAACCTCAGTGCCCTTCTCTGATATATTATAGCCAAGCATGATCCCTTCCTTCACAATGAAGTGGCATTTCTCCCAATTAAGCACCAAGTTTGTCTCCTCACAACGCTTTAGTACCTTGCAAAGATTCAACAAACACGCAGAAAAGGACACACCATGGACCGAGAAGTCATCCATAAACACCTCTACCATCTCTTCTATTAGATCGGAGAAGATCGACATCATACACCGCTGAAACGTAACCAGTGCGTTACACAACCTGAATGGCATCCTTCGATACGCGAAGGTGCCATAAGGGCATGTAAAGGTCGTCTTCTCCTGATCATTTGGATGGATTGGTATTTGGAAAAATCCACTATATCCATCAAGAAAGCAATAGTAGGGATGATTGCAAGTCTTTCAAGCATTTGATCAATAAAAGGCAAGGGAAAATGATCCTTTCTAGTAGCAAGATTAAGCTTCCTATAATCAATACACATACGGTGTCCAGTGATAGTCCTAGTAGGTATAAGCTCATCTTTTTCATTCTTAATGACCGTGATCCCTCCCTTCTTAGGCACCACGTGTACGGGAGAAATCCACATGCTCTCACTTATGGGATAGATCACGTCAGCCTCTAAAAGCTTAAGAATCTCTTTCTTAACAACCTCTTTCAAATTAGTATTCAATTGCCTTTGATGTTCTATAGAAGAGGCGTTCTCATTATCCAAGTGAATCCTATGAGTGCAAAGCATTGGTGAAAGGCCCTTGATGTCACTTAGAGAGTACCCAATGGCCTTCCTATACTTTCTCAACTCAGTTAAGAGCGAGTGCAACTCATCATCACTTAAGTTTTCATTCACAATCACGGGATAGGTTTCGTTAAGCCCTAAGAAAGCATACCTTAGCCCTTTTGGAAGCTCCTTAAGGTCCACCTTTGGGGCTAGCAGCTCGCTCCAATCATCCTCGTGGCTGTTGCTGTTGGTTTCCTCCTTAGAACCCTCCTTAGAACCCGAGACATGACCCTTGAGGCTGCCTTCTTGGACCGTTGTCCCTTCTGAAATCAAGTCATCCAGTTGATCTTACTCTCGATGTCATCTAGGTCGAGCAGTTTCGCTCGATTCACTCACTCGATTTAATGTGGATCGAGTGAGAGATCGAGACGCTGAGTCGATCTCCGGATTAGACCCTAAACTGATCGGAAGGCTTCTCTCGATCTCGGACTCGATTGATTTCCTGGATCGATCACCCTCCTTGATCTGACTGTCGATTGCTGCACCGGATCGAGTTGTGCTCTCGATTGTCTTGTCGATTTGACCCCTGGTTCGAGTAATGTCATCGATCTCGGAGTCGATCTCTAGGCAAACGCCTTCATGTTCTAGCACAACCTTCCTTGAATCAAGCAGGTTAACATATTCCTGAGTCCTCAGATCCAAGTAGCCAAACTCTCCTGGCTCCTTAGTCAATGCCAGCTTTAAATGATCCTCCTAAGCCAACTCTTCTAGCAACTCATCCGATAAAGTATCCGATGTTTCAATGTAGAAAGATTGCCCTTCTATCGTAGGCTTCTTCAAAACCTCATTGATGTCAAAGTCCAGCCTTATATCTTTACCCAAGTGCAGAGCTATTTTCCCATTCTTGACGTCTATGATGGCTCCGTGATAAACACTTTCTTAGCAAGGGTGAGAATTCAATGAGGTTATCAAACTCAAATGCAAGACATGTTGTAGTACAGCAAGCAAGAGAGAGTCAATCCATGCCTAGGATGATAGAGAATGCAAAGAGAATACAAGGACTATACAAATCCAAGCGAAACGAGATGATTTATGAGAAAATCTCTAAATACTAGATGCAGCAACTTGAATAGAATGCAACCTATTATAAAAATACTAGGAATGAAGAAACTACCACGACGAACAAACGGAACAATTAAAGGACAAAGCTTCGAATTACTAAAATTCGACTAGTGGATCGACCATGAGATCGACCACTAGATCGAGCAATAATAATCGATCTAGTCTAAAAATGCAAGAACAGTAAAACTAATGACCAGGATGCTATCAAAGATCAAGCGAATGACGAGATAAGATGTAAAGATGCTAAAAGAAAGGGCTTAGGGTTGAGATTCATGGTCAGGGGTTTCAAAGGTTCGACCTTGGGTTGAAAACAATGAATCGACTCACTTTGTGAGGATCTCTAAGCCTTGAAAACTAAGCAAGATCTATCCGTGGCTTTCGGTATAGATCACTCCTTCATCCTCTCCTCCAAACCCATGGCTTTTGGTGGAAAGAGAGGTCGAAGGGCATGGAAAGCAGATTTCAAATGAATGGCTTAACTAGTCCCCCAAACTTCCATGGCTTTTGGGAAGGGGTAACTAATCTCTAGGGTGTGATCTTCCGAGGCTCCTGAATCCTGTCAAGGTAAGGAACCTCTAGGATCATGAAGCTCTTGGCGTGAGACTCTTCAAGCATTAAGATCTCAACACCCTAGAAGAGATAGCCGTTGAAAACGCTTAGAAAAACCCCAAGATCGAAACCCTTTAGACCCCTTAATCCTCTGAACCCCCGAACCCAAGTAAACTACTCACTACACATAAAGTAAATCAAGTAAAGCATGTAAAAGGAAACGATGAACATGAAAAGAAAACTGGATTAAGATAAAAACGATTCGAATACAAAGCTTAAGAAAAACTCAAGTTCGACAATGGTGTTCTTCACGAAACCAGAGAGAAAACATCAAGAAAAAGATAAGGATTGAAAGTTGTGTGGGAAAAGGACGTCGCCGCCTTCCCAAAATGGCCAAAACAAGCTGATGGTCTCCCCTCGCTAGCGGCCAAAAGTGGTTGAAAGGACAGAGATCGACTCCAGGATCGAGCGGTTGTCTCGATCATATCCGGACATCATGTCTTCGGCTCGATGAAAAGCTAACTAATGAGTGTGCAAAATGTATGCAATATGCAGTAACATCAACTCCCCCAAACTTACTTCTTGCTTGCCCTCAAGCAACAGAAAATAAGTAAGGAAAAGAGGTTTTCAGAAAAACGAACGGGGGTTTAAACTTCTTGCAAAGGTGCCTTTCAAATGAATCAATCTCAATGTCCTACTTAATAGTTCTAAAATGCTATTCTTACACTCATACTCCAAAGAACTTAGCCATACTCATCACACAAAGAAATTCAAATCATGACTCTCCTATTCCTAACAATCAAAGAAACTCATCCTTTAACATTAATTAACATTAGAACCATGAATCAAACTTATGCACTTTAAAGCAAAACACATTTGGCTAAGGGTGAAGGTTATGAGCATTGAATGATCTCATTTGAAAAGGGTTTATAATTAGAACAAGGGTTTCTCTCAAAAATGGTTGAACTTATGCATAATGCTAAAGATAAGACAATTTATACATACATGATTAGATTATCATCTACCCATGTAAACTAACAAACGATCCTAGACCCCTCTCATTTAACAAATTTTAATCTTCACCCACCACTTAGAGTCTACCTTTCTTCTTCTCAAAACTTAGCAATCCCCAATTCGAAACAAAAACATTTTTAAACTTTTTAGGCTAGTGAAAAGGTTTTTGAAAATAACTTTGCTCTTTAAATATTTCTTATTGTTAGCTCTCTTATTTTATTCTTTTCTCTTTTTTTTTTATTTTTATTTGGCACTTAGGCTCTTTTATTTCTTTTTCTTTTATTTATTTTTTTTTTTGGAAGAGCTACCTCCTGAAATTTATTAGAGCATACTTAGCTTTTAAACACAACCTTTCACTTAAAACCCATTTCTTTCTTTAAATCACCAAACCTTTTGAAACCGAGAACAAATAGAAATGAATACAACCCCAATGATTCCCCCAAACTTATCCTAAGCCTATACATAGCTTCAAAATGCAAAGCTAGCAATCATATGAGAACCAAATCATGTCGCCTAAACCTAACACTTTATGCCAAGTTCAAACCGGAAGGAAGGCCTTACAATGATGTCATACAAGAACATTTGGCTTCAAAGAAGGGTAAGGTTCAAGGAGGGATATCTACTTAGGCTCACAAAAAATGGTAAAAAAGAAGAAGAGAGCCTAAATATTTTAAAACCATGTGTTCATTTTCAAATGCATAAGGATGATAATTAGAATTTCAAATTAAGGTTCTCACTTATTAGGATGAGTTTCAAATCATGAGAGTTCAATTCAAGCCACGAAAATCCTAACAAGTGGTCCAAGCATGGTAAGAACTTACTTTCAAAGCATAGACGAAGCATTAGAGAACTACTAACTAGGGCATTGAAACAATTCATAAGTAAAAACACCTTTTCAAGAAATTCTAACCCCTTATGCAATATGCAAACAACCTAGATGCTATGAGAAACTCTAGACTCAATCCTAACATGTTTTGACAAGATGAATGCAACTACATGAATCTTTGAAAATTTTTTAAAACTTTTACCAATTTTTCATGAACTAAAGACTCAAGGATGCTAAAGGAAGATAAGATCACAGAACACAAGTCAAATCACACATGTACTCCCCCAAACTTGCTTGACACTGTCCCGGTGGCAAACTCATTCGAAGGAGTAACAAAACACAAAGCAAAAAGAAGCAAATATGAGCGGTTATGTACAATGGAAGAAGGTTGTTACCTCTGGTCTAGTCTCGGCTGGAACTTGAGGATGTTCCAGAGGAGCTAGAGACTATGGTCTTGCCCTTGTCGGCTGGTTCTTGGAGAGAGTGGCGCGCCGGCTGAATGGTACTTCCTTGGGTCTCGCGGATGACAACTCCACCGGTTGAGAGCCTTCTCTTCTCGGGTTGTTGCACCTCTTGACTTGCAGCTTTCTTAGGTGAGCCTCCCTGAAGTGCCTTGACTTTCCTTCCAAGCTTCTTGAGCATCTTGCCTTGCCACTTGTTGATCTTCCTTTGCATCTCCACAACATATGCTAGGAACTTCTCAGTTTCTGTCCTCGGCTCAAAGTCTAACTTTGGAAGTGTGTAGGCCTCGGGCATCTCATCTTCCGTGGCTGGAGACTCGGACCTTTGAAGAGGGGCAATCGCTGAAGCAGGTGGTCCTCCTAGAGGGGCAAAGCATTCCTCCTCCGTGGGCAAGAACTCGATGTTCCCAACACCAAGCAGCTCGGTTTCGTCTTTGTTGGGGAGGATGCACACTCTCTTCTTGTCTTCGTCGTCTATGAAGAGGTAGGCGTAGATCCCTTCTGGTGGCGTGCGTCCCAAGCTCTCAGTATTCCTCATGTATGCCTCGTCCATGAAAGCTCTGGCTGGTACATGGGTGAAGTCGTGAATAGGCACACCAGCTTGCAAGAACAGAGGAGTGAGGAAACCGCCAATGTAAGAGGAGGTTGCCTTGCACCGCAAGGCATAAGCCTTGTATTTCACCAATGAAGCAGCAAGCACACATCCGTAGTTCTCCTCATCGCCGAGCTCATCCTCCATAGGTTCGTCATTTGCATCCGAATCACACACCAAGTGCTTCACTCCTTGGAACAGGAACCAAAGCTCTGTCTTTGTGACCGTGGGAGCAACAGATCTTCCACTAAACGTGTTGGCGATCAGCTTCAAAGTGTACCTCAGCACCGGGCTTCTTACTCGCTAGATCTTGGCGGTGTTCGGTTTGTAGTCTTCATTGCTGATCAGGTCCCAAAAGACGTCGGCTTTCTTGAAGGCGGGGAACTCGACCTTGTAGGCATCCGTGTTGAGACCATAAGCTTGGCATAGCTCAGGGATGGAGAGTGTATAGGCTTGACGGCCAACCTTGAAGTAGAGGCGACCTTGAGAATGGACGGGTGTGCTAGGATTCTCTTAACGGAACTCCAACGTGGCAAGGAAGTCTATTGTCACTTCTGGAATGGTTGGGCAATCCATCCGTGACAGACATCTTAGGCCAATGTTCTTGTGGAGTTGGTCGAAATCCCCAAGAATCCCTAGCTTGGACAACAGCTCTCGATCAGCAAACTTCGTAGGCTTAAACCGAAGCCTTTCCAGCCGTTTCTTGTCTCTCTTCTCATCCTTAGTCCATTTGACCCTCTCTTGAACTGCCACTTCTTGTCCTTCTCCTTCTTGTGCTATCTCTTCTCTTGTTCTCTTGGGGGCCATTGTTCCTGTAACAAGTTTCAAAAGAAGTTGATAAGCAAAAACGGCGGTTTGATGAGAATGAGAGAAGAGATGGAGAGAACTTATAAAAACTACCCTAGAATTTTGGGGAATTAATAAAAATCATAGCTAAATAAAGGAGAATCATATCTTCAGATACTAAAAAAATCTAGAATCATTAAATTTCAAAAATACCTTTGCAAGAAATATAAAAGATCTTTGCTAGCTTCTGAAAACCAAAACTCTCACTCTCTTTGTTTAAAATTTTCGAGAAAAACAGGAATGAGAGGGTGAGAGGTTGTTGAAATATTTAAATGCTAGCAAAGAGCAAACCTATGGGTAGTAAAGGTGGTTTTTCTGACAAAGTCTTGGTCAAGGCACATCTTTCATGGTCAAAGATGCTTGCCTTGACAAGGTTTTGAATTTAAAAGTTGGAGGGAAAAGAGTAAAAGAGGGAAAGAAAATGTTACCTCGGCATGAGATCGAGTCCATTTGGTCGATCTAAGACTCGATCTCATGCTCATAATGGCTTAGATCGAGAGGGTTACTCGATTTGAGACTCGATTCATGATGAATCGAGTCCTAGATCGATTGGCTCCCTCGATCATTAAGATGTTGGCTCCTCGGCTAAGTCCTCATGATCGAGCTATGTCCTCGATTTAGGGGTCGATTTGGCACAGATCGAGTGATGGATCGAGTCGAGTGATCGATCTGTTTTCAACAGATTTTCCCGAGAGAAATTAGATCGGTCGATCCGTTTTGGATCGGTCGATCCATTTTCGTCAAGGTCGATCTTGTCACTCGTTCTCGTCTATATCGACTGGCTCCTCTCGATTTACTGACTCGATCTAGCAAAGATTGAACCAGGATCAGTCGATCTAGCACTCGATCTCTAGCCTTATCTTAACCCCTCTTGCCTCTTTTAGACTCCTCATACCTATTCCTACACACTTGCAGAATAAAAACATAAAACTGAAAGGGAAATAAAGCAGAAATATGTACAAGATAAACATGGGAATGCCTCCCAAGTGCGCTTTCTTTAACGTCTTTAGCTAGACTTCACTTGGTTTAGGCGGATGGTGGGTCTTGGAGAAGCACCGAGGTACTCTCCTTGTCATAGCTGTCTGCCAAGTAGGGCTTGATTCTGTGTCCGTTGACGGTGAATGCACTGCCACTTTTTCCCATCAGAGTAACAGCTCCATAAGGCAACACTTCTTGAATCACGAACGGTCCGCTCCACCTTGACTTCAGCTTCCCCGGGAAGAGTTTGAGCCTTGAGTTGTACAGCAACACTAACCCTCCTTCCTTAAGCTCCTTAGAAACCAACTTCTTGTCATGAGTCTCCTTAGTCCGCTCCTTGTATATCCGAGAGCTCTCATAAGCGTTCAGTCTTAACTCATCCAGTTTGTGTAGCTGAATAAGGCGCCTCTCCTGAGCAGTCTTGAGGTCAAAGTTCAGCCTCTACACAGCCCATAACGCATGGTGTTCCAGCTCAACCGGTAGGTGACAGCTCTTGCCATAGAGTAGAGTGAAAGGGGTTGTACCAATCGGCGTTTTGAAGGCGGTACGGTAGGCCCAAAGAGCGTCGTCCAGCTTCACTGCCCAGTCTTTCCTTGTTGCTCCGACAGTCTTCTCTAGTATAGCCTTGATTTGCCGGTTAGAGACTTCCACTTGACCGCTTGTTTGAGGGTGATACGGTGTAGCCACTTTATGCTTAACTCCATACTTTCTCAAGAGGTTCTCAAAGACCTTGTTTATGAAGTGACTTCCTCCATCGCTTATAACCACCTTAGGTACCCCAAACCTCGGGAAGATGATACTCTTGAACAGCTTGATTACCACCTTAGAGTCATTTGTAGAGGAAGCAACAGCCTCAACCCATTTAGAGACATAATCCACTGCTACTAAGATGTATTTGTTGCCATATGAAGAAGGAAATGGCCCCATGAAGTCAATGCCCCATGCGTCGAACACGTCAACCTCGAAGATGGGAACTTGAGGCATTTCGTTCCTCTTAGTGATATTCCCTGCTCGTTGACATGCCTCACAGCTCTTCACAAACTCGTGTGCATCTTTAAAAATGGACGGCAACCAGAAACCGGCTTGCAACACTTTCGTGGCAGTCTTGAATGAGGCGAAGTGTCCTCCGTAGGAAGAGCCATGGCAATGATAGAGGATGTCCCTAGCTTCTTCCTTTGTAACACATCTCCGGTACAAACTGTCTACTCCTCTCTTGTATAAGTAGGGCTCGTCCCAAAAGTAATCACTAGCCTCTCTCATAAACCGCTTCTTGTGATAGCTGTTGAGATGTGTTGGCTCCTCACCACACGCCAGATAGTTCACTACATCAGCATACCATGGTAGATCATCTTCTTTGAAACTCAACACCTCCTTAAACCTCCCTTCTAGCTTTCCACAAACAGCCGTGGTAATCGCCATGAGCTGCTCTTCTGGAAGAGAGTCATCTAAGGGGAGAGACTAGCTGATCCTTAGCCGTGAGAGATGGTCAGCGACTCCGTTTTCTATTCCTTCATTCTCTTTAATCTCCATGTCAAACTCCTGGAGTAAGAGAATCCATCTTAAGATCCGAGGCTTAGTGTCTTTCTTCGAGTAGATGTATCGCAAGGCAGCGTGATCCGTGTATACAATAGCCTTTGAACCAACGAGATATGATCTGAACTTCTCAAAGGCGAACACTATTGCAAGCAACTCCTTCTCCGTAGTGGTGTACTGATAAACACTTTCTAGCAGGGGTTATATTGTAGTGAGGTTAACAAACTCAAATGCAAGACATGTTGTAGTACAGCAAGCAAGAGAGAGTCAATCCATGCCTAGGATGATAGAGAATGCATAGAGAATACAAGGACTAAGGCAAATCTAAGCGAAATGAGATGATTTATGAGAAAATCTCTAAAAACTAGATGCAGCAACTTAAACAGAATGAAACCTATTTTAAAAATACTAGAAATGAAGAAACTACCACGAAACAAACAGATTAATTAAAAGAGAAAGCCTCGAATTATGAAAATTCGACTAGTGGATCGACCACGAGATCAACCACTAGATCGAGCAGTAACAATCGATCTCGTCTAAAAATGCAAGAACAGTAAAACTAATGACCAGGATGCTATCAGAGATCAAGTGAATGACGAGATAAGATGTAAAGATGCTAAAAGAAAGGGCCTAGGGTTGAGATTCATGGTCAGGGGTTTCAAAGGCTCGACCTTGGGTTTAAAACTTTAAATCGACTCACTTGGTGAGGATCTCTAAGCCTTGAAAACTAAGCAAGATCTATCCGTGGCTTTCGGTATAGATCACTCCTTCATCCTCTCCTCCAAACCCATGGATTTTGGTGGAAAGAAAGGTCGAAGGGCAAGGAAAACAGATTTCAAACGAATGGCTTAACTAATCCCCCAAACTTCCATGGCTTTTGGGAAGGGGTAACTAGTCTCTAAGGTGTGATCTTCCAAGGTCCCTGAATCCTGTCAAGGTAAGGAACCTCTCGGATCATGAAGCTCTTGGCGTGAGAATCTTCAAACATTGAGATCTCAACACCTTAGAAGAGATAGCCATTGAAAACGTTTAGAAAAACCCCATGATCGAAACCCTTTAGACCCCTTAATCCTCTCAACCCCGAACCCAAAGGAACTACTCGCTACACATAGAGTAAATCAAGCAAAGCATGTAAAACGAGACGATGAACATGAAAAGAAAACTAGATTGAAACTGAAATGATTCGATTACAAAGCTTAAGAAAAACGCCAGTTCAACAATGGTGTTCTTCACCAAAACGAGAGAGAAAACATAAAGGAAAAGATAAGGATCTAAAGTTGTTCTGGGAAAAGGACGTCGCCGCCTTCCAAAAATGCCGAAACAAGCTAATGGTCCCCCCCTCGCTAGCGGCCAAAAACGGTTGAAAGGACAGAGATCGACTCCAAGATCGAGTGGTTCTCTCGATCATATCCGGACATCGTGTCTTCGGCTCGATCTGGGTCTCGATCATCATCGGCGAATCGAGTGTTGCATCTGATCTCGTGATAAACTACTTCTCAAGCAGGTTTTATGCAGCAGAGAGGTTATCAAAACTCTAATGCATGCAATGTTGTAATAAGGCAAGCAGGAGAGTGTCAATCCAATTCTAGGAGGCAGAGAATGCACAAAGAATGCAAGGTACTAGGCAAATCTAAGCAGAATGAGACAGTTTATAAGAAATTAACAAAAAACTAGATGCAGCAACCTGAACAGAGCGAAACATATTTTAAAAATACTAGAAAGGAAGCAACTACCACGAGAAACAAACAGATTAATTAAAGGAAAGAGCTTCGAATTGTTAAAAATCGACTAGTGGATCGACCACAAGATCGACCACTAGATCGAGCAGTAACGATCGATCTCGTCTAAAACTATAAGAACAACAAATCTAATGACCAGGATGCTATCAAGGAACAAGCGAAAGACGAAATAAGACTTAAAGATTCTAAAAGAAGGGGTCTAGGGTTGAGATACATGTAAGGGTTTTCAAAGGATCGATCTTGGGTTTGAAACTTTAGATCGACTCACTTGGTGAGGATCTCTAAGCCTTGAAAACGAAACAAGATCTATCCGTGGCTTTCGGTATAGATCACTCTTTCATCCTCTCCTCCAAACCCATGGCTTTTGGTGGAAAGAGAGGTCGAAAGGCAAGGAAAACAGATTTCAAGTAGATGGCTTAACTAGTCCCCCAAACTTCCATGGCTTTTGGGAAGGGATAACTAGTCTCTAAGGTGTGATCTTCCGAGGCTCCTGGATCCTGTCAAGGTAAGGAACCTCTCGGATCATGAAGCTCTTGGCGTGAGAGTCTTCAAGCATTAAGATCTCAACACCTTAGAAGAGATAGCCTTAAAAATGTTTAGAAAACAAACCAAGATCGAACCCTTTCTACCCTTTAATCCTCTCAACCCCGAACCCAAAGTAAACTACTGGCTACACATAGAGTAAATCAAGCAAAGCAGAAGAAACGAGACGATAAACATGAAAGGAAAACTGGATTAAAAGATAAAGATTCGAATACAAAAGCTTCAAAAAAAAACTGGTTTAACAATGGTGTTCTTCACTCCCAAAACGAGAGAGAAAACTTGAAAGAAAAGATAAGAAATCTAAAAGTTATCGAAAAAGCATCTCGCCGCCTTGCCTAAAATGCCCAAACAATCCAATGGTCCCCCCTTCGCTAACAGCCAAAAACGGTTGAAAGGACAGAAATCGACCACTGGATCGAGTGGTTCTCTCGATCACATCCGGGCATCGTGTCTTCGGCTCGATCCGGGTCTCGATCTTCTTCGGCGAATCGAGTATTGCATCCGATCTCGGTATCAATCTTCGGGTGGATCGAGTGGTGTACTCGATCTGGCTCTCGCTCTGCATGGCGTCATTTACGTCCGTACCGATTGATGGATTGCTTCACTCGATCTCCGTCTCGATCATTCTCCTTGGATCGCCTAGTTGGCTCGATCTTCTGGTCGATCAACTCCTGGATCGACCGGCCATGCTCGATCTGCTGCTCGATCACTGGTCCTTAGCATATTTCCGAGCTCCCACGAACTGCTACATCAGCCTCCACACGCCCACGAACCTCCATGACTCCAAAGCAGCCAGAAACAACCTGAATGTGATGCAAAATGCAAGGAAAATGCATATGCTGATGCAAGAATGCTCTAGGACCCTAAGTTATGCAATCTAACCTAAAACATGATACAAATGCATGAAAAACTAACTAATGAGTATGCAAAATGTATGCAATATGCAATAACATCAACTCCCCCAAACTTACTTCTTGCTTGCCCTCAAGCAACAAAAAGCAAGTAAGGAAGAGAGGTTTTTAGAAAAATCAAACGGGTTATAAACTTTTTGCAAAGGTGCCTTTCAAATGGATAATCTCAATGTCCTAGTTAACAGTTCTAAAATGCTATGCTTACACTCATACTCCAAAGAACTTAGCCATACTCATCACACAAAGAAATTCAAATCATGACTCTCCTATTCCTAACAATCAAAGAAACTCATTCTTTAACATTCATTAACATTCGAACTATGAATCAAACTTATGCACTTTAAAGCAAAACACATTTGGCAAGGGTTATGGTTATGAGCATAGAATGATCTCATTTGAAAAGGGTTTATAATCATAACAAGGGTTTCTCTCAAAAATGGCTTGAACTTATGCATAATGCTAAAGGTAAAGACAATTTATGCATACATGATTAGATTCTCATCTACCCATGTAAATTATCAAATGATCCAATACCCCTCTCATTTAAGAAATTTAATCCTCACTCACCACTTAAGAGTCTACCCTTTTTCTCACACTTAGCAAACCCCAATTCAAAATAAAGACATTTTTAAACTTTTTAGGCTAGTGAAAAGTTTTTGAAAAAAAACATTTTGCTCTTAGAAATTTCTTATTAGTAGCTCTCTTATTATTATTATTTTTTTTTCTTCTCTTTTTTTTATTTTTTTTCTTTTACTTTTACTTATTATGAGAGAGCTACTTTCTGAAATTAGAGCATACTTAGTTTTAAAAGCAAACCTTTCACTTAAAACCTCATTTCTTTCCTTAAAACACAAACTCTTTGAAACCGAAACAATTAGACAAGAAAGCAAACCCCAATGATCCCCCAAACTTATCCTAAACCAATACCTAGCTTCAAAATGCAAAGCTAGCAATCAATATGAAAACCAAATCATGTCGCCTTAACCTAACACTTTAAGTTCAAACCGAAAGTAAGGCCTCACAAAGATGTCACACAAGAACATTTGGCTTCAAAGGAGGGTAAGGTTCAAGGAGGGAGTTTTACTTAGGCTCACAAAGAGTGGTAAAAAGGAAGAAGAGAGCCTAAATATTTTAAAACCATGTGTTCATTTTCAAATGCATAAGAATGATAATTAGAGTTTCAAATTAAGGTTTTCACTTAGTAGGATGAGTTTCAAATCATGAGAGTTCAATTCAAGCCACGAAAATCCTAACTAGTGATCCAAGCATGGTTAGAACTTACTTTCAAAGCATAAACAAAGCATAAGAGAACTATCAACTAGGGCATTGAAATGATTCATAAGTAAAAACACCTTTTTAAGAAATTCTAACCCCTTATGCAAAATGCAAACAACTTAGGTGATATGAGAAACTCTAGACTCAATCCTAACATGTTTTTAAGAAGATGAATGCAACTACATGAATCTTTGAAAAAATTTTAAAAATTTTAACAATTTTTCATGACCTAAGACTCAAGGATGCACAAAGGAAAATAAGATCAAAGAACACAAGATTAAATCACACAAGTACTCCCCCAAACTTGCTTGACACCGTCCCGGTGGCAAACTCATCCGGAGGAGCATCAAAACACAATGCAAGAAACAAATATGAGCGGTTATATACAATGGAAGAAGGTTGTTTACCTCTGGTCTAGGCTCGGCTGGAACTTGAGGATGTTCCAGAGGAGCTAGAGATCGTTGCTTTGCCTTTGTCAGCTGGTTCTTGTAGAGAATGGCGCGCCGGCTGAATGTTGTCTCCTTGGGTCTCGCAGATGACAATCCCTCCGGTTGAGAGCCTTCTCTTCTCGGGTTGTTGTATCTCTTGGCTAGCAGCTGGCTTAGGCTGGCCTCCCTGAAGTGCTTTAACTTTCTTCCCAAGCTTCTTCAGCATCTTCCCTTGCCACTTGTTAATCTTTCTTTGCATCTCTACCACCGATGCTAGGAACTTCTCGGTTTTTGTCCTTGGTTCAAAGTCCAGCTTGGGAAGTGTGTAAGCTTCGGGTATCTCGTCTTCCGTGCCTGGAGACTCTGATCTTTGACGTGGGGCAATGGCTGAAGCAGGCGGTCCTCCTAAAGGGGCAAAGCATTCTTCCTCCATGGGTAAGAACTCGATGTTCCCAACACCAAGCAACTCGGTTTCATCCCTGTTGGGAAGGATGCATACTCTCTTCTTGTCTTCGTCATCTATGAAGAGGTAGGCATAGAAGCCTTCTGCTGGCGTGCGTCCCAAGCTATCAGTATTCCTCATGTATGCTTCATCCATGAAAGCTTTGTTTGGGACGTGAGCAAAGTCATGGATGGGCACACCGGCTTGCACAAACAAAGGAGTAAGGAAACCGCCAATGTAGGAGGAGGTTGCCTTGCACCGTAAGGCATAAGCCTTGTACTTCACCAGGGAACCCGCGAGCACACAGCCGTAGTTCACCTCATCGCCGAGTTCATCTTCTATGGGCTCTTCATTTGCATCCGGATCAGACACCAAGTGCTTCACACATTGGAAGAGGAAGCACAGCTCCGTCTTCGTGACAGTAGGAGCAACAGACCTTCCACTGAATGTATTGGCAATCAGCTTCAGAGTATACCTCAGCACCGGACTCCTAACTCGCTTGATCTTGGCGGTATTGGCTTTGAAGTCTTCATTGCTGATCAGGTCCCAAAACTCGTCGGCTTTCTTGAAGGCTGGGAACTCGACCTTGTGTGCATCAGCGTTGAGACCGTAGGCTTGGCATAGCTCAGGGATGGAGAGTGTGTAAGCTTGACGGCCAACTTTGAAGTAGAGGCGGCCTTGAGAAGGGACGGGTGCACTAGGATTCTCATACCGGAACTCCAAGGTGGCTAGGAAGTCTATTGTCACTTCAGGAATGGTTGGGCAATCCATCCGTGACAAACACCTCAAGCCAATGTTCTTGAGGAGTTGATCGAAGTCCCCAAGAATCCCGAGCCTAGACAAAAGCTCTCGATCAGCAAACTTTGTGGGTTCAAACCGGAGCCTCTCCAATCGCTTCTTATCCCTCTTTTCATCTTTGCTCCACCTGACCCTCTCTTGAGCAACCACTTCTTGTCCTTCTCCTTCTTGTGCTTGCTCTTCTCTGGTTCTCTTTGGTGCCATTGTTCCTGAAACAAGATTCTAAGGATATTGATAAGTAAGACGCGATTTGATGAGAATGAGAGAAGAGAAGGAAAGAATTTATAATAACTACCCTAGAATTTTGGGGAATAAATAAAAATCTTAGCTAAATAAAAGAAAATCAAATCATTAGATTCTGAAAAATCTGGAATTATTCCAATTACTTAGCTAGTTTTAAAAATTCAAAACCAATCCTATATTCTAAAACAAGATCTTGCGGATTTAAAGGAGATTTTCTTAAAATAAATCATTGAATTTGAAAATACCTTTGCAAGAGGTTTAGAATATCTTTTGCTAGCTCTTAAAAAGTAAGACTCTCACTCTCTTTGTTTAAAAATCTCGAGCAAAACAGGAATGAGAGGGTGAGAGGATGATTGAAACATTTAAAGACTTAGTAAAACCAAAACAATGGGTGGTCAAAGTGGTTTCTGACAAAGTCTTGGTCAAAGCACATCTTTCATGGTCAGAGATGCTTGCCTTGACCAAGTTTTGAATTTAAAAATTAGAGGGAAAGGAGTAAAGGAGGGAAAGAAAATTGTTACCTCGGTATGAGATCGAGTCCATTTGGTCGATCTAGGACTCGATCTCATGCCCAAAATGGCTTAGATCGAGAGGGTTACTCAATTTGAGACTCGATTCATAGTGAATCGAGTCCTGGATCGATTGGCTCTCTCGATCATTGAGATGCTGGCTCCTCGGCTAAGTCCTTGTGATCGAGCTATGTCCTCGATTTAGGGGTCGATTTAGCATAGATCGAGTGGTGGATCGAGTCGAGTGATCGATCAGTTTTTCACAGATTTTCCCGAGAGAAATTAGATCGGTCGATCCGATTTGGATCGATCAATCCTTTTTCGTCAAGGTCGATCTTGTCACTCGATCTCGTCTAGATGGACTGGCTCCTCTCGATTCACTGACTTGATCTAGCAAAGATCGAGCCAGGATCAGTCGATCTAGCACTCGATCTTTAGCCTTATTCTAACCCCTATTGCCTTTTTAAGACCTCAAAGTCAAGGCTTAGACTCCTTATACCTGTTCCTACACACTTGCAAAATAAGAACATAAAACTGAAAGGGAAATAAAGCAGAAATATGTACAAGATAAACATGGGAATGCCTCCCAAGTGCGCTTTCTTTAACGTCTTTAGCTAGACCTTAGTTGGTCGGATGGTAGGTCTTGGAGAAGCACTGAGGTACTCTCCTTGTCAAAGCTGTCTGCCAAGTAGGGCTTGACTCTGTGTCCGTTGATGGTGAATGCACTGCCACTTTTTCCAATCAGAGTAATAGCTCCATACGGTAAGACCTCTTGAATCACGAACGGTCTGCTCTACCTTCATTTCAGCTTGCCTGGGAAGAGCTTGAGCCTCGAGTTGTACAGCAACACCAGTCCTCCTTCCTTAAGCTCCTTGGCGACCAGCTTCTTGTCATGAGCCTCCTTAGTCTGCTCCTTGTATATCCGGGAGCTCTCATAAGCATTCAGCCTCAACTCGTCCAGTTCGTGTAGCTGAATAAGGCGCCTCTCCTGAGCCGTCTTGAGATCAAAGTTCAGCCTCTTTACAGCCCACAATGCACGGTGTTCCAGCTCAACCGGGAGGTGACAGCCCTTGCCATAGAGTAGAGTGAAAGGAGTTGTACCAATCGACGTTTTGAAGGCGGTACGGTAGGCCCAAAGAGCGTCGTCCAGCTTCACTGCCCAGTCTTTCCTTGTTGCTCCGACAGTCTTCTCTAGTATAGCCTTGATTTGCCTGTTGGAGACTTCCACTTGACCGCTTGTTTGAGGATGATACGGTGTAGCCACCTTATGCTTAACTCCATACTTTCTCAAGAGGTTCTCAAAGACCTTGTTTATGAAGTGGCTTCCCCCATCGCTTATGACAACCTTGGGTACCCCAAACCTCGGGAAAATGATACTCTTGAACAGCTTGATTACCACCTTAAAGTCATTTGTAGGGGAAGCAACAGCCTCAACCCATTTAGAGACATAATCCACTGCTACTAAGATGTATTTGTTGCCATATGAAGAAGGGAATGGCCCCATGAAGTCAATCCCCCATGCATCGAACATGTCAACCTCGAAGATAGGAACTTGAGGCATTTCGTTCCTCTTGGTTATATTCCCTGCTCGCTGACATGCCTCACAGCTCTTCACAAACTCGTGTGCATCTTTAAAATTGGAGGGCCACCAGAAACCGGCTTGCAACACCTTCGTGGCAGTCTTGAATGAGGCGAAGTGTCCTCCGTAGGAAGAGCCATGGCAATGATAGAGAATGTCCCTGGCTTCTTCCTTTGTAACACATCTCCGGTACAAGCTGTCTACTCCTCTTTTGTATAGGTAAGGCTCGTCCCAAAAGTAGTTACTAGCCTCCCTCATAAACCGCTTCTTGTGATAGCTGTTGAGATGTGTTGGCTCCTCACCACACGCTAGATAGTTCACCACATTAGCATACCACGGTAGATCCTCCTCCTTAAAACTTAACACTTCCTCAAACCTTCCTTCTAGCTTCCCACAAACAGCAGTAGTAATCGCCATAAGCTGCTCTTCTGGAAGAGAGTCATCTAAAGGGAGAGACTCGTTGATCTTTAGCCTTGAGAGGTGGTCAGCGACTCCATTTTCTATCCCTTTCTTGTCTTTAATCTCCATGTCAAACTCCTGGAGTAAGAGAATCCATCTTAAGAGCCGAGGCTTAGTGTCTTTCTTCGAGTAGATGTATCGCAAGGCAGCGTGATCCGTGTATACAATAGCCTTGGAACCAACGAGATATGATCTTGATTGCATGTCATCCAAGGTTCTTGAAGTATAGTAGATCACGTGTAGTTTCTTGTCCTTCTTCTGACCGAGAACGGCTCCTACGGCGTAGTCACTAGCATCACACATGATCTCAAAAGGAAGAGACCAGTCTGGTGCTTAGACTATAGGAGCTGATGTAAGGGCTTCCTCGATGGTCACGAAAGCTTTCAAACACTCCTTATCGAACACAAACTCAGCTTCCTTGCACAACAACCGTGTAAGAGGGCGTGCAATCTTGGAGAAATCCTTGATGAAGCGCCTATAGAACCCTGTGTGCCCCAAGAAGCTTCTGACTCCCTTAACATTAACCGGCCGCTCAAGACCCATCATGACCTCCACCTTAGCCTGATCAACCTCAATACCCTTCTCTGATATCTTATGACTAAGCACGATCCCTTCCTTAACCATAAAGTGGCATTTCTCCCAGTTCAGCACCAAGTTTGTCTCTTCACAACGCTTTAGTACCCTGCAAAGATTCAACAAACAAGCGGGAAAGGACGCACCATACACAGAGAAATCATCCATGAATACCTCTACCATCTCTTCTAAAAGATCAGAGAAGATAGACATCATACACCACTGAAAGGTAGCCGGTGCATTACATAATCCAAACGGCATCCTTCGATATGCAAAGGTACCGTAGGGAAATGTGAAAGTCGTCTTCTCCTGATCGTTTGGGTGGATAGGAATTTGAAAGAAACCACTATACCCATCGAGAAAACAGTAGTAAGGGTGATTTGCAAGCCTCTCAAGCATTTGATCAATAAAAGGCAAGGGGAAATGGTCTTTTCTTGTCGCAAGGTTAAGCTTTCTATAGTCAATACACATTCTATGACCAGTAATGGTCCTAGTAGGGATAAGTTCATCCTTTTCATTCCTTATGACCGTGATCCCTCCCTTCTTAGGCACCACGTGTACAGGGTAAATCCACGTGCTGTCACTTATGGGATAGATCACGTCAGCCTCTAAAAGCTTTAGGATTTCCTTCTTAACAACCTCTTTCAAGTTAGGATTCAAACGCCTTTGATGTTCTACAGAAGTGGCGTTCTCATTATCCAAGTGAATCCTATTAGTGCATAGCATGGGAGAAAGGCCCTTGATGTCACTTAAAGAGTACCCAATGGCCTTCCTATACTTTCTCAGCTCAGTCAAGAGCGAGTGCAACTCATCATCACTGAGGTTTTCGTTCACTATCACGGGATAGGTGTCATTAGGCCCTAAGAAAGCATACCTTAGCCCTTTTGGGAGCTCCTTTAGGTCCACCTTTGGGGCTAACAGCTCACTCCAGTCATCCTCGTGGCCGTTGTTGTTGCTTTCTTCCTTGGAACTCTCCCTTGAACTCGAGGCGTGGCCCTTCAGACTGCTTTCCTCCATCGCTATCCCTTCTGAGATTGAGTCCTCCGGTCGATTTTCCTCTCGATGTCGTCTAGATCGAGCCATTTCACTCGATTCACTTACTCGATTTGATATGGATCGAGTAAGGGATCGAGGCGCTGAGTCGATCTCTTGATTGAACTCCAAAATGATCGGGAGGTCTCTCTCGATCGTCGACTCGATTGTTTTTGCTGATCGAGCACTCGTCTCGATCTGTCCATCAGCTGATCGAGTTGTGCTCTCGATTGACTTGTCGATCTGTCCCCTGGATCGAGTGATAGCATCGATCTCGGGGTCGATCTCTAGGCAGCAACCTTATTCATTCTTGATAATCCTCCTCGAATCCAGCAGGTTTACGTACTCTTGGGTTCTCTGGTCCACATAGCCAAACTCCCCTGGCTCCTTAGTGAGTGCTAGCTTCAAATGGTCTTCTAGAGCTAGCTCTTCCAGAAACTCATCCGCCAATGCATCCATCGTTTCAATATAGAAAGCTTGTCCTTCAATGGTCGGCTTCTTTAGAACCTTGTTGATGTCAAAGTCTAGCCTGATCTCCTTCCCCAAATGCAAGGCAATCTTCCCATTCTTCACATCTATTATAGCCCCGGCGGTTGCAAGGAACGGTCTCCCTAAGATAAGTGGGTCTTTAGGTTCCTCGTCCATCTCCAACACTACAAAGTCTGTAGGTACGTTTACACCACTGATTCGTACCGGTAAGTCTTCAAGAAGCCCCATTGGTAACCTCACGCTTCTATCAGCCAGCACCAATGAGATCCGACAGTCTTTAAACCGAGTAAAACCAAGCTTCTTAGCCACGGAGTGAGGCATCAAGTTTATGCTAGCTCCGAGATCACACAAGCAGCTCTTTAACTCTAGAGGACCCAAAGCACAGGGTATAGTGAAGCTTCCAGGATCTCCCAGCTTCTTAGGCACTATCTCCTTATGAATAACCGCACTACACTCTTCACTTAGTACAAGTACTTCTTTGCTTTCTTTGTTCTTCTTCACAAGGGTGTCCTTGAAAAACTTGGCGCACTTGGGCATCATAGCGAGACCGTCTACAAGAGGCAGCTTGATTTCCACGTCTTTTAGGTGCTTCTCAAACAAGATCCGGTGCTTCTCTATAAGCTGCTTTTTGAAACGACCGGGAAATGGCAACTTCGGTACGTAAGGTGGGGGCACGTAGTCATTCTTCTCCTTGGTAGTTAGCTCAGCTTTCTTCTCAGCTACCGCCTTATCTCCTCTCCTCGGCCCTTGGATCCAAACGTTGTCAAAGTTTATCTCATCACCATCAGCCAAAGGTTTACCCTCCCCCTCTTGAATTACAACGTCCTCGTTGTTCTTGGTAGAGACCGGAGGTTCGAGTTCTTTGCCACTTCTCAACGTTTTAGCATTGGCATACTCCTTGGGATTTTGCTCACACTTTCCCGGAAGACTGTTTTGACCACTCGTACTTGCTTTGCCTTTCTCCAACTGCTTGATCTAGTTGTTTAGGTTGGTGATCTGAGTGGAGAAGTCGGTTAGAGATGAATCTAGCTGAGTGTTCATTTCTTGAATCTGGTTGTTTGAAGCTTGCCCTTGTATTAGCTGTTGGAACATTGCTTGAACCGGGTCAACTTGTTGTTGCATCGGTTGTTGCTGCTGAGGTGCAAAGCCCGGAGGGTAGTTAGGAGTATAACCCTTGTTGTGTTGTTGTTGCCCTTGGAAGTTGCTAGGCCCTTGACCTTGGAAACCACTACTCTGTTGAAAACCTTTGTTGTAAGGGATGAAAGGTTTAGCTTGTTGAGCAAGGTACACTTGATCTTTAGGGTTGGCTACATTGGTGCTTCGGAAAGAGAGGTTGTTGTTCTGATAGCCTTGGTTGTAGCCTTGAGACTTGTAGTTGTTCTGTCCAGCTACCCAATTTGCTTCTTCTTGGCTCTAACTCCTCTTGGTTTTCATCAGCTTCACCAACAAAGTGCACATGCTTCTGATTAGCTAAGACCAACTTGTCAATCTTTTCATGCAACGATTTGAGCTCCTTCTCGTGAGACTCTAACTCGGATCCTCTCGGTGCTCGGTCATAATCTTCAGCATAGTTTCCATCACTCAACGCCAGGTTTTCTATCAGCTCCATACCCTCTTCTACCTCTTGACCGAGGAAGTTCCCTTTGCTAGCTGTATCAAGCAACAACCTGATCTTTGGTGAAGCTCCACGGTATATGGTACTGAGTAGAGTCTCTTCGCTGAACCCGTGATGAGGACAATGGATCGTGTAATCTTTGAAATGCTCCATTGCCTCGTTGAAAGTCTCGTTGTTCCTTTGAGTGAAACCGCTGATTTCGCTTCTCAACCGAGCTGTCCTGGTGCTTGAGAAGAACTATGAGAGAAATGCCTTCTTACACTCAGCCCATGATGTGATGGTGCCTTGTGGGAGGGTCTTCTCCCAATGTCTAGCCTTATCTCCGAGTGAAAAGGGGAAGAGGCCCAGCTTGAAAGCATCTTCGGATATGCCATTTATCTTGATCATCCCACATACTTGCTCGAAGTTGTCTAGGTGCTCCAAGGGGCCTTCCATTGCTAAACCGTGGAACTTGTTGTTTTGCACCATGGAGATGAAACCAGGCTTGATCTCAAAGTTATTGTTTTGCACCGGATGAGGAGTGATCCCAAACCTATTGTGGTGGGTATTGGGAGCATCTACGGCTCCTATGATCCTTGGTGGTCTAGCCGCGTGTTGGGGGTTTCCATTGCCCCGTCCTGCTGGAGGAGGTCCTCCTGGATGCTCGTGTTCAGCCATAGCTTCAAAGTCAACCAAACCGTGCTGAACAATCTCCTCAAAGGCTCTTGTTTGCTCTCTGACTCTCCTTTGCCGTGAGTGACCAAGTTGATGAATGTTGTCTAAGGGTTGTAGCAGGTTGTTGTCTCCCCTTGAACGAAGATTCATGTACCTGAAAACACACTTTTGAGAGTAGACGTATTAGTAACTTGAAAAAGGTATAGACTTAGTCTTTGCTAAGACCCAAATCTCTATGTTCTCTAAACACTCCTAGAATGGCAACGGCGCCATTTGATAAACTACTTCTCAAGCAGGTTTTATGCAGCAGAGAAGTTATCAAAACTCTAATGCATGCAATGTTGTAGTAAGGCAAGCAGGAAGTGTCAATCCACTTCTAGGAGGCAGAGAATACACAAAGAATGCAAGGTACTAGGCAAATCTAAGCATAATGAGACATTTTATGAGAAATTAACTAAAAACTAGATGCAGCAACCTGAACAGAGCGAAACCTATTTTAAAAATACTAGAAAGGAAGCAACTACCACGAGAAACAAACAGATTAATTAAAGGAAAGAGCTTCGAATTGTTAAAAATCGACTAGTGGATCGACCACAAGATCGACCATTAGATCGAGCAGTAACGATCGATCTCGTCTAAAACCGTAAGAACAACAAATCTAATGACCAGGATGCTATCAGGGAACAAGCGAAAGACGAAATAAGACTTAAAGATTCTAAAATAAGGGGTCTAGGGTTGCGATTCATGTAAGGGTTTTCAAAGGATCGATCTTGGGTTTGAAACTTTAGATCGACTCACTTGGTGAGGATCTCTAAGCCTTGAAAACGAAACAAGATCTACCCGTGGCTTTCGGTATAGATCACTCTTTCATCCTCTCCTTCAAACCCATGGCTTTTGGTGGAAAGAGAGGTCGAAAGGCAAGGAAAACTGATTTCCAGTAGATGGCTTAACTAGTCCCCCAAACTTCCATGGCTTTTGGGAAGGGATAACTAGTCTCTAAGGTGTGATCTTCCGAGGCTCCTGGATCCTGTCAAGGTAAGGAACCTCTCGGATCATGAAGCTCTTGGCGTGAGAGTCTTCAAGCATTAAGCTTTCAACACCTTAGAAGAGATAGCCTTAAAAACGTTTAGAAAACAAACCAAGATCGAACCCTTTCTACCCTTTAATCCTCTCAATCCCGAACCCAAAGTAAACTACTCGCTACACATAGAGTAAATCAAGCAAAGCAGAAGAAACGAGACGATAAACATGAAAGGAAAACTGGATTAAAAGATAAAGATTCGAATACAAAAGCTTCAAAAGAAAACTGGTTCAACAATGGTGTTCTCCGCTCCCAAAACGAGAGAGAAAACTTGAAAGAAAAGATAAGAAATCTAAAAGTTATCGAAAAACCATCTCGTCGCCTTGCCTAAAATGCCCAAACAATCCAATGGTCCCCCCTTCGCTAACAGCCAAAAACGGTGGAAAGGACAGAAATCGACCACTGGATCGAGTGGTTCTCTCGATCACATCCGGGCATCGTGTCTTCGGCTCGATCCGGGTCTCGATCTTCTTCGGTGAATTGAGTATTGCATCCGATATCGGTATCGATCTTCGGGTGGATCGAGTGGTGTACACGATCTGGCTCTCGCTCTGCATGGCGTCATTTACGTCCGTACCGATTGATCGATTGCTTCACTCGATCTCCGTCTCGATCATTCTCCTTGGATCGCCTAGTTGGCTCGATCTTCTGGTCGATCAACTCCTGGATCGACCGGCCATGCTCGATCTGCTGCTCGATCACTGGTCCTTAGCATATTTCCGAGCTCCCACGAACTGCTACATCAGCCTCCACACGCCCACGAACCTCCATGACTCCAAAGCAGCCAGAAACAACCTGAATGTGATGCAAAATGCAAGGAAAATGCATATGCTGATGCAAGAATGCTCTAGGACCCTAAGTGATGCAATCTAACCTAAAACATGATACAAATGCATGAAAACCTAACTAATGAGTATGCAAAATGTATGCAATATGCAATAACATCATCTCGGTATCGATCTTCGGCTGGATCGTGTGGTGTACTCGATCTGGCTCTCGCTCTGCATGGCGTCATTTATGTCCGTACCATTTGATCGACTGCTTCACTCGATCCTTGTCTCGATCATTCTCCTTGAATCGCCTGGTTGGCTCAATCTTCTGGTCGATCAACTCCTAGATCGACCGGCCGTGCTCGATCTGCTCCTTGATCTCTGATCCTTAGCATATATCCGAGCTCCCACGAACTGCTACATCAGCCTCAACACGTCCACGAACCTCCACGACTCCAAAGCAGCCAGAAACAACCTGAATGTGATGCAAAATGCAAGGAAAATGCGTATGCTGATGCAAGAATGCTCTAGGACTCTAAGTGATGCAATCTAACCTAAAACGTGATACAAATGCATGAAAAGATAACTAATGAGTATGCAAAATGTATGCAATATGCAATAACATCAACTCCCCCAAACTCACTTCTTGCTTGCCCTCAAGCAACAGAAAATAAGTAAGGAAGAGAGGTTTTCAGAAAAAATGAGTGGGGGTTTAAACTTTTTGCAAAGGTGCCTTTCAAATGAATCAATTTCAATGTCCTAGTTAACCGTTCTAAAATGCTATGCTTACACTCATACTCCAAAGAACTTAGCCATACTCATCACACAAAGAAATTCAAATCATGACTCTCCTATTCCTAACAATCAAAGAAACTCATCCTTTAACATTCATTAACATTCGAACCATGAATCAAACTTATGCACTTTAAAGCAAAACACATTTGGCTAAGGGTGAAGGTTATAAGCATTGAATGATCTCATTTGAAAAGGGTTTATAGTTAGAACAAGGGTTTTCTCTCAAAAATGGTTGAACTTGTGCATAATGCTAAAGGTAAAGACAATTTATGCATACATGATTAGATTCTCATCTACCCATGTAAACTAACAAACGATCCTATACCCCTCTCATTTAACAAATTTTTCCTCACTCACCACTTAAGAGTCTACCCTTATTCTTCACAAACTTAGCAATCCCCAATTCGAAACAAAGACATTTTCAAACTTTTTAGGCTAGTGAAAAGGTTTGAAAAATATTTTTGCTCTTTAGACATTTCTTATTAGTAGCTCTCTTATTTTTTTTCTTTATTTGGCACTTAGGCTCTTTTAATTCTTTTTCTTTTCTTTTCTCTTCTTTTTTTTATTTTATTATGGGAGAGCTACCTCCTGAAATTTATTAGAGCATACTTAGTTTTTAAAATATAACCTTTCACTTAAAACCCATTTCTTTCTTTAAAACACAAAGCTCTTTGAAACCGAGAACAAATAAGCAAGAAAGCAACCCCAATAATCCCCCAAACTTATCCTAAGCCTACACCTAGCTTCAAAATGCAAAGCTAGCAATCATATGAAAACCAAATCATGTCGCCTAAACCTAACACTTTATGCCAAGTTCAAACCGAAAGGAAGGCCTCACAAAGATGTCACACAAGAACATTTGGCTTCAAAGAAGGGTAAGGTTCAAGGAGGGAGTTCTACTTAGGCTCACAAAGAGTGGTAAAAAGGAAGAAGAGAGCCTAAATATTTTAAAACCATGTGTTCATTTTCAAATGCATAAGAATGATAATTAGAATTTCAAATTAAGGTTATCACTTATTAGGATGAGTTTCAAATCATGAGAGTTCAATTTAAGCCACGAAAATCCTAACAAGTGATCCTTCAAATCTGGTTGGTTGAAGCTTGCCCTTGTATTAGCTGTTGGAACATTGCTTGAACCGGGTCAACTTGTTGTTGCATCGGTTGTTGCTGCTGAGGTGCAAAGCCCGGAGGGTAGTTAGGAGTATAACCCTTGTTGTGTTGTTGTTGCCCTTGGAAGTTGCTTGGCCCTTGACCTTGGAAACCACTACTCTGTTGAAAACCTTTGTTGTAAGGGATGAAAGGTTTAGCTTGTTGAGCAAGGTACACTTGATCTTTAGGGTTGGCTACATTGGTGCTTCGGAAAGAGAGGTTGTTGTTCTGATAGCCTTGGTTGTAGCCTTGAGACTTGTAGTTGTTCTGTCCAGCTACCCAATTTGCTTCTTCTTGGCTCTAACTCCTCTTGGTTTTCATCAGCTTCACCAACAAAGTGCACATGCTTCTGATTAGCTAAGACCAACTTGTCAATCTTTTCATGCAACGATTTGAGCTCCTTCTTGTGAGACTCTAACTCGGATCCTCTCGGTGCTCGGTCATAATCTTCAGCATAGTTTCCATCACTCAACGCCAGGTTTTCTATCAGCTCCATACCCTCTTCTACCTCTTGACCGAGGAAGTTCCCTTTGCTAGCTGTATCAAGCAACAACCTGATCTTTGGTGAAGCTCCACGGTATATGGTACTGAGTAGAGTCTCTTCGCTGAACCCGTGATGAGGACATTGGATCGTGTAATCTTTGAAATGCTCCATTGCCTCGTTGAAAGTCTCGTTGTTCCTTTGAGTGAAACCGCTGATTTCGCTTCTCAACCGAGCTGTCCTGGTGCTTGAGAAGAACTATGAGAGAAATGCCTTCTTACACTCAGCCCATGATGTGATGGTGCCTTGTGGGAGGGTCTTCTCCCAATGTCTAGCCTTATCTCCGAGTGAAAAGGGGAAGAGGCCCAGCTTGAAAGCATCTTCGGATATGCCATTTATCTTGATCATCCCACATACTTGCTCGAAGTTGTCTAGGTGCTCCAAGGGGTCTTCCATTGCTAAACCGTGGAACTTGTTGTTTTGCACCATGGAGATGAAACCAGGCTTGATCTCAAAGTTATTGTTTTGCACCGGATGAGGAGTGATCCCAAACCTATTGTGGTGGGTATTGGGAGCATCTACGGCTCCTATGATCCTTGGTGGTCTAGTCGCGTGTTGGGGGTTTCCATTGCCCCGTCCTGCTGGAGGAGGTCCTCCTGGATGCTCGTGTTCAGCCATAGCTTCAAAGTCAACCAAACCGTGCTGAACAATCTCCTCAAAGGCTCTTGTTTGCTCTCTGACTCTCCTTTGCCGTGAGTGACCAAGTTGATGAATGTTGTCTAAGGGTTGTAGCAGGTTGTTGTCTCCCCTTGAACGAAGATTCATGTACCTGAAAACACACGTTTGAGAGTAGACGTATTAGTAACTTGAAAAAGGTATAGACTTAGTCTTTGCTAAGACCCAAATCTCTATGTTCTCTAAACACTCCTAGAATGGCAACGGCGCCATTTGATAAACTACTTCTCAAGCAGGTTTTATGCAGCAGAGAAGTTATCAAAACTCTAATGCATGCAATGTTGTAGTAAGGCAAGCAGGAAGTGTCAATCCACTTCTAGGAGGCAGAGAATACACAAAGAATGCAAGGTACTAGGCAAATCTAAGCATAATGAGACATTTTATGAGAAATTAACTAAAAACTAGATGCAGCAACCTGAACAGAGCGAAACCTATTTTAAAAATACTAGAAAGGAAGCAACTACCACGAGAAACAAACAGATTAATTAAAGGAAAGAGCTTCGAATTGTTAAAAATCGACTAGTGGATCGACCACAAGATCGACCATTAGATCGAGCAGTAACGATCGATCTCGTCTAAAACCGTAAGAACAACAAATCTAATGACCAGGATGCTATCAGGGAACAAGCGAAAGACGAAATAAGACTTAAAGATTCTAAAATAAGGGGTCTAGGGTTGCGATTCATGTAAGGGTTTTCAAAGGATCGATCTTGGGTTTGAAACTTTAGATCGACTCACTTGGTGAGGATCTCTAAGCCTTGAAAACGAAACAAGATCTACCCGTGGCTTTCGGTATAGATCACTCTTTCATCCTCTCCTCCAAACCCATGGCTTTTGGTGGAAAGAGAGGTCGAAAGGCAAGGAAAACTGATTTCCAGTAGATGGCTTAACTAGTCCCCCAAACTTCCATGGCTTTTGGGAAGGGATAACTAGTCTCTAAGGTGTGATCTTCCGAGGCTCCTGGATCCTGTCAAGGTAAGGAACCTCTCGGATCATGAAGCTCTTGGCGTGAGAGTCTTCAAGCATTAAGCTTTCAACACCTTAGAAGAGATAGCCTTAAAAACAAAAAACGTTTAGAAAACAAACCAAGATCGAACCCTTTCTACCCTTTAATCCTCTCAATCCCGAACCCAAAGTAAACTACTCGCTACACATAGAGTAAATCAAGCAAAGCAGAAGAAACGAGACGATAAACATGAAAGGAAAACTGGATTAAAAGATAAAGATTCGAATACAAAAGCTTCAAAAGAAAACTGGTTCAACAATGGTGTTCTCCGCTCCCAAAACGAGAGAGAAAACTTGAAAGAAAAGATAAGAAATCTAAAAGTTATCGAAAAACCATCTCGTCGCCTTGCCTAAAATGCCCAAACAATCCAATGGTCCCCCCTTCGCTAACAGCCAAAAACGGTTGAAAGGACAGAAATCGACCACTGGCTCGAGTGGTTCTCTCGATCACATCCGGGCATCGTGTCTTCGGCTCGATCCGGGTCTCGATCTTCTTCGGCGAATCGAGTATTGCATCCGATATCGGTATCGATCTTCGGGTGGATCGAGTGGTGTACACGATCTGGCTCTCGCTCTGCATGGCGCCATTTACGTCCGTACCGATTGATCGATTGCTTCACTCGATCTCCGTCTCGATCATTCTCCTTGGATCGCCTAGTTGGCTCGATCTTCTGGTCGATCAACTCCTGGATCGACCGGCCATGCTCGATCTGCTGCTCGATCACTGGTCCTTAGCATATTTCCGAGCTCCCACGAACTGCTACATCAGCCTCCACACGCCCACGAACCTCCATGACTCCAAAGCAGCCAGAAACAACCTGAATGTGATGCAAAATGCAAGGAAAATGCATATGCTGATGCAAGAATGCTCTAGGACCCTAAGTGATGCAATCTAACCTAAAACATGATACAAATGCATGAAAACCTAACTAATGAGTATGCAAAATGTATGCAATATGCAATAACATCATCTCGGTATCGATCTTCGGCTGGATCGTGTGGTGTACTCGATCTGGCTCTCGCTCTGCATGGCGTCATTTACGTCCGTACCATTTGATCGACTGCTTCACTCGATCCTTGTCTCGATCATTCTCCTTGAATCGCCTGGTTGGCTCAATCTTCTGGTCGATCAACTCCTAGATCGACCGGCCGTGCTCGATCTGCTCCTTGATCTCTGATCCTTAGCATATATCCGAGCTCCCACGAACTGCTACATCAGCCTCAACACGTCCACGAACCTCCACGACTCCAAAGCAGCCAGAAACAACCTGAATGTGATGCAAAATGCAAGGAAAATGCGTATGCTGATGCAAGAATGCTCTAGGACTCTAAGTGATGCAATCTAACCTAAAACGTGATACAAATGCATGAAAAGATAACTAATGAGTATGCAAAATGTATGCAATATGCAATAACATCAACTCCCCCAAACTCACTTCTTGCTTGCCCTCAAGCAACAGAAAATAAGTAAGGAAGAGAGGTTTTCAGAAAAAATGAGTGGGGGTTTAAACTTTTTGCAAAGGTGCCTTTCAAATGAATCAATTTCAATGTCCTAGTTAACCGTTCTAAAATGCTATGCTTACACTCATACTCCAAAGAACTTAGCCATACTCATCACACAAAGAAATTCAAATCATGACTCTCCTATTCCTAACAATCAAAGAAACTCATCCTTTAACATTCATTAACATTCGAACCATGAATCAAACTTATGCACTTTAAAGCAAAACACATTTGGCTAAGGGTGAAGGTTATAAGCATTGAATGATCTCATTTGAAAAGGGTTTATAGTTAGAACAAGGGTTTCTCTCAAAAATGGTTGAACTTGTGCATAATGCTAAAGGTAAAGACAATTTATGCATACATGATTAGATTCTCATCTACCCATGTAAACTAACAAACGATCCTATACCCCTCTCATTTAACAAATTTTTCCTCACTCACCACTTAAGAGTCTACCCTTATTCTTCACAAACTTAGCAATCCCCAATTCGAAACAAAGACATTTTCAAACTTTTTAGGCTAGTGAAAAGGTTTGAAAAATATTTTTGCTCTTTAGACATTTCTTATTAGTAGCTCTCTTATTTTTTTTTCTTTATTTGGCACTTAGGCTCTTTTAATTCTTTTTCTTTTCTTTTCTCTTCTTTTTTTTATTTTATTATGGGAGAGCTACCTCCTGAAATTTATTAGAGCATACTTAGTTTTTAAAATATAACCTTTCACTTAAAACCCATTTCTTTCTTTAAAACACAAAGCTCTTTGAAACCGAGAACAAATAAGCAAGAAAGCAACCCCAATAATCCCCCAAACTTATCCTAAGCCTACACCTAGCTTCAAAATGCAAAGCTAGCAATCATATGAAAACCAAATCATGTCGCCTAAACCTAACACTTTATGCCAAGTTCAAACCGAAAGGAAGGCCTCACAAAGATGTCACACAAGAACATTTGGCTTCAAAGAAGGGTAAGGTTCAAGGAGGGAGTTCTACTTAGGCTCACAAAGAGTGGTAAAAAGGAAGAAGAGAGCCTAAACATTTTAAAACCATGTGTTCATTTTCAAATGCATAAGAATGATAATTAGAATTTCAAATTAAGGTTATCACTTATTAGGATGAGTTTCAAATCATGAGAGTTCAATTTAAGCCACGAAAATCCTAACAAGTGATCCAAGCATGGTAAGAACTTACTTTCAAAGCATAGACAAAGCATTAGAGAACTACTAACTAGGGCATTGAAACAATTCATAAGTAAAAACACCTTTTTAAGAAATTCTAACCCCTTATGCAAAATGCAAACAACCTAGATGCTATGAGAAACTCTAGACTCAATCCTAACATGTTTTAACAAGATGAATGCAACTACATGAATCTTTGAAAAATTTTTAAAACTTTTATCAATTTTTTATGAACTAAAGACTCAAGGATGCTAAAGGAAAATAAGATCAAAGAACACAAGTCAAATCAGACAAGTACTCCCCCAAACTTGCTTGACACCGTCCCGGTGGCAAACTCATCCGAAGGAGCATAAAAACACAAAGCAGAAAGAAGCAAATATGAGCGATTATGTACAATGGAAGAAGGTTGTTACCTCTGGTCTAGTCTCGGCTGGAACTTGAGGATGTTCCAGAGGAGCTAGAGACTATGGTCTTGCCTTTGTCGGCTGGTTCTTGGAGAGAGTGGCGCGCCGGCTGAATGCTTCCTTGGGTCTCACGGATGACAACTCCTCCGGTTGAGAGCCTTCTCTTCTCGGGTTGTTGCACCTCTTGACTTGCAGCTTTCTTAGGCGAGCCTCCCTGAAGCGCCTTGACTTTCTTTCCAAGCTTCTTGAGCATCTTGCCTTGCCACTTGTTGATCTTCCTTTGCATCTCCACAACTGATGCTAGGAACTTCTCGGTTTTTGTCCTCGGCTCAAAGTCTAGCTTGGGAAGTGTGTAGGCCTCGGGCATCTCATCTTCCGTAGCTGGAGACTCTGACCTTTGACGCGGGGCAATCGCTGAAGCAGGCGGTCCTCCTAAAGGGGCAAAGCTTTCTTCCTCTGTGGGCAAGAACTCGATGTTCCCAACACCAAGCAGCTCGGTTTCATCTCTGTTGGGCAGGATGCACACTCTCTTCTTGTCTTCGTCATCTATGAAGAGGTAGGCGTAGAACCCTTCCGCTGGCGTGCGTCCCAAGCTGTCAATATTCCTCATGTATGCCTCGTCCATGAAAGCTCGGGTTGGGACGTGAGCAAAGTCGTGAATGGGCACACCGGCTTGCACGAACAGAGGAGTAAGGAAACCGCCAATGTAAGAGGAAGTTGCCTTGCACCGGATGGCATAAGCCTTTTATTTCACCAAGGAGGCGGCGAGCACACACCCGTAGTTCACTTCATCGCCGAGTTCATCCTCTATGGGCTCGTCATTTGCATCCGGATCAGACACCAAGTGCTTCACACCTTGGAACAGGAAGCACAGCTCTGTCTTCGTGACCGTAGGAGCAACAGACCTTCCACTAAACGTGTTGGCAATCAGCTTCAGAGTGTACCTCAGCACCGGGCTCCTTACTCGCTTGATCTTGGCGGTGTTGGCTTTGTAGTCTTCATTGCTGATCAGGTCCCAAAAGTCGTCGGCTTTCTTGAAGGCGGGGAACTCGACCTTGTAAGCATCCGCGTTGAGACCATAGGCTTGGCATAGCTCAGGGATGGAGAGTGTGTAAGCTTGACGGCCAACCTTGAAGTTGAGGCGACCTTGGGAAGGGACGGGTGCGCTAGGATTCTCGTAACGGAACTCCAAGGTGGCTAGGAAGTCTATTATCACTTCAGGAATGGTTGGGCAATCCATCCGTGACAGACATTTTAAGCCAATGTTCTTGAGGAGTTGGTCGAAATCCCCAAGAATCCCTAGCTTAGACAACAGCTCTCGATCAGCAAACTTGGTAGGCTCAAACCGAAGCCTCTCCAGCCGTTTCTTATCCCTCTTCTCATCCTTACTCCATCTGACCCTCTCTTGAACTGCCACTTCTTGTCCTCCTCCTTCTTGTGCTGTCTCTTCTCTGGTTCTCTTTGGGGCCATTGTTCCTGAAACATGTTTCTAAAGGAAATTGATAAGCAAACGGCGGTTTTGATGAGAATGAGAGAAGAGAAGGAGAGAACTTATAAAAACTACCCTAGAATTTTGGGGAATAAATAAAAATTATAACTAAATAAAGAAGAATCATTTCTTTAGATACTGAAAAATCTAGAATTATTCCTTTTACTTAGCTAGTTTTTAAAAATCAAAACCGGCCCTATATTTTAGAACAAGATCTTGCAAAATTAAAGGATATTTTCTTAAAAATAAATCATTAAATATTGAAAATACCTTTGCAAAAAATGCAGAATATCTTTGCTAGCTTTTGAAAACTGAAACCCTCACTCTTTTTGTTTAAAATTTTCGAGAAAAACAGGAATGAGAGGGTGAGAGGTTGTTGAAATATTTAAAGGCTAGCAAAAATCAAAACAATGGGTAGTAAAAGTGGTTTTTCTGACAAAGTCTTGGTCAAGGTACATCATTCATGGTCAAAGATGCTTGCCTTGACCAAGTTTTGAATTCAAAAGTTGGAGGAAAAAGAGTAAAGGAGGGAAAGAAAATTGTTACCTCGGCATGAGATCGAGTCCATTTGGTCGATCTAGGACTCGATCTCATGCCCAAAATGGCTTAGATCGAGAGGGTTACTCGATTTGAGACTCGATTCATGGTGAATCGAGTCTTGGATCGATTGGCTCTCTCGATCATTGAGATGTTGGCTCCTCGGCTAAGTCCTCATGATCGAGCTATTTCCTCGATTTAGGGGTCGATTTGGCATAGATCGAGTGATGGATCGAGTCGAGTGATCGATCTATTTTCAACAGATTTTCCCGAGAGAAATTAGATCGGTCGATCTGTTTTGGATCGGTCGATCCTTTTTCGTCAAGGTCGATCTTGTCACTCGTTCTCGTCTAGATCGACTGGCTCCTCTCGATTTACTGACTCGATCTAGCAAAGATCAAGCCAGGATCAGTCGATCTAGCACTCGATCTCTAGCCTTATCTTAACCCCTCTTGCCTCTTTTAGACTTCAAGATCAAGGTTTAGACTCCTCATACCTGTTCCTACACACTTGCAGAATAAAAACATAAACCTGAAAGGGAAATAAAGCAGAAATATGTACAAGATAAACATGGGAATGCCTCCCAAGTGCGCTTTCTTTAACGTCTTTAGCTAGACTTTACTTAGTTCAGGCGGATGGTGGGTCTTGGAGAAGCACAGAGGTACTCTCCTTGTCCTAGCTGTCTGCCAAGTAGGGCTTGACTCTGTGTCCGTTGACGGTGAATGCACTGCCACTTTTTCCCATCAGAGTAACAGCTCCATAAGGCAACACTTCTTGAATCACGAACGGTCCACTCCACCTTGATTTCAGCTTGCCCGGGAAGAGTTTGAGCCTCGAGTTGTACAGCAACACTAGTCTCTCTTCCTTAAGATCCTTGGCAACCAACTTCTTGACATGAGTCTCCTTAGTGCGCTCCTTGTAAGCGTGTAGCTGAATAAGGCGCCTCTCCTGAGCAGTCTTGAGGTCGAAGTTCAGCCTCTTCACAGCCCACAACGCACGGTGTTCCAGCTCAACCGGGAGGTGACAGCCCTTGCCATAGAGTAGAGTGAAAGGAGTTGTACCAATCGATGTTTTGAAGGCGGTACGGTAGGCCCAAAGAGCGTCGTCCAGCTTCACTGCCCAGTCTTTCCTTGTTGCTCCGACAGTCTTCTCTAGTATAGCCTTGATTTGCCTGTTGGAGACTTCCACTTGACCGCTTGTTTGAGGATGATACGGTGTAGCCACCTTATGCTTAACTCCATACTTTCTCAAGAGGTTCTCAAAGACCTTGTTTATGAAGTGGCTTCCCCCATCGCTTATGACAACCTTGGGTACCCCAAACCTCGGGAAAATGATACTCTTGAACAGCTTGATTACCACCTTAAAGTCATTTGTAGGGGAAGCAACAGCCTCAACCCATTTAGAGACATAATCCACTGCTACTAAGATGTATTTGTTGCCATATGAAGAAGGGAATGGCCCCATGAAGTCTATCCCCCACGCGTCGAACACGTCAACCTCGAAGATGGGAACTTGAGGCACTTCGTTCCTCTTAGTGATATTCCCTGCTTGTTGACATGCCTCACAGCTCTTCACAAACTCGTGTGCATCTTTAAAAATGGAAGGCAACCAGAAACCGGCTTGCAACACATTCGTGGCAGTCTTGAATGAGGCAAAGTGTCCTCCGTAGGAAGAGCCATGGCAATGATAGAGGATGTCCCTGGCTTCTTCCTTTGTAACACATCTCTGGTACAAGCTGTCTACTCCTCTTTTGTATAAGTAGGGCTTGTCCCAAAAGTAGTCACTAGCCTCTCTCATAAACCGCTTCTTGTGATAGCTGTTGAGATTTGTTGGCTCCTCACCACATGCTAGATAGTTCACTACATCAGCATACCACGGTAGATCCTCCTCTTTGAAACTCAACACCTCCTCAAACCTCCCTTCTAGCTTTCCGCAAACAGCCGTAGTGATCGCCATAAGCTGCTCTTCTGGAAGAGAGTCATCTAAGGGGAGAGACTCGTTGATCCTTAGCCGTGAGAGATGGTCAGCGACTCCGTTTTCTATCCCTTTCTTGTCTTTAATCTCCATGTCAAACTCCTGGAGTAAGAGAATCCATCTTAAGAGCCGAGGCTTAGTGTCTTTCTTCGAGTAGATGTATCGCAAGGCAGCGTGATCCGTGTATACAATAGCCTTGGAACCAACGAGATATGATCTGAACTTCTCAAAGGCGAAGACTACTGCAAGCAACTCCTTCTCCGTAGTGGTGTATCTTGATTGCGTGTCATCCAAGGTTCTTGAAGCATAGTAGATCACGTGTAGCTTCTTGTCCTTCTTCTGACCGAGAACGGCTCCTACGGCGTAGTCACTAGCATCACACATGATCTCAAAAGGAAGAGACCAGTCTGGTGCTTTGACTATAGGAGCTGATGTAAGGGCTTCCTTGATGGTCACGAAAGCTTTCAAACACTCCTCATCGAACACAAACTCAGCTTCCTTGCACAACAACCGTGTAAGAGGGCATGCAATCTTGGAGAAATCTTTGATGAAGCGCCTATAGAACCCTGCGTGTCCCAAGAAGCTTCTGATTCCCTTGACGTTAACCGGCGGCTCAAGACCCATCATGACTTCCACCTTAGCCTGATCAACCTCAATACCCTTCTCTGATATCTTATGACCAAGCACGATCCGTTACTTAACCATGAAGTGGCATTTCTCCCAGTTCAGCACCAAGTTTGTCTCTTCACAACGCTTTAGTACCCTGCAAATATTCAACAAACACGCAGGAAAGGACGCACCATAGACAGAGAAGTCATCCATGAAAACCTCTACCATCTCCTCTATTAGATCGGAGAAGATCTTCATCATACACCGCTGAAACGTAGCCGGTGCATTACACAATCCAAACGGCATCCTTCGATATGCGAAGGTACCGTAGGGACATGTGAAGGTCGTCATCTCCTGATCATTTGGGTGAATTGGTTCTGAAAGAAACCGCTATAACCATCGAGAAAACAGTAGTAAGGGTGATTAGCAAGTCTCTCAAGCATTTGATCAATAAAAGGCAAAGGGAAATGGTCTTTCCTAGTCGCGAGGTTAAGTTTCCTATAGTCAATACACATCCTATGACCAGTAATGGTTCTAGTAGGAATAAGCTCATCCTTTTCATTCCTTATGACCGTGATCCCTCCCTTCTTAGGCACCACGTGTACAGGAGAAACCCACGTGCTGTCACTTATGGGATAGATCACGTCAGCCTCTAAAAGCTTAAGGATTTCTTTCTTAACAACCTCTTTCAAATTAGGATACAAACGCCTTTGATGTTCTATGGAAGAGGCGTTCTCATTATCCAAGTGAATCCTATGAGTGCAAAGCATTGGTGAAAGGCCCTTGATGTCACTTAAAGAGTACGCAATGGCCTTCCTATACTTTCTCAGCTTAGTCAAGAGCGAGTGCAACTCATCATCACTTAGGTTTTCATTCACAATCACGGGATATGTGTTATTAGGCCCTAAGAAAGCATACCTTAGCCCTTTTGGGAGCTCCTTAAGGTCCACCTTTGGGGCTAACAGCTCACTCCAGTCATCCTCGTGGCTGTTGTTGTTGCCTTCCTCCTTGGAACCCTCCTTTGAACCCGAGGCATGGCCTTTCAGACTGCTTTCCTCCATCGCTATCCCTTCTGAAATCGAGTCCTCCAGTCGATTCTCCTCTCGATGTCGTCTAGATCGAGCCATTTCGCTCGATTCACTTACTCGATTTGATGTGGATCGGGTAAGGGATCGAGACGCTGAGTCGATCTCTTGATTGGACCCCATAATGATCGGGAGGTCTCTCTCGATCGTCGACTCGATTGTTTTTCCTGATCAAGCATTCCTCTCGAGCTGTCCGTCGATTGTTGCACTGGATCGAGTTGTGTTCTCGATTGCCTTGTCGATCTGACTCCTAGATCGAGTGATAGCGTCGATCTCGGAGTCGATCTTTAGGCAGCAACCTTCATCGTTCTTAACAATCCTCCTAGAATCCAGCAGGTTGACGTACTCCTGGGTCCTCTGGTCCACATAGCCAAACTCCCCTGGCTCCTTAGTCAGTGCTAGCTTCAGATGGTCTTCTAGAGCCAGCTCTTCCAGCAACTTTTCCGCTAAGGCATCCATCGTTTCAATGTAAAAAGCTTGCCCTTCAATGGTCGGCTTCTTCCGAACCTTATTGATGTCGAAGTCAAGCCTTATCTCCTTTCCCAAATGCAAGGTAATCTTCCCATTTTTCACATCTATGATAGCCCCGGCGGTCGCAAGGAACGGTCTCCCTAAGATGAGTGGATCCTTAGGCTCTTCATCCATCTCCAACACGACGAAGTCCGTAGGTACGTTCACACCACAGATTCGCACCGGTAAATCTTCAAGCAGCCCCACTAGTAGCCTCACACTCATATCAGCCAGTACCAACGAGATCTGACAGTCTTTAAAACGAGTAAAGCCAAGCTTCTTAGCCACGGAGTGAGGCATCAGGTTTATGCTAGCTCTGAGATCACATAAGCAACTCTTGAACTCTAGAGGACCTAAAGCGCAGGGTATAGTGAAGCTTCCAGGGTCTCCATACTTCTTAGGGACTATCTCCTTATGTATCACCGCACTACACTCTTCACAAGTACCTCCTTGCTTTCCTTATTCTTCTTAACGAGAGTGTCTTTGAAGAATTTGGCGCATTTAGGCATCATTGCAAGGCAGTCAACGAGAGGTAGCTTGATCTCCACGTCCTTAAGATGCTTCTCAAAGAGGATTCTATGCTTCTCTATGAGTTGCTTCTTGAAGCGGCCAAGAAAAGGCAGCTTAGGTACATACGGTGGTGGCACATAAGCATTCTTCTCCTTAGTAGGTTGCTCAGCTTTCTTCTCAGCAACTGCTTTGTCTCCTCTTCTTGGCCCCTGGATCCAAACGTTGTCAAAGTTAATCTCATCATCAACAACCGAAGGTTTACACTCCCCCTCTTGAATTACAACGTCCTCGTTGTTCTTGGTAGAGACCGGAGGTTCGAGCTCTTTACCGCTTCTCAACGTTATGGCATTAGCATACTCCTTGGGATTCTGCTCACCCTTTCCCAGAAGACTATTCTGACCACTCGTACTCGCTTTCCCTTTCTCTAGCTTCTTGATCTTGTTTTTTAAGTTGGTTATCTGAGTGGAGAAGTCGGTGAGAGACGAGTCTAGACGAGTGTTCATCTCGGCGAACTTCTGGTTTGTAGAGGCTTGCCCTTGTATCAGCTGTTGAAATATTGCTTGAACCGGATCAACTTGTTGTTGCATCGGTTGTTGCTGTTGAGGTGCAAAGCCCGGAGGGTAGTTAGGTGTATAACCCTTGTTGTTTTGATGTTGCCCTTGGAAGTTGTTCTGCCCTTGACCTTGGAAACAACCTCTCGGTTGAAAACCTTTGTTGTAAGGGATGAAATGTTTTGCTTGCTGAGTGGGTCTTGGAGAAGCATTGAAGTGCTCTCCTTGTCAAATGCACTCGCCATGTATGGCTTAACTCTGTGTCCGTTCACTGTGAATGCATTTCCACTCTTGTCGACCAACATGACACCGTAGGGTAATACCTCCTTGATTTCATACGGACCGCTCCATCTAGATTTCAGCTTCCCTGGAAAGAGCTTGAGCCTTGAATTGTAAAGCAGCACCAAACTCCCTTCCTTAAGCTCCTTGGGTACCAACTTCTTGTCGTGAGCAGCCTTAGTACGCTCCTTGTAGATCCTAGCGCTTTCGTAAGCGTCGAGCCTTAGCTCATCAAGCTCGTGCAACTGGATCATGCGCTTCTCCTGAGCTGTCTTCAGATCAAAATTCAGCAGCTTCACAGCCCACAACGCCCTATGTTCCAGCTCAACGGGGAGGTGACATCCTTTGCCGTAGAGAAGAGTGAAAGGAGTAGTACCAATGGGCGTTTTGAAAGCAGTCCGGTAAGCCCACAAAGCGTCATCAAACTTCACCGCCCAATCCTTCCGAGTTGTCCCAACTGTTCTCTCGAGTATGGCCTTGATCTGTCGGTTATAGACCTCCACTTGGCCACTCGTTTGAGGATGGTAAGGTGTAGCTACCTTGTGCTTCACGCCATACTTCCTTAGAAGGTTTTCAAACAGCTTGTTGATGAAATGGCTTCCTCCGTTGCTTATCACCACCTTGGGTACTCCAAACCTCGGGAAAATGATGCTCTTAAGAGCTTGATCACCACCTTAGGATTGTTTGTAGGGGAAGCAATGGCCTCAATCCATTTACATACATAATCAACAGCTACCAAAATAAACTTGTTGCCGTAGGAAGAAGGAAACGGCCCCATGAAGTCTATGCCCCACGCGTCAAAAATGTCTACCTCAAAGATGGGAACTTGAGGCATCTCGTTCCTCTTAGTAATGTTCCCTGCTCGTTGACAAGCTTCACAACTCATCACGAACTCTTGCGTGTCTTTGAAGATGGACGGCCACCAGAAACCGGCTTGCAAGACCTTAGTGGCAGTTTTGAACGAAGCAAAGTGCCCGCCATACGAAGAGCCATGGCAGTGAAGGATGATATCTCTTGCCTCCTCCTTTGTCACACATCTTCTGTATAGTCAACACCTCTCTTGTATAAATAGGGTTCATCCCAAAAGTAATGGCTCACGTCCCTCATGAACTTCTTCCTATGGTAGTTGTCAAGATGCGAAGGCTCTTCCCCACATGCCAAGTAGTTCACAATGTCCGCGTACCAAGGGAGATCTTCCTCTTTGAAGCTCAGAACCTCCTCAAACCGCCCTTCTAGGTTTCCACAAACAGCCGTAGTGATCGCCATGAGTTGTTCCTCGGGGAGCGAATCATCTAAAGGTAGAGACTCGTTGATTCTTAACCAAGAGAGCTGGTCAGCAACGCCGTTCTCTATCCCTTTCTTGTCTTTGATCTATATGTCAAACTCCTGAAGAAGATGAATCCATCTCAAAAGCCTCGGCTTAGTGCCCTTCTTGGAATAGATGTACCGCAAAGCTGCGTGATCTGTGTAGACAATGGCCATGGAACCCACGAGGTATGACCTGAACTTCTCCAAGGCAAACACTACTGCCAATAGCTCCTTCTCCATAGTAGTGTACCTTGTTTGCGTGTCATCCAAGGTTCTTGAAGCATAGTAAATCACATGCAGCTTCTTATCTTTCCTTTGACCTAGAACGGCTCCCACGGCGTAGTCACTAGCATCACACATAATCTCGAACGGTAGAGTCCAGTCCAGTGCTTGCACTATAGGCGCGAATACTATAGCTTCCTTGATGGTCACGAAAGCTTGCAAACACTCCTCATCAAAGACGAAATCAGCTTCCTTGCACAACAGCCATGTAAGAGGGCGTGCAATCTTAGAGAAATCCTTGATGAAGCGCCTGTAGAAGCCAGCGTGTCCCAAGAAACTCCTCACTCCTTTAACATTAATCGGTGGCTCATGACTCATCATGACCTCAACCTTAGCCTTATCAACCTCAGTGCCCTTCTCTGATATATTATAGCCAAGCATGATCCCTTCTTTCACCATGAAGTGGCATTTCTCCCAATTAAGCACCAAGTTTGTCTCCTCACAACGCTTTAGTACCTTGCAAAGATTCAACAAACACGCAGAAAAGGACGCACCATAGACCGAGAAGTCATCCATAAACACCTCTACCATCTCTTCTATTAGATCGGAGAAGATCGACATCATACACCGCTGAAACGTAGACGGTGCGTTACACAACCCGAATGGCATCCTTCGATACGCGAAGGTGCCATAAGGGCATGTAAAGGTCATCTTCTCCTGATCATTTGGATGGATTGGTATTTGGAAAAATCCACTATTTCCATCAAGAAAGCAATAGTAGGGATGATCAGCAAGTCTTTCAAGCATTTGATCAATAAAAGGCAAGGAAAAATGATCCTTTCTAGTAGCAAGATTAAGCTTCCTATAATCAATACACATACGGTGTCCAGTGATAGTCCTAGTAGGTATAAGCTCATCTTTTTCATTCTTAATGACCGTGATCCCTCCCTTCTTAGGCACCACGTGTATGGGAGAAACCCACATGCTCTCACTTATGGGATAGATCACGTCAGCCTCTAAAAGCATAAGAATCTCTTTCTTAACAACCTCTTTCAAATTAGGATTCAAACGCCTTTGATGTTCTATAGAAGAGGCGTTATCATTATCCAAGTGAATCCTATGAGTGCAAAGCATTGGTGAAAGGCCCTTGATGTCACTTAGAGAGTACCCAATGGCCTTCCTATACTTTCTCAACTCAGTTAAGAGCGAGTGCAACTCATCATCACTTAAGTTTTCATTCACAATCACGGGATAGGTTTCGTTAAGCCCTAAGAAAGCATACCTTAGCCCTTTTGGGAGCTCCTTAAGGTCCACCTTTGGGGCTAGCAGCTCGCTCCAATCATCCTCGTGGCTGTTGCTATTGTTTTCCTCCTTGGAACCCTCCTTAGAACCCAAGACATGACCCTTGAGGCTGCCTTCTTGGACCGTTGTCCCTTCTGAAATCGAGTCATCCAGTTGATCTTGCTCTCGATGTCATCTAGGTCGAGCAGTTTCGCTCCATTCACTCACTCGATTTAATGTGGATCGAGTGAGAGATCGAGACGCTGAGTCGATCTCCGGATTAGACCCTAAACTGATTGGAAGGCTTCTCTCGATCTCGGACTCGATTGATTTCCTGGATCGATCACCCTCCTCGATCTGACTGTCGATTGCTGCACCGGATCGAGTTGTGCTCTCGATTGTCTTGTCGATTTGACCCCTGGTTCGAGTAATGTCATCGATCTCGGAGTCGATCTCTAGGCAAACGCCTTCATGTTCTAGCACAACCTTCCTTGAATCAAGCAAGTTAACATATTCCTGAGTCCTCAGATCCAAGTAGCCAAACTCTCCTGGCTCCTTAGTCAATGCCAGCTTTAAATGATCCTCCTAAGCCAACTCTTCTAGCAACTCATCCGACGTTTCAATGTAGAAAGATTGCCCTTCTATCGTAGGCTTCTTCAAAACCTCATTGATGTCAAAGTCCAGCCTTATATCTTTACCCAAGTGCAGAGCTATCTTCCCATTCTTGACATCTATGATGGCTCCGTGATAAACACTTTCTTAGCAAGGGTGAGAATGCAATGAGGTTATCAAACTCAAATGCAAGACATGTTGAAGTACAGCAAGCAAGAGAGAGTCAATCCATGCCTAGGATGATAGAGAATGCAAAGAGAATACAAGGACAATGCAAATCCAAGCGAAACGAGATGATTTATGAGAAAATCTCTAACAACTAGATGCAGCAACTTGAATAGAATGCAACCTATTTTAAAAATACTAGGAATGAAGAAACTACCACGAGGAACAAACAGAACAATTAAAGGACAAAGCTTCGAATTACTAAAATTCGACTAGTGGATCGACCATGAGATCGACCACTAGATCGAGCAATAACAATCGATCTCGTCTAAAAATACAAGAACAGTAAAACTAATGACCAGGATGCTATCAAAGATCGAGAATGAATAGATAAGATGTAAAGATGCTAAAAGAAAGGGCTTAGGGTTGAGATTCATGGTCAGGGGTTTCAAAGGTTCGACCTTGGGTTGAAAACAATGAATCGACTCACTTTGTGAGGATCTCTAAGCCTTGAAAACTAAGCCAGATATATCTGTGGCTTTCGGTATAGATCACTCCTTCATCCTCTCCTCCAAACCCATGGCTTTTGGTGGAAAGAGAGGTCGAAGGGCATGGAAAGCAGATTTCAAATGAATGGCTTAACTAGTCCCCTAAACTTCCATGGCTTTTGGGAAAGGGTAACTAATCTCTAGGGTGTGATCTTCTGAGGCTCCTGAATCCTGTCAAGGTAAGGAACCTCTAGGATCATGAAGCTCTTGGCGTGAGAGTCTTCAAGCATTAAGATCTCAACACCCTAGAAGAGATAGCCGTTGAAAACGCTTAGAAAAACCCCAAGATCGAAACCCTTTAGACCCCTTAATCCTCTCAACCCCCGAACCCAAGTAAACTACTCACTACACATAAAGTAAATAAAGTAAAGCATGTAAAAGGAAACGATGAACATGAAAAGAAAACTGGATTAAGATAAAAACTATTCGAATACAAAGCTTAAGAAAAACTCAAGTTCGACAATGGTGTTCTTCACGAAACCAGAGAGAAAACATCAAGAAAAAGATAAGGATTGAAAGTTGTGTGGGAAAAGGACGTCGCCGCCTTCCCAAAATGGCCAAAACAAGCTGATGGTCCCCCCTCGCTAGCGGCCAAAAGTGGTTGAAAGGACAGAGATCGACTCCAGGATCGAGCGGTTCTCTCGATCATATCCGGACATCGTGTCTTCGGCTCGATCTGGGGCTCGATCATCATCGGCGAATCGAGTGTTGCATCCGATCTCGGTATCGATCTTCGGCTGGATCGAGTGGTGTACTCGATCTGGCTCTCGCTCTGCATGGCGTCATTCACGTCCGTACCGTTTGATCGACTGCTTCACTCGATCCTTGTCTCGATCATTCTCCTTGGATCGCCTGGTTGGCTAGATCTTCTGGTCGATCACCTCCTAGATCGACCGGTTATGCTCGATCTGCTCCTCGATCTCTGATCTTTAGCATATATCCGAGCTCCCACGAACTGCTACATCAGCCTCAACATGTCCATGAACCTCCATGACTCTAAAGCAGCCAGAAACAACCTGAATGTGATGCAAAATGCAAGGAATATGCGTATGCTGGTGCAAGAATGCTCTAGGACTCTAAGTGATGCAATCTAACCTAAAATGCGATACAAATGCATGAAAAGCTAACTATGAGTGTGCAAAATGTATGCAATATGCAGTAACATCAGTAGGTACGTTCACACCACTGATTCGCACCGGTAGATCTTCAAGCAGCCCCACTGGTAGCCTCACACTTCTATCAGCCAGTACCAACGAGATCCTACAGTCTTTGAAACGAGTAAAGCCAAGCTTCTTAGCCACGGAGTGAGGCATCAGGTTAATGCTAGCTCCGAGATCACATAGGCAACTCTTGAACTCTAGGGGACCTAAAGCGCAGGGTATAGTGAAGCTTCCAGGGTCTCCCAACTTCTTAGGGACTATCTCCTTATGTATCACAGCACTACACTCTTTACTTAGAACAAGCACCTCCTTGCTTTCCTTATTCTTCTTCACGAGAGTGTCTTTGAAGAGTTTGGCGCATTTAGGCATCATTGCAAGGCAGCCAACAAGAGGTAGCTTGATCTCCACGTCCTTAAGATGCTTCTCAAAGACGATTCTATGCTTCTCTATGAGTTGCTTCTTGAAACGGCCAGGAAAAGGCAGCTTAGGTACATACGGTGGAGGCACATAAGCATTCTTCTCCTTAGTAGTTTGCTCAGCTTTCTTCTCAGCAATTGCTTTGTCTCCTCTTCTTGGCCCTTGGATCCAGACGTTGTCAAAGTTAATCTCTTCATCAGCTGAAGGCTTACCCTCCCCCTCTTGAATTACAACATCCTCGTTGTTCTTAGTAGAGACCAGAGGTTCTAGCTCTTTGCCGCTTCTCAACGTGATGGCGTTGGCATACGCCTTAGGATTCTGCTCACACTTGCCTGGTAGACTATTCTGACCACTTGTACTCGCTTTCCCCTTCTCTAGCTGCTTGATCTTGTTGTTTAAGTTGCTGATCTGAGTGGAGAAGTCAGTGAGAGACGAATCTAGATGAGTGTTCATCTCGGCGAACTTCTGGTTTGTAGAGGCTTGCCCTTGTATAACTTGTTGAAACATTGCCTGAACCGGATCAACTTGTTGTTGTATCGGCAATTGCTGCTGAGGTGCAAAGCCCGGAGGGTAGTATGGCGTATAACCCTTGTTACTTTGATGTTGCCCTTGGAATGTGTTTTGCCCTTGACCTTGGAAACCACCACTTGGCTGAAAACCTTTGTTGTAAGGATTGAAAGGTTTTGCTTGCTGAGCAGGGTACACTTGGTCCTTAGGGTTGGCAACGTTGGTGCTTCGGTAGGAGAGGTTGTTGTTGTGGTTGTAGCCTTGGTTGTAGCTTTGAGGTTTGTAAGTGTTCTGTCCCGCCACCCAATTGGCTTCTTCCTGGCTCAACTCAAGCTCCTCTTGATTCTCATCAGCTTCACCAACAAAGTGAACGAGCTTCTGATTGGCTAACACCAGCTTATATATCTTCTCATGCAAGGATTTCAGCTCCTTTTTGTGAGACTCTAGCTCGGATCCTCTCGGTGCACGGTCATAGTCCTCAGCGTAGTTGCCATCACTTAATGCCAAGTTATCTATCAGCTCCATACCCTCTTCTACCTCCTGACCAAGGAAGTTCCCTTTGCTAGCTGTGTCAAGCAACAACCTGATCTTTGGTGAAGCTCCACGGTATATGGTGCTGATAGGGTCTCCTCGCTGAAACCGTGATGAGGACATTGGATCGTGTAGTCTTTGAAATGCTCCATTGCCTCGTTGAATGTCTCGTTGTTTCGTTGAGTGAAGCCGCTGATTTCGCTTCTCAACCGTGCTGTCCTGGTGCTAGATAAGAACTTTGAAAGAAAGGCCTTCTTACACTCGGCCCATGAGGTGATGGTGCCTTGTGGGAGGGTCTTCTCCCAATGCCTAGCCTTGTCTCCGAGTGAAAAGGGAAAGAGACGCAGCTTGAAAGCATCTTTGGATATGCCATTGATCTTGATCATCCCACATACTTGCTCGAAGTTGTCAAGGTGCTCCAAGGGATCTTCCATTGCTAAGCCGTGGAACTTGTTGTTTTGCACCATGGAGATGAAACCTGGCTTGATCTCGAAGTTGTTGTTTTGTACAGAGATCGACTCCGGGATCGAGCGGTTCTCTCGATCATCTCCGAACATTGTGTCTTCAGCTCAATCTGGGTCTCGATCATCTTCGGCAGATCGAGTGTTGCATCCGATCTCGGTATGGATGTTCGGCTGGTTCGAGTGGTGTATTCGATCTGGCTCTCGCTCTGCATGGCGTCATTCACGTCCGTACCGTTTGATCGACTGCTTCACTCGATCCTTGTCTCGATCATTCTCCTTGGATCGCCTGGTTGGCTCGATCTTCTGGTCGATCACCTCCTAGATCGACCGGTTATGCTCGATCTGCTCCTCGATCTCTGATCCTTAGCATATATCCGAGCTCCCACGAACTGCTACATCAGCCTCAACATGTCCACGAACCTCCACGACTCTAAAGCAGCCAGAAACAACCTGAATGTGATGCCAAATGCAAGGAACATGCGTATGCTGGTGCAAGAATGCTCTAGGACTCTAAGTGATGCAATCTAACCTAAAATGCGATACAAATGCATGAAAAGCTAACTAATGAGTGTGCAAAATGTATGCAATATGCAGTAACATCACTCCGGCGGTGGCTAAGAACGATCTACCGAGAATGAGTGGATCCTTAGGTTCTTCGTCCATTTCCAACACAACAAAGTCAGTAGGCACGTTTACACCACTGATTCTCACTGCCAAGTCCTCAAGCAAACCCATGGGTAACCTCACGCTCCTGTCAGCTAGTACGAACGAGATTCTACAATCTTTGAACCGGGTAAAGCCAAGTTTCTTTGCTACGGAATGAGGCATCAGATTTATACTAGCTCCGAGATCGCAAAGACAACTCTTGAACTCCAAAGGATCTAAAGCGCAAGGTATAGTGAAGCTTCCAGGGTCTCCCAACTTCTTAGGGACTATCTCCTTGTGTATCACAGCACTACATTCCTCACTAAGAACAAGCACTTCCTTGTTTTCCTTATTCTTCTTCACAAGCGTGTCTTTGAAGAATTTGGTGCACTTAGGCATCATTGCAAGGCAGTCCACGAGAGGTAGCTTGATCTCTACGTCCTTAAGATGCTTCTCAAACAAGATTCTATGCTTCTCTATGAGTTGCTTCTTGGAGCGGCCAGTAAAGGGTAGGTTGGGTACATACGGTGGAGGCACATAAGCATCCTTCTCCTTTGCAGTTTGCTCTGCTTTCTTCTCTACAGCTGCTTTCTCGCCTCTCCTTGGTCCTTGAATCCAAACATTGTCAAAGTTGATCTCATCATCGGCTGAAAGCTTACCCTCCCCCTCTCGAATTACAACGTCGTCGTTGACCTTGGGAGTAACCGTAGGTGCAAGCTCTTTCCCACTCCTTAGCGTAATGGCGTTGGCGTATTCCTTGGGATTCTGGTCACACTTGACCGGTAAGCTATTCTGACCACTTGTACTCGCCTTTCCCTTCTCTAGCTGCTTGATCTTGTTATTCAAGTTAGTGATCTGAATAGCGAAATCCGTGAGAGACGAGTCTAAACGAGTGTTCATCTCGGCAAACTTCTGATTTGTAGATGCTTGCCCTTGAATCAATTGTTGAAACATAGCTTGGACAGGATCAACTTGTTGTTGTTGCATCGGTTGTTGTTGAGGAACAAAGCCTGGAGGGTACATTGGCGTATAACCCTTGTTTCCTTGCTGTTGTCCTTGGAAGTTGTTCTGCCCTTGCCCTTGGAAGCCACCACTCAGCTGAAAACCTCTGTTTCCTGGCTTTCAGCATAGTTGCCGTCACTCAATGCTAAGTTCTCAATCAGCTCCACGCACTCTTCTACCTCTTGACCAAGGAAGTTTCCCTTACTAGCCGTGTCAAGCAACAAGCAAATCTTTGGTGAAGCTCCACGGTAGATAGTGCTTAGAAGAGTCTCTTCGCTGAAGCCGTGGTGAGGACACTGAATGGTATAGTCCTTGAACCGCTCCATGGCTTCATTGAACGTCTTGTTGTTCCTTTGAGTGAAGCCGCTTATCTCACTTCTCAGCCTTGCTGTTCTGGTGTTAGAGAAGAACTTTGAAAGGAACGCCTTCTTACACTCAGCCCAAGAGGGAATGGTGCCTTGTGGAAGGGTCTTCTCGCAATGTCTAGCCTTGTCTCCAAGAGAAAATGGAAAGAGACGCAGCTTGAAAGCATCTTCGGATATGCCATTAATCTTGATCATCCCACATACTTGCTCGAAGTTATCAAGGTGATCTAAGGGATCTTCCATTGCTAGCCCGTGAAACTTATTGTTTTGCACCATTGAGATGAATCCTGGCTTAATCTCGAAGTTGTTGTTCTGTACAGGAGGAGGAGTAATCCCAAACCTATTGTGATGAGTATTGGGAGCATCTCCCGCTCCTATGATTCGTGGGGGTGTAGCCGCGTGTTGGGGGTTTCCATTACCCCTTCCCACTGCCCCATGAGCTGGAGGAGGTCCCTCTGGATGTTCGTGCTCAGCCATCGCTTCAAAATCCACTGAACCGTGCTGAACAATCTCCTCAAAAGCTCTAGCTTGCTCTCTAACTCTTCGCTGTCTTGAATGTCCGAGTTGATGAATGATGTCCAAGGGTTGAAGATGATTGTTGTCTCCCCTTGAACGTAGATTCATGTACCTGAGAAACACAATTTTGAGAGTAGAGAAATCAGTAACCAAAAGAAAAAGAAAGGCTTTGTGTTTACTAAACCCCAAATCTCAATGCTTTCTAAACACTCCTAAGATGGCAACGGCGCCATTTGATAACAAGTTTTTGGTGTGTGATGTTGTATCAAAGCTCAAATGCAACAAGAGGCTATCAAATCTCAAGCAGCACATAGTCGTAGTATAGTGCAAGAGGAATCAATCCAACCTAGGAGCTAGAAAGTGCAATGAGAATGCAAGGATCGAGTAAAGCTAGGCAAATGATGAACGGTTTTGTAAAAATTCTAAAAACTAGATGCAACGACTAAATGCAAAGCAAAACTATTTTAAAAATACCAGGAACGAGTGAACTACCACGACGAACAGACAGAATGATTAAAATACAAAGCTATAAATTTATAAAAATCGACTAGTGGATCGACCACAAGATCGACGTGAAGCGATGGCCTCGTGTTCGTCCGATAATGCCTACTCGCGAGGTGATTGTAAAGGTTAGACTTTGAGTTTAAAATCATCTAGACAAGGCGTAGTATTGCCTAAGAGGCGAAGTCTTGTGTATTTTTTTTGATGAAGACAGTGTTTCCGAAGTGTTTCGGGAAACGAGCTGAAAATGGGCAAGGTGCGGTGTTTTGACCGCGATTAACCCACGGGTGCTTTGTAGTGTTTAGGACCAGCGTTGCTTAGAAGCGAGGTGTTTGCTGGATTTATGTTTGAACATATTCGGATATTTGATATCCCTTGTATTTACACCATTTAGGGCTGTATTTAGTACATGTTTTGGTCCTCTTTTGCATATTTTCCCTTAGCTTTTGTCCCATTTTTTTCTCCTTTTAGACTTAGGTTGCATTAGGAATATAGATTGCATTTTCCTTGCATATTGGATGTTTTTAGGTGCTTTTGGAGCTTAAAGGAGCTTGGAGGAGCTTTGGGAATGATCCAGGAGGCTAGCTGGACAAGAGGGAGCAAGAAGGATCAAAGCAGAAGATCTCTGCAGAAGTTTTCGGTCAGAGCCTGGTGATTTTCGGTCTCTGGTGACCGAAATGGAGCAGTATCGGTCTGATGTGGTCGACACAAACACACCGTTCTAATTTCGGTCGTGTGTGTCGATCACTGATGACCGATACAGATAATTTCGGTCACTGGAGGTCAGCACAGCTGACCGATACTGACCCAGCCCGAACCTGTTTTTAATTACACTTTTGCCACCTTTCTAGGGTTTTCTCCCTTAGGCTATAAATAGCCTCTTTTTCTATATTTTCGAGAGGTCTTGTCAAAATACTGTTCTTAAGCTATTTCTTTAAGTTTGTAAGACAATTTCTTTGATTTGTTTAATACAATCAAGTATTTGCTTTAATCTTTCTTTAATCTTTCTTTTAATTATGATTAGCATCTTCTCCCTTTGTGATTTGGTGTTAAACATGATTATGAGTGAGTAGTTACCTTAGGGTTTCTAGATGTGGTAGATTAGGGGAATCTATGGCTTGATTAAGGCTTGTTATGTGCTTCTGTTTATGGGTTCCTCTCTATTAATCTATTATTCATGCTAGATTAGTCTTGATCAAACTGGTCTAGGTTGTTAGCTTTCTCTTATGCCCACCAAGTGTTTGATGAAATGCTGAACCTGTTTAATAGAGGATTTGCTGGCCTTGGCTCAAGAGATTGACTGTTTGAGGAGCATTTTGACTTGAGTAGAGTTGATTAGTCTTGCTTGCTTGATGTTTTAGCACTAATGAGAGTTAGTTCTTGTTAAGATGTTTAGCAAAGGGTTATTTACCAAGAGATTGGATCTAACTAGCTTAGTTGTGAACTCTATGTCTAGGAACCACCATTGCTTGCTTACCTGCTTGATCAATGTAGTTTGAAACAACCTTAATCAATGTCTGAAATTCCCCAAAGTCAATAACCACATCTAGGAACTTGTCTTTCTCTAATTTGAATTTCGGATTTGCTCTGTTTTGCTCTGTTTTACTCTGTTTTTCTTGCTTAGAATTGCTTAGTTTGCTTTTTCTTTCATCTTGTTGCTGCTTGGTTCACTTAGGTTGTTAGAACTGTTGCTTAGGCAACAAAACCCCTTTCCTGGCTTGCTTGACTTAGAGATTCCACTCTCAACTCTTCTGTCTTTCAACTCTTCCCATTTGGATTGATACAACCCTATGCTATACTGCAACTGACTAGTACAAGCTAGGGCAATTGTCCTACAAGGGGTAAAACCCTTGTGTATCAATTTGGCGCCGTTGCCATTTGGGAAACAGTTTGAATCATTAGAGTTTGTAGAATCTTTAAGATCAAGCTTTTAGTTTTATTTGGTTACTCACTCCTTTTCAAGCATTTTCATTTCAGGTACATCTCTACAAGTGGAGAAGATGCTCTGTTTTGAAAATCCAAGGTGCAACAACTTCTACCAAGAGCCTCTGCCTATGAACAACCTTGCAGACTGCCACAATACACACCCACAGTTTGAGCCCACGCCTACTATCCCCCAAGCTCAACTCAGTGATTCTACTTCTACTGTAGCTGATATCAAGAGTTTGATCACTGAGTTCATCAACTTACAACTCCTTGCAAAATTGCAGATGAATCAGGGATTTGCTGAGTTGCACACCAAATTAGACTCTGTCATGCTGAACTAAACACCACATCTGATGATTTGCATTCAGGGATAGAAACCTTAGACACCACCTATGAGTACTGCCAAGCTGTTGAATCTACAGTTACCTTTACTCCTATTGAAGAAGAAGCCATCATTGACGACTTCCTCTCCTTAATCAATGAGGACATTGACACCCTGAATGGGGGAGGGGAGCCTATTGAAACTTATGCAACTAAGGGGAACTTTCTTAAAGAAGGCACCAACAAGGAAGAAGATCAATGGTGGGCACCACTTGAGATTATTGATGCCACAGGGGAAGACCCTGTTGAAACCCCTGACGCTAAGAATGTAGCTCAAACTGTCCACAACCTCCAGGAATTCTGCCTTCTACTTACTGAAGAGGCAGAGGAAGCAGAAGAGGAATTCACTGATGAAGATGCTTCATTGGAAGAGCTAGGCATCATGATCGAAGAAATGCTGATGCACATAGACAGAATGAGGGTTGAGTATGGAGGAGAATCCAGAAAAAGAAACATCAGTGATGAAGAAGCTCAGGAAGTTGTAGGGACATTCCTCCGTGGCTTTGATGAACACTTGAACAGAGAAGAAGAACAGGAACGAGCAGCACTGGAAGCTGCTCAGAAAGAGGGGGCTGAGGAAACCCCAACCGCTACAGAAGAGACCCCCACACCAGAACAACCTGATGCTGAAGAAGAGAAACTAGAGACACACCATGCCTTGATGGTTCTGTCTCACAACACTCCTCAGGAATCTAAGGAACTTTACCATAATCAAGTGGGTAATTCATCAAGCACTATTGCAAAGGGTAAAGAACTCTCAGCTCCAGTCTGTAAACCACCATTCTCCTACCCCACAATGCACTTCACCAAAGCTAGAATGGAGATGTACACAAAGTTCAAACAAGACATAGAAGATGCTGGAATACAACTCCAACATGGCACCACTCTGATGGAGGTGAAACATTAAATCAGGTTCCTGAAAGAAGTTTTTGACAAGCTGGAAGTGGTGGAACCAATCCTTGAGAATGTGGGGGCTGACATGAAAAGAAGCAAGATGATGAAGTCATTGCCAAAACTCCAAAACCCAGGAAAATTCCTCATCACTTGTGAGCTAGACATGCTTGACAATGTAAAAGGTCTATGTGATTCAGGATCAACTGTCAATGTTATGTCCCTCCACCTTAGCCAAACTTTGGGGATCAAGAAACTGCTGCCGTCCAGGGGTTCCCTCACTTTTGTGGACAACACTTCCACAAAGCCATTAGGCATAGTGAAAGACTACCCATTGAAGATTGGAGAATGCCTGGTTCCAACAGACTTTATGGTCATGGAGAAAACATACTCCAGAGAAGTGCCTCTCCTCCTAGGCACTCCATTCTTGGCAACAGCAGGAGCTCAGTTAGACTTCAAAAGAGGTTCTGTAATCTTGAAGAATGTTGATGAATTCAGGGTCTACAAAATTGACTCTCCTTCTCTCACCTTCTGTGGAGTACTTGAGCAAGAGGGTGAACAATGGAATCTCCCAGATAACCTAGATGATGGGTGGCGCTTCACTATGGATATGTTTTCGGCTGATACTTCCCCTACTGAGCCAGGACAGACACTGAATGCTGACTTGAAGCTTGAAGCTGGTTTGAAGGACAATGAGAACTTAACCACCAAGGCTATGAAGCCTCCAGTCAAACCAAGTGTCAGACAGATCAGGCATGGGATGTCAACCAGGGACAAACAGAACCAGCCTTTAGCAGGAAAATGGGTATGGAAGAAGAAGGAGGTAGGAGCTCCAGCTCCACCAACTTCTCCTCACCTCAACTAAAGAGGTTATCAAAGTCAAGCTTAGTGACTTTAAACAAGCACACTTGGGAGGTAATCCCATGTTATCCATTTGTATATATTATGCTTTCTAGATTATCTTTTATGCTTTGTTCTAGTGTATAGAAACAGGATTCTGAACTGGGGTTTGAGAAAGTCTGAAGGGGACAAATAACAGGTGTATTCTGGCTGGTATCGGTCATGACAGACCGATACACATATTTTCGGTCAGTAGTATCGATCTTGACTGACCGATATCAGTAGAGCCAGTCTACACCAGTCAACATATCGGTCACTTGTGATCGATATGGAAAGAAGTTTGAAGGTGGGAAAATTTTCGGTCATTCATGTCGACCACACTTGGTCGATGTAAACATATCGTATGATTTTCGGTCTATCGTGTCGACCACTGTTGATCGATACGATTCTTGAAATCATATCGGTCACCAGTATCGATCACTTAAGATCGACACAATCATACCGTATGTATTTCGGTCAAGTGTGTTGACCACTGATGACCAATACAAATCCCAGGAAGCACATCAGTCTCCAGTATCGATCACTCAAGACCGAAAATGCAATTTCGGTCAGTAATATCGGTCATGAGTGACCGAAACTCCATTCGAGGTAAGTGTATCAACTTCCAAAAAAAAAAATTTCCCTCCTTTGGTTTGGCGCCAATGGAGTTTAAATTTTTAATTAGGATTCCTTCTGACCTCTTTCTTGGCTTCTGAACACCTTTTGTTTTTGTCCCCCACACTTTTGATTCCTTATGTTCCCTCACCAACCTTTGATTCCTTTAGTTTCTCCTCCTTTCTCTCTATTTAAGCAACAATCTTCTTTCACTTCTCTTCACACTTAAACTCACTCTTCTTCTCACCTAAGGCTCGAAATTACTAGTTCTTCTTCTCTTTTATTGCTTGCTTTAAGTGTTCAGAAGTCCACAAAAGGTTTGCTTCCTAAACTATCTCTCTTTGCCCTTACTCTTTGCTTATGTTAAAAATCGTTTAGTAAGAAGTTTTTAAGAGCAAGTAGTGTTTAGTTTTAAATGTTGTGCTATGATTTTGCATTTTGGATTTTTGTTGAAATATCAAGCTAGACTGTTAAAGTTATGCTTAATTGTCTATTCATCTCATAGCTTGTTTAATTTCATCCATTTTGCAAGATCATCATCTCTCTATCTTAGAACCGCTTTGCTAGGATGTCATGCATAACTGCTTATCTTCTGTTCATCCTAGCTTATTTGGTTGTCAGCTTTTGATCTCTTTTTGTTTTAAAGAATTTTAAGCTTGTTGTTAGGACTTGTTAGACTTCTCTTAGCTTAAGGAGCTTTTTATTTAAAAGCTTTCAGCTATTTGGTTCTTCAACTTTTGTTCTTTCACTTACATTGTTTTCAAGCTTTGCTTTTGAAGGTACAATGGGAAGAACAAAAGTATCTGCTGGGAAAAAGGGAAAAGCACCTCAAGAAGCAACCACATCACCACCAGCAAGACAAGAAAAAGGAAAGGGAAAAGCTGATGAGCAATCCTCCAAAGCCACTGGGAAGAGACAGGTTGGGGATGAGGGAGAAGATCAACAAAACAAGGGCAGTGCTGCTAAAGAACTCATGAAGGCTTTCAACCAGTGCACTTTCAAGCCAACAAGATATCCATGCACTTCCACAATGAAGGCGCTTGGACTCTATACTGATTGCAAAGCCACGTTTGAGCGCATGGGTCTTGGAGCTTTCATGGAGATGCCACTCCCATCTTACCAACAGCTCACTTACCAATTCCTCTCAACACTCAAAGTGATTTGGTATGAAGACAGTGAGCTCCCTAATGGCGATGGATGGATCTCTTTTAGGATTGGCAAGGAAGAGTTCTCCTCAACATTCACAGAGATCGCCAAGGATCTAGAGCTGAAGTCCCACCACACCAAGCTGAGCAGGTTCAAAATCCCAAGTAAGCAGCACACCAGGCTGTGGGGTCTCATTGGGGTTAGGCAATACACTCCTGGAAGATCAAGGAACCAGCACCTAAGGCATCCAGCCGTGAGATATGTCCACAAAGCAATTGCGAATACACTCTTTGCGAGGAAGGAGACGACATATCTCACAGGAAAGGAGACAGATCTGATATACCAAGGACTGTATGAGGTCTTGAGGAGCGATGAGTATGGGGAACCTCTCAGAGCACCCAGAAGCAACCCCTGCTATGTGGCTATGTTGATGGAGCAGCTTCTATCCTACCAGAGCTGGGTTTTGAGTAAGACAAAGAAGGAGAAGAGCCCTCAAGTGCACGTTGGGGGAGTTGTGACAGCAGTTCTTCAAGCTAGTGGAGTAGACCTTGACAAACATGAAGGTGATGCACTTGAGCCACTATGGATTGACATTGATTACCTCAAGAGAAGCCACTACCTTGTAAGAACCATTGGTGGAAAGCATGTGTACAACTTCATCACAAGCTCTGACACACCAGCAAAAGTCCTCCTCCCCAATCCAAAGATTACATCCTTCTTCAGAAAAGGAAACAGCAGCTTCAACCCAAGCATTGAAGAGCTCTACACAGGCGGCCCTGTTCCTGGAGAGGAAGAAGAAGACAGTGATGCAGAGGAGGAGCACACTGAAGAGATCAGAGAAGAAGAAGAAGAAGAAGATCAAGGGAATGCTAATGCTGGCGCTGATTTTCAAGGAAGAACCCATGAAGAAGATGAGCTTGGAGAAGAGGAAGTGTTGAACTACAGCTCAAGGCAGTTCCACTTCCAGCCTTATGCAGCACCCAACCAAGGAAGCTCTTTGAGAGCAGCTCATGAGCACATCAGCACACTCCAGAAGTGGTGCAAGTGGCAGGATAAAGCCATCAAAGGGCTTATGAAAAGATGAAAGGGAAGTTCAAGAAGAACAAGGCTACATCAGCAAGAACTTCCGACCACAGCCACACCCATGAGCTCAACTCTCAACAAGAAGAGCAACTTCAGCCAACTGAAGAGGAGGAAGCTATATGGAACCCCCATGGAAGACATTCATTTCATACACAACCAAGTGACCAGTGGGGTACATGGGAACAACCAAGGGCTTCATCTTATGAGCCAAGAGCCCATGTTCCATCAGCTTGGGAGGCGCCAAACCCCAACTCCTCTCAAGTTCAGGAAACATGGCAATGGGGCTCACAAGGAACTTCTTCACAGGCTGAACAGCTATGGTCAAGCTGGGTTCAACCAACTCCAGAAGCAGCTCAGCATTCCACTATTGTTTATGAAAGAAGGAAGAGGAGAGCTAGCAAGTCTCCTCAAACCTCAGGATCATCCCACCACTCCTGCCACTAAACCAAGTACCACATCCTTTCCATTGTTATATACCATTGCATCTTTTCATTTTTGTAATATATTTTGTTGCTTCTCTCTTCCACTGCTTTCATTACACCAGGGACTGTGTAATTTAAGTGTGAGGGAGAGATTTGGGGTTTGACTTTGTTTTCTGTTTTCTTAGTTTTTCTTTTTCTTTTCACTTTGAGTCTCATGCATATCATGCATACATGTAAGGCATAGAAAAACACAAAAAATTGAAAAAATTTGAAAATCTTTTGCATTTTTTGCAAACCAAAAAGAAAGCATGTAGTTGCATTTCATTCCTTTAAGATTGAGTCTAGTGTTGACATATAGGTTGCATTGCATTTGCATAGGGCATTATGATGAATTTTCCTTGTAAAGTGCTTAGTGTTTAGAGATGATTTCAGTTTTCAAGTGCTTAGTTGTTTGATGCATCATATGATTGCTAGAAGTTTAGGCTGAACCATGCTTAGATTGCTAGATTTGGTCTTCTCATCTCATTCTGAAAGCATTTGTTCTCTGAAAATCAACTCTATCAACTTGAACTTTAATTTGGACTTTCAATTATCATGTCTTATGCATTGAAAAGTGAATTCATGGCTACCATATAAATATTTGGATCATCTTTCCCCTTTCTACCACTCTTGTTGATCCAAATAGCTGATCCTCATACTTATGAGACAGTTACATCCTCACACTTAACCAAAATCTCCTTTTGAGCCTAAACACTATTGTGAGAGCTGTGAGGCCTTTGCATTGCATTTTCGATTTTGTCTTGGCAAAAAGTGTTAGGAACAAGGCTGGCAATGATTAGCTCTCTTGTAGATATCAGCTTGCATCTTGAGCTTGATTATAGGATAAGAGTTTTTGGGGTTCGAAAGGGTAGAGTTAGGTGGTGTGAGCTGAATGTTTTTTTTTATCTTTGAAAAGAAAAGGGAAAGATTTGAAATGGTAGATAAAGGGGAAACAGTTTAGTATTGTGGCTAAGCAAAGGGAAGAAAAGCTCTAAGTTCAAAAGGAAGAATTGGTGCCAACAACAAAGCTCAGAGAGGGTCCAAAGAAGAAAAATCAGACCAGGAGCAATCCACCAAAGGTGATGAAGGTGCCATTACAATAAAGAAGAGCAAGTCCCAACCAAGAAGAAGCAACCACACAAGCATAATGAAGAAGGTTTCCCCAACCATGAATAAGAAGAAAGAAAAGGGTAGATTTTAGGAAAGGGTAGACTTAGAGGGTTCACTTTTGGGTTTAGAAATATTTAGGACTCATCTCGGGGAAGTAAAGGTAGTAGAGGGCTTTGAATTGCTTAGAAGCAAGGTGTTTGCTGGGTTTATGTTTGAACATATTCGGATATTTGATATCCCTTCTATTTACACCATTTACGGCTGCATTTAGTACATGTTTTGGTCCTCTTTTGCATATTTTCCCTTAGCTTTTGTCCCATTTTCTTCTCCTTTAAGACTTAGGTTGCATTAGGAATATAGATTGCATTTTCCTTGCATATTGGATGTTTTTAGGTGCTTTTGGAGCTTAAAGGAGCTTGGAGGAGCTTTGGGAATGATCCAGGAGGCTAGCTGGACAAGAGGGAGCAAGAAGGATCAAAGCAGAAGATCTCTGCAGAAGTTTTCGGTCAGAGCCTGGTGATTTTCGGTCTCTGGTGACCGAAATGGAGCAGTATCGGTCTGATGTGGTCAACACAAACACACCGTTCTAATTTCGGTCGTGTCTGTCGATCACTGATGACCGATACAGATAAATTTCGGTCACTGGAGGTCGACACAGCTGACCGATACTGACCCAGCCCGAACCTGTTTTTAATTACACTTTTGCCACCTTTCTAGGGTTTTCTCCCTTAGGCTATAAATAGCCCCTTTTTCTATATTTTCGAGAGGTCTTGTCAAAATACTGTTCTTAAGCTATTTCTTTAAGTTTGTAAGACAATTTCTTTGCTTTGTTTAATACAATCAAGTATTTTGCTTTAATCTTTCTTTAATCTTTCTTTTAATCATGATTAGCATCTTCTCCCTTTGTGATTTGGTGTTAAACATGATTATGAGTGAGTAGTTACCTTAGGGTTTCTAGATGTGGTAGATTAGGGGAATCTATGGCTTGATTAAGGCTTGTTATGTGCTTCTGTTTATGGGTTCCTCTCTATTAATCTGTTATTCATGCTAGATTAGTCTTGATCAAACTGGTCTAGGTTGTTAGCTTTCTCTTATGCCCACCAAGTGTTTGATGAAATGCTGAACCTGTTTAATAGAGGATTTGCTGGCCTTGGCTCAAGAGATTGACTGTTTGTGGAGCATTTTGACTTGAATATAGTTGATTAGTCTTGCTTGCTTGATGTTTTAGCACTAATGAGAGTTAGTTCTTCTTAAGATGTTTAGCAAAGGGTTATTTGCCAAGAGATTGGATCTAACTAGCTTAGTTGTGAACTCTATGTCTAGGAACCACCATTGTTTGCTTACCTGCTTGATCAATGTAGTTTGAAACAACCTTAATCAATGTCTGAAATTCCCCAAAGTCAATAACCACATCTAGGAACTTGTCTTTCTCTAATTTGAATTTCGGATTTGCTCTGTTTTGCTCTGTTTTACTCTGTTTTTCTTGCTTTGAATTGCTTAGTTTGCTTTTGTTTTCATCTTGTTGCTGCTTGGTTCACTTAGGATGTTAGAACTGTTGCTTAGGCAACAAAACCCCTTTCCTGGCTTGCTTGACTTAGAGATTCCACTCTCAACTCTTCTGTCTTTCAACTCTTCCCATTTAGATTGATACAACCTTATGCTATACTGCAACTGACTAGTACAAGCTAGGGCAATTGTCCTACAAGGGGTAAAACCTTGTGTATCAATATTATGTACTTGATCGTGCACATCAGATACAAAATTCCAAAATTGTTTTAAGAGACGGGCTGCGGCTGGGCGAGCCGCAGTGTCTTTGTCGCGATTGACCTATGAATGCTATGTAGCGTAAATGACCAGTTGATGTTATTGCATATTGCATACATTTTGCATACTCATTAGTTAGTTTTTCATGCATTTGTATCATGTTTTAGGTTAGATTGTATCACTTAGGGTCCTAGAGCATTCTTGCATCAGCATATGCATTTTCCTTGCATTTTGCATCACATTCAGGTTGTTTCTGGCTGCTTTGGAGTCATGGAGGTTCGTGGGCGTGTGGAGGCTGATGTAGCAGTTCGGGGGAGCTTGGAAATATGCTAAGGACCAGTGATCGAGGAGCAGATCGAGCATGGCCGGTCGATCTAGGAGTTGATCGACCAGAAGATCGAGCCAACTAGACGATCCAAGGAGAATGATCGAGACGGAGATCGAGTGAAGCAATCGATCAATCGGTACGGACGTAAATGACGCCATGCAGAGCGAGAGCCAGATCGAGTACACCACTCGATCCACCCGAAGATCGATACCGAGATCGGATGCAACACTCGATTCGCTGATGAAGATCGAGACTCGGATCGAGCCGAAGACACGATGCACGGATGTGATCGAGAGAACCACTCGATCCAGTGGTCAATTTCTGTCCTTTCAACCGTTTTTGGCTGTTAGCGAAGGGGGGACCATTGGCTTGTTTGGGCATTTTAGGCAAGGCGGCGAGATGCTTTTTCGATAACTTTTAGATCCTTATCCTTTTTTCATGTTTTCTCTCTCGTTTTACGAAGAACACCATTGTTGAACTCGTTTTCCTTTGAAGCTTTTGTATTCGAATCTTTATCGTTTAATCTAGTTTTTCTTTCATGTTCATCGTCTCGTTTCTTATGCTTTGCTTGATTTACTCTATGTGTAGTGAGTAGTTCCTTTGGGTTCGGGGTTGAGAGGATTAGGGGGTTAAAAAGGTTTCGATCTTGGGTTTTTCTAAATGTTTTTAAAGGCTATCTCTTCTAAGGTGTTGAAAGCTTAATGCTTGAAGACTCTCACGCCAAGAGCTTCATGATCCGAGAAGTTCCTTACCTTGACAGGATCCAGGAGCCTCGGAAGATCACACCTTAGAGATTAGTTACCCCTTCCCAAAAGCCATGGAAGTTTAGGGGATTAGTTAAGCCATCTACTTGAAATCTGTTTTCCTTGCCTTTCGACCTCTCTTTCCACCAAAAGCCATGGGTTTGGAGGAGAGGATGAAAGAGTGATATATACCGAAAGCCACGGATAGATCTTGTTTTGTTTTCAAGGCTTAGAGATCCTCACCAAGTGAGTCGATCTAAAGTTTCGAACCCAAGATCGATCCTTTGAAACCCTTTACATGAATCTCAACCCTAGGCCCTTTCTTTTAGAATCTCTAAGTTTATTTTCATCATTCGCTTGTCATCTGATAGCATCCTGATCATTAGCTTTACTGCTTTTACTTTTTTAGACGAGATCGATTGTTACTGCTCGATCTAGTGGTCGATCTCGTGGTCGTTCCACTAGTCGAATTTTAACAATTCGAAGCTCTTTCCTTCAATTAATCTGTTTGTTTCTCGTGGTAGTTGCTTCCTTTCTAGTATTTTTAAAATAGGTTTCACTCTGTTTAGGTTTCTGCATCTAGTTCTTTGATATTTTCCCATAAACTGTCTCATTTTTGCTTAGATTTGCTTAGGACCTTGCATTCTCTGTGCTATCTCCTAGAAGTGGATTGACACTCTCCTGCTTGCCTTACTACAACATTGGGCGCATTAGAGTTTTGATAACCTCTCTGCTGCATAACACGAACTAAGAAATCGTTTATCAAATGGCGCCGTTGCCATTCTAGGAGTGTTTAGAGAACATAGAGATTTGGGTCTTAGAAAAGACTAAGTCTTTACTTTTCAAGTTACTAATACATCTACTCTCGAACGTGTGCTTTCAGGTACATGAATCTTCGTTCAAGGGGAGACAACAATCTTCTACAACCCTTAGACAACATTCATCAACTTGGTCACTCACGGCAAAGGAGAGTCAGGGAGCAAACAAGAGCCTTTGAGGAGATTGTTCAGCACGGCTTGGTTAACTTTGAAGACATGGCTGAACACGAGCATCCAGAAGGACCTCCTCCAGCAGCACGGGGCGATGGAAACCCCCAACACGTGGCTAGACCCCCGAGGATCATAGGAGCCGGTGATGCTCCCAATACCCACCACAATAGGTTTGGGATCACTCCTCCTCCGGTACAAAACAATAACTTCGAGATCAAGCCAGGTTTCATCTCCATGGTGCAAAACAACAAGTTCCACGGCTTCGCAATGGAAGACCCCTTGGAGCACTTGGACAATTTCGAGCAAGTATGTGGGATGATCAAGATCAATGGCATATCCGAAGATGCTTTCAAGCTGCGTCTCTTCCCTTTTTCACTCGGAGACAAAGCTAGACATTGGGAGAAGACCCTCCCACAAGGCACCATCACATCATGGGCTGAGTGTAAGAAGGCCTTTCTCTCAAAGTTCTTCTCAAGCACCAGGACAGCTCGGTTGAGAAGCGAAATCAGTGGTTTCACTCAAAGGAACAACGAGACATTCAACAAGGCAATGGAGCGTTTCAAAGATTACATGATCCAATGTCCTCATCACGGGTTCAGCAAGGAGACACTACTCAGTACCATATACCGTGGAGCTTCACCAAAGATCCGGTTGTTGCTTGATACAGCTAGCAAAGGGAACTTCCTCGGTCAAGAGGTAGAAGAGGGTATGGAGCTGATAGAAAACCTGGCGTTGAGTGATGGAAACTATGCCGAGGATTATGACCGAGCACCGAGAGGATCAGAGTTAGAGTCTCACAAGAAGGAGCTCAAATTGTTGCATGAGAAGATTGACAAGTTGGTATTAGCTAATCCGAAGCATGTTCACTTTGTTGGTGAAGCTGATGAAAACCAAGAGGAGTTAGAGCTAAGCCAAGAAGAAGCAAATTGGGTAGCCGGACAGAACAACTACAAGTCTCAAAGCTACAACCAAGGCTACCAGAACAACAACCTCTCTTACCGAAGCACCAATGTAGCCAACCCTAAAGATCAAGTGTACCCTACTCAACAAGCTAAACCTTTCATCCCTTACAACAAAGGTTTTCAACCGAGTGGTGGTTTCCAAGGTCAAGGGCAAAGCAACTTCCAAGGGCAACAACTACACAACAAGGGTTATACTCATAACTACCCTCCGGGCTTTACACCTCAGCAACAACAACCGATGCAACAACAAGGAGTATGCCAATGCTATAATGTTGAGAAGCGGCAAAGAGCTCGAACCTCCGGTCTCTACCAAAAACAATGAGGACGTTGTAATTCAAGAGGGGGAGGGTAAACCTTTGGCTGATGATGATGAGATAAACTTTGACAACGTTTGGATCCAAGGGCCAAGGAGAGGAGATAAGGCGGTAGCCGAGAAGAAAGATGAGCAGACCACCATGGAGAAGAACTCTTACGTGCCCCCACCTTACGTACCGAAGTTGCCATTCCCCGGTCGTTTCAAAAAGCAGCTAATAGAGAAACATCGGATCCTTTTTGAGAAGCACCTGAGAGACGTGGAGATTAAGCTGCCTCTTGTAGACTGTCTCGCTATGATGCCCAAGTGCGCCAAGTTTTTCAAGGACACCCTTGTGAAGAAGAACAAAGAAAGCAAGGAGGTACTTGTACTAAGTGAAGAGTGTAGTGCGGTTATTCATAAGGAGATAGTGCCTAAGAAGCTGGGAGACCCTGGAAGCTTCACTATACCCTGTTCTTTGGGTCCTCTAGAGTTCAAGAGCTGCTTGTGTGATCTCGGGGCTAGCATAAACTTGATGCCTCACTCTGTGGCTAAGAAGCTTGGTTTCACTCGGTTTAAAGACTGTCAGATCTCATTGGTGCTAGCTGATAGGAGTGTGAGGCTACCAGTGGGGCTGCTTGAAGACTTACCGGTGCGAATCAGTGGTGTGAACGTACCTACAGACTTTGTAGTGTTGGAGATGGACGAGGAGCCTAAAGACCCACTCATCTTAGGGAGAACGAACCTTGCAACCGCCGGGGCTATAATAGATGTGAAGAACGGGAAGATTGCCTTGCATTTCGGGAAGGAGATCAGGCTAGACTTTGACATCAACAAGGTTCTAAAGAAGCCGACCATTGAAGGACAAGCTTTCTATATCGAAACGATGGATGCCTTGGCTGATGAGTTGTTGGAAGAGCTAGCTCTAGAAGACCATCTGAAGCTAGCACTCACTAAGGAGCCAGGGGAGTTTGGCTATGTGGATCAGAGAACCCAAGAGTACGTGAACCTGCTGGATTCGAGGAGGATTATCAAGAATGAAGAAGGTTGCTGCCTAGAGATCGACCCCGAGATCGACGCTATCACTCGATCCAGGGGACAGATCGACAAGTCAATCGAGAGCACAACTCGATCCGATGCAACAATCGATGGACAGATCGAGACGAATGCTCGATCAGGAAAAACAATCGAGTTGACGATCGAGAACGACCTCCCGATCATTTTGAGATCGACTCAGCGTCTCGATCCCTTAGTCGATCCATATCAAATCGAGTAAGTGAATCGAGTGAAATGGCTTGATCTAGACGACATCGAGAGGAGAATCGACCGGAGGACTCGATCTCAGAAGGGATAGCGATGGAGGAAAGCAGTCTGAAGGGCCATGTCTCGAGTTCAAGGGAGAGTTCCAAGGAGGAAAGCAACAACAACAGCCACGAGGATGACTGGAGTGAGCTGTTAGCCCCAAAGGTGGACTTAAAGGAGCTCCCAAAAGGGCTAAGGTATGCTTTCTTAGGGCCTAATGACACCTATCCCGTGATTGTGAACGAAAACCTTAGTGATGATGAGTTGCACTCGCTCCTAACTGAGCTGAGAAAGTATAGGAAGGCCATTGGGTACTCTTTAAGTGACATCAAGGGCCTTTCACCAATGCTTTGCACTCATAGGATTCACTTGGATAATGAGAACGCCACTTCTGTAGAACATCAAAGGCGTTTGAATCCTAACTTGAAAGAGGTTGTTAAGAAGGAAATCCTTAAGCTTTTAGAGGCTGACGTGATCTATCCCATAAGTGACAGCACGTGGGTTTCCCCTGTACACGTGGTGCCTAAGAAGGGAGGGATCACGGTCATAAGGAATGAAAAGGATGAACTTATCCTTACTAGGACCATTACTGGTCATAGAATGTGTATTGACTATAGAAAACTTAACCTTGCGACTAGAAAAGACCATTTCCCCTTGCCTTTTATTGATCAAATGCTTGAGAGACTTGCAAATCACCCTTACTACTGTTTTCTCGATGGGTATAGTGGTTTCTTTCAAATTCCTATTCACCCAAACGATCAGGAGAAGACGACTTTCACATGTCCGTACGGTACCTTTACATATCGAAGGATGCCGTTTGGATTGTGTAATGCACCGGCTACCTTTCAGCGGTGTATGATGTCTATCTTCTCTGATCTTATAGAGGAGATGGTAGAGGTGTTCATGGATGATTTTTCTCTGTGTATGGTGCGTCCTTTCCTGCTTGTTTGTTGAATCTTTGCAGGGTACTTAAACGTTGTGAAGAGACAAACCTGGTGCTGAACTGGGAGAAATGCCACTTCATGGTTAAGGAAGGGATAGTGCTCGGTCACAAGATATCAGAGAAGGGTATTGAGGTTGATCAGGCTAAGGTGGAGGTCATGATGGGTCTTGAGCCGCCGGTTAATGTTAAAGGGATCAGAAGCTTCTTGGGGCACGCAGGGTTTTATAGGCGCTTCATCAAAGATTTCTCCAAGATTGCACGCCCTCTTACACGGCTGTTGTGCAAGGAAGCTGAGTTTGTATTCGATGAGGAGTGTTTGAAGGCTTTCGTGACCATCAAGGAAGCCCTTACATCAGCCCTTATAGTCCAAGCACCAGACTGGTCTCTTCCCTTTGAGATCATGTGTTATGCTAGTGACTACGCCGTAGGAGCCGTCCTTGGTCAGAAGAAAGACAAGAAGCTACATGTGATCTACTACGCTTCAAGGACCTTGGATGACACGCAATCACGATACACCACTACGGAGAAGGAGCTCCTTGCAGTAGTCTTCGCCTTTGAGAAGTTCAGATCATATCTCGTTGGTTATTGTATACACGGATCACGCTGCCCTACGATACATCTACTCGAAGAAAGACACTAAGCCTCGGCTCTTAAGATGGATTCTGTTACTCCAGGAGTTTGACATGGAGATTAAAGACAAGAAAGGGATAGAAAATGGAGTCGCTGACCACCTCTCAAGGCTAAGGATCAACGAGTCTCTCCCTTTAGATGACTCCCTTCCAGAAGAGCAGCTTATGGCGATTACTACTGCTGTTTGTGGGAAGCTAGAAGGGAGGTTTGAGGAAGTGTTGAGTTTTAAAGAGGAGGATCTACCGTGGTATGCTGACGTGGTGAACTACCTAGCGTGTGGTGAGGAGCCAACACATCTCAACAGCTATCACAAGAAGCGGTTTATGAGGGAGACTAGTGACTACTTTTGGGATGAGCCTTACCTATACAAAAGAGGAGTAGACAGCTTGTACCGGAGATGTGTTACAAAGGAAGAAGCCAGGGACATCCTCAATCATTGCCATGGCTCTTCCTACGGAGGACACTTCGCCTCATTCAAGACAGCCACGAAAGTGTTGCAAGCCGGTTTCTGGTGGCCCTCCATTTTTAAAGATGCACACGAGTTTGTGAAGAGCTGTGAGGCATGTCAGCGAGCAGGGAATATAACCAAGAGGAACGAAATGCCTCAAGTTCCTATCTTCGAGGTTGACGTGTTCGATGCGTGGGGGATTGACTTCATGGGACCTTTTTCCTCTTCATACGGCAACAAATACATCTTAGTAGCTGTGGATTATGTCTCTAAATGGGTTGAGGCTGTTGCTTCCCCTACAAATGACTCTAAGGTTGTGATCAAGCTGTTCAAGAGTATCATCTTCCCAAGGTTTGGGGTACCCAAGGTTGTTATAAGTGATGGAGGAAGCCACTTTATAAACAAGGTCTTTGAGAGCCTCTTGAGAAAGTATGGGGTTAAGCATAAGGTGGCTACACCGTATCATCCTCAAACAAGCGGTCAAGTTGAGGTCTCCAACAGGCAAATTAAAGCTATTCTTGAGAAGACTGTCGGAGCAACAAGGAAAGACTGGTCAGTGAAGCTGGATGACGCTCTTTGGGCCTACTGTGCCGCCTTCAAGACGCCGATTGGTACAACTCCTTTCACCTTACTCTATGGCAAGGGCTGTCACCTCCCGGTTGAGCTGGAACACCGTGCATTGTGGGCTGTGAAGAGGCTGAACTTTGATCTCAAGACGGCTCAGGAGAGGCGCCTTATTCAGCTACACGAACTGGACGAGTTGAGGCTGAATGCTTACGAGAGCTCCCGGATATACAAGGAGCGGACTAAGGAGGCTCATGATAAGGAGTTGGTTGCCAAGGAGCTTAAGGAAGGAGGACTGGTGTTGCTGTACAACTCGAGGCTCAAGCTCACCCCGAGCAAGCTGAAATCAAGGTGGAGCGGACCGTTCGTGATTTAAGAAGTCTTGCCATATGGAGCTGTTACTCTGATGGGAAAAAGTGGCAGTGCATTCACCGTCAACGGACACAGAGTCAAGCCCTATTTGGCAGATAGCTATGACAAGGAGAGTACCTCAGTGCTTCTCCAAGACCCACCATCCGCTTAGACCAAGTAAGGTCTAGCTAAAGACATTAAAGAAAGCGCACTTGGGAGGCATTCCCATGTTTATCTTGTACATACTTCTGCTTTATTTCCCTTTCAGTTTTATGCTTTTATTTTGTAAGTGTGTAGGAACAGGTATAAGGAGTCTAAACCTTGACTTTGAGGTCTTAAAGAGGCAATAGGGGTTAGAATAAGGCTAGAGATCGAGTGCTAGATCGACTGATTCTTGCTCGATCTTTGCTAGATCGAGTCAGTGAATCGAGAGGAGCCAGTCGATCTAGACGAGAACGAGTGACAAGATCGACCTTGACGAAAAAGGATCGATCGATCCAAATCGGATCGACCGATCTAATTTCTCTCGGGAAAATCTGTTGAAAACTGATCGATCACTAGACTCGATCCATCACTCAATCTATGCCAAATCGACCCCTAAATCGAGGACATAGCTCGATCATTAGGACTTAGCCGAGGAGCCAACATCTCAATGATCGAGAGAGCCAATCGATCCAGGACTCGATTCACTATGAATCGAGTCTCAAATCGAGTAACCCTCTCGATCTAAGCCATTTTGGGCATGAGATCGAGTCCTAGATCGACCAAATGGACTCGATCTCATGCCGAGGTAACAATTTTCTTTCCCTCCTTTACTCCTTTCCCTCCAATTTTTAAATTCAAAACTTGGTCAAGGCAAGCATCTTTGACCATGAAAGATGTACCTTGACCAAGACTTTGTCAGAAACCACTTTGACCACCCATTGTTTTGTTTTTGCTAAAGTCTTTAAATATTTCAACCTACCTCTCACCCTCTCATTCCTGTTTGCTCGAGATTTTTAAACAAAGCGAGTGAGAGTTTTAAGTTTTCAAAGGCTAACAAAGATATTCTAAACTTCTTGCAAAGGTATTTTCAAATTTAATGATTTTCTTTTAAGAAAATCTCCTTTAAATCTGCAAGATCTTGTTTTAGAATATAGGATTGGTTTTGAATTTTTAAAACTAGCTAAGTAAATGGAATAATTCCAGATTTTTCAGTATCTAAAGATTTGATTTCCTTTTATTTAGCTATGATTTTTATTTATTCCCCAAAATTCTAGGGTAGTTATTATAAATTCTCTCCTTCTCTTCTCTCATTCTCATCAAATCGCCGCTTGCTTATCATTATCTTTAGAATTTGTTTCAGGAACCATGGCACCAAAGAGAACAAGAGAGGAGCAAGCACAAGAAGGAGAAGGACAAGAAGTGGTAGCTCCAGAGAGGGTCCGGTGGAGTAAAGATGAGAAGAGGGATAAGAAGAGGCTGGAGAGGCTCCGGTTTGAACCCACAAAGTTTGCTGATCAAGAGCTTTTGTCTAGGCTCGAGATTCTTAGGGACTTCGATCAACTCCTCAAGAACATTGGCTTGAGGTGTTTGTCACGGATGGATTGCCCAACCATTCCTGAAGTGACAATAGACTACCTTGCCACCTTCGATTTCCGGTATGAGAATCCTAGTGCACCCGTCCCTTCCCAAGGCTGCCTCTACTTCAAAGTTGGCCGTCAAGTTTACACACTCTCCATCCCTAAGCTATGCCAAGCCTACGGTCTCAATGCTGATGCATACAAGGTCGAGTTCCCAGCCTTCAAGAAAGCCGACGAGTTTTGGGACCTGATCAGCAATGAAGACTACAAAGCCAACACCGCCAAGATCAAGCGATTAGGAGTCCGGTGCTGAGGTATACTCTGAAGCTGATTGCCAATACATTCAGTGGAAGGTCTGTTGCTCCTACTGTCACGAAGACAGATCTGTGCTTCCTGTTCCAAGGTGTGAAGCACTTGGTGTCTGATCCGGATGCGAATGAAGAGCCCATAGAAGATGAACTCGGCGATGAGGTGAACTACGGCTGTGTGCTCGCGGCTTCCCTGGTGAAGTACAAGGCTTATGCCTTACGGTGCAAGGCAACCTCCTCCTACATTGGCGGTTTCCTTACTCCTTTGTTCGTGCAAGCCGGTGTGCCCATCCATGACTTTGCTCACGTTCCAAACAGAGCTTTCATAGATGAAGCATACATGAGGAATACTGATAGCTTGGGACGCACGCCAGCAGAAGGGTTCTATGCCTACCTCTTCATAGATGACGAAGACAAAAAGAGAGTGTGCATCCTCCCCAACAAAGATGAAACCGAGCTGCTTGGTGTTGGGAACATCGAGTTCTTACCCACGGAGGAAGAATGCTTTGCCCCTTTAGGAGGACCGCCTGCTTCAGCCATTGCCCCACGTCAAAGGTCAGAGTCCCCAGGCACGGAAGACGAGATGCCCGAGGCTTACACACTTCCCAAACTAGACTTTGAGCCGAGGACAAAAACCGAGAAGTTCCTAGCATTGGTGGTAGAGATGCAAAGGAAGATTAACAAGTGGCAAGGGAAGATGCTGAAGAAGCTTGGGAAGAAAGTTAAAGCACTTCAGGGAGGCCAGCCTAAGCCAGCTGCATGCCAAGAGATGCAACAACCCGAAAAGAGAAGGCTCTCAACCGGAGGAGTTGTGATCCGCGAGACCCAAGGAGACAACATTCAGCCGGCGCGCCATTCTCTCCAAGAACCAGCTGACAAAGGCAAAGCAGCGATCTCTAGCTCCTCTGGAACATCCTCAAGTTGTTAGATTACATGGATAGATGAGAATCTAATCATGTATGCATAAATTGTCTTTACCTTTAGCATTATGCACAAGTTCAACCATTTTTGAGAGAAACCCTTGCTCTAATTATAAACCCTTTTCAAATGAGATCATTCTATGCTCATAACCATAACCCTTAGCCAAATGTGTTTTGCTTTAAAGTGCATAAGTTTGATTCATGGTTCGAATGTTAATGAATGTTAAAGGATGAGTTTCTTTGATTGTTAGGAATAGGAGAGTCATGATTTGAATTTCTTTGTGTGATGAGTATGGATAAGTTCTTTGGAGTATGAGTGTAGGCATAGCATTTTAGAACTGTTAACTAGGACATTGAGATGATCCATTTCAAAGGCACCTTTGCGAAAAGTTTAAAACCTCTTTGATTTTCCTAAAAACCTCTCTTCCTTACTTGTTTTTTTTGTTGCTTGAGGGCAAGCAAGAAGTAAGTTTGGAGGAGTTGATGTTATTGTATATTGCATATATTTTGCATACTCATTAGTTAGTTTTTCATGTATTTGTATCATGTTTTAGGTTAAATTGCATCACTTAAGGTCCTAGAGCAATCTTGCATCAGCATATGCATTTTCCTTGCATTTTGCATCACATTCAGGTTGTTTCTGGCTGCTTTGGAGTCATGGAGGTTCGTGGGCGTGTGGAGGCTGATGTAGCAGTTCGTGGGAGCTCGGAAATATGCTAAGGACCAGTGATCGAGGAGCAGATCGAGCATGGCCGGTCGATCTAGGAGTTGATCGACCAGAAGATCGAGCCAACTAGGCGATCCAAGGAGAGTGATCGAGACGGAGATCGAGTGAAGCAATCGATCAATCGGTACGGACGTAAATGACGCCATGCAGAGCGAGAGCCAGATCGAGTACACCACTCGATCCACCCGAAGATCGATACCGAAATCGGATGCAACACTGGATTCGCCGATGAAGATTGAGACCCGGATCGAGCCGAAGACACGATGCCCGGATGTGATCGAGAGAACCACTCGATCGAGTGGTCGATTTCTGTCCTTTCAACAGTTTTTTTGCTTTTAGCGATGGGGGGACCATTGGCTTGTTTGGGCATTTTAGGCAAGGCGGCGAGATGCTTTTTCGATAACTTTTAGATCCTTATCCTTTTTTCATGTTTCCTCTCTCGTTTTACGAAGAACACCATTGTTGAACTCGTTTTCCTTTGAACCTTTTGTATTCGAATCTTTATCGTTTAATCTAGTTTTTCTTTCTTGTTGATCGTCTTGTTTCTTATGCTTTGCTTGATTTACTCTATGTGTAGTGAGTAGTTCCTTTGGGTTCGGGGTTGAGAGGATTAGGGGGTTGAAAAGGTTTCGATCTTGGGTTTTTCTAAATGTTTTTAAAGGCTATCTCTTCTAAGGTGTTGAAAGCTTAATGCTTGAAGACTCTCACGCCAAGAGCTTCATGATCCGAGAGGTTCCTTACCTTGACAGGATCTAGGAGCCTCGGAAGATCACACCTTAGAGACTAGTTACCCCTTCCCAAAAGGCATGGAAGTTTAGGGGATTAGTTAAGCCATCTACTTGAAATCTGTTTTCCTTGCCTTTCGACCTCTCTTTCCACCAAAAGCCATGGGTTTGGAGGAGAGGATGAAAGAGTGATCTATACCGAAAGCCACAGATAGATCTTGTTTTGTTTTCAAGGCTTAGAGATCCTCACCAAGTCAGTCGATCTAAAGTTTCAAACCCAAGATCGATCCTTTGAAACCCTTTACATGAATCTCAACCCTAGGCCCTTTCTTTTAGAATCTCTAAGTCTATTTTCATCATTCGCTTGTCATCTGATAGTATCCTGGTCATTAGATTTACTGCTTTTACATTTTTAGACGAGATCGATTGTTACTGCTCGATCTAGTGGTCGATCTCGTGGTCGATCCACTAGTTGAATTTTAACAATTCTAAGCTCTTTCCTTTAATTAATCTGTTTGTTTCTCGTGGTAGTTGCTTCCTTTCTAGTATTTTTAAAATAGGTTTCACTCTGTTTAGGTTGCTGTATCTAGTTCTTTGATATTTTCCCATAAACTGTCTCATTTTTGCTTAGATTTGCTTAGGACCTTGCATTCTCTGTGCATTCTCTATCTCCTAGAAGTGGATTGACACTCTCCTGCTTGCCTTACTACAACATTGCGTGCATTAAAGTTTTGATAACCTCTCTGCTGCATAACACGAGCTAAGAAATCGTTTATCACCAGTGTTGCTAAGGAGCGAGGCGTTTTGCTGGGTTTAGGTTTGAACATATATGGGTACCTCATATTCTACGACCAACCGTGAATATTATGTTCGTGAGGTGTTATAAGACCAACGTTGCTTAGAACGAACTGTTGTTGGGTTAGGATGCTTTGCCACAGCTTTAGGACTTGCGAACCCAACTCGACTTATTTATCTGTTTTTCCGGCAAAACATAAAGAACATCGTATGGGATTTACCCAATGATGTTTGACAGGGGTATACCCAGCTATGATTTATATAGCGCGCTTTAATCCGTGGAGGATGTTTGAGAACCCCATTGTCCAGTGAGAACGCAGGAGTTAGAATTCGTCAAGGATGTAATAGTTCGTCTGTTGTGGCCAACAACAGACGAGGTGAGTGATAAGAGTTGATGTGTGAGTTGAGTAAACTTGCTCTTTGATTTAAGCGAAGTGATTTACAAAGCATGGGAGTATACGAGTATACGTACCCCACTCTCCCCCCTTTTTGGGAGGGGGGCAGTTGAATTCGTCATGAGACGAGCTGCCTACGTAGCCCTTTCGGGGATCAAACCACCTCGTAGTTCATGATTTTGTCAAAATGACTTAGAAGTAGTACTTCTTTAAGTGCATCGCGTTCCAGGATCTTGGTACTGCGACGTCAGTTGCGTTGTTGGTGAGCTTGGTAATGCGGTAAGGCCCTTCCCAGTTAGCCCCCAGTTTGCTGGCGTTCCGTTCGGCTGTGTTTTGGAAAACTTTGCAGAGGACGAGGTCTCCTTCGTTGAATCGACGGCTTCTTACGTTCGAGTTGTAATACTTAGTCGTGGCTTGTTGATAGTTCTGCATCCGAATAAGTGCTTGGTCGCGTCGCTCGTTGATCATGTCGAGGTTGTCTAAGAGCATGAGGTGATTCAGGCCTTCTTGTCTGGGCAGAAGTTGTCGACGAACTCCAGGGAAATCCACCTCGGGGGGGATTACACACTCTGTTCCGTAGACAAGTGCGAATGGCATTTCGCCTGTTGCTCACCTCGGGGTTGTTCGGTGCGACCAGAGGACTCCTTCGAGCTTGTCTGTCCAGCGTCCCTTCTTTTCATCGAGACTTTTCTTCAGGCCATCAAGTATGGTTTTGTTCGCTGCCTTGTGGGTAGCGAGACGTGGATTTACTCAGCCTTATCTTCCACTTTTCGAAAAAAGTTTCGAAGCGAACAGAGATGAATTGCGAGCCGTTATCGGTTACGATCTCGTACGGTACTCCATGTCGGCAGATAATGTGCTTCCATACGAAGTTCTCAACCTGGGTGTCCTTGATGCTGGCGTAAGATTCCGCCTCGACCCATTTGGAGAAATAGTCAGTTAGGACAAGGAGAAACTTTTTGCTTGGAACGATGTAGTGGTCCTACGATGTCCATCGACCATCGCATAAAAGGGTATGGCGAGGAGATTGAAGACAGCAGTTCTGTGGGTTGGTGGATCGTAGGGGCGTGGCGTTGGCATTTCTCGCATTTCCGTGAATATATTTCACAGTCTTTCACCATGGTCGGCCAATAATAGCTGTGACGCTTGATCTTGATTGCCAACGTTCTTCCGCCAGAGTGGTTTCCACACGAGCCCCCGTGAACTTCTTCCATGACCGTCCTTGCTTCAGGGCCTTCGACGCACGTCATTAATGGTCCTGAGAATCGCCATTTGAATACTTCGCTGTCAAGTAGGACATACCGGGCTGCTTGAGCTTTGAGTTTTCGAGCCGCCCATTTATCTGTTGGAACTTCTCCATCCATTATGTATGATCGGATCGGTCCCATCCATTCATGGTCGCATCCGTATTCGTTCTCCGGTTGCGATTATGTCTTCATCTCCGCTTGTCCATCGTTGGCTGGTCCGACTTCCTGCGCCTGTTCGTCGGCTACCGCTTCGTCTTCTTCCATCGGATTGATCAAGTTGACTGTTTCGGGATTTTCAATGCTAGATCGCTTGATAAATTCCACTGGGATTACTCTCTTTAAACCAAGGTCTGAGGACGAGGCGAGTGCTGCCAGTGCATCGGCTTGAGCGTTTTCGCCTCGGGGTATTCTTGTTAGTTCGAACTCTGAAAACTCTTTAGCGAGTGTTTGGACGACGCTCAAGTATGCTTCCATTCGCTCGTCCCTTGCCATGTATTCTCCATTAAACTGGTCCGCGACGAGTTGGGAGTCGCAAAAGGCACGAATTTTTTGGACTTTAAGCCCGCGAGCCAATCTGAGTCCGGTGATCAGGGCCACGTAGCTTTATTGTTTGACGCATGGAATGCCAATCTGAAAGACTGCTCCAAGATTTCGCCAGTTGGCAAAGTCAACCTGATCCCGACTCCTGACCCTTGCTTGGAGGACGAGCCGTCGACGTGGAGGATCCAAGTAGAATCTTGGGTTGGTTCGTCGGTCCCTTCGGTTGGGAGTTCGATTAAGAAATCTGCTAGGACTTGAGATTTCGCGCAGGCTTTGCTTCTGTACTCCCGCCTCTGTGATCCGAGTGGTGAATGGGGATTTTTGGACTTCCTCTAGCAGCAAGTCTATCTCCGGCGCCGCGCTGGTTGCCTTATGCACCTCGGATCTGATGGCTCGCACCTCGGCATTGGCTCGGGCTAAGGCGGCTCGGATCTCGCTGAGGGCATCTCCTCCTCGGCTCCCATGTCCGCGTTGGATAATATGGCTCTGATTTGTGGTTCTGTGCTCCTCGGGCTATCGAGCTTGTTCGTCCCATGCGAGGTCTTCACCCTTCTCGTCCGAGTCGTGCTCGTGCTTCTCGTTGCCAACATCCCCTTCGGCTCGGATCTGCATCGCCGTGGTATTGTTTGCATCAAGTTGGGTCGGGTCCATCTGCGTCTCCTCGGCCGTAACCGGATTGTCTTCGCTCCCAACTGGTTCGTCACTGGTTGCGCCTGGCTGTTGGCCCCCCTGCTCCTGGGCGACTCCTCTCCGGTTCAAGCGTGGTGGGATTGTGATGTTTGGCCTCGTTGCGGCAGGTGTCTGTTCTTCGGGGGGCAGTTCATGATTGGAGAACTCCTGAACTTCCGGGTCTGCTGCCGCTCGTCACTGGCGTAGAGAAATTGAGTGTCGTGGGGTTGAGTCTGTGTCTCCTGAACCTGCATGGTGGGTTTGTCGATGGAAGGATGCTCCCGATGCGTTGGCTTTGGGTTCGAATCTCCGCTGCTAACGCCTCGAGGGTTTTATCTTGCTCTCCTGCCTTCTACGCCAGCGTCGCCAACATCTCTTTCACCTCGGCTAAGGCAGTCGTAAGCGCCTTGGCTTGCGTCTGTGGATGGTGACCCGTATCGTCTGCGCCTCCATCGCCTCGCCTAGCTCCGGTGTTATCTCCGTCTCATGCTCCAGTGGACATCTCTTCAGATCTCGCGTCTCTCGGTTCGTGGGTGTAAGAATTCTTCTACTCCCCCTCCTTCTAGCGCCAAATTGTGTGGGCTGGATTTCATACAATAGAATTTGGCTAAGTAAAAACAAAAGGGGACGTAAAGATTCTAAGTTAAAACACGAGAGAGCAAAGATCCAAAGATGGTGATTTTATTAGTGCTACTTTGATAAGCTTTTGGTACAAGTGTATTGCTAAGTCTTTTGCTTGGTCGAAAAGATCTGTCTAGCTAATGAATTTAACTCGCTATTTATACAACTGCTATCGTAATCTAGGCAAAAATCTAGGGATATACTTCGTAGATTTTCTTCCTTATCTCCTTCGGGGTGCCCCCTTCCTCAAGGCTTCGTCTTCTAGGGTAAACACCGCTTTGGACCTCTTCGTGGATTTGGGCTCGTTCCACTTGAACAACGCTACGCTTCGGACTTATTATTTCTGAGCCTTTGTCTCAGATCGTCAATGAGATGTTCTGGCTCGGCCCACGAACGTTTATGGGTCGCTCCAAAGAGTTCCACATATGGTTGGTTTGCACAAACGGTTTGTCTCGGGTTCACACAGTTTGTGCATGGTTCGCCTCACCTCGTTCACGGTTTGGGCAAGGCTGCCGGTTCGCCGTGTACAAAACTTGCACGGTTCGCTTTGCCGTTTGTACAAGGTTTAAATGGTTCGCCTCGCTGTGCAAAGTTTGGGCGAGGCGACCGGCTCGTCATTTGTACAAGGTTTGCACAGTTCGCCTCGCCGTGCATTTTGGGCGAGGCGACCGACTCGCCATTTGTACAAGGTTTGCACGGTTCGCCTCGCCATGCATATTTTGGGCGAGGCGACCGGCTCGCCATTTGTACAAGGTTTGCACGGTTGCCTCGCCATGCATAGTTTGGGCGAGGCGACCGGCTCGCCGTTTGTATAAGGTTTGCACGGTTCGCCTCGCCGTGCATAGTTTGGTTGAGGCGACCGGCTTGCCGTGTACGAAATGTGCATGATTTGTACATTGCTTCAGGACAATTTCTATACTTAGTCAAATTCTCCATTAACTTCGTCGGGGTGAAAACCCACCCCAACAGGCGTATAGAACGGCCTTCAAAACTCCTATTGGCACCACTCCCTTCACTCTTCTTTAAGGCAAGGCAAGTCACATCCCTGTGGAGCTACAGCATAGAGCATTATGGGCAGTGAAGCATATGAACTTCAGTCTCAAGACAGCACAGGAGAAGCGGTTGATTCAACTCCATGAGCTTGATGAGCTACGGTTAGACGCCTACGAGAGTGCTAAGATCTACAGGGAAAGGACCAAGGCGATTCACGACAAGAAGCTGGTACTCATGGAGCTTAAGGAAGGATATCTGGTTTTGCTTTACAACTCGAGGCTGAAGTTATTCCCTGGAAAGCTGAAGTCTAGGTGGTGTGGACCGTTTGAGATCAAGGAAGTTCTACCCTATGGAGCGGTTACTTTGGTTGGCAAGAGTGGAAAGGCTTTCACGGTTAATGGGCACAGGGTTAAGCCTTACTTGGCGAGTGACTACAGCAAGGAGGGCACTACAATGCTCCTTCAAGACCCACCTCTGGCCTGAACCAAGTAAAAGTCTAGCTAAAGACGTTAAAGAAAGCGCACTTGGGATTCATTCCCATGTCTATCTTGTATATATTTTTACTTTCTTTCTATTTCAGTTTTATGCTTTTTATGTTTAAGTGTGTAGGGGAAAGGATAGGTGATTGGAGATCATGATCTTGGAGTCAAAAGAGGCGAGAAAGGTGAAGTATAGGCTAGAGATCGAGTGCTAGATCGACTTATCCTGGTTCGATCTTTACTAGATCGAGCTAGTGAATCGAGAGGAGTCAGCCGATCTATACAAGATCGAGTAGACAATCGAGTGATTCAGTCGACCATGAGAGGATAAACCACCCATACGTTTAGCTTGAAATGCCAACAAGGTGTAGATCGACTGACCTCACTCGATCCTCGAGGTTAGTGATGTTACTGCATATTGCATGTGTTTTGCATACATATTAGTTAGCTTTTCATGCATTTACATCACACTTTAGACTAGATTGCATCACTTAGGGTCCTAGAGCATTCTCGCACCAGCATACGCATGTTCCTTGCATTTTGCATCACATTCATGTTGTTTCTGGCTACTTTGGAGTCGTAAAGGTTTGTGGACATGATGAAGCTGTTGTGGCGGTTCGTGGAAGGTCGGATGTTTGCTAAGGACCAGAGATCGGGGAGCAGATCGAGCACGGCCGGTCGATCTAGACGAGATCAACCAGAAGATCGAGTAGCTCAGGCGATCCAAGGGAATTGATCGAGAAGAAGATCGAGTGAAGCAATCGATCAAATGGTACGGACGTAAATGATGCCATGCAGAGCGAGAGCCGGATCGAATCCACCACTCGATCCGACCGAAGATCGATACCATGATCGGATGCAACACTCGATCCGCCGAAGAAGATCGAGACCCAGATCGAGTAGAAGACACGATGTCTGAAAGTGATCGAGAGAGCCGCTCGATCCCGAAGCGATCTCTGTCCTTTCAACCGATTTTTGCAGCTAGCAAAGGGGGGACCATTCGAGCGTTTTTGGCCCATTTGAGAAGGCCGCGATGATCTTTGACGAGGAGACCTTTTTCATTCTTATCTTTTTATGCTTTTTCTCTCTGGTTTGGAGATTATTCGCCATTGTTAGACTTTGAACCTTGTTCTTGAATATTTTCGAATCGTTTAAGTTTTAAGTAATCGTTTTCATGTTCATCACTTCATCTTTCATCTTTATTTCGGTTATTCTCATGTGTAGCGAGTAGTTCATTTGGGTCTCGGGGTTGAGAGGATTCACGGGGTCTAAGGGGTTTTCAAGTTGGTAGTTTTCTTGTTCTTAATGGCTTTCTCTTCTAGGATGTTGAGTCCCTAAGGCTTAAAGACTCTCACGCCAAGATCTTTATGATCAGAGAGGTCTCTTACCTTGACAGGATCCAGAAATCTCTGAAAATCACATCCTAGAGACTAGTTACCCTTTCCCAAAAGCCATGGAAGTTTAGGGGACTAGTTAGGCCGTGTGTTTGAAATCTGAGTTCATTTCCCTTCAACCTCTCTTTCCACCAGAAGCCATGGGTTTGGAGGAGAGTATGAAGGAGTGATCCATACCGAAAGCCACATATGGATCTTGTTTTCGTTTTCAAGGCTTAGGGAATCTCACAAAGTGAGTCGATTTAAAGTTTTCAACCCCAACTTGGACCCTTGAAACCCCGGACCATGAATCTCAACCCTAGACCCTTCTCTCTTAGCATTCTTACATCTTCGTTAGTCATTCGCTTGATAGTCGTTGCATCCTGGTCATTAGTTTCTTCATACTTGCATTTTTAGACGAGATCGATCCAAACTGCTCGATCTAGTGGTCGATCCTGTGGTCGATCCTGTGGTCGATCCACTAGTCGATTTTTGTTAAATCATAGCCTTGCATTTTAATTATTCCGTTTGTTCCCCGTGGTAGTTTAATCATTCCTGGTATTTTTAAAATAGTTTTGCATTTTATTTGGTTGCTGCATATAGTTTTTAGTATTTTTACAAAACCGCCTGTTATTCGCTTAGCTTTACACTGCTCTTGCATTCTCTTTGACCTTCCTAGCTCCTAGAAATGGATTGACTCTCACTTGCATACTGTACTACAACCTAAGTGTTGCATTTGAGTTTGATAGCCTCATTGCATCCTCACCCTTGCAAAGAAAGTAGCTATCACCATCACGCTAAGAAGCGGAAAAGAGCTTGCACCAACGGTTAATCCCAAGAACAACGAGGACGTTGTAATTCAAGAGGGGGAGGGTAAGCTTTCAGCTGATGATGAGATCAAATTTGACGATGTCTGGATTGAAGGGCCAAGAAGAGGAGACAAAGCGGTTGTTGAGAAGAGAGCGGAGCAAACTACTAAGGAGAAGGATGCTTATGTACCTCCACCGTATGTACCTAAGCTGCCTTTTCCTGGCCATTTCAAGAAGCAACTCATAGAGAAGCACATAATCCTCTTTGTGAAGCATCTTAAGGACGTAGAGATCAAGCTACCTCTTGTTGACTGCCTTGCAATGATGCCTAAATGCGCCAAATTCTTCAAAGACACTCTCGTGAAGAAGAATAAAGAAAGCAAGGAAGTGCTTGTTCTAAGTGAGGAGTGTAGTGCTGTGATACATAAGGAGATAGTCCCTAAGAAGTTGGGAGACCCTGGAAGCTTCACTATACCTTGCGCTTTAGGCCCTTTAGAGTTCAAGAGCTGTCTTTGTGATCTCGGAGCTAGCATAAATTTGATGCCCCATTCCGTGACAAATAAGCTTGGCTTTACCCGTTTCAAAGACTGTAGAATCTTGTTGGTACTGGCTGACAGGAGTGTGAGGCTACCAGTGGGGCTGCTTGAAAATCTACCGGTACGAATCAGTGGTGTGAACGTGCCAACGGACTTTGTTGTGTTGGAGATGGATGAAGAACCTAAGGATCCACTCATTCTTAAAAGGCCATTCCTTGCAACCGCCGGGGCTATCATTGACGTCAAAAATGGGAAGATTGCTCTACACTTGGGGAAGGGTATAAGGTTAGACTTTGATATCAATGAGGTTCTGAAGAAGCCGACAATAGAAGGGCAAGCCTTCTATATTGAAACGATGGAGGCTTTAGCGGATGAGTTGCTGGAAGAGTTGGCTCAGGAGGACCATCTGAAACTAGCACTGACAAAGGAGCCAGGAGAGTTCGGTTACGTCGATCAGAGGACCCAGGAGTACGTCAACTTGCTGGATTCCAGGAAGGTTGCTAAGAAGGATCAAAGCTGCTGCCTAGAGATCGACTCTGAGATCGACGCCATCACTCGATTCAGATGTCAAATCGACAAGGCAATCGAGAACACAACTCGATCCGGTGCAGCAATCGACAGTCAGATCGAGAGGGGTGATCGATCCGGGAAAACAATCGAGTCAACGATCGAGAGGGACCTTCCAATCAGTTTGGGGTCTAATTCGGAGATCGACTCTGCGTCTTGATCCCTTACTCGATCCACATTAAATCGAGTGAGTGAATCGAGCGAAACCACTCGATCTAGACGACATCGAGAGCAAGATCGACTGGACAACCCGATTTCAGAAGGGATAACGATTGAGGAAAGCAGTCTTAAGGGCCATGCCTCGGGTTCTAAGGAGGGTTCCAAGGAGGAAGACAACAGCAATAGCCACGAGGATGACTGGAGCGAGCTGTTAGCCCCAAAGGTGGACCTTAAGGAGCTCCTAAAAGGGCAAAGGTTTGCTTTCTTAGGGCCTAATAACACCTATCCCGTGATTGTGAATGAAAACTTAAGTGATGATGAGTTGCACTCGCTCCTGACTGAGCTGAGAAAGTATAGGAAGGCCATTGGGTACTCTCTAAGTGACATCAAGGGCCTTTCACCAATGCTTTGCACTCACAGGATTCACTTGGATAATGAGAACGCCTCTTCTATAGAACATCAAAGGCGTTTGAATCCTAATTTGAAAGAGGTTGTTAAGAAAGAAATCCTTAAGCTTTTAGAGGCTGACGTGATCTATCCCATAATCGACAGCACGTGGGTTTCTCCCGTACACGTGGTGCCTAAGAAGGGAGGGATCACGGTCATAAGGAATGATAAAGATGAGCTTATTCCTACTAGAACCATCACTGGTCATAGGATGTGTATTGATTATAGGAAACTTAATCTTGCAACTAGGAAGGATCATTTCCCCCTGCCTTTTATTTATTCAAATGCTTGAGAGACTTGCTAATCACCCTTACTACTGTTTCCTTGATGGGTGTAGCGGTTTCTTTCAGATACCAATTCACCCAAATTATCAGGAGAAGATGACCTTCACATGTCCCTATCGTACCTTCGCTTATCGAAGGATGCCATTCGGGTTGTGTAACGCACCGGCTACGTTTCAGCGGTGTATGATGTCGATCTTCTCCGATCTAATAGAAGAGATGGTAGAGGTGTTTATGGATGACTTCTTTGTCTATGGTGCGTCTTTTTCTGCGTGTTTGTTGAATCTTTGCAGGGTACTAAGGCGTTGTGAGGAGACAAACCTGGTGCTTAATTGGGAGAGGTGCCACTTTATGGTGGGAGAAGGGATCGTGCTTGGTCATAAGATATCAGAGAAGGGCATTGAGGTTGATCAGGCTAAAGTAGAAGTCATGATGGGTCTGGAGGCGCCGGTGAACGTTAAGGGAGTCAGAAGTTTCTTGGGGTATGCCGGCTTCTATAGGCGTTTCATCAAGGATTTCTCCAAGATTGCACGCCCCCTTACACGGCTACTATGCAAAGAAGCTGAGTTCGAGTTCAACCATGAGTGCATGCAAGCTTTCGTGACCATCAAGGAAGCCCTTACATCACCTCTTATAGTTCAAGCACCAGACTGGACACTACCCTTCGAGATTATGTGTGATGCTAGTGACTACGCTGTGGGAGCCGTTCTTGGTCAGAGGAAAGATAAGAAGCTGCATGTGATCTACTATGCTTCGAGAACCTTGGATGACACGCAAGCGAAGTACACTACTACAGAGAAGGAGTTGCTTGCAGTAGTGTTCGCCTTTGAGAAGTTCCGGTCGTATCTTGTGGGTTCCAAGGCTATTGTCTACACAGATCACGCGGCTTTGCGATACATCTATTTAAAGAAGGACACTAAGCCTCGGCTTTTGAGATGGATCCTCTTGCTTCAAGAATTTGATATGGAAATTAAAGACAAGGAGGGGATAGAAAACGGAGTTGCTGACCATCTCTCTCGGCTAAGGATCAACGAGTCTCTGCCCTTAGATGATTCTCTCCCCGAAGAGCAACTCATGGCGATCTCTACGGCTGTTTGTGAAAAGCTAGAAGGGCAGTTTGAGGAGGTGTTGAGCTTCAAGGAGGAGGATCTTCCCTGGTATGCTGATGTTGTGAACTACTTAGCGTGTGGTAAGGAGCCAACACATCTCAACAGCTATCACAAGAAGAGGTTTATGTGAGAAGCGAGTGACTACTTTTGGGACGAGCCCTACTTGTACAAGAGAGGGGTGGACAGTTTGTACTGGAGGTGTGTTACAAAGGAAGAAGCTAAAGACATCCTCTTTCTATGTCATGGCTTATCCTATGGAGGACACTTCGCTTCATTCAAGACTGCCACGAAAGTGTTGCAAGCCGGTTTCTGGTGGCCGTCCATCTTCAAAGATGCACACGAGTTTGTGAGGAGCTGTGAGACGTGTCAACGAGCAGGGAATATCACTAAGAGGAACGAGATGCCTCATGTTCCTATCTTCGAGGTTAACGTGTTTGAAGCATGGGGCATGACTTCATGGGGCCACTTCCTTCTTCATACGGCAATAAGTACATCTTAGTAGCAGTTGATTATGTCTCCAAATGGGTTGAGGCTGTTGCTTCCCCTACAAACGATTCTAAGGTGGTGATCAAGCTGTTTAAGAGCATTATTTTCCCGAGGTTTGGGGTACCAAAGGTGGTTATAAGTGATGGAGGAAGCAACTTCATAAACAAGATCTTTGAGAGCCTTTTGGGAAAGTACGCCGTTAAGCATAAAGTGGCTACACCGTATCATCCTCAAACGAGCCGTCAAGTGGAAGTCTCCAACCGGCAAATCAAGGCTATACTTGAGAAGACGGTCGGATCAACAAGGAAAGACTGGGCAGTAAAGTTGGACGACGCTCTTTGGGCCTACCGTACCGCCTTTAAAACACCGATTGGTATGACCCCTTTCACTCTGCTCTATGGCAAAGGCTGTCACCTCCCAGTTTAGCTGGAACACCGTGCATTGTGGGCTGTAAAGAGGCTGAACTTTGACCTCAAGACTGCTCAAGAGAGGCGCCTCATCCAGCTACATGAACTGGACGAACTAAGGTTGAATGCTTATGACAGCTCTCGGATATACAAGGAGCAGACTAAGGAAGCTCATGACAAGAAGTTGGTTGCCAAGGAGCTTAAGGAAGGAGGTTTGGTGTTGCTGTACAATTCAAGACTCAAACTCTTCCCGGGAAAGCTGAAGTCAAGGTGGAGCGGGCCGTTTGTGATCCAAGAAGTGCTGCCTTATGGAGCTGTCACATTGATGGGCAAGAGTGGCAGTGCATTCACCGTGAACGGACACAGGGTCAAGCCTTACTTGGCGGACAGCTATGACAAGGAGAGCACCTCGGTGCTTCTCCAAGATCCACCATCTGCCTAAACAAAGTAAAGTCTAGCTAAAGACGTTAAAGAAAGCACACTTGGGAGGCATTCCCATGTCTATCCTGTACATATTTCTGCTTCATTTCTCTTTCAGTTTTATGTTTTTATTTTGCAAGTGTGTAGGAACAAGTATGAGGAGTCTAAACTTCGATCTTGAAGTCCCAAAGAGGCGATAAGGGTTAAGAAAAGGCTAGAGATCGAGTGCTAGATCGACTAATCCTAACTCGATCTTTGCTAGATCGAGTTAGTGAATCGAGAGGAGCCAGTCGATCTAGACGAGAACGAGTGATAAGATCAATCTAGATGAAAACGGATCGATCGATCCCATCTGGATCGAACGATCTAAAATGTCTCGGGAAATTCTTGGAGTTTGGATCGATCGGTCCAAAAATAGATCGACCGATCTAATTTCTCCCGCGAAATCCTTAAAAGACAGATCGATCACTCGACTCGATCCATCACTCGATCTAAGCCAAATCGACCCCCAAATCGAGGATGTAGCTCGATCACGAGGACATAGCCGTGGAGCCAAAATCTCAACGATCGAGAGAGCCAATCGATCCAGGACTCGATTCACCATGAATCGGGTCACAAATCGAGTAACCCTCTCGATCTAAGCCATTATGGGCATGAGATCGAGTCCTAGATCGACCAAACAGACTCGATCTCATGCCGAGGTAACAATTTATTTCACTCCTTTACTCTTTTCCCTCAAGTTTTTAAATTTAAAACTTGGTCAAGGCAAGCATCTTTGACTATGAAAGATGTGCCTTGACCAAGACTTGTGTCAGAAACCACCTCCTTTTACCCTTTGTTTTGTTTCTTGTTGGCCTTTAAATGTTTGATCAACTTCACACTCTCTCATTCTTGTTTTCTCGAAATTTTAAGCAAAGAGAGTGAGAGTTTTCTGTTTCTAAAGGCTAACAAACTTCTTAACAATCTTTGCAAAAGGTATTTTTGGATATTTAATAAAAAAATTTAGGAAAATTCCTTTTTATTTCGCAATTGATTGTTTTAGCTAAATAATAGGAATAATCCCGGATTTTCTAGTATCTCTGGATTTGATTCTCCTTTACTTTGCTATAACTTTTATAAATTCCCCATAATTCTAGGGTATAAGTTATAAGCTCTCTTCTTTGCCTTTCTTCTTCTCTCATCCGATCGCCGTTTTGCTTATCAAATTGCTTGAGAAACTTGTTTCAGGCACAATGGCTCCCAAGAGAACGAGAGAAGAGACAGCACAAGAGGGAGAAGGTCATGAAGTGGTTGTTCAAGAGAGGGTTCGATGGAGTAAGGATGAGAAAAAAGATAAGAAGCGGCTTGAAAGGCTTCGGTTTGAGCCTACTAAGTTCGCGGACATTGAGCTGCTGTCTAAGATGGGGCTGCTGGGAGATTTTGACCAACTCCTCCAGAAGATAGGGTTGAGGTGTTTGTCACGGATGGATTGCCCAAACTTCCCTGAAGTGACAATCGACTTCCTTGCCACCTTGGAGTTCGGATACGAGAATCCTAGTGTGCCAATTCCTTCTCAAGGCCGCCTCTCCTTCAAGATACAACGCCAAGCTTTCAGTCTCTCAGTCCCCGAGCTCTGCCAAGCTTATGGCCTCGATGCAGCTGCTAGGAAGGTGGAGTTCCCCTCCTTCACTCAAGCGAATGATTTTTGGGACCTCATCGCCAAAGACGACTACAAAGCGAATACCGCGAAGATCAAGAGGGTGAGGAACCCGGTGCTACGCTACTCCTTGAAGCTGATGGCCAACACTTTTAGTGGTCGGTCTGTAGCTCCCACGGTGACCAAGACGGAGCTTTGCTTTCTGTTCTAAGGCCTCAAGCATCTCCTTTGTGATCTGGATGAGAACGATAAGCCGTTGGAAGACCAGCTCGGAGACGACGTGAACTACGGGTGCATCCTTGCTGTTTCATTGGTCAAATACAAAGCGTATGCCTTGAGATGCAAGGCAAGCTCGTTACTCATTGGCGGTTTCCTCACGCCCTTGTTCGTGCAAGCCGGCGTACAGCTTGAGAACTTCACTCCTGTTTTGGATAGAGCATTCATGGACGAGACGTATCTGAGGAACACTGATAGCTTGGGACGCACGCCAGCTGAGGGCTTCTTTGAGTACTTGTACATTGACGAGGAGAATGAGAAGAGGACGTGTATTCTGCCAAACCAGAACGAGACCGCGCTGTTTTGTGTAGGGAACATCGAGTTTCTCCCAAGCAGGGAGGAATGCTTTGCTCCTCTAGGAGCTATGGCAGCCGTTCAACAAGCTGCTCGTCCAAGATCAGAGTCTCCAGCCACTGATGATGAGATGCCCGAAACATTCGCCCTTCCCAAGCTTGACTTTGAGCCGCAGACTAAAACGGAGAAGTTCCTTGCCTCTGTTGTGGAGATGCAAAGGAAAATCAACAAGTGGCAGAGCAAGGTGCTAAAGAAGCTTGCAAGGAATGTCAAATCACTTCAAGGAGGCTCACCTAAGAAAGCGGCAAGTGAGGAGGTTCAACAGCCCGAGAAGAGGAGACTTTCAACCGGTGGAGTTGTCGTCCGTGAGACACAAGACAGCAACATTCAGTCGGCGCGTCTCTCTCTCCAGGAACCAACCGGCAAAGGCAAAACCATAGTCTCTAGCTCCTCTGGAACATCCTCAAGTTCCAGCCGAGACTAGACCCGAGGTAACAATCTTTTCCCATTGTACATACCGCCCATGTTTTCTTCTTTTTGCTTTGTGTTTTGATGCTCCTTTGAATTTGTTTGCCATCGGGACGGTGTCAAGCAAGTTTGGGGGAGTATATGTGTGGTTTGACTTGTGTTTTCTGATCTTATTTTCCCTTTAGCATCCTTGAGTCTTTATTACATGAAAAATTGATAAAAGTTTTAGAAAATTTTTCAAAGATTCATGTAGTTGCATTCATCTTGTTAAACATTTTAGGATTGAGTCTAGAATTTTAAAGCATCTAGGTTGCTTGAATTTGCATAAGGGGTTAAAGTTTTCTTAAAAAGGTGTTTTATACTCATGAATTGTTTCGATACCCTAGTTAGTAGTTCTCTAATGCTTTGCTTATACTTTGAAAGTAAGTTCTTACCATGCTTGGATCACTTGCTATGATTTTCGTGACTTGAATTGAACTCTCATGATTTGAAACTTGTCATAATAAGTGAAAACCTTAATCTGAAATTTCAATTATCATCCTTATGCATTTGAAAATGAACACATGGATTTTAAAATATTTAGGCTCTCTTCTTCCTTTTACCACTCTTTGTGAGCCTAAGTAGAACTCCCACCTTGACCCTTACCCTTCTTTGAAGCCAAATTTTTCTTGTGTGACATCATTGTGAGGCCTTCTTTTTCGGTTTTGAACTTAGCATAAAGTGTTAGGTTTAGGCGACATGATTGGGTTCTCATGTGATTGCTAGCTTTGCATTTTGAAGCTAGATTAAGGCTTAGGATAAGTTAGGGGGATCATTGGGGTTGTTTTCATGTTTATATGTTCTCGGTTTCAAAAGAGTTTGGTATTTGAAAGAAAGAAAAAGGTTTTCAGTGAAAGGTTTGTGTTTAAAAATTTATATGCTCTAATAATTTCAGAAGGTAGCTCTCTCAAAATAAAAATAAAAAAAGAAAGAAAAGAGCCTAAGTGCCAAAATAAAAGAAAAAGAAAAAAAAAATATATAAATAAGCAAGAGAGCTACCAATAAGAAATATGTAAAGAGCAAATTGTTTTCAACCTTTTCACTAGCCTAAAAGAGTAAAAAATGTTTTCTGTTTTGAACTGGGGAATACTAAGCTTTTGCTTTGAGAAAAGGGTAGATTCTAAGTGGTGAGTGAGGATAAAAGTTAATAAATGAGAGGGGTTTAGGATCATTGTTAGTTTACATGGGTAGATGAGAATCTGATCATGTATGCATCAATTGCCTTCACCTTTAGCATTATGCATAAAGTTCTTGCAATTTTTGAGAAAAACCCTTGTTTAAAATGAAAACCCTTCTCAAATGAGATCATTCTATGCTCATAGCCTGCGCCCTTAGCCAAATATGTTCTGCTTTAAAGTGCATAAGTTTGATTCATGGTTCGGATGTTAATGAATGTTAAAGGATGAGTTTCTTTGATTGTTAGGAATATGAGAGTCATGGTTTGAATTTCTTTGTGTGATGAGTATGGCTAAGTTCTTTGGAGTATGAGTGTGTGCATAGCATTTTAGAACTGTTAACTAGGACATTGAGGTTGATTCATTTGAAAGGCACCTTTGCAAGAAGCTTAAACCCCCGTTCGTATTTAAAACCTCTCTTCCTTTCTTATTTTCTGTTGCTTGAGCGCAAGCAAAAAGTAAGTTTGGGGGAGTTGATGTTACTGCCTATTGCATGTGTTTTGCATACATATTAGTTAGCTTTTCATGCATTTACATCACACTTTAGGCTAGATTGCATCACTTAGGGTCCTAGAGCATTCTCGCACCAGCATACGCATATTCCTTGCATTTTGCATCATATTCAGGTTGTTTCCGAGTACTTTGGAGTCGTGCAGTTCGTGAACGTGCTGAGGCTGGTATGGAGGTTCGTGGGGACAACGGATGCTTGCTAAGGACCAGAGATCGGGGAGCAGATCGAGCACGGCCGGTCGATCTAGACGAGATCGACCTGAAGATCGAGTAGCTCAGGCGATCCAAGGGAATTGATCGATAAGAAGATCGAGTGAAGCAATCGATCAAATGGTACGGACGTAATTAACGCCATGCAGAGCTAGAGCCGGATCGAATCCACCACTCGATCCGACCGAAGATCTATACCAAGATCGGATGCAACACTCGATCCGTCGAAGAAGATCGAGACCCAAATCGAGTAGAAGACACGATTTCCGAAAGTGATCGAGAGAGCCGCTCGATCCCGAAGTCGATCTCTGTCCTTTCAACCGATTTTGGTAGCTAGCAAAGGGGGGACCATCGAGCGTTTTTGGCCCATTTGAGAAGGCCGCAATGATCTTTGACGAGGAGACCTTTTTCATTCTTATCTTTTTATGCTTTTTCTCTCTGGTTTGGAGACGATCTGCCATTGTTAGACTTTGAGCTTTGTTCTTGAATATTTTCGAATCGTTTAGGTTTTAAGTAATCGTTTTCATGTTCATCGCTTCATCTTTCATGTTTATTTCGATTATTCTCATGTGTAGCGGGTAGTTTCATTTGGGTCTCGGGGTTGAGAGGATTCACGGGGTCTAAGGGGGTTTTCAAGTTGGTAGTTTTCTTGTTCTTAATGGCTTTCTCTTCTAGGATGTTGAGTTCCTAACGCTTAAAGATTCTCACGCCAAGATCTTTATGATCAGAGAGGTCTCTTACCTTGACAGGATCCAGAGATCTCTGAAAATCACATCCTAGAGACTAGTTTACATTTCCAAAAAGCCATGGAAGTTTAGGGGACTAGTTAGGCCGTGTGTTTGAAATCTGATGTCATTGCCCTTCAGCCTCTCTTTCCATCAGAAGCCATGGGTTTGGAGGAGAGGATGAAGGAGTGATCCATACCGAAAGCCACGGATGGATCTTGTTTTTGTTTTCAAGGCTTAGAGAATCTCACAAAGTGAGTCGATTTAAAGTTTTCAATACCAACTTCGACCCTTAAAACCCTGGACCATTGTTCTCAACCCTAGACCCTTCTTTCTTATCATTCTTACATCTTCGTCAATCATTCGCTTGATATTCGTAGCATCCTGGTCATTAGTTTCATTGCACTTGCATTTTTAGACAAGATCGATCGTTGTTGCTCGATCTAGTGGTCGATCCTGTGATCGATCCACTAGTCGATTTTTAGTAATTCACAGCTTTGCATTTTAATTATTCTGTTTGTTCCTCATGGTAGTTTAATCATTTCTGGTAATATTAAAATAGTTCTGCATTCCATTTGGCTGCTGCATATAGTTTTCAGGATTTTTAAGAAATCGCCTGTCATTTGCTTAGCTTTACATTGCCCTTGCATTCTCTCTGACCTTTCTAGCTTCTAGGAATGGATTGACACTCTCTTGCACACTGTACTACAATCTGGTTTGCATCTGAGTTTTGATAGCCTCATTGCATCCTCAACCCTTGCAAAAGAAAGTAGTTATCAGTTAGATCGATCAGTATACTCGAACTGCCACTCGATCTTAGCCCAAACGACCCCCAAATCGATCACGTGGCTCGATCCAAGGAGCATAACCTGAGTGACCAAAAATCATGGAACGAGAGGACACAATCGATCTAAGACTCGATGCAATCTGAATCGAGTCCCTGATTGATTAACCCTCTCGATCGTAGTCAACATGGGATCGAGTCCTGGATCGACCAAATGGACTCGATCTCGTGCCGAGGTAAGTTTGTGCTTTCCCTCTTTTCTTGTTTCCCTCTAGTTTTGAATTTGAATTATGGTCAAGGCAAGCATCTTTGACCATGAAAGATGTGCCTTGACCACATTTTTGTCAGAAACCACTTGTTTTGCCCATGGTTTTGTTAGCCTTTATATTTACATGCAACCACACACTCTCTCTCATTTTGTGTTTCGAGTTTTCTAAAGATAGAGAGAGTGTGAGTTTCTGTTTTAAGGCTATTAAAATCTTGCTTTCATCTTGTCAAAAGGTTCATTGATTTACTTGTTTAAATTTTTTGGATAATTGCCTTTTGATTCCTTAAGATGATTGTTTGTTGTTAGGGAATTTGGATAATTTTTAGGAATAACTAAATATTAGGAAAATTGCTAAATTTAATCCTATCTCCAAATTCTTTCCTCTAGTATTCCCCAAAAAATTCCCTAAAAATCTAGGTTTATTGTTACAAGTTTTTCTCTTCTGCCTTGTCTTTCTCTTGCATTCGCCGCCTTTACTCATCCTCTTCTTTGAGAATTGCGTTTCAGGTACCAATGGCACCAAAGAGAACCAGAGAAGAGACAACACAGGGAGAGGGAACACAAGAAGTGGTTCTAGAGAGGGTTAGATGGAGCAAAGAGGAGAAAAAGGCTAAGAAGAGATTTGAGAGGCTGCGCTTTGAACCAACCAAATTTGCAAGCAGAGACCTTTTGGGGAAGATGGGGCTATTATGAGACTTTGATGTGCTTCTCAAAGACATGGGGCTTGCTTGCCTCTCAAAGATGGATTGCCCCACATATCCAGAAGTCACGCTTGACTTCACTCCACATATCCACATATCCAGGAGTTTTAAAAAATGATACAATTTTTTAAATTTTCAAAAATAAATTCATGTATTTTGCATTTGCATTGTAGGATATTTTAGGATTGTGTCTAGAATTTTTAAAATCATTTAGGTTGTTGCATTTGCATAGGGAGTGAATGATAAACACTTTTTAAGTTGTTAATGTTTGAACTGTTTTCAATGCCTTGGTTGTTTGTTGTTTGATTGCATCTAGTGAGTTTGAAGTTAAGGCTGCACCATACATTGATTACTTGCATTTGATAGTCTAGTCTTATGTTGAAACTCGCTTTGATTTGATGCCAACTCCATCTTAGTAGAACCATAATATTGACATTGAATTATCTTGTTTGTGCATTGAGAGTGATTGCATGGCTTACCTACATACATACATAGATTATCTTCTTCCCTTATTACCACTCTTGTTAATCCAAGTAGCTGATCATCATCATAATGGGACAGTTAACCTCGCCCTAAACCAAACTTTCTTTCAGACCTAAACACTTTTGCGTGAGTTGTGAGGCCTTACATTGCATCATTTTCTATCCTATCTTAGCAAAAAGTGTTAGGAATAAGGCTGGCAAGGAGAAGCTCCCTTGTAGACACCAGCTTGCAGTTTGAGCTTGGTACTAGGTTACGAGTTTGGGAAAAGGGTTGTTAAATGGTTTAAGTGTTTTATGTTTACATCTTTACAAATGAAGAGGAAGTATGGGATTGGTAGCAAAAGGGGGAACAGATCGTTGTGGTTAAGTAAAATAGAAAAGGAGTGCTCTTAGCGTTAAAATAGAAAGGCGCCAGCAGCAACAAGGCTGACAAAGGTAATTCAAAAAGAAGAAAATCAAACCGAGCCATCCACCAAAGGTGATGAAAGCTGCGCCAAGCATACAACAAAGGAGAGCAAGTTTAAACAAAAAGAAGTCAACCACACGGACTAAAGAAGAAAGAGTTTCCCCCAATTGTGAAAGATGAAGAGATCAAGCGCTTTGGGAAAGGGTAGATTTATGGGTTACATTTTGGGTTTTAGAGGTTTTTAGGAATATCTTGGATAAAAAGGGTAGAACGGAGCTTTAACTTGCATGCATAAGTGTGCTTTTACCTTTAGCATTTTGCCAAAGATAGGATTCTTTCATTGAGTCATCCCCTGAATTTTTAAACCCTTATTCGAATGAGATCATTTTCATCTCATGACCATGTCCCTTGATCAAATGCTTTCTCTTGATATGCACCAACAGGATCCATTGGTTACCACTTAATGAATGTTAAGGAGTTGGTTGATTTGTATGCTTGTGTAGGCTAAGCGAGAGTTCATCGCTTGCTTTGATGGGTATGGCTAAAGTTTTTAAAGTAGAACAACCTCTTTGCATCTTAGAACTTATAACTTGGGCATTGACTCAGTATCTCCATTGATATTTTTAGTTTTGAACTCCCGTTTTCAAACCTCTCTTCCTTTCTTAAATTTTGTTTGCTTGAGGGCAAGCAAAAGGCAAGTTTGGAGGAGTTGATGTTACCATATATTTTGCATCTTTTGCATGCATTTAGGATAGTTTTTCATGGATTCGTCTTGCATTATAGGCTAATTTCTACTATTTGTTGCATTTTAGGTCCTAGGTCTCTTTGCATTCGCATTTTGCATATTTCTTGCACTTTTGCGTCATTATCAGGTTGTTTGGAGCACTCTGGAGTTGTGGAGGTTGTGTGGATGTGAGGAGGATCAAAATGGAGCTTGTGGACACTTGGAGAACTCAGCCATGCATGCGAAGGACCCGTGATTGAGTAGCGGATCATGCAAGGCAGGTCGATCTAGACGAGATCGACCAGAAGATCGAATGACCCAAGTCGATTCAATAGGAAGGATCGAGACCAAGATCAAGAGAGGAGATCGATCTGGAGTACGGACGTGGATGAAGCCATGCAGAACGAGAGCCAGATCGAGTTCGTGACTCGATCATCCGACCAATCGACCCAAGGATCGAGCAAAAGCAGGCATTTCCTTATTGGGCCTATTTTAGGCAAACGAATGTAAACCATTCGTTTTTGTCTTGGACCTTTAAAGCTTTCTTAGTGTCTAAGGCGATTTTTCACCATTGTTAACGATTTCAAGCTTTTCATACTTTGTGGATCTTTAATCTTGCTTAATCATTAGTATTTTTCATAATCGCCTGCTTAATCATGCTTAGTTCTTCTTTTACTATAATTCAATAGGTTATAAACATGAGTATAGAGTAGTTTTTCTTTGGGTAAGGGGTTGAGGCGATTCAAGGGTTTAAGGGGTTTAAGCTTTTGGATTTCTTTTTGTTCTTAACTTACTCTCTTCTAGGATTTAAGGTCTTAAGGATTAGAGAGTATTGGAAAAGATCTCTATGATTCCAAGGCTGTCTTACCCTGACCGGATTCAGATATCCTAGAAAACCAGATCCTAGAGACTAATCTACCCTCTCCCAAACGCCGTGGATGTAGAGGAGGTTAGTGATACTAGGATTTTTGCAAGTAAGGTAAAGTATCAAATACCAAACCACAACATTGATGTAGTATAGCAGTAAGGGGAATCAATCCAACCTAGGAAGCAGGAAGAACACTAGGAATGCAAGTATTCATCAAAGCTAAGCAAATCAGATAAATGATGGGTAAAATCTTAGAAAACTAAATGCAATGACCAAATGAAATGCAAAACTATTTTAAAATCCCTGGAAGAGGGTTAACTACCACTAGGAAAAAGCAGAAGATTAAAAATGCAAATCTACTAAGAACTAAAAATCGAGCACTGAATCGACCATTGGATCGAGCACAGAATCGAGTAAAACAGACCGATCTAACAACTTAAAGCAAAACAACTTCTAATGATAAAAAATGCAACTTTATGACAAGCGAATGATGAACAGAGGTTTTAAAATGATAAAAAAGGGTTTAGGGTCGAGGGTCATATTCAAGAGTGTCAAAGGTTTAAGCTTTGGTTGAAAACATATAGATCTACTCAATTATGAGCTTTTCCTAAGCCTTGAAAACAAAACAAGAACCATCCATGGCGTTTGGTATGATTCACCTCCTCAATCTCTTCTCCAAACCCATGGCGTTTGCTGGAAAAAGAGATTAAAGAGCAAGAAAGACAGATTTCAATCTATGGCCTAACTAACCTCCTCTACAACCATGGCGTTTGGGAGAGGAAATATTAGTCTCTAGGATCTGGTTTTCTAGGATATCTGAATCCGGTCAGGGTAAGATAGCCTTGGGATCATAGAGATCTTTTCCAAGACTCTCTAAGCCATAAGACCCCAAGATCCTAGAAGGAAATAGATGAAGAACAAGAAAAACACAAAAATTAAACCTCTTAAACCCTTTGAATCACCTCAACCCCAAATCCCAAAAGGAACTACTCGCTACTCATGAAAGAAACATAATGAAATGCAATAAACAAAGAACTAAGCATGATTAACAAACGATTAAAAGAAAACTGCTTAATATTAAAACGATTCAAGTTAAAAATCTAAAAGAAAAGCTTCCATGTTCTCCAAAGGCGAATCGCCTAAGATAAAAGCATAAAAAGATAAGACTGAAAGTTGTTGATGAAAAGGATGGCTGCCATTTGCCAAAATTAATTAAACCGCATCCTGGTCCCCCCTTTCGCTAGATGCCAAAAATGGCTAAGGCTGAAGAGATCAACCTTGAGATCGATCAGCTCACTCGATCTTCTTGCTGGATCGCCTTCCTTTGCTCGATCTTCCAGTTGATCTGGTTGGATGGATCGAGCACCTTCCTCGATCTTCTTCTCGATCTTTAGACGATCGAGTCGTGGTCTCGATCTGGCTCTCGTTCTGCTTGGCGTCATTCACGTCCGTACTCCAGATCGATCTCCTCTCTCGATCTTGGTCTCGATCCTTCCTCTTGAATCGACTTGGGTCACTCGATCTTCTGGTCGATCTCATCTAGATCCACCTGCCTTGCTCGATGATGTTACTGCATATTGCATGTATTTTGCATACATATAAGTTAGATTTTCGTGCATTTACATCACACTTTATACTAGATTGCATCACTTTAGATCCTAGAGCATTCTTGCACCAGCATACACATGTTCCTTGCATTTTGCATCATATTCAGGTTGTTTCTGGCTACTTTGGAGTCGTGGAGGTTCGTGGATGTGCTGAGGCTAGTGTGGAGATTCATGGGAACATCGGATGTTTGCTAAGGACCAGAGATCAGGGAGCAGATCAAGCACGGGCGGTCGATCTAGATGAGATCGACCAGAAGATCGAGTAGTCCTTCCGACCTAAGGAATCCGATTGAGGCACAGATCGTGTGAAGCAGATCAAGTGGTACGGACGTAAATGACGCCATGCAGAGCGAGAGCCGGATCGAGTCTACCACTTGATCCGCCGAAAATCGATACCAAGATCGGATGCAACACTCGATCCACCGGAGAAGATCAAGACACAGATCGAGTTGAAGACACGATGTCCGAAAATGATCGAGCAGCATGCTCGATCTCGAGGTCGATCTCAGTCCTTTCAACCGCTTTTGGCTGCTAGCGAGGGGGGGACCATCGAGCTGTTTGGCCTACTTTGGGAAGGCGGCAATCACATTTTCACACACGCTTTCACTTTTACTTTTTTTTCATCATCTTTCTCGCTGGTTTTAGAGGCGAGACGCCATTGTTAGACGAGAGAGCTTTTTTTCTTTGAATCTTTTGAACCGTTTAAGCTTTAAGTAATCGTCTCTTATGTTTATCGTTTCATCTTTCATGCTTATTTCGGTTATTTCCATGTGTAGCGTGTAGTTTCATTTGGGTTTCAGGGTTGAGAGGATTCACGGGGTCTAAAGGGTTTTCAAGTTTGTTGTTTTCTCGTTCTTAATAGCTTTTTCTTCTAAGATGTTGAGTTCTTAAGGCTTAAAGAGTCTCACGCCAAGATCTTTATGATCAGAGAGAGATCTTACCTTGACAGGATCCAGAGATCTCTGAAAATCACATCTTTGAAGCTAGTTACTCTTTCCCAAACGCCATAGTAGTTTAGAGGACTAGTTAAGCCGCGTGGTTGAAATCTGTTTTCCTTGGCTCTCAATCTGTTTTTCCGCCAAACGCCATGGGTCTGGAAGAGAGAATAAGAGAGTGATCCATACCACACGCCATGGATGGGTCTTGTTTTGTTTTCAAGGCTTAGAGAACCTCACAAAGTGAGTAGATTTAAATTTTTCAAACCGAGCTTGAACCTTTGAAACCCCTAAACATTAATCTCAACCCTAGACCCTTCATTCTAGCATTCTTACATATCCGTTAATCATTCGCTTGATACTCGTTGCATCCTGGTTGTTAGTTTCATTGCACTTGCACTTTTAGACGAGATCGATCCAAACTGCTCGATCTAGTGGTCGATCCTGTGGTCGATCCACTAGTCGATTTTTATAAATTCACAGCCTTGCATTTTAATCATTCTGTTTGTTTGTTGTGGTAGTTTACTCTGTCCTAGTAATTTTAAAATAGTTTTGCATTCTATTTTACTGCTGCATCTTGTTTTTAGGATTTTTACAAAATCACTTGTCATTCGCTTAGCTTTACACTGCCCTTGCATTCTCTTTGCACTTTCTAGCTTCTAGGATTGGATTGATTCCTCTTGCATTGTGCTACAACTATATGCTGCTTGAGTTTTGATAACCTCCTGTTGCATAGCATCACACCTAAGAAAAAGCTTGTTATCAAATGGCGTTGTTGCCATTCTAGGAGTGTTAGAAAGCATAGAGATTTGGGGCTTAGTAAAAACTAAGCTTTACTTTGTTTAAGTTACTAATTTCTCTACTCTCGAACGTGTGTCTTTCAGGTACATGAATCTTCGTTCAAGGGGAGACAAGAATCTACTTCAACCCTTGGACAACATTCATCAACTTGGTCATTCACGGCAAAGAAGAGTACGAGAACAAGCTAGTGCTTTTGAGGAGATTGTTCAGCACGGCTTGGTTGACTTTGAAGCTATGGCTGAACACAAGCATCCAGAGGGACCTCCTCCAGCTCACGGGGCAGTGGGAAGGGGCAATGGAAACCCCCAACACGCGGCTAGACCCCCAAGGATCATAGGAGCCGGAGATGCTCCCAATACTCATCACAATAGGTTTGGGATCACTCCTCCTCCTGTACAAAACAACAACTTCGAGATTAAGCCGGGTTTCATCTCAATGGTGCAAAACAATAAGTTTCATGGGCTAGCAATGGAAGATCCCTTGGAACACCTTGATAACTTCGAACAAGTATGTGGGATGATCATGATCAACGGCATATCCGAAGATGCTTTCAAGCTGCATCTCTTTCCATTCTCTCTTGGAGACAAGGCTAGGCACTGGGAGAAAACACTTCCTCAAGGCACCATCACCTGATGGGCCGAGTGTAAGAAGGTTTTCCTCTCAAAGTTCTTCTCTAGCACCAGAACGGCAAGGCTAAGAAGCGAGATCAGCGGCTTCACGCAAAGGAACAACGAGACCTTCAATGAAGCCATGGAACGGTTCAAGGACTATACTAACCAATGTCCTCACCACGGCTTCAGCGAAGAGACTCTTCTAAGCACTATCTACCGAGGAGCTTCACCAAAGATTCGCTTGTTGCTTGACACGGCTAGTAAGGGAAACTTCCTTGGTCAAGAGGTAGAAGAAGGCATGGAGCTGATTGAGAACTTAGCACTAAGTGACGGCAACTATGCTGAAGATTATGACCGTGCACCGCGAGGTTCTGAGCTAGAGTCCCACAAGAAAGAGTTGAAATCATTACATGAGAAGATTGACAACTTGGTTTTGGCGAATCAGAAGCACGTTCACATTGTTGGTGAAGCGGATGAGAACCAAGAGGAGCTTGAGTTGAGCGAAGAAGAAGGCAATTGGGTGGCGGGTCAAAACAACTACAAACATCAAGGCTATTCACAAGGCTACAACCAGAAAAACAATCTCTCATACCGCAGCACCAATGTAACAAACCCTAAGGATCAAGTGTATCCTGCTCAGCAAGCAAAGCCTTTCGTACCTTACAAAAAAGGCTTTCAGCCGAGTGGTGGCTTCCAAGGGCAAGGGCAGAACAACTTCCAAGGACAACAGCAAGGAAACAAGGGTTATACGCCAATGTACCATCCGGGCTTTGTACCTCAGCAGCAACAACCGATGCAACAACAAGTTGATCCTGTGCAAGCTATGTTTCAACAATTGATTCAAGGGCAAGCCTCTACAAACCAGAAGTTTGCCGAGATCAACACTCGTTTAGACTCCTCTCTCACTGACTTCTTGATGTTACTGCATATTACATACATTTTACATACTCATTAGTTAGCTTTTCATGCATTTGTATCACATTTTAGGTTAGATTGCATCACTTAGAGTCCTAGAGCATTCTTTCACCAACATACGCATGTTCCTTGCATTTTGCATCACATTTAGGTTGTTTCTGGCTGCTTTGGAGTCGTGGAGGTTCGTGGACATGTTGAGGCTGTTTTAGCAGTTCGTGGAAGCTCGGATATTTGCTAAGGATCAGAGATCGAGGAGTAGATCGAGCATGGCCGGTCGATCTAGGATGTGATCGACCAGAAGATCGAGCCAACCAGGCAATCCAGGGAGAATGATCGAGACGAGGATCGAGTAAAGCAGTCGATCAAACGGTACGGACAACTTTCAATCCTTATCTTTTTTTGTATGTTTTCTCTCTGTTTTTGACGAAGAACACCATTGTCGAACTTTGAGTTTTCTTAAGCTTTGTAAACGAATCGTTTTCATCTTAATCTAGTTTTCTTTTCATGTTCATCGTTTCCTTTTACATGCTTTGCTTGATTTACCTTATGTGTAGTGAGTAGTTTATTTGGGTTCGGGGTTGAGAGGATTAAGGGGTCTAAAGGGTTTCGATCTTGGGGTTTTTCTAAGTGTTTATAATGGCTATCTCTTCTAGGGTGTTGAGATCTCAATGCTTGAAGACTCTCACGCCAAGAGCTTCATGATCTGAAAGGTTCCTTACCTTGACAGGATTCAGGAGCCTCGGAAGATCACACCCTAGAGACTAGTTACCCCTTCCCAAAAGCCATGGAAGTTTGGGGGACTAGTTAAGCCACTCATTTGAAATCTGTTTTCCATGCCCTTCGACCTCTCTTTCCACCAAAAGCCATGGGTTTGGAGGAGGGGACGAAGGAGTGATCTATACCGAAAGCCACAGATAGATCTTGCTTAGTTTTCAAGGCTTAGAAATCCTCATAAAGTGAGTCGATTTAAAGTTTTCACCCCAAGGTCGAACCTTTGAAACCCCTGACCATGAATCTCAACCCTAGGCCCTTTCTTTTAGCATCTTTACATCTTCTCTCGTCATTCTCTTGATCTTTGATAGCATCCTGGTCGTTAGTTTTACTGTTCTTGCATTTTTAGACGAGATCGATTGTTATTGCTCGATCTAGTGGTCGATCTCATGGTCGATCCACTAGTCGAATTTTAGTAATTCGAAGCTTTGTCCTTTAATTGTTCTGTTTGTTCCTCGTGGTAGTTTCATCATTCCTAGTAATTTTAAAATAGGTTGCATTCCATTTAAGTTGCTGCATCTAGTTTTTAGGGATTTTCTCATAACTTACCTTGTTTCGCTTAGATTTGCATTAGCCCTTGTATTCTCTTTGCATTCTCTATCATCCTAGGTACGGATTGACTCTCTCTTGCTTGCTGTACTACAACCTGTCTTGCATTTGAGTTTGATAACCTCATTGCATTCTCACCCTTGCTAATAAAGTGTCTATCACTTCTCTACTCAGATCACCAACTTAAACAACAAGATCAAGCAGCTAGAGAAGGGAAAGGCGAGTACAAGTGGTCAGAATAGCCTACCGGGCAAGTGTGCGCAGAACCCTAAGGAATATGCCAACGCCATCACGTTAAGAAGCGGAAAAGAGCTTGCACCTACGGTTACTCCCAGGAACAACGAGGACGTTGTAATTCAAGAGGGGAAGGCTAAGCTTTCAGCTGATGATGAGATCAACTTTGACAATGTCTGGATTCAAGGGCCAAGAAGAGGAGACAAAGCGGTTGTCGAGAAGAAAGCGGAGCAAACTACTAAGGAGAAGGATGCTTATGTACCTCCACCGTATGTACCTAAGCTAACTTTTCCTGGCCGTTTCAAGAAGCAACTCATAGAAAAGCATAGAGTCTTGTTTGAGAAGCATCTTAAGGATGTGGAAATCAAGCTACCTCTCGTGGACTGCCTTGCAATGATGCCTAAATGCGCCAAATTTTTCAAAGACACTCTCGTGAAGAAGAATAAGGAAAGCAAGGAAGTGCTTGTTCTAAGTGAGGAGTGTAGTGTTGTGATACACAAGGAAATAGTCCCTAAGAAGTTGGGAGACCCTGGAAGCTTCACTATACCTTGCGCTTTACGTCCCTTGGAGTTCAAGAGTTGCCTTTGTGATCTCGGAGCTAGCATAAATCTGATGCCTCATTCTGTGGCCAAGAAGCTTGGCTTTACCCGTTTCAAGGATTGTAGAATCTCGTTAGTACTAGCTGACAGGAGTGTGAGGCTACCCGTGGGATTGCTTGAGGACTTGCCAGTGAAGATCAGTGGAGTGAACGTGCCTACAGACTTTGTTGTGTTGGAAATGGATGAAGAACCAAAGTATCCACTCATTCTCGGTAGACCTTTCTTAGCCACCGCCGGAGCCATAATAGACGTCAAGAACGAGAAGATTGCCTTGCACTTGGGTAAAGATATAAGGCTAGACTTCGATATCAATGAGGTTTTGAAGAAGCCTACGATAGAAGGGCAAGCTTTCTACATTGAGACGTTGGATGCTTTAGCAGATGAGTTGCTGGAAAAGCTGGCTCAGGAAGATCATTTGAAGCTGGCACTGACTAAGGAGCCAAGAGAGTTTGGTTATGTGGATCAGAGGACTTATGAGTACGTCAACTTGCTTGATTCGGGGAAGGTTGTGCTTGAAGATGTAGGCGTTTGCCTAGAGATCAACTCCGAAATCGATGACATTACTCGATGCAGGGGTCAAATCGACAAGATAATCGAGAGCACAACTCGATCCAGTGCAGCAATCGACAGTCAGATCGAGCAAGGTGGTCGATCCAGGAAAACAATCGAGTCCGAGATCGAGAAAGGCCTTTCGATCAGTTTGGGGTCTAATCTGGAGATCGACTCAGCGTCTCGATCCCTCACTCGATCCACATTAAATCGAGTGAGTGAATCGAGCGAAACTGCTCGATCTAGACTACATCGAAAGCAAGATCGACCTGACGACTCGATTTCAGAAAAGATAGCGGTTGGAGAAAGCAGCCTCAAGGGCCATGTCTCGGGTTCTAAGGAGGATAACATCAGCAAGAGCTACGGGGAGGACTGGAGCGAGCTGCTAGCCCCAAATGTGGACCTTAAGGAGCTCCCAAAAGAGCTAAGGTATGCTTTCTTAGGGCTTAACGAAACCTATCATGTGATTGTGAATGAAAACTTGAGTGATGATGAGTTGCAATCGCTCTTAATTGAGTTGAGAAAGTATAGGAAGGCCATTGGGTACTCTCTAAGTGACATCAATGGCCTTTCACCAATGCTTTTCACTCATAGGATTCACTTGGATAATGAGAACGCCTCTTCTATAGAACATCAAAGGCGTTTGAATCCAGATTTGAAAGAGGTTGTTAAGAAAGAGATTCTTAAGCTTTTAGAGGCTGACGTGATCTATCCCATAAGTGACAGCACGTGGGTTTCTCCCGTACACGTGGTGCCTAAGAAGGGAGGGATCACGGTCATAAAGAATGACAAGGATGAGCTTATACCTACTAGGACTATTACTGGACACTGTATGTGTATTGACTATAGGAAGCTTAATCTTGCTACTAGAAAGGATCACTTTCCCTTGCCTTTTATTGATCAAATCCTTGAAAGACTTGCTAATCACCCCTACTATTGCTTTCTTGATGGATATAGTGGATTTTTCCAAATACCAATCCATCCCAATGATCAGGAGAAGACGACCTTTACATGACCTTATGGCACCTTCGCATATCGAAGGATGCCATTCGGGTTGTGTAACGCACCGGCTACGTTTCAGCGGTGTATGATGTCGATCTTCTCCGATCTTATAGAAGAGATGGTAGAGGTGTTTATGGATGACTTCTCGGTCTATGGTGCGTCCTTTTCTGCGTGTTTGTTGAATCTTTGCAGGGTACTAAAACGTTGTGAGGAGACAAACTTGGTGCTTAATTGGTAAAAATGCCACTTCATGGTTAAGGAGGGGATCGTGCTTGGACATACGATATCAGAAAAGGGTATTGAAGTCGACAAAGCAAAGATTGATGTGATGACAAGCCTTGAGCGCCAGTTAACGTCAAAGGGGTGAGAAGCTTCTTTGGAGACACCAGCTTCTACAGGCGCTTCATTAAAGACTTCTCTACGATTGCACGCCCTCTCACTCGGCTGTTGTGCAAGGAGGCTGAATTCGTCTTTAATCAGGAGTGTTTGCAAGCTTTCGTGACAATCAAGGAGGCCGTAGTATCCGAGCCTATAGTGCAAGCATCAGACTGGACTCTACCTTTCGAGATTATGTGCGATGCTAGTGACTATGCCGTGGGAGCCGTTCTAGGACAAAGGAAGGATAAGAAGCTGCACGTGATATACTATGCTTCAAGAACCTTGGATGACACGCAAACGAGGTACACCACTACTGAGAAGGAGCTATTAGCGGTTGTATTCGCCTTTGAGAAGTTCAGGGCTTACCTCGTGGGTTCCACGACCATAGTTTACACGGATCACGCGGCTTTGCGCTATATCTATTCCAAGAAGGACACTAAGCCGAGGCTTTTGAGATGGATCCTCTTACTTCAAGAATTTAACATGGAAATCAAGGACAAGAAAGGGATAGAGAACGGTGTTGCTGACCATCTCTCTCGGTTAAGGATCAACGAGTCTCTTCCTTTGGACGATTCTCTCCCCGAGGAACAACTCATAGCAATCACTACAGCTGTTTGTGGGACCTTAGAGGGGCAGTTTGAGGAAGTTCTGAGCTTCAAAGAGGAGGATCTCCCTTGGTACGCGGATATTGTGAACTACTTGGCATATGGGGAAGAGCCGTCGCATCTTCACAACTACCATAGGAAGAAGTTCATGAGAGACGTGAGCCACTACTATTGGGATGACCCCTATCTATACAAGAGAGGAGTAGATAGCCTGTACAGAAGATGCGTGACAAAGGAAGAAGCAAGAGATATCATCTTTCATTGCCACAGATCTTTGTATGGAGGGCACTTTGCTTCGTTCAAATCCGCTACAAAGGTCTTGCAAGCCGGCTTCTGGTGGCCGTCCATCTTCGAAGACACCCATGAGTTCGTGATAAGCTGCAAGGCATGTCAAAGAGCAGGGAATATTACCAAGAGGAATGAGATGCCTCAAGTTCCCATATTTTAAGTAGATGTCTTTGACGCGTGGGGCATAGACTTCATGGCGCCATTTCGTTCATCATACGGCAACAAGTTCATACTAGTGGCTGTTGACTACGTCTCTAAGTGGGTTGAGGCCATTTATTCCCCAACAAACGACTCTAAGGTGGTGATCAAGCTCTTTAAGAGCATTATTTTCCCAAGGTTTGGAGTTCCCAAGGTGGTGATAAGCGACGGAGGGAGCCATTTCATCGACAAGCTGTTTGAAAATCTGTTAAAGAAGTTTGGCGTGAAGCATAAGGTAGCTACGCCTTACCATCCTCAAAGAGTTGCCAAGTGGAGGTCTCTAACCGTCAGATCAATGCTATACTCGAGAGAACAGTTGGGACTACTTGAAAAGATTGGGCAATGAAGTTGGATGACGCTTTGTGGGCGTACCGGACTGCTTTCAAAACGCCTATTGGTACCACTCCTTTCACTCTTCTCTACGGTAAAGGGTGTCATCTTCCTGTTGAGTTGGAACATAGGGCGTTGTGGGCTGTGAAGCGGCTGAATTTTGATCTGAAGAAGGCTCAGGAGAAGCGTTTGATCCAGTTGCACGAGCTTGATGAGCTAAGGCTGGACGCTTACGAAAGCGCTAGGATCTACAAGGAGCATACCAAGGCTGCTCATGACAAGAGACTGGTGCCTAAAGAGCTTAAGGAAGGGAGTTTGGTGCTGCTCTACAACTCGAGGCTCAAGCTCTTTCCAGGAAAGCTGAAGTCACGCTGGAGCGGTCCGTATGAAATCAAGGAAGTATTACCTTACGGAGCTGTCACGTTGGTGGGCAAGAGTGGGAATGCATTTACAGTGAATGGGCACAGAGTTAAGCCATACATGGCGAGTGCATTTGACAAGGAGAGCACCTCAATGCTTCTCCAAGACCCACCATCTGCCTAAACCAAGTAAAGTCTAGCTAAAGACGTTAAAGAAAGCGCACTTGGGAGGCATTCCCATGTTTATCATGTACATATCCTTGCTTTATTTCTTTTCCAGTTTTATGTTTTTGTCTTATGAGTGTGTAGGAAAAAGTATAAGGGACGCAGGACATGATCTGAGTTCAAAAAGGAGTAAGAAGGGGGAGAGTATAAGCTAGTTATCGAGAGCTAGATCGACTCGTCCTGGCTCGATCTTTGCTAGATCGAGCTGGTGAATCGAGAGGAGCCAGTCGATCTAGACGAGATCAAATAGACAGATCGAGCGACGAACTCGATCTAAAATGTCTCGGGAAATTCTTGGAGTTTATATTTTCTCTTGGGAAAGTCCCTCATAGACAGATCGATTAGTCAACTCGATCCACCACTCGATCCAAGCTGAATCGACCCCTGAATCGATAGCATCGCTCGATCACGAGGACTTAGTTGCGATTTCAAAAACTCAAGGAACGAGAGAGCCAATCGATCCACGACTCGATTCAAATCGAACCGTGTCCTAAATCGAGTAACCCTCTCGATCCAAGCCATTATGGGCATGAGATCGAGTCCTAGATCGACCAAAAGGACTCGATCTCGTGCCGAGGTAACATTTTCTTTCCCTCCTTTATTCTTTTTCCTCCAGTTTTTAAATTTAAAACTTGGTCAAAGCAAGCATCTTTGACCATGAAAGATGTGCCTTGACCAAAATTTTTGTCAGAAAACCATTTCTCTTGCCCAAGGTTTTGTTTTGTTGGTCTTTAAATATTTTCAACCACCTTTACACTCTCTCATTCTTGTTTTCTCGAGCTTCTGAGTAAAGAGAGTGTGAGATATTTATTTTTCAAAGACCAACAAGCATTCTTAACAATCCTTGCAAAGGTATTTTCAGATTATTTGAGATAATCTTTTGGAAAATCTTCTTTTATTTCACAATTGATTGTTTTAGATGCTAGGGCGGTTTTAAATTTTAAATTTAGCTTAATAATAGGAAAAATTCTGGATTTTCTAATATCTCTAGATTTGATTCTCTATTATTTTGCTATATTCCCAAAAATTCTAGGGTATTAGCTATCGACTTTCTTCTTTGCTTCTCTCTTTCTCCCAACATTTCGCATATTCGCTCATAGCCTTGCTCGAGAACCTTGTTTCAGGTGCAATGGCTCCCAAGAGAACGAGAGAAGAGACACCACAAGAGGGAGAAGGTCAGGAGGTAGCTGTTCAAGAAAGGGTTCGATGGAGTAAGGATGAGAAAAGGGATAAGAAGCGGCTGGAAAGGCTTCGGTTCGAGCCTACTAAGTTTGCGGACCGGGAGCTGCTGTTGAAGCTAGGGATCCTTGGGGATTTCGACCAACTCCTCAAGATGTCTGTCACGAATGGATTGCCCAACCATTCCAGAAGTGACAATAGACTTCCTTGCCACGTTAGAGATCCGTTACGAGAACCCTAGCGCCCATGTTCCTTCACAAGGCCGTCTCTCCTTCAAGGTTGGACATCAAGCTTTCAGCCTCTCAATCCCCGAGCTGTGTCAAGCATATGGTCTCAACGCAGCCGCCACCAAGATCAAGTTCCCCTCTTTCACGCCAGCAAACGATTTTTGGGACCTGATCAGCAACGAAGACTACAAGGCCAACACCGCCAAAATCAAGAGAGTGAGAAGCCCGGTGCTGAGGTACACCTTGAAGCTGATCGCCAACACATTCAGCGGACGTTCAGTTGCTCCCACGGTCACGAAGACCGAGCTTTGCTTCTTGATCCAAGGCGTGAAGCATTTGTTGTGTGATCCGGCGGAGAATGATGAGCCTATGGAGGACGAACTCGGTGATGACGTGAACTATGGATGCGTACTTGCTGCCTCTGTGGTGAAGTACAAGGCAAGCTCTTCATTCATTGGCAGTTTCCTCACTCCTCTGTTCATACAAACCGGCGTACCTATACATGATTTCACACCCGTCCCGGCTAGAGCTTTCATGGATGAGATCTACATGAGGAATACCGACAGCTTGGGACGCACGCCAGCAGAAGGATTCTATGCTTATCTTTTCATCGACGACAAACATGAGAAGAGAGTGTGCATCCTACCAAACAAGGACGAGACTGAGCTGCTTGGTGTTGGGAACATCGAGTTCTTGCCAACCGTAGAAGAGTGCTTTGCTCCTCTAGGAGGAACGGCTACCCCAGCGATTGCTCCACGTCCAAGGTCTGAGTCCCCTGCCATGGAAGATGAGATGCCCGAGGCTTACACCCTTCCCAAGATCGATTCCGAGCCGAGAACCAAGACGGAAAAGTTCCTAGCATCCATTGTGGAGATTCAAAGGAAAATCAACAAATGGCAAGGCAAAATGCTCAAGAAACTTGCCAAGAAGGTCAAATCGCTTCAAGGAGGCTCGCCTAAGAAAGCTGCAAGTGAAGAGGTTCAACAACCCGAGAAGAGGAGGCTTTCAACCAGTGGAGTTTCATCCGTGAGACTCAAGGCAGCAACATTCAACCGGCGCATCTCTCTCTTCAAGAGCCAGGCTCCAAAGGCAAAGCCGTAGTATCTAGCTCCTCTGGAACATCCTCAAGTTCCAGCCGAGAGTAGACCCGAGGTAACAACCTTCTTCCATTGTATATACCATTCATGTTTTCTTCTTTGCTTTGTGTTTTGGTGCTCCTTTGAATTTGTTTGCCACCGGGACGGTGTCAAGCATGTTTGGGGGAGTATGTGTGTGGTTTGACATGTTTTTTTCTGATCTTATTTTCCTTTTAGCATTCATCTTGTTAAGCATTTTAGGATGGAGTCTAGAATTTTAAAGCATCTAGGTTGTTCACATTTGCATAAGGGGGGTTAAAGTTTTTCTTAATAAGGTGTTTTAAGCTCATGGATTGTTTCAATGCCCTAGTTAGTAGTTCTCTAATGCTTTGCTCATACTTTGAAAGTAAGTTCTTACCATGCTTGGATCACTTGCTATGATTTTCGTGACTTGAATTGAACTCTCATGAATTGAATCCTTTCCTACTAAGTGAGAACCTTAATCTGATTTTGAATTATCACACTTGTGCATTTGAAATGAAATACATGGATCACATATACATATTCAGGCTTTCTTACCCCTTTCTACCACTCTTTGTAAGTCTGAATAAAACTCCACACCCTGAACCTTGCCTTCCTTTCAAACCAAATATTTCTTGTGTGATGTGAGGCCTTATTTTCGGATTGAACTTGGCATAAATTGTTAGGTTTAGGCGACATGAGTAGGCTTTTATATTGATGCTAGCTTTGCATTTTGAAGCTAGTTTTATGTTTGTTTTGGGGCAGGGATTCGCCGGTGTTAAAAGAATTTTGCTTATGTGTTTTCAGTTTAAAAAGAAATGGTGTTTGGGGTTTGAAAATAAAAAGGACTCATGGTTTTAAGTGGTGGTATTGTTCTGTTTTTAAATAAAAGCTCAGTTTTCAAAAAGAAGGAGGTAGCTCTCAAAAAAAAAAAAAAAAAAAAAATCAGAAAGAAAAGGGCCAAAGGCCAAGATTTAAAGAAAGAGCTTTAAGTTTGTGTTTGACCACCACTAGCCTAAGAAGAGTAAAGAAGTCTTCTGTTTTTGTGGGTTATGCTTGGCTTCTTGCCTCGTTGTTTGGGTAGTTTCTAGAGGGTGAGTGAGCTTGAAAAAGAAAGAAAATGAGAGGGGTTTAGGATCATTGTTAGTATTTATGGGTAGATGAGAGTCTAGTCATGTATGCACCAATTGTCTTTACCTTTAGCATTATGCATAAGTTCAATCCTTTTTGAGATAACCCATTGTTTGAATTACCCGCTTGAATGAGATCATCTTTGTCTCATAACCTTGTCCTTAGCCAAATGTATTCTGTTCTAAGTGCATAATTGTGATTTATGGTTTGATTATTAATTGAATGTTAAAGGTTAGGATTCTTGGATTGTTTGGAATATGAGGGTCATGATCTGAATTTCTTTGTGTGATGAGTATGGCTAAGTTCTTTGGACTATGAGTGTGCGCATTGCACTTTAGAACTAGTAACTAGGACATTGAGATTGATTCATTTGAAAGGCACCTTTGCTAGAAGCTTAAACCCCCGTCTGTTCTAAAACCTATCTTCCTTTCTTATTTTCTGTTGCCTGAGGGCAAGCAAGAAGTAAGTTTGGGGGAGTTGATGTTACTGCATATTGCATGTATTTTGCAAACGTATAAGTTAGCTTTTCGTGCATTTACATCACACTTTAGGCTAGATTGCATCACTTTAGGTCCTAGAGCATTCTTGCACCAGCATACGCATGTTCCTTGCATTTTGCATCATATTCAGATTGTTTCTGGCTACTTTGGAGTCGTGGAGGTTTGAGGACGTGCTGAGGCTAGTGTGGAGATTCGTGGGAACATCGGATGTTTGCTAAGGACCAGAGATCAGGGAGCAGATCGAGCACGGCCGGTCGATCTAGATGAGATCGACCAGAAGATCGAGTAGTCCTTCCGATCCAAGGAATCCGATCGAGGCACAGATCGAGTGAAGCAATCGATCAAGTGGTACGGACGTAAATGACGCCATGCAGAGCGAGAGACTCGATCCGCCGAAAATCGATACCAAGATCGGATGCAACTGTCGATCCACTGGAGAAGATCGAGACACAGATCAAGTTGAAGACACGATGTCCGAAGATGATCGAGCAGCATGCTCGATCTCGAGGTCGATCTCAGTCCTTTTAACTGCTTTTGGCCGCTAGCGAGGGGGGGACCATCGAGCTGTTTGGCCTACTTTGGGAAGGCGGCAATCACATTTTCACACACGCTTTCACTTTTACTTTTTTTTTTCATCATCTTTCTCACTGGTTTTAGAGGCGAGACGCCATTGTTAGATGAGAGAGCTTTTTTTCATTGAATCTTTTGAACCGTTTAAGCTTTAAGTAATCGTCTCTTATGTTTATCGTTTCATCTTTCATGCTTATTTCGGTTATTTCCATGTGTAGCGAGTAGTTTCATTTGGGTTTCGGGGTTGAGAGGATTCACGGGGTCTAAAGGGTTTTCAAGTTTGTTGTTTTCTCGTTCTTAATAGCATTCTCTTCTAAGATGTTGAGTTCTTAAGGCTTAAAGAGTCTCACGCCAAGATCTTTATGATCAGAGAGAGCTCTTACCTTGACAGGATCCAGAGATCTCTGAAAATCACATCTTAGAGGCTAGTTACTCTTTCCCAAACGCCATGGTATTTTAGAGGACTAGTTAAGCCGCGTGGTTGAAATCTGTTTTCCTTGCCTCTCAATCTCTTTTTCCGCCAAACGCCATGGGTCTGGAAGAGAGAATGAGAGAGTGATCCATACCACACGCCATGGATGGGTCTTGTTTTGTTTTCAAGGCTTAGAGAACCTCACAAAGTGAGTAGATTTAGAGTTTTCAAACCGAGCTTGAACCTTTGAAACCCCTAAACATGAATCTCAACCCTAGACCCTTCTTTCTAGCATTCTTACATCTTCGTTAATCATTCGCTTGATACTCGTTTCATCCTGGTCGTTAGTTTCATTGCACTTGCACTTTTAGACGAGATCGATCCAAACTGCTCGATCATGTGGTCGATCCCATGGTCGATCCACTAGTCGATTTTTATAAATTCATAGCCCTGCATTTTAATCATTATGTTTGTTCGTCGTGGTAGTTTACTCTGTCCTAGTAATTTTAAAATAGTTTCGCATTCCATTTTACTGCTGCATCTAGTTTTTAGGATTTTTACAAAATCGCTTGTCATTCGCTTAGCTTTACACTGCCCTTGCATTCTCTTTTCACTTTCTAGCTTCTAGGATTGGATTGATTCCTCTTGCATTGTGCTACAACTGTATGCTGCTTGAGTTTTGATAACCTCCTGTTGCATAGCATCACACCTAACAAAAAGCTTGTTATCACTCGATCCGCCACTCGATCTCGGGTCCTTCGCTTGCAAGATTGAGCTCTCCAAGTGTCCACGAGCTTCTAGCTGATCCTCCTCACGTCCACATAACCTCCACAACTCCAGAGTGCTCCAAACAACCTGATAATGATGCAAAAGTGCAAGAAACATGCAAAATGCGAATGCAAAGGGACCTAAAATGCAACAAATGGAACAAACTAGCCTATAATGCAAGATGAATGCATGAAAAACTATACTAAATGCATGCAAAATATACAAAATATATGGTAATATCAACTCCCCCAAACTTGCCTTTTGTTTGCCCTCAAGCAAACAAAATTCAAGAAAGGAAGAGAGGTTTGAAAGTGGAAGCTCAAAACGAAAGATGTCAATGGAAAAACCGATTCAACGCCCAAATTATAAGTTCTAAGATGCAAAGAGGTTGTTCTACTTTAAAAGCTTTTGCCATACTCATCAAAGCAAACAAATGAACTCTAGCTTAGCCTACACAAGCATTCAAATCAACCAACTCCTTAACATTCATTAAGCGATAACCAATGGATCAAGGTTGTGCACATCAATCGAAAGCATTTGGTCAAAGGGATATGGCCATGAGATGAAAATGATCTCATTTAAAGAGCGGTTTTAAAAATTCAGGGGATCACTCAATGAAAGAATCCTATCTTTGGCAAAATGCTAAAGGTAAAGGCACACTTATGCATGCGAGTTAAAGCTCCCTTCTACCCTTTTTACCCAAGATGATCCTAGAAAGTTCTAAAACCCAAATTAACCCCTAAATCTATCCTTTTCCAAAGCGCTTGATCATCTTCATTCTTCACAATAGGGGAAACTCCTTTTTGCTTTGCCGTGTGGTTGACTTCTTCTTTTTGAACTTTGCTCTTCATTGTTGAATATTTGGCGCCGCTTTCTTCACCTTTGGTGGATGGCTCGGTCTAATTTTTCTTCTTTTTTGAATGACCTTTTAAGCCTTGTTGCTTCTGATGCCTTTCTAATAAACCACTAAGAGCATTCTTTTATATTTTACTTAACCACAAATGATTTTTCCCCCTTTGTTACTAATCCCATACTTCACTTTCTTTTGAACAGATGAAAACATTAAACACTTAAACCACTTAAAAAACCCTTTCCCATAACTCCTAACATAGTACCAAGCTCAAAATGCAAGCTGGTGTCTACAAGGGAGCTTCTCCTTGCCAGCCCTATTCCTAACACTTTTTGCTAAGATAGGATTGAAAATAATTCAATGAAAGGCCTCACTAATCACGCAAAAGTGTTTAGGTTTGAAAGAAGGTTTGGTTTAAGGCGTGGTTAACTGTCCCATTATGACGAGGATCAGCTACTTAGATTAACAAGAGTGGTAAGAAAGGAAGAAGATAATCCAAGTATGTATATGGGTAAGCCATGCAATCGCTCTTAATGCACAAACAAGATATTTCAATGTCAAGATTAAGGTTCTACTAAGATGAAGATGACATCAAATCAAAGCGAGTTTCAATATAAGACTAGAGTATCAAATGTAAGTAATCAAAGTATGGTGCAACCTTAACTTCAAACTCACTAGATGCAATCAAACAACAAACAACTTAGGCATTGATAACAGGATTTTGCAGTGAAATGATGTATCAAAGCTCAAATGCAACACTGAGATGTAGTATAGTATGCAAGTGAGTGTCAATCCACACCTAGGAGCTAGAAAGTTCAATGAGAATGCAATGATCAAGTAAAGCTAAGCAAATGATGAACAGTTTTGTGAAATTCCTAAAAACTAGATGCAATGATTAAATGCAAAGCAAAACTATTTTAAAAATACTAGAAACGAGTTAACTACCACGAGGAACAAACAGAATTATTAAAATACAAAGGTATGAATTTATAAAAATCGACTAGTGCATCGACCACAGGATCGACCACTAGATCGAGCAACAACGATCAATCTCGTCTAAAAGTTCAACAGAAACGAATCTAAAGACCAGGATGCGAACAGATAGCAAGCGAATGATTAGCAAATATGTAAGAATATTAAGGAAGAGGGTCCAGGGTTGAGATTCATGTTCAAGGGTCTCAAAGGTTCAAGCTTGGTTTGAAAACTTTAGATCTACTCACTTTGTGAGATTCTCTAGGCCTTGAAAACAAAACAAGATCCATCCATGGCGTGTGGTATGAATCACTCCTTCATTCTCTCCTCCAGACCCATGGCGTTTGGCGGAAAAAAGTTATTGAAGGGCATAAAACTTAGATTTCAAATACACGGCCTAACTAGTCCCCTAAACTACCATGGCGTTTGGGAAAGGTAGACTAGCCTCTAGGATTCGATTTTCAAGGACCTCTGGATCCTGTCAAGGTAAGAGGTCCCTTTGATCATAAAGATCTTAACGTGAGAGTCTCTAAGCCTTAAGAACTCGATATCCTAGAAGAGAAAGCCATGAAGAACAAGAAAACACCAAGCTTTGAAAACCTTTTCGACCCCTTCGAATCCTCTCAACCCCAAAACCCGATGAAACTACTCACTACACATAAAGTAAACCGAACAAAGCATAAAGGATGAACTGATAAACATGAAAAAGATTACTTTTAACTTAAAATGATTCACTATTATAGAACAAAGCTTCAACGTCTAACGATGGCGAAATCTCCTTCAAACAGAGAGAAAAACTGTAAATAGATAAAGTGAAAACGTGTGTTGAAAAGCAAGATCGCCGCCTTCCCGAAATAGGCCAAACAGCTCAATGGTCCCCCCCTCGCTAGCGGCCAAAAATGGTTAAAGTGCACTGAGATCGACCTCGAGATCGAGCATCTCGCTCGATCATCTTCAGACATCGTGATTTCAGCCCGATCTGTTTCTCGATCTTCTTCGGTGGATCGAGTGCTTCGTTCGATCTTGGAGTCGATCTTTGGAGGATCGAGTGATGAACTCGATCTGACTCTCGCTTTGCATGGCGTCATTTACGTCCGTACTCCTTGACCGATCGCTTCACTCGATCTCCGTCTCGATCAGTTCCCTTGGATAGGATGGACTACTCGATCTTCTGGTCGATCTCATCTAGATCGACCGGCCATGCTCGATCCGCTTCTCGATCTCTGGTCCTTAGCAAGGATTCTTGAATTCCTCAAGTTCCCACGAATCTCCTCACGAGCCTCAGCACATCCACGAATCTTCCAAGACTCCAAAGTAGCCGAAAACAACCTAAATGCTATGCAAAATGCAATAAACATGCATATGCTGGTGCAAGAATACTCTAGGACCTAAAGTCATGCAAGCTAGCCTAAAGTGCAATGTAAATGCCTGAGAAACTAACTTATATGTATGCAAAATACATGAATTATGCAGCAATATCTACTCCCCCAAACTTGCCTTTTGCTTGCCCTCAAGCAAACAAAATTAAAGAAGGGAGAGAGGTTTTAAAACAAACGGGGGTTTAAGCTTCTTGCAAAGGTGTCTTTGAAATGAATCAATCTCAACGTCCTAGTTACTAGTTCTAAAATGCAATTCACACACTCATACTCCAAAGAACTTAGCCATACTCATCACACAAAGAATTACAAATCATGACTCTCCTCTTCCAAACAATCAAAGAAACTCATCCTTTAACATTCATTAACGATCGAACCGTGAATCAAACTTATGTACTTTAAAGCAAAACACATTTGGCTAAGGGTAAAGGCTATGAGCATAGAATGATCTCATTTTAAAGAGGGTTTCACAATGCAATGGGTTTCTCTCACGAATGGTATGAACTTTATGCATAATGCTAAAGGTAAAGGCAATTGATGCATATATGATTAGATTCTCATCTACCCTTGTACACTAACAATGAACCTAAAACCCCTCTCATTTTCTTTTCTTTTCAGCTCACTCACCCTCCTAGAGACTACCCTTATTAAGCTCAAAACCCAAACAAAAATAGAAAACATTTTTACTCTTTAGGTTAGTGAAAAGGCTTGAAAATATTTTAGCTCCTTATATATTTTTCTTACTGATAGCTCTCTTATTCTTTTTCTTTGTTTTTCTTTTCTTTTTATTTTGGCGCTTAGGCTCTTTTCTTTTTCTTTTGATTTTTATTTTGAGAGAGCTATCTTCTGAAATAATTAGAGCATTATACATTTTAAAGACAAAGCCTTTCACTTAAAACGTTTTGTTCACTTCAAATACCAAACTCTTTTGAATCCGAAAGCATATAAACATGAAAGCAATCCCATCAAACCCCCAAACTTATCCTAAGCCTACATCTAGCCTAAATGCAAAGCTAGCAATCATATGAGAACCTAATCATGTCGCCTAAACGTAACATGTTATGCTAAGTTCAAACCGAAAGAGGTCTCACAATGATGTCACACACGAAAGCTTGGCTTGAAAGAAAGGTAAAGGTGATGGTGGGAGTTCTACTTAGGCTCACAAAGAGTGGTAAAAGGAGGAAGAGAGCCTAAATATTTTTAAGATCCATGTGTTCATTTTCAAATGCATAAGAATGATATTTAAAAATTCAAATTAGGGTTCTCACTTATTAGGACAAGTTTCAAAACATGAATGTTCAATTCAAGTCATGAAAATCAAAACAAGTGATCCAAGCGTGGTAAGGACTTACTTTCAAAGTGTGAGCAAAGCATCAGAGAACTACTAACTAGGGCATTGAAACAATTCATGAGTTTAAAACACCTTTTTAAGAAAACTTTAACCCCTTATGCAAATGTAAACAACCCGGATGCTTAAAAACTCTAGACTCAATCCTAAAATGGTTAACAATGTGAATGCAACTACATAAATTGTTTTGAAAATTTTTAAACATTTTACCAGGTTTTTCCTTTTCTTTTCTATGCCTTAGATGTATGCAAGACTCAAGTTATGTAAAGAGAAAATAAGAGCAAAATAAACATGTCAAACCACACACATACTCCCCCAAACTTGAATGACACCGTCCCAGTGGCAAACAAATTTGAGAGAGCTCAAAACACAAAGAAAAAATCAAGAAAACATGAACGGTATGTACAATGGAAGGTTGTTGGTACCTCGGGTCTAGCCTCGGCTGGAACTTGAGGATGTTCCAGACGAGCTAGATACTATGGCCTTGCCTTTGGAGGCTGGCTCTCGGAGAGAGAGACGCACCGGCTGGATATTGCTTCCTTGAGTCTTAGGGATGACAACTCCTCCGGTTGAAAGCCTCCTCTTCTCGGGCTGTTGAACCTCCTCACTTGCAGCCTTCTTAGGTGAGCCTCCTTGAAGTTATTTGACCTTCTTGGCGAGCTTCTTGAGTACCTTGCTCTGCTACTTGTTAATTTTCCTTTGCCTCTCCACAACAGAAGCAAGGAACTTCTCCGTCTTAGTCCGCGGTTCAAAATCAATATTGGGGAGGACAAAGGCTTCAGGCAACTCATCATCCGTGGCAGGAGACTCTGATCTTGGGCGAGTAGCTTGTCGGATGGCAGCTGTGGCTCCTAGAGGGGCAAAACACTCCTCTATGCTTAGGAGAAACTCGATGTTCTCAACTCCCAACAGCTTGGTCTCGCCGTGTGGCAAGATACACATCCTCTTCTCATTCTCCGTGTCAATGAACAGGTATGCAAAGAAACCCTCAGCTTGCGTGCGTCCCAAGCTGTCCGTGTTCCTTAGGTATGTCTCATCCATGAATGCTCTTTCTGGAACAGGGGTGTAGTCTTGGAGCGGTACACCAGCTTGCACAAACAAGGGAGTGAGGAAACCGCCAATGAGCGAAGAGCTTGCCTTGCACCTCAAGGCATACGCCTTGTATTTCACCAATGAAGTTGCCAGGATGCGCCCGTAGTTCAAGTCGTCTCCCAACTAGTCTTCCAACGGATCATCATTCTCATCCGGGTCACACAAGAGATGTTTGATGCCTTGGAACAAGAAACAAAGCTCTGCTCTAATCACCGTGCGGGCTACTGACCGTCCGCTGAAGGTGTTGACAATCAGCTTCAACGTGTAACGCAGCACCGGACTCCTCACTCTCTTGATCTTTGCAGTATTCGCCTTGTAGTAATCGTCGGCGATGATGTCCCACAGCTCGTTTGCTTGAGTGAAGGAGGGAAAGTCAACCTTTGTGGCAGGTTTTCAAACAACTTGTTGATGAAGTGGCCTACTCCGTCGCTTATCACCACCTTGGGTACTTCAAACCTCGGGAATATGATGCTCTCAAAGAGCTTGATCACCACCTTAGAGTCGTTTGTAGGGGAAGCAATGGCCTCAACCCATTTAGAAACGTAGTCAACAGCCACCAGAATGAACTTGTTGTCGTAGGAAGAAGGAAACGGCCCCATGAAGTCTATGCCCCACGCGTCAAAGACGTCTACCTCAAAGATGGCAACCTGAGGCATTTCGTTCCTCTTAGTGATGTTCCCTGGTCGTTGACAAGCTTCACAACTCATCACGAACTCATTGGTGTCTTTGAAGATGGACGGCCACCAGAGACCGGCTTGCAAGGCCTTAGTGGCGGTCTTGAATGAAGCAAAGTGCCCGCCATACGAAGAGCCATGGCAGTGAAAGATGATATCTCTTGCTTTCTCCTTTGTCACGCATCTACTGTATAGGCTGTCAACACCTCTCTTGTATAAATAGGGCTCGTCCCAAAAGTAGTGGCTAACGTCCCTCATTAACTTCTTCTTGTGATAGTTGTCAAGACGCGAAGGCTCTTCCCGACATGCCAAGTAGTTCACAATGTCCGCGTACCCAGGAGTCTCCTCCTCTTTGAAGCTCAGAACCTCCTCAGACTTTCCTTCTAGCTTTCCACAAACAGACGTAGTGATCGCCATGAGTTATTCCTCGGGAAGCGAATCATCTAAGGGAAGAGACTCGTTGATTCTTAAACGAGAGAGATGGTCAGCAACGCTGTTCTTTATCCCTTTCTTGTCTTTGATCTCCATGTCAAACTCCTGAAGAAGAAGAATCAATCTCAAAAGCCTTGGCTTAGTGTCCTTCTTGGAATAGATGTACCTCAAAGCCTCGTGATCTGTATAGACAATGGCCTTGGAACCCACGAGGTATGACCTGAACTTCTCAAAGGCAAACACTACTGCCAATAGCTCCTTCTCCGTAGTAGTGTACCTTGTTTGTGTGTCATCCAAGGTTCTTGAAGCATAGTAAATCACGTGCAGCTTCATATCTTTCCTTTAACCTAGAACGGCTCCCACGGCATAGTCGCTAGCATCACACATAATCTCGAACGGTAGAGTCCAGTCTGGTGCTTGCACTATAGGCACGGATACTAGAGCTTCCTTGATGGTCACGAAAGCTTGCAAACACTCCTCATCAAAGACAAAATCAGATTCCTTGCACAACAGCCGTGTAAGAGGGCGTGCAATCTTAGAAAAATCCTTGATGAAGCGCCTGTAGAAGCCGGCGTGTCCCAAGAAACTCTTCACTCTTTTAACATTAACCGGCGGCTCAAGATTCATCATGACCTCAACCTCAGCCCTATCAACCTCAATGCCCTTCTCTGATATCTTATGGCCAAGCACGATCCCTTCCTTCACCATGAAGTGGCATTTCTCCCAATTAAGCACCAATTTTGTCTCCTCACAACTCTTTAGTACCTTGCAAAAATTCAACAAACACACAGAAAAGGATGCACCATAGACCGAGAAGTCATCCATAAACACCTCTACCATCTCTTCTATTAGATCGGAGAAGATCGACATCATACACCGCTGAAACGTAGCCGGTGCGTTACACAACCCGAATGGCATCCTTCGATACGCGAAGGTGCCATAAGGGCATGTAAAGGTCGTCTTCTCCTGATCATTTGGATGGATTGGTATTTGGAAAAATCCAATATATCCATCAAGAAAGCAATAATAGGGATGATTAGCAAGTCTTTCAAGCATTTGATCAATAAAAGGCAAGGGAAAATGATCCTTTCTAGTAGCAATATTAAGCTTCCTATAATCAACACACATACGGTGTCCTGTAATAGTTCTAGTAGGTATAAGCTCATCTTTGTCATTCTTAATGACCGTGATCCCTCCCTTCTTAGGCACCACGTGTACGGGAGAAACCCACGTGCTGTAACTTATGGGATAGATCACGTCAGCTTCTAGCAGCTTAAGAATCTCTTTCTTAACAACCTCTCTCAAATTTGGATTCAAACGCCTTTGATGTTCTATAGAAGAGGCGTTTTCATTATCCAAGTGAATCCTATGAGTGCAAAGCATTGGTGAAAGGCCCTTGATGTCACTTAAAGAGTACCCAATGGCCTTCCTATACTTTCTCAACTCAGTTAAGAGCGAGTGCAACTCATCATCACTTAAGTTCTCATTAACAATCACGGGATAGGTTTCGTTAAGCACGAAGAAAGCATACCTTAGCCCTTTTGGGAGCTCCTTAAGGTCCACCTTTGGGGCTAGCAGCTCGCTCCAATCATCCTCGTGGCAGTTGCTGTTGTTTTCCTCCTTGGAACCTTCCTTAGAACCCGAGACATGACCCTTAAGGCTGCTTTCTTAAACCGTTGTCCCTTCTGAAATAGAATAATCCAGTCGATCTTGCTCTCGATGTCGTCTAAATCGAGCAGTTTCACTCTATTCACTCCCTTGATTTAAAGTGGATCGAGTTAGAGATCGGGCTGCTGGGTCGATCTCCGGATTGGACCCTAAACTAATCGGAAGGCATCTCTCGATCTTGTACTCGATTAATTTCCTGGATCGATCACCCTCCTCGATCTGACTGTCGATTGTTGCACCGGATCGAGTTGTGTTCTCGATTATCATGTCGATTTGACCCCTGGATCGAGTAATGTCATCGATCTTGGAGTCGATCTCTAGGCAAGCGCTTTCATCTTCTAGCACAACTCTCCTTATATCAAGCAGGTTAACGTACTCATAAGTCCTCTGATCTAAGTAATCGAACTCTCCTGGCTCCTTAGTCAATGCTAGCTTCAAATGGTCCTCCTGAGCCAACTCTTCTAGCAACTCATCCGCTAAAGCGTCCAACGTCTTAATGTTGAAAGCTTGCCCTTCTATCGTAGGCTTCTTCAAAACCTTATTGATATCAAAGGCCAGCCTTATTTCGTTACCCAAGTGCAGAGTTATCTTCCCATTCTTGACGTCTATGATGGCTCCGGCGGTGGCTAAGAACGGTCTACCGAGAATGAGCGGATCCTTAGGTTCTTCATCCATTTCCAACACAACGAAGTCCGTAGGCACGTTTACATCGCTAATTCTCACTGGCAAGTCCTCAAGCAAACCCACGGGTTACCTCACGCTTCTGTCAGCTAGTACCAGCGAGATTCTACAATCTTTGAACCGGGTAAAGCCAAGTTTTCCCGCTAGGGAATGAGGCATCAGATTTATACTAGCTCCGAGATCGCAAAGACAACTCCTGAACTCCAAAGAACCTAAAGCGCAAGGTATAGTGAAGCTTCTAGGATCTCCCAACTTCTTGGGAACTATTTCCTTGTGTATTACGGTGCTACATTCCTCACTAAGGACTAGTACTGCCTTGCTTTCCTTATTCTTTTTTACAAGCGTGTCTTTGAAGAATTTGGCGCACTTAGGTATCATCAGAAGGCAGTCTACAAGAGGTAGCTTGATCTCTACGTCCTTAAGATGCTTCTCAAATAAGATTCTATGCTTCTCTATGAGTTGCTTCTTGAAGCGGCCAGGAAAAGGTAGCTTGGGTACATACGGTGGAGGCATATAAGCATCCTTCTCCTTAGCAGCTTGCTTCACTTTCTTCTCTACAGCCGTTTTCTCACCTCTCCTTGGTCCTTGAATCCAAATATTGTCAAAGTTGATCTCATCATCAGCTGAAAGCTTACCCTCCCTCTCTTGAATTACAACGTCCTCGTTGTTCTTGGGAGTAACCGTAGGTGCAAGCTCTTTCCCACTCCTTAGTGTAATGGCGTTGGCGTATTCCTTGGGATTCTGCTCACACTTGCCCGGTAAGCTATTCTGACCACTTGTACTCGCCTTTCCCTTCTCTAGCTGCTTGATCTTGTTATTCAAGTTGGTGATTTGAGTAGAGAAATCAGTGAGAGACGAGTCTAAGCGAGTGTTCATCTCGGCAAACTTCTGGTTTGTAGAGGATTTCCCTTGAATCAGTTGTTGAAACATTGCTTGGACAGGATCAACTTGTTGTTGTTGCATCGGTTGTTGTTGAGGAACAAAGCCCGGAGGGTACATTGGCGTATAAACCCTTGTTTCCTTGCTGTTTTCCTTGGAAGTTGCTTTGCCCTTGCCCTTGGAAGCCACCACTCGGCTGAAAACCTTTGTTGTATGGTACGAAAGGCTTTGCTTGCTGAGCAGGGTACACTTGATCTTTAGGGTTCGCGACATTGGTGCTTCTATATGAGAGATTGTTGTTCTGGTTGTAGCCTTGTGAATACCCTTGAGGTTTGCAGTTGTTTTGACCCGCCACCCAATTGGCTTCTTCTTGACTCAACTAAAGCTCCTCTAAGGTTTCATCCGCTTCACCAACAAAGTGAACATGCTTCTGGTTAGCCAACACCAGCTTGTCAATCTTCTCATGCAATGACTTAAGCTCTTTCTTGTGAGACTCTAGCTCAGAACCTCTCGGTGCATGGCCGTAGTCTTCAGCATAGTTGCCGTCACTCAATGCCAAGTTCTCAATCAGCTCCATGCCTTCTTCTCCCTCTTGACTAAGGAAGTTTCCCTTACTAGCCGTGTCAAGTAGCAAGCAAATCTTAGGTGAAGCTCCGCGGTAGATATTGCTTAGAAGAGTCTCTTCGCTGAAGCCGTGGTGAGGACATCGAATGGTGTAATCCTTGAACAGCTCCATGGCTTCATTGAACGTCTCATTGTTCCTTTAAGTGAAGCCGCTGATCTCACCTCTCAACCTTGCTGTTCTGGTGCTAGAGAAGAACTTTGAAAGGAAAGCCTTCTTACACTCAGCCCAAGAGGTAATGGTGCCTTTTGGAAGGGTCTTCTCCCAATGTCTAGCCTTGTCTCCAAGAGAAAATGGAAAGAGACGCAGCTTGAAAGCATCTTCGGATATGCCATTAATCTCGATCATCCCACATACTTGCTCGAAGTTATCAAGGTGCTCCAAGGGATTTTCCATTGCTAGCCCGTGGAACTTATTGTTTTGCACCATTGATATGAATCCCAGCTTAATCTCGAAGTTGTTGTTCTGTACAGGAGGAGGAGTGATCCCAAACCTATTGTGATGAGTATTGGGAGCATCTCCCGCTACTATGATCCGTGGGGGTCTAGCAGCATGTTGGGGTTTCCATTACCCCTTCCCACTGCCCCGTGAGCTGGAGGAGGTCCCTCTGGGTGTTCATGCTCAGCCATCGCTTCAAAATCCACTGAACCTTGCTGAACAATCACCTCAAAAGCTCTAGCTTGCTCTCTAACTCTTCTTTGTCTTGAATGTCCGAGTTGATGAATGTTGTCCAAGGGTTGAAGTAGATTGTTGTTTCCCCTTGAACGTAGATTCATGTACCTGAAAGACACACGTGTGAGAGTAGAGAAATTAGTATCTGAAAAGAAAAACAAAGGCTTAGTCATTACTAAACCCCAAATCTCAATGCTTCCTAAACACTCCTAAGATGGCAACGGCGCCATTTGATAACAGGCTTTTGCAGTGCAATGATGTATCAAAGCTCAAATGCAACACTGACATGTAGTATAGTATGCAAGTGAGTGTCAATCCACACCTAGGAGCTAGAAAGTTCAATGAGGATGCAAGGATCAAGTAAAGCTAAGCAAATGATGAACGGTTTTGTGAAATTCCTAAAAACTAGATGCAATGATTAAATGCAAAGCAAAACTATTTTTAAAATACTAGAAACGAGTTAACTACCACGAGGAACAAACGGAATGATTAAAATGCAAAGCTATGAATTTATAAAAATCGACTAGTGGGTCGACCACAGGATCGACCACTAGATCGAGCAACAACGATCGATCTCGTCTAAAAGTTCAACAGAAACGAATCTAAAGACCAGGATACGAACAGATAGCAAGCAAATGATTAGCAGAGATGTAAGAATATTAAGGAAGAGGGTCCAGGGTTGAGATTCATGTTCAAGGGTCTCAAAGGTTCAAGCTTGGTTTGAAAACTTTAGATCTACTCACTTTGTGAGTTTCTCTAGGCCTTGAAAACAAAACAAGATCCAACCATGGCGTGTGGTATGGATCACTCCTTCATTCTGTCCTCCAGACCCATGGCGTTTGGCGGAAAAAGAGATTGAAGGGCATAAAACTTAGATTTCAAATACACGGCCTAACTAGTCCCCTAAACTACCATGGCGTTTGGGAAAGGTAGACTAGCCTCTAGGATTCGATTTTCAAGGATCTCTGGATCCTGTCAAGGTAAGAGGTTCCTTTGATCATAAAGATCTTGGCGTGAGAGTCTCTTAGCCTTAAGAACTCAATATCCTAGAAGAGAAAGCCATGAAGAACAAGAAAACACCAAGCTTTGAAAACGTTTTCGACCCCTTTGAGTCCTCTCAACCCCAAAACCCGATGAAACTACTCACTACACATAAAGTAAACCGAACAAAGCATAAAGGATGAACTGATAAACATGAAAAACAATTACTTTTAACTTAAAATGATTCAATATTCAAGAACAAAGCTTCGAGGTCTAACGATGGCGAAATCGCCTTCGAATAGAGAGAAAAACTGTAAAAAGATAAAGTGAAAACGTGTGTCGAAAAGCAAGATCGCCGCCTTCCCGAAATAGGCCAAACAGCTCGACGGCCAAAAACGGTTAAAGTGCACTGAGATCGACCTCGAGATCGAGCATCTCGCTCGATCATCTTTGGACATCTTGACTTCAGCTCGATCTGTGTCTCGATCTTCTTCGGTGGATCGAGTGCTTCGTTCGATCTTGGAGTCGATCTTTGGAGGATCGAGTGATGAACTCGATCTGACTCTTGCTTTGCATGGCGTGATTAACGTCTGTACCCCTTGATCGATCGCTTCACTCGATCTCCGTCTCGATCAGTTCCCATGGATTGGATGGACTACTCGATCTTCTGGTCGATCTCATCTAGATCGACCGGCCATGCTCGATCCGCTTCTTGATCTCTGGTCCTTAGCAAGCATTCCTGAATTCCCCAAGTTCCCAAGAACCTCCTCACGAGCCTCAGCACGTCCACGAATCTTCCAAGACTCTAAAGTAGCCGAAAACAACCTGAATGCGATGCAAAATGCAAGAAACATGCATATGCTGGTGCAAGAATACTCTAGGACCTAAAGTGATGCAAGCTAGCCTAAAGTGCAATGTAAATACATGAGAAACTAACTTATATGTATGCAAAATACATGAAATATGCAGCAATATCAACTCCCCCAAACTTGCCTTTTGCTTGCCCTCAAGCAAACAAAATTAAAAAAGATAGAGAGGTTTTAAAACGAACGGGGGTTTAAGCTTCTTGCAAAGGTGTCTTTGAAATGATACAATCTCAACGTCCTAGTTACTAGTTCTAAAATGCAATGCACACACTCATACTCCAGAGAACTTAGCCATACTCATCACACAAAGAATTTCAAATCATGACTCTCCTATTCCGAACAATTAAAGAGACTCATCCTTTAACATTCAATAACGATCGAACCGTGAATCAAACTTATGCACTTTAAAGCAAAACACATTTGGCTAAGGGTGAAGGCTATGAGCATAGAATGATCTCATTTTAAAGAGGGTTTCACAATGCAATGGGTTTCTCTCACGAATGGTATGAACTTTATGCATAATGCTAAAGGTAAATGTAATTGATGCATACATGATTAGATTCTCATCTACCCTTGTACACAAACAATGAACCTAAAACCCCTCTCATTTTCTTTTCTTTTCAGCTCACTCACCCTCCTAGAGACTACCCTTATTAAGCTCAAAACCCAAACAAAAATAGAAAATATTTTTACTTTTTAGGTTAGTGAAAAGGCTTGAAAATATTTTAGCTCCTTATATATTTTTTTATTGATAGCTCTCTTATTCTTTTTCTTTCTTTTTCTTTTATTTTTATTTTAGCGCTTAGGCTCTTTTCTTTTTCTTTTGATTTTTATTTTGGGAGAGCTATCTTCTGAAATAATTAGAGCATTATACATTTTAAAGACAAAGCCTTTCACTTAAAACATTTTGTTCACTTCAAATACCAAACTCTTTTGAAACTGAAAGCATATAAACATGAAAGCAATCTCATCAAACCCCCAAACATATCCTAAGCCTATATCTAGCTTCAAAATGCAAAGCTAGCAATCATATGAGAACCTAATCATGTCGCCTAAACGTCACACGTTATGCTAAGTTCAAACCGAAAAGAGGCCTCACAATGATGTCACACACGAAAGCATGGCTTGAAAGAAATGTAAGGGTGATGGTGGGAGTTCTACTTAGGCTCACAAAGAGTGGTAAAAGGAGGAAGAGAGACTAAATATTTTTAAGATCTATGTGTTCATTTTCAAATGCATAAGAATGATATTTAAAAATTCAAATTAGGGTTCTCACTTACTAGGAGAAGTTTTAAATCATGAATGTTCAATTCAAGTCACGAAAATCAAAACAAGTGATCCAAGCATGGTAAGGACTTACTTTCAAAGTGTGAGCAAAGCATTAGAGAACTACTAACTAGGGCGTTAAAAAAATTCATGAGTTTAAAACACCTTTTTAAGAAAACTTTAACCCCTTATGCAAATGTAAACAACCTAGATGCTTAAAAACTCTAGACTCAATCCTAAAATGCTTTACAATGTGAATGCAACTACATGAATTTTTTTGAAAATTTTTAACAATTTTACCAATTTTTTTCTTTTCTTTTCTATGCCTTAGATGTATGCAAGACTCAAGTTATGTAAAGAGAAAATAAGAGCAAAATAAACATGTCAAACCACACACATACTTTGATAACAGGCTTTTGCAGTGCAATGTTGTATCAAAGCTCAAATGCAACACTGAGATGTAGTATAGTATGCAAGTGAGTGTCAATCCACACCTAGGAGTTAGAAAGTTCAATGAGAATGCAAGGATCAAGTAAAGCTAAGCAAATGATTAACGGTTTTGTGAAATTCCTAAAAACTAGAGGCAATGATTAAATGCAAAGCAAAACTATGTTAAAAATACTAGAAACGAGTTACTACCACGAGGAACAAACAGAATGATTAAAATGCAAAGCTATGAATTTATAAAAATCGACTAGTGAATCGACCACAGGATCAACCACTAGATCGAGCAACAACTATCGATCTCGTCTAAAAATTCAACAGAAACGAATCTAAAGACCAGGATGCGAACAGATATCAAGCGAATGATGATAAACACTTTGTGAGCAAGGGTTAAATTGCAGTGAGGTTATCAAACTCAAATGCAAGACATGTTGTAGTACAGCAAGCAAGAGAGAGTCAATCCATGCCTAGGATGATAGAGAATGCACAAAGAATACAAGGACTAATGCAAATCTAAGCGAAATGAGATGATTTATGAGAAAATCTCTAAAAACTATATGCAGCAACTTAAATAGAATGCAACCTATTTTAAAAATACTAGAAATGAAGAAACTACCACGAGAAACAAACAGAGTAATTAAAGGAGAAAGCTTCGAATTATTAAAATTCGACTAGTGGATCGACCATGAGATCGACCACTAGATCGAGCAGTAACAATCGATCTCGTTTAAAAATGCAAGAACAGTAAAATTAATGACCAGGATGCTATCAGAGATCAAGCAAAAGACGAGATAAGAAGTAAAGATGCTAAAAGAAAGGGCCTAGGGTTGAGATTCAAGGTCAGGGGTTTCAAAGGTTCGACCTTGGGTTTAAAACTTTAAATAGACTCACTTGGTGAGGATCTCTAAGCCTTGAAAACTAAGCAAGATCTATCCGTGGCTTTCGGTATAGATCACTCCTTCATCCTCTCCTCCAAACCCATGGCTTTTGGTGGAAAGAGAGGTCGAAGGGCAAGGAAAACAGATTTCAAATGAATGGCTTAACTAATCCCCCAAACTTCTATGGCTTTTGGGAAGGGGTAACTAGTCTCTAAGGTGTGATCTTCCGAGGCTCCTGAATCCTGTCAAGGTAAGGAACCTCTCGGATCATGAAGCTCTTGGCGTGAGAGTCTTCAAGCATTGAGATCTCAACACCTTAGAAGAGATAGCCATTGAAAACGTTTAGAAAAACCCCAAGATCGAAACCCTTTAGACCCCTTAATCCTCTCAACCCTGGAACCCAAATAAACTACTCGCTACACATAGAGTAAATCAAGCAAAGTATGTAAAACGAGACGATGAACATGAAAAGAAAACTAGATTGAAACGGAAATGATTCGATTACAAAGCTTAAGAAAAACGCGAGTTCAACAATGGTGTTCTTTACGAAAACGAGAGAAAAAACATAAAGAAAAATATAAGGATCTAAAGTTGTTTTGGAAAAAGGACGTCGCCGCCTTCCCAAAATGCCGAAACAAGCTGATGGTCCCCCCCCCCCCCCCCCTCGCAAAGCTAGCAATCATATGAGAACCTAATCATGTCGCCTAAACGTAACATGTTATGCTAAGTTCAAACCGAAAGAGGCCTCACAATGATGTCACACACGAAAGCTTGGCTTGAAAGAAAGGTAATGGTGATGGTGGGAGTTCTACTTAGGCTCACAAAGATTGGTAAAAGGAGGAAGAGAGCCTAAATATTTTTAAGATCCATGTGTTCATTTTCAAATGCATAAGAATGATATTTAAAAATTCAAATTAGGGTTCTCACTTATTAGGACAAGTTTCAAAACATGAATGTTCAATTCAAGTCACGAAAATCAAAACAAGTGATCCAAGCATGGTAAGGACTTACTTTCAAAGTGTGAGCAAAGTATCAGAGAACTACTAACTAGGGCATTGAAACAATTCATGAGTTTAAAACACCTTTTTAAGAAAACTTTAACCCCTTATGCAAATGTAAACAACCCGGATGCTTAAAAACTCTAGACTCAATCCTAAAATGGTTAACAATGTTAATGCAACTACATAAATTTTTTTGAAAATTTTTAAACATTTTACCAATTTTTTCCTTTTCTTTTCTATGCCTTAGATGTATGCAAGACTCAAGTTATGTAAAGAGAAAATAAGAGCAAAATAAACATGTCAAACCACACACATACTCCCCCAAACTTGAATGACACCGTCCCAGTGGCAAACAAATTTGAGAGAGCTCAAAACACAAAGAAAAGATCAAGAAAACATGAACGGTATGTACAATGGAAGGTTGTTGGTACCTCGGGTCTAGCCTTGGCTGGAACTTGAGGATGTTCTAGACGAGCTAGATACTATGGCTTTGCCTTTGGAGGCTGGCTCTCGGAGAGAGAGATGCGCCGGCTGGATATTGCTTCCTTGAGTCTCACGGATGACTACTCCTCCGGTTGAAAGCCTCCTCTTCTCGGGCTGTTGAACCTCCTCACTTGCAGCCTTCTTAGGTGAGCCTCCTTGAAGTTTTTTGACCTTCTTGGCGAGCTTCTTGAGTACCTTACTCTGCTACTTGTTAATTTTCCTTTGCATCTCCACAACAGAAGCAAGGAACTTCTCCGTCTTAGTCCGCGGTTCAAAATCAATATTGGGGAGGACAAAGGCTTCAGGCAACTCATCATCCGTGGCAGGAGACTCTGATCTTGGGCGAGTAGCTTGTCGGATGGCGGCTGTGGCTCCTAGAGGGGCAAAACACTCCTCTACGCTTGGGAGAAACTCGATGTTCCCAACTCCCAACAGCTTGGTCTCGCCGTTTGGCAAGATACACATCCTCTTCTCATTCTCCATGTCAATGAACAGGTATGCAAAGAAACCCTCAGCTGACGTGCGTCCCAAGCTGTTCGTGTTCCTTAGGTATGTCTCATCCATGAATGCTCTTTCTGGAACAGGGGTGTAGTCTTGGAGCGGTACACCAGCTTGCACAAACAAGGGAGTGAGGAAACCGCCAATGAGCGAAGAGCTTGCCTTGCACCTCAAGGCATACGCCTTGTATTTCACCAATGATGTCGCCAGGATGCATCCGTAGTTCAAGTCGTCTCCCAACTGGTCTTCCAACGGATCATCATTCTCATCCGGGTCACACACGAGATGTTTGATGCCTTGGAACAAGAAACAAAGCTCTGCTCTAGTCACCGTGCGGGCTACTGACCGTCCGCTGAAGGTGTTGGCAATCAGCTTCAACGTGTAACGCAGCACCGAACTCCTCACTCTCTTGATCTTTGCAGTATTCGCCTTGTAGCCATCGTCGGCGATGATGTCCCACAGCTCGTTTGCTTGAGTGAAGGAGGGAAAGTCAACCTTTGTGGCAGGTTTTCAAACAACTTGTTGATGAAGTGGCTTCCTCCGTCGCTTATCACCACCTTGGGTACTCCAAACCTCGGGAATATGATGCTCTCAAAGAGCTTGATCACCACCTTAGAGTCGTTTGTAGGGGAAGCAATGGCCTCAACCCATTTAGAAACGTAGTTAACAGCCACCAGAATGAACTTGTTGTCGTAGGAAGAAGGAAACGGCCCCATGAAGTCTATGACCCATGCGTCAAAGACGTCTACCTCAAAGATGGCAACCTGAGGCATTTTGTTCCTCTTAGTGATGTTCCCTACTCGTTGACAAGCTTCACAACTCATCACGAACTCATTGGTGTCTTTGAAGATGGACGGCCACCAGAAACCGGTTTGCAAGGCCTTAGTGGCGGTCTTGAATGAAGCAAAGTGCCCGCCATACGAAGAGCCATGGCAGTGAAAGATGATATCTCTTGCTTTCTCCTTTGTCACGCATCTCCTGTATAGGCTGTCAACACCTCTCTTGTATAAATAGGGCTCGTCCCAAAAGTAGTGGCTAACGTCCCTCATTAACTTCTTCTTGTGATAGTTTTCAAGATGCGAAGGCTCTTCCCCACATGCCAAGTAGTTCACAATGTCCGCGTACCTAGGAAGATCCTCCTCTTTGAAGCTCAGAACCTCCTCAAACTTCCCTTCTAGCTTTCCACAAACAGACGTAGTGATCGCCATGAGTTGTTCCTCGGGAAGCGAATCATCTAAGGGAAGAGACTCGTTGATTCTTAAACGAGAGAGATGGTCAGCAACGCCGTTCTTTATCCCTTTCTTGTCTTTGATCTCCATGTCAAACTCCTTAAGAAGAAGAATCCATCTCAAAAGCCTTGGCTTTGTGTCCTTCTTGTATAGACAATGGCCTTGGAACCCACGAGGTATGACCTGAACTTCTCAAAGGCAAACACTACAACCAATAGCTCCTTCTCCGTAGTAGTGTACCTTGTTTGCGTGTCATCCAAGGTTCTTGAAGCATAGTAAATCACGTGCAGCTTCTTATCTTTCCTTTAACCTATAACGGCTCCCACGGCATAGTCGCTAGCATCACACATAATCTCGAACGGTAGAGTCCAGTCTGGTGCTTGCACTATAGGCACGGATACTAGAGCTTCCTTGATGGTCACGAAAGCTTGCAAACACTCCTCATCAAAGACAAAATCAGATTCCTTGCACAACAGCCGTGTAAGAGGGCGTGCAATCTTAGAAAAATCCTTGATGAAGCGCCTGTAGAATCCGGCGTGTCCCAAGAAACTCCTCACTCCTTTAACATTAACCGGCGGCTCAAGACTCATCATGACCTCAACCTTAGCCTTATCAACCTCAATGCCCTTCTCTGATATCTTATGGCCAAGCACGATCCCTTCCTTCACCATGAAGTGGTATTTCTCCCAATTAAGCACCAATTTTGTCTCCTCACAACTCTTTCGTACCTTGCAAAGATTCAACAAACACACAGAAAATGACGCACCATAGACCGAGAAGTCATCCATAAAAACCTCTACCATCTCTTCTTTTAGATCGGAGAAGATCGACGTCATACACCGCTGAAACGTAGCCGGTGCGTTACAAGCCCCGAATGGCATCCTTCGATACGCGAAGGTGCCATAAGGGCATGTAAAGGTCGTCTTCTCCTGATCATTTGGATGGATTGGTATTTGGAAAAATCCACTATATCCATCAAGAAAGCAATAGTAGGGATGATTAGCAAGTCTTTCAAGCATTTGATCAATAAAAGATAAGGGAAAATGATCCTTTCTAGTAGCAATATTAAGCTTCCTGTAATCAATACACATACGGTGTCCTGTAATAGTTCTAGTAGGTATAAGCTCATCTTTGTCATTCTTAATGACCGTGATCCCTTCCTTCTTAGGCACCACGTGTACGGGAGAAACCCACGTGCTGTAACTTATGGGATAGATCACGTCAGCTTCTAGCAGCTTAAGAATCTCTTTCTTAACAACCTCTCTCAAATTTGGATTCAAACGCCTTTGATGTTCTATAGAAAAGGCGTTCTCATTATCCAAGTGAATCCTAAGAGTGCAAAGCATTGGTGAAAGGCCTTTGATGTCACTTAAAGAGTACCCAATGGCCTTCCTATACTTTCTCAACTCAGTTAAGAGCAAGTGCAACTCATCATCACTTAAGTTCTCATTAACAATCATGGGATAGGTTTCGTTAAGCACGAAGAAAGCATACCTTAGCCCTTTTGGGAGCTCCTTAAGGTCCACCTTTGGGGCTAGCAGCTCGCTCCAATCATCCTCGTGGCAGTTGCTGTTGTTTTCCTCCTTGGAACCTTCCTTAGAACCCGAGACATGACCCTTAAGGCTGCTTTCTTAAACCGTTGTCCCTTCTGAAATCGAGTAATCCAGTCGATCTTGCTCTCGATGTTGTCTAAATCAAGCAGTTTCACTCGATTCACTCCCTCGATTTAAAGTGGATCGAGTTAGAGATCGGGCTGCTTGGTCGATCTCCGGATTGGACCCTAAACTAATCGGAAGGCATCTCTCGATCTCGTACTCGATTAATTTCCTGGATCGATCACCCTCCTCGATCTGACTATTGATTGTTGCACCGGATCGAGTTGTGTTCTCGATTATCATGTCGATTTGACCCCTGGATCGAGTAATGTCATCGATCTTGGAGTCGATCTCTAGGCAAGCGCTTTCATCTTCTAGCACAACTCTCCTTATATTAAGCAGGTTAACGTACTCCTGAGTCCTCTGATCTAAGTAATCGAACTCTCCTGGCTCCTTAGTCAATGCTAGCTTCAAATGGTCCTCCTGAGCCAACTCTTCTAGCAACTCATCCGCTAAAGCGTCTAACGTCTTAATGTAGAAAGCTTGCTCTTCTATCGTAGGCTTCTTCAAAACCATATTGATATCAAAGGCCAGCCTTATTTCTTTACCCAAGTGCAGAGCTATCTTCCCATTCTTGACGTCTATGATGGCTCCGGCGGTGGCTAAGAACGGTCTACCGAGAATGAGCGGATCCTTAGGTTCTTCATCCATTTCCAACACAACGAAGTCCGTAGGCACGTTTACATCGCTGATTCTCACTGGCAAGTCCTCAAGCAAACCCACGGGTTACCTCACGCTTCTGTCAGCTAGTACCAGCGAGATTCTACAATCTTTGAACCGGGTAAAGCCAAGTTTTTCCGCTAGGGAATGAGGCATCAGATTTATACTAGCTCCGAGATCGCAAAGACAACTCCTGAACTCCAAAGTACCTAAAGCGCAAGGTATAGTGAAGCTTCCAGGATCTCCCAACTTCTTCGGAACTATTTCCTTGTGTATTATGGTCCTACATTCCTCACTAAGGACTAGTACTGCCTTGCTTTCCTTATTCTTTTTTACAAGCATGTCTTTGAAGAATTTGGCGCACTTAGGCATCATCACAAGGCAGTCTACAAAAGGTAGCTTGATCTCTACGTCCTTAAGATGCTTCTCAAATAAGATTCTATGCTTCTCTATGAGTTGCTTCTTGAAGCGGCCAGGAAAAGGTAGCTTGGGTACATACGGTGGAGGCATATAAGCATCCTTCTCCTTAGCAGCTTACTCCACTTTCTTCTCTACAGCCGTTTTCTCACCTCTCCTTGGTCCTTGAATCCAAATATTGTCAAAGTTGATCTCATCATCAGCTGAAAGCTTACCCTCCCTCTCTTGAATTACAACGTCCTCGTTGTTCTTGGGAGTAACCGTAGGTGCAAGCTCTTTCCCACTCCTTAGTGTAATGGCGTTGGCGTATTCCTTGGGATTCTGCTCACACTTGCCCGGTAAGCTATTCTGACCACTTGTACTCGCCTTTCCCTTCTCTAGCTGCTTGATCTTGTTATTCAAGTTGGTGATTTGAGTAGAGAAATCAGTGAGAGAAGAGTCTAAGCGAGTGTTCATCTCGGCAAACTTCTGGTTTGTAGAGGCTTTCCCTTGAATCAGTTGTTGAAACATGGCTTGGACAGGATCAACTTGTTGTTGTTGCATCGGTTGTTGTTGAGGAACAAAGCCCGGAGGGTACATTGGCATATAAGCCCTTCTTTCCCTGCTGTTTTCCTTGGAAGTTGCTTTGCCCTTGCCCTTGGAAGCCACCACTCGGCTGAAAACCTTTGTTGTATAGTACGAAAGGCTTTGCTTGCTGAGCAGGGTACACTTGATCTTTAGGGTTCACGACATTGGTGCTTCTATATGAGAGATTGTTGTTCTGGTTGTAGCCTTGTGAATACCCTTGAGGTTTGCAGTTGTTTTGACCCGCCACCCAATTGGCTTCTTCTTGACTCAACTAAAGCTCCTCTAAGGTTTCATCTGCTTCACCAACAAAGTGAACATGCTTCTGGTTAGCGAACACCAGCTTGTCAATCTTCTCATGAAATGACTTAAGCTCTTTCTTGTGAGACTCTAGCTCAGAACCTCTTGGTGCATGGCCGTAGTCTTCAGGATAGTTGCCGTCACTCAATGCCAAGTTCTCAATCAGCTCCATGCCTTCTTCTACCTCTTGACCAAGGAAGTTTCCCTTACTAGCCGTGTCAAGTAGCAAGCAAATCTTAGGTGAAGCTCCGCGGTTGATAGTGCTTAGAAGAGTCTCTTCGCTGAAGCCGTGGTGAGGACATCGAATGGTGTAATCCTTGAACAGCTCCATGGCTTCATTGAACGTCTCTTTGTTCCTTTAAGTGAAGCCGCTGATCTCACCTCTCAACCTTGCTGTTCTGGTGCTAGAGAAGAACTTTGAAAGGAAAGCCTTCTTACACTCAGCCCAAGAGGTAATGGTGCCTTTTGGAAAGGTCTTCTCCCAATGTCTAGCCTTGTCTCCAAGAGAAAATGGAAAGAGACGCAGCTTGAAAGCATCTTCGGATATGCCATTAATCTCGATCATCCCACATACTTGCTCGAAGTTATCAAGGTGCTCCAAGGGATTTTCCATTGCTAGCCCGTGGAACTTATTGTTTTGCACCAGTGATATGAATCCCAGCTTAATCTCGAAGTTGTTGTTCTGTACAGGAGGAGGAGTGATCCCAAACCTATTGTGATGAGTATTGGGAGCATCTCCCGCTACTATGATCCGTGGGGGTCTAGCAGCGTGTTGGGGGTTTCCATTACCCCTTCCCACTGCCCCTCGCGCTGGAGGAGGTCCCTCTGGGTGTTCATGCTCAGCCATCGCTTCAAAATCCACTGAACCTTGCTGAACAATCACCTCAAAAGCTCTAGCTTGCTCTCTAACTCTTCTTTGTCTTGAATGTCCGAGTTGATGAATGTTGTCCAAGGGTTGAAGTAGATTGTTATCTCCCCTTGAACGTAGATTCATGTACCTGAAAGACATACGTGTGAGAGTAGAGAAATTAGTATCTGAAAATAAAAACAAAGGCTTAGTCATTACTAAACCCCAAATCTCAATGCTTCCAAAACACTCCTAAGATGGCAACGGCGCCATTTGATAACAGGCTTTTGCAGTGCAATGATGTATCAAAGCTCAAATGCAACACTGAGATGTAGTATAGTATGCAAGTGAGTGTCAATCCACACCTAGGAGCTAGAAAGTTCAATGAGGATGCAAGGATCAAGTAAAGCTAAGCAAATGATGAACGGTTTTGTGAAATTCCTAAAAACTAGATGCAATGATTAAATGCAAAGCAAAACTATTTTTAAAATACTAGAAACGAGTTAACTACCACGAGGAACAAACGGAATGATTAAAATGCAAAGCTATGAATTTATAAAAATCGACTAGTGGGTCGACGACAGGATCGACCACTAGATCGAGCAACAACGATCGATCTCGTCTAAAAGTTCAACAGAAACGAATCTAAAGACCAGGATGCGAACAGATAGCAAGCAAATGATTAGCAGAGATGTAAGAATATTAAGGAAGAGGGTCCAGGGTTGAGATTCATGTTCAAGGGTCTCAAAGGTTCAAGCTTGGTTTGAAAACTTTAGATCTACTCACTTTGTGAGATTCTCTAGGCCTTGAAAACAAAACAAGATCCAACCATGGCATGTGGTATGGATCACTCCTTCATTCTCTCCTCCAGACCCATGGCGTTTGGCGGAAAAAGAGATTGAAGGGCATAAAACTTAGATTTCAAATACACGGCCTAACTAGTCCCCTAAACTACCATGGCGTTTGGGAAAGGTAGACTAGCCTCTAGGATTCGATTTTCAAGGACCTCTGGATCCTGTCAAGGTAAGAGGTTCCTTTGATCATAAAGATCTTGGCATGAGAGTCTCTAAGCCTTAAGAACTCAATATCCTAGAAGAGAAAGCCATGAAGAACAAGAAAACACCAAGCTTTGAAAACCTTTTCGACCCCTTTGAATCCTCTCAACCCCAAAACCCGATGAAACTACTCACTACACATAAAGTAAACCGAACAAAGCATAAAGGATGAACTGATAAACATGAAAAACAATTACTTTTAACTTAAAATGATTCAATATTCAAGAACAAAGCTTCGAGGTCTAACGATGGCGAAATCGCCTTCGAACAGAGAGAAAAACTGTAAAAAGATAAAGTGAAAACGTGTGTCGAAAAGCAAGATCGCTGCCTTCCCGAAATAGGCCAAACAGCTCGATGGTCCCCCCCTCGCTAGCGGCCAAAAATGGTTAAAGTGCACTGAGATCGACCTCGAGATCGAGCATCTCGCTCGATCATCTTCGAACATCGTGACTTCAGCTCGATCTGTGTCTCGATCTTCTTCGGTGGATCGAGTGCTTCGTTCGATCTTGGAGTCTATCTTTGGAGGATCGAGTGATGAACTCGATCTGACTCTTTCTTTGCATGGCGTGATTAACGTCTGTACCCCTTGATCGATCGCTTCACTCGATCTCCGTCTCGATCAGTTCCCTTGGATCGGATGGACTACTCGATCTTCTGGTCGATCTCATCTAGATCGACCAGCCATGCTCGATCCGCTTCTTGATCTCTGGTCCTTAGTAAGCATTCCTGAATTCCCCAAGTTCCCACGAACCTCACGAGCCTCAGCACGTCCACGAATCTTCCAAGACTCTAAAGTAGCCGAAAACAACCTGAATGCGATGCAAAATGCAAGAAACATGCATATGCTGGTGCAAGAATACTCTAGGACCTAAAGTGATGCAAGCTAGCCTAAAGTGCAATGTAAATGCATGAGAAACTAACTTATATGTATGCAAAATACATGAAATATGCAGCAATATCAACTCCCCCAAACTTGCCTTTTGCTTGCCCTCAAGCAAACAAAATTAAAGAAGAGAGAGAGGTTTTAAAACGAACGGGGGTTTAAGCTTCTTGCAAAGGTGTCTTTGAAATGATACAATGTCAACGTCCTAGTTACTAGTTCTAAAATGCAATGCACACACTCATACTCCAAAGAACTTAGCCATAATCATCACACAAAGAATTTCAAATCATGACTCTCCTATTCCGAACAATTAAAGAGACTCATCATTTAACATTCAATAACGATCGAACCGTGAATCAAACTTATGCACTTTAAAGCAAAACACATTTGGCTAAGAGTGAAGGCTATGAGCATAGAATGATCTCATTTTAAAGAGGGTTTCACAATGCAATGGGTTTCTCTCACGAATGGTATGAACTTTATGCATAATGCTAAAGGTAAATGTAATTGATGCATACATGATTAGATTCTCATCTACCCTTGTACACAAACAATGAACCTAAAACCCCTCTCATTTTCTTTTCTTTTCAGCTCACTCACCCTCCTAGATACTACCCTTATTAAGCTCAAAACCCAAACAAAAATAGAAAACATTTTTACTCTTTAGGTTAGTGAAAAGGCTTGAAAATATTTTAGCTCCTTATATATTTTTCTTATTGATAGCTCTCTTATTCTTTTTCTTTCTTTTTCTTTTATTTTTATTTTGGCGCTTAGGCTCTTTTCTTTTTCTTTTGATTTTTATTTTGAGAGAGCTATCTTCTGAAATAATTAGAGCATTATACATTTTAAAGACAAAGTCTTTCACTTAAAACATTTTGTTCACTTCAAATACCAAACTCTTTTGAAACTGAAAGCATATAAACATGAAAGCAATCCCATCAAACCCCCAAACATATCCTAAGCCTACATCTAGCTTCAAAATGCAAAGCTAGCAATCATATGAGAACCTAATCATGTCGCCTAAACGTAACACGTTATGCTAAGTTCAAACCGAAAAGAGGCCTCACAATGATGTCATACACGAAAGCTTGGCTTGAAAGAAAGGTAAGGGTGATGGTGGGAGTTCTACTTAGGCTCACAAAGAGTGGTAAAAGAAGGAAGAGAGACTAAATATTTTTAAGATCTATGTGTTCATTTTCAAATGCATAAGAATGATATTTAAAAATTCAAATTAGGGTTCTCACTTACTAGGACAAGTTTCAAATCATGAATGTTCAATTCAAGTCACGAAAATCAAAACAAGTGATCCAAGCATGGTAAGGACTTACTTTCAAAGTGTGAGCAAAGCATTAGAGAACTACTAACTAGGGCATTAAAAAAATTCATGAGTTTAAAACACCTTTTTAAGAAAACTTTAACCCCGTATGCAAATGTAAACAACCTAGATGCTTAAAAACTCTAGACTCAATCCTAAAATGCTTAACAATGTGAATGCAACTACATTAATTTTTTTGAAAATTTTTAACAATTTTACCAATTTTTTCCTTTTCTTTTCTATGCCTTAGATGTATGCAAGACTCAAGTTATGTAAAGAGCAAATAAGAGCAAAATAAACATGTCAAACCACACACATACTTTGATAACAGGCTTTTGCAGTGCAATGTTGTATCAAAGCTCAAATGCAACACCGAGATGTAGTATAGTATGCAAGTGAGTGTCAATCCACACCTAGGAGTTAGAAAGTTCAATGAGAATGCAAGGATCAAGTAAAGCTAAGAAAATGATGAACGGTTTTGTGAAATTCCTAAAAACTAGAGGCAATGATTAAATGCAAAGCAAAACTATTTTAAAAATAATAGAAACGAGTTACTACCACGAGGAACAAACAGAATGATTAAAATGCAAAGCTATGAATTTACAAAAATCGACTAGTGGATCGACCACAAGGATCGACCACTAGATCGAGCAACAACGATTGATCTCGTCTAAAAATTCAACAGAAACGAATCTAAAGACCAGGATGCGAACAGATATCAAGCGAATGATGATAAACACTTTGTGAGCAAGGGTTAAATTGCAGTGAGGTTATCAAACTCAAATGCAAGACATGTTGTAGTACAGCAAGCAAGAGAGAGTCAATCCATGCCTAGGATGATAGAGAATGCACAAAGAATACAAGGACTAATGCAAATCTAAGCGAAATGAGATGATTTATGAGAAAATCTCTAAAAACTATATGAAGCAACTTAAATAGAATGCAACCTATTTTTAAAATACTAGAAATAAAGAAACTACCACGAGAAACAAACAGAGTAATTAAAGGAGAAAGCTTCAAATTATTCAAATTCGACTAGTGGATCGACCATGAGATCGACCACTAGATCGAGCAGTAACAATCGATCTCGTTTAAAAATGCAAGAACAGTAAAACTAATGATCAGGATGCTATCAGAGATCAAGCGAAAGACGAGATAAGAAGTAAAGATGCTAAAAGAAAGGGCCTAGGGTTGAGATTCATGGTCAGGGGTTTCAAAGGTTCGACCTTGGGTTTAAAACTTTAAATCGACTCACTTGGTGAGGATCTCTAAGCCTGGAAAACTAAGCAAGATCTATCCGTGGCTTTCGGTATAGATCACTCCTTTATCCTCTCCTCCAAACCCATGGCTTTTGGTGGAAAGAGAGGTCGAAGGGCAAGGAAAACAGATTTCAAATGAATGGTTTAACTAAACCCCCAAACTTCCATGGCTTTTGGGAAGGGGTAACTAGTCTCTAAGGTGTGATCTTCCGAGGCTCCTGAATCCTGTCAAGGTAAGGAACCTCTCGGATCATGAAGCTCTTGGCGTGAGAGTCTTCAAGCATTGAGATCTCAACACCTTAGAAGAGATAGCCATTGAAAACGTTTAGAAAAACCCCAAGATCGAAACCCTTTAGACCCCTTAATCCTCTCAACCCCGGAACCCAAATAAACTACTCGCTACACATAGAGTAAATCAAGCAAAGTATGTAAAACGAGACGATGAACATGAAAAGAAAACTAGATTGAAACGGAAATGATTCGATTACAAAGCTTAAGAAAAACGCGAGTTCAACAATGGTGTTCTTTACGAAAACGAGAGAAAAAACATAAAGAAAAAGAAAAGGATCTAAAGTTGTTTTGGGAAGAGGACGTCGCCGCCTTCCCAAAAATGCCGAAACAAGCTGATGGTCCCCCCCCCCCCCCTTGCTAGCGGCCAAAAACGGTTGAAAGTACAGAGATCGACTCCAGGATCGAGCGGTTCTCTCGATCATATCCGGACATCGTGTCTTCGGCTCGATCTGGGTCTCGATCATCATCGGCGAATCGAGTGTTGCATCCGATCTCGGTATCGATCCTCGGCTGGATCGAGTGGTGTACTCGATCTGGCTCTCGCTCTGCATGGCGTCATTTACGTCTGTACCGTTTGATCGATTGCTTCACTCGATCCTTGTCTCTCGATCATTCTCCTTGGATCGTCTGGTTGGCTCGATCCTCTGGTCGATCACCTCCTGGATCGACCGGCCGTGCTCGATCTGCTACTCGATCTCTGATCCGTAGCATATATATGAGCTCCCACGAACTGCTGCATCGGCATCAACATGTCCACGAACCTCCACGACTCCAAAGCAGCCAGAAACAACCTGAATGTGATGCAAAATGCAAGGAACATGCGTATGCTGGTGCAAGAATGCTCTAGGACTCTAAGTGATGCAATCTAATCCTAAAACGTGATACAAATGCATGAAAAACTAACTAATGAGTATGCAAAATGTATGCAATATGCAATAACATCAACTCCCCCAAACTTACTTCTTGCTTGCCCTCAAGCAACAGAAAATAAGTAAGGAAGAGAGGTTTTCCGAAAAAAAAAATGAATGGGGGTTTAAACTTTTTGCAAAGGTGCCTTTCAAATGAATCAATCTCAATGTCCTAGTTAACAGTTCTAAAATGCTATGCTTACACTCATACTCCAAAGAACTTAGCCATACTCATCACACAAAGAAATTCAAATCATGACTCTCCTATTCCTAACAATCAAAGAAACTCATCCTTTAACATTCATTAACATTCGAACCATGAATCAAACTTATGCATTTTAAAGCAAAACACATTTGGCTAAGGGTGAATGTTATGAGCAATGAATGATCTCATTTGAAAAGGGTTTATAATTAAAACAAAGGTTTCTCTAAAAAATGGTTGAACTTGTGCATAATGCTAAAGGTAAAGACAATTTATGCATACATGATTAGATTCTCATCTACCCATGTAAACTAACAAATGATCCTATACCCCTCTCATTTAACAAATTTTATCCTCACTCACCACTTAAGAGTCTACCCGTATTCTTCACAAACTTAGCAATCCCCAATTCGAAACAAAGACATTTTTAAACTTTTAGGCTTGTGAAAAGGTTTTGAAAATAATTTTTTTTGCTCTTTAGATATTTCTTATTGGTAGCTCTCTTATTTTTTTATTTCTCTTTTTTTTATTTTTATTTGGAACTTAGGCTCTTTTATTTCTTTTTCTCTTTTTTATTTTATTTTATTATGGAAGAGCTACCTCCTGAAATTTATTAGAGCATACTTAGTTTTAAACACAACTTTTCACTTAAACCCCATTTCTTTCTTTAAAACACAAAGCTCTTTGAAACCGAGAACAAATAGGCAAGAAAGCAACCCCAATGATCCCCCAAACTTATCCTAAGCCTATACCTAGCTTCAAAATGCAAAGCTAGCAATCATATGAAAACCAAATCATGTCGCCTAAACCTAACACTTTATGCCAAGTTCAAACCGAAAGGAAGGCCTCACAAAGATGTCACACAAGAACATTTGGCTTCAAAGAAGGGTAAGGTTCAAAGAGGGAGTTCTACTTAGGCTCACAAAGAGTGGTAAAAAGGAAGAAGAGAGCCTAAATATTTTAAAACCATCTGTTCATTTTCAAATGCATAAGGATAATAATTAGAATTTCAAATTAAGGTTTTCACTTATTAGGATGAGTTTCAAATCATGAGAGTTCAATTCAAGGCACGAAAATCCTAACAAGTGATCCAAGCATGGTAAGAACTTACTTTCAAAGCATAGACAAAGCATTAGAGAACTACTAACTAGGGCATTGAAACAATTCATAAGTAAAAACACTTTTTTAAGAAATTCTAACTCCTTATGCAAAATGCAAACAACCTAGATGCTATGAGAAACTCTAGACTTAATCCTAACATGTTTTGACAAGATGAATGCAACTACATGAATCTTTGAAAAAATTTTAAAAATTTTACCAATTTTTCATGAACTAAAGACTCAAGGATGCTAAAGGAAAATAAGATCAAAGAAACAAAGTCAAATCACACATGTACTCCCCCAAACTTGCTTGACACCGTCCCGGTGGCAAACTCATTCGAAGGAGCATAAAAACACAAAGCAAAAAAAAGCAAATATGAGCGGTTATGTACAATGGAAGAAGGTTGTTACCTCTGGTCTAGTCTCGGTTGGAACTTGAGGATGTTCCAGAGGAGCTAGAGACTATGGTCTTGCCTTTGTCGGCTGGTTCTTGGAGAGAGTGGCGCGCCGGCTGAATGGTGCTTCCTTGGGTCTCGCGGATGACAACTCCACCGGTTGAGAGCCTTCTCTTCTCGGGTTGTTGCACCTCTTGACTTGCAGCTGGCTTAGGCGAGCCTCCCTGAAGTGCCTTGACTTTCTTTCCAAGCTTCTTGAGCATCTTGCCTTGCCACTTGTTGATCTTCCTTTGCATCTCCACAACTGATGCTAGGAACTTCTCTGTTTTTGTCCTCGGCTCAAAGTCTAGCTTGGGAAGTGTGTAGGCCTCGGGCATCTCATCTTCCGTGGCTGGAGACTCGGACCTTTGACGAGGGGCAATCGCTGCAGCAGGAGGTCCTCCTAAAGGGGCAAAGCATTCTTCCTCCGTGGGCAAGAACTCGATGTTCCCAACACCAAGCAGCTCGGTTTCATCTTTGTTGGGCAGGATGCACACTCTCTTCTTGTCTTCGTCGTCTATGAAGAGGTAGGCGTAGAACCCTTCTGCTGGCGTGCGTCCCAAGCTGTCAGTATTCCTCATGTATGCCTTGTCCATGAAAGCTCTGGTTGGGACATTAGCAAAGTCATGAATGGGCACACCAGCTTGCACGAACAGAGGAGTAAAGAAACCGCCAATGTAAGAGGAAGTTGCCTTGCACCGCAAGGCATAAGCCTTGTATTTCACCAAGGAAGCCGCTAGCACACATCCGTAGTTCACTTCATCGCCGAGTTCATCCTCCATGGGCTCGTCATTTGCATCCGGATCACACACCAAGTGCTTCACACCTTGGAACAGGAAGCACAGCTCTGTCTTCGTGACCGTAGGAGCAACAGACCTTCCACTAAACGTGTTGGCAATCAGCTTCAGAGTGTACCTCAGCACCGGGCTCCTTACTCGCTTGATCTTGGCGGTATTGGCCTTGTAGTCTTCATTGCTGATCATGTCCCAAAAGTCGTCGGCTTTCTTGAAGGCTGGGAACTTGACCTTGTAGGCATTCGCGTTGAGACCATAAGCTTGGCATAGCTCAGGGATGGAGAGTGTATAGGCTTGATGGCCAACCTTGAAGTAGAGGCGACCTTGAGAAGGGACCGGTGTGCTAGGATTCTCGTAACGGAACTCCAAGGTGGCAAGGAAGTCTATTGTCACTTCAGGAATGGTTGGGCAATCCATCCGTGACAGACATCTTAAGCCAATGTTCTTGAGGAGTTGGTCGAAATCCCCAAGAATCCCTATCTTAGACAACAGCTCTCGATCAGCAAACTTGGTAGGCTCAAACCAAAGCCTTTCCAGCCGTTTCTTGTCCCTCTTCTCATCTTTAGTCCATCTGACCCTCTCTTGAACTGCTACCTCTTGTCCTTCTCCTTCTTGTGCTATCTCTTCTCTTGTTCTCTTTGGGGCCATTGTTCTGAAACAAGTTTCTAAAGAAATTTGATAAGAAAACGGCGGTTTTGATGAGAATAAGAGAAGAGAAGGAGAGAACTTATAAAAACTACCCTAGAATTTTGGGGAATAAATAAAAATCATTGCTAAATAACAGAGAATCATATCTTTAGATACTAAAAAATCTAGAATTATTCCTTTTACTTAGCTAGTTTTTAAAAATCAAAACCGACCCTATATTCTAGAACAAGATCTTGCGAATTTAAAGGAAATTTTCTAAAATTAAATCATCAAATTTTTGAAAATACCTTTGCAAGAAATGCAGAATATCTTTGCTAGCTTTTGAAAACCGAAACCCTCACTCTCTTTGTTTAAAATTTTCGAGAAAAACAGGAATGAGAGGATGAGAGGTTCTTGAAATATTTAAAGGCTAGCAAAAATCAAAACAATGGGTAGTAAAAGTGGTTTTTCTGACAAAGTCTTGGTCAAGGCACATCTTTCATGGTCAAAAGATGCTTGTCTTGACCAAGTTTTGAATTCAAAAGTTAGAGGGAAAAGAGTAAAGGAGGGAAAGAAAATGTTACCTCGGCATGAGATCGAGTCCATTTGGTCGATCTAGGACTCGATCTCATGCCCATAATGGCTTAGATCGAGAGGGTTACTCGATTTGAGACTCGATTCATGGTGAATCGAGTCTTGGATCGATTGGTTCTCTCGATCATTGAGATGTTGGCTCCACGGCTAAGTCCTCATGATCGAGCTATGTCCTCGATTTAGGGGTCGATTTGGCATAGATCGAGTGACGGATCGAGTCGAGTGATCGATCTATTTTCAATAGATTTTCTCGAGAGAAATTAGATCGGTCGATCCGTTTTGGATCAATCGATCCTTTTTCGTCAAGGTCGATCTTGTCACTCGTTCTCGTCTAGATCGACTGGCTCCTCTCGATTCACTGACTCGATCTAGCAAAGATCGAGCCAGGATCAGTCGATCTAGCACTCGATCTCTAGCCTTATCTTAACCCCTGTCGCCTCTTTTAGACCTCAAGGTCAAGGTTTAGACTCCTTATACCTGTTCCTACACACTTGCAGAATAAAAACATAAAACTGAAAGGGAAATAAAGCAGAAATATGTACAAGATAAACATGGGAATGCCTCCCAAGTGCGCTTTCTTTAACGTCTTTAGCTAGGCCTTACTTGGTTTAAGCGGATGGTGGGTCTTGGAGAAGCACCGAGGTACTCTCCTTGTCATAGCTGTCTGCCAAGTAGGGCTTGACTCTGTGTCTGTTGATGGTGAATGCACTGCCACTTTTTCCCATCAGAGTAACAGCTCCATAAGGCAACACTTCTTGAATCACGAACGGTCCGCTTTACCTTGATTTCAGCTTACCCGGGAAGAGTTTGAGCCTCGAGTTGTACAGCAACACTAAACCTCCCTCCTTAAGCTCCTTGGCAACCAACTTCTTGTCATGAGTCTCCTTAGTCCGCTCCTTGTATATCCGAGAGCTCTCGTAAGCGTTCAGCCTCAACTCGTCCAGTTCGTGTAGCTGAATAAGGCGCCTCTCCTGAGCAGTCTTGAGGTCAAAGTTCAGCCTCTTCACAGCCCATAACGCACGGTGTTCCAGCTCAACCGGGAGATGACAGCCCTTGCCATAGAGTAGAGTGAAAGGAGTTGTACCAATCGGCGTTTTGAAGGCGGTACGGTAGGCCCAAAAAGCGTCGTCCAGCTTCACTGCCCAGTCTTTCCTTGTTGCTCTGACAGTCTTCTCTAGTATAGCCTTGATTTGCCTGTTGGAGACTTCCACTTGACAGCTTGTTTGGGGATGATACGGTGTGGCCACCTTATGCTTAACTCCGTACTTTCTCAAGAGGTTCTCAAAGACCTTGTTTATAAAGTGGCTTCCTCCATCGCTTATAACAACCTTGGGTACCCCAAACCTCGGGAAGATGATACTCTTGAACAGCTTGATTACCACCTTAGAGTCATTTGTAGGGGAAGCAACAGCCTCAACCCATTTAGAGACATAATCCACTGCTACTAAGATGTATTTGTTGCCATATGAAGAAGGAAAAGGCCCCATGAAGTCTATCCCCCACGCGTCGACCACGTCAACCTCGAAGATAGGAAGTTGAGGCATTTCGTTCCTCTTAGTGATATTCCCTGCTCGTTGACATGCCTCACAGCTCTTCACAAACTCGTGTGCATCTTTAAAAATGGACGGCCACCAGAAACTGGCTTGCAACACTTTCGTGGCAGTCTTGAATGAGGCGAAGTGTCCTCCGTAAGAAGAGCCATGGCAATGATAGAGGATGTCCCTGGCTTCTTCCTTTGCAACACATCTCCGGTACAAACTGTCTACTCCTCTCTTGTATAAGTAGGGTTCGTCCCAAAAGTAGTCACTAGCCTCTCTCATAAACCGCTTCTTGTGATAGCTGTTGAGATGTGTTGGCTCCTCACCACACGCTAGATAGTTCACTACATCAGCATACCACGGTAGATCCTCCTCTTTGAAACTCAACACCTCCTCAAACCTCCCTTCTAACTTTCCACAAACAGCCGTGGTAATCGCCATAAGCTGCTCTTCTGGAAGAGAGTCATCTAAGGGGAGAGACTCGTTGATCCTTAGCCATGAGAGATGGTCAGCGACTCCTTTTTCTATTCCTTTCTTGTCTTTAATCTCCATGTCAAACTCCTGGAGTAAGAGAATCCATCTTAAGAGCCGAGGCTTAGTGTCTTTCTTCGAGTAGATGTATCGCAAGGCAGCGTGATCCGTGTATACAATAGCCTTGGAACCAACGAGATACGATCTGAACTTCTCAAAGATGAAGACTACTGCAAGCAACTCCTTCTCTGTAGTGGTGTATCTTGTTTGCGTGTCATCCAAGGTTCTTGAAACATAGTAGATCACGTGCAGCTTCTTGTCTTTCTTCTGACCGAGAACGTCTCTTACGGCGTAGTCACTAGCATCACACATGATCTCAAAAGGAAGAGACCAGTCTGGTGCTTGGACTATAGGAGCTGATGTAAGGGCTTCCTTGATGGTCACGAAAGCTTTCAAACACTCCTCATCAAACACAAACTCAGCTTCCTTGCACAACAGCCGTGTAAGAGGGCGTGCAATCTTGGAGAAATCCTTGATGAAGCGCCTATAGAACCCTGCGTGTCCCAAGAAGCTTCTGACTCCCTTAACATTAACCGGCGGCTCAAGACCCATCATGACCTCCACTTTAGCCTGATCAACCTCAATGCCCTTCTCTAATATCTTATGATCAAGCAGAATCCCTTCCTTAACCATAAAGTGGCATTTCTCCCAGTTCAGCACCAAGTTTGTCTCTTCACAACGTTTTAGTACCCTGCAAAGATTCAACAAACACGCAGAAAAGGACGCACCATAGACAGAGAAGTCATCCATGAACACCTCTACCATCTCCTCTATTAGATCGGAGGAGATAGACATCATACACCGCTGAAACGTAGCCGGTGCATTACACAATCCAAACGGCATCCTTCGATAAGCAAAGGTACCGTAGGGACATGTTAAGGTCGTCTTCTCCTGATCATTTGGGTGAATTGGTATTTGAAAGAAACCGCTTTACCCATCGAGAAAACAGTAGTTAGGGTTATTAGCAAGTCTCTCAAGCATTTGATCAATAAAAGGCAAAGGGAAATGGTCTTTCCTAGTCGCAAGGTTAAGTTTCCTATAATCAATACACATCCTATGACCAGTGATGGTTCTAGTAGGAATAAGCTCATCCTTTTCATTCCTTATGGCAGTGATCCCTCCCTTCTTAGGCACCACGTGTACAGGAGAAACCCACGTGCTATCACTTATGGGATAGATCACGTCAGCCTCTAAAAGCTTAAGGATTTCTTTCTTAACAACCTCTTTCAAATTAGGATTCAAACGCCTTTGATGTTCTATAGAAAAGGAGTTCTCATTATCCAAGTGAATCCTATGAGTGCAAAGCATTGGTGAAAGGCCCTTGATGTCACTTAAAGAGTACCCAATGGCCTTCCTATACTTTCTCAGCTCATTCAGGAGCGAGTGCAACTCATCATCACTAAGGTTTTCATTCACAATCACGGGATAGGTGTTATTAGGCCCTAAGAAAGCATACCTTAGCCCTTTTGGGAGCTCCTTAAGGTCCACCTTTGGGGCTAACAGCTCACTCCAGTAATCCTCGTGGCTGTTGTTGTTGCTTTCCTCCTTGGAACTCTCCTTTGAACCCGAGGCATGGCCCTTCAGACTGCTTTCCTCCATCGCTATCCCTTCTGAGATCGAGTCCTCCGATCGATTCTCCTCTCGATGTCGTCTAGATCAAGCCATTTCGCTCGATTCATTTACTCGATTTGATATGGATCGAGTAAGGGATCGAGACACTGAGTCTATCTCTTGATTGGACCCCAAAATGATCGGGAGGTCTCTCTCGATCGCCGACTCGATTGTTTTTCCTGATCGTGCATTCTTCTCGATCTGTCCATCGATTGTTGCACCGGATCGAGTTGTGTTCTCGATTGCCTTGTCGATCTGACTCCTGGATCGAGTGATAGCGTCGATCTCTAGGCAGCAACCTTCTTCATTCTTAACAATCCTCCTAGAATCCAGCAGGTTGACGTACTCTTGGGTCCTCTGGTCCACATAACCAAACTCCCCTGGCTCCTTAGTCAGTGCTAGCTTTAGATGGTCTTCTAGAGCCAGCTCTTCCAGCAACTCATCCGCTAAAGCATCCATCGTTTCAATATAGAAAGCTTGCCCTTCAATGGTCGGCTTCTTCAGAACCTCATTGATGTCGAAGTCAAGCCTTATCTCCTTTCCCAAATGCAAGGCAATCTTCCCATTCTTCACATCTATGATAGCCCCGGCGGTTACAAGGAATAGTCTCCCTTAAGATGAGTGGACCCTTAGGCTCTTCATCTATCTCCAACACTACGAAGTCCGTAGGTACGTTCACACCACTGATTCGCACCGGTAAATCTTCAAGCAGCCCCACTGGTAGCCTCACACTCCTATCAGCCAGTACCAATGAGATCCGACAGTCTTTGAAACGAGTAAAACCAAGCTTCTTAGCCACGGAGTGAGGCATCAGGTTTATGCTAGCTCCGAGATCACATAAGCAGCTCTTGAACTCTAGAGGACCTAAAGCGCAGGGTATAATGAAGCTTCCAGGGTCTCCCAACTTCTTAGGGACTATCTCCTTATGTATCACAGCACTACACTCTTCACTTAGAACAAGTACCTCCTTGCTTTCCTTATTCTTCTTCACGAGAGTGTCTTTGAAGAATTTGGCGCACTTAGGCATCATTGCAAGGCAGTCAACGAGAGGTAGCTTGATCTCCACGTCCTTAAGATGCTTCTCAAAGAGGATTCTATGCTTCTCTATGAGTTGCTTCTTGAAGCGGCCAGGAAAAGGCAGCTTAGGTACATACGGTGGAGGCACATAAGCATTCTTCTCCTTAGTGGTTTGCTCAGTTTTCTTCTCAGCAACTGCTTTGTCTCCTCTTCTTGGTCCTTGGATCCAGACGTTGTCAAAGTTAATCTCATCATCATCAGCAGAAGGTTTACCCTCCCCCTCTTGAATTACAACGTCCTCATTGTTCTTTGTAAAGACCGGAGGTTTGAGCTCTTTACCGCTTCTCAACGTTATGGCATTAGCATACTCCTTGGGATTCTGCTCACACTTTCCCGGAAGACTGTTCTGACCACTCGTACTCGCTTTCCCTTTCTCCAGCTGCTTGATCTTGTTGTTTAAGTTGGTGATCTGAGTGGAGAAGTCGGTGAGAGATGAGTCTAGACGAGTGTTCATCTCGGCGAACTTCTGGTTTGTAGAGGCTTGCCCTTGTATCAGCTGTTGAAACATTTCTTGAACCGGATCAACTTGTTGTTGCATCGGTTGTTGCTGCTGAGGTGCAAAGCCCGGAGGGTAGTTAGGTGTATAACCTTTATTGTTTTGATGTTGCCCTTGGAAGTTGTTCTGCCCTTGACCTTGGAAACTACCACTCGGTTGAAAACCTTTGTTGTAAGGGATGAAAGGTTTTGCTTGCTGAGCAGGGTACACTTGATCTTTAGGGTTGGCTACGTTGGTGCTTCGGTAAGAGAGGTTGTTGTTCTGGTAGCCTTGGTTGTAGCCTTGAGATTTGTAGTTATTCTGTCCCGCCACCCAATTGGCTTCTTCTTGGCTCAACTCTAACTCCTCTTGGTTCTCATCAGCTTCAGCAACAAAGTGAACATGCTTCTGATTGGCTAACACCAGCTTATTTATCTTCTCATGCAAAGATTTGAGTTCCTTCTTGTGAGATTCTAACTCTGATCCTCTCGGTGCACGGTCATAATCCTCAGCGTAGTTGCCATCACTCAATGCCAAGTTTTCTATCAGCTCCATACCCTCTTCTACCTCCTGATCGAGGAAGTTCCCTTTGGTAGCTGTGTCAAGCAACAACCTGATCTTTGGTGAAGCTCCACGGTATATGGTACTGAGTAGTGTCTCCTCGCTGAACCCGTGATGAGGACATTGGATCGTGTTGTTTTTGAAACGCTCTATTGCCTCGTTGGATGTCTCATTGGTCCTTTGAGTGAAACCGCTGATTTCGCTTCTCAACCGTGCTGTCCTGGTGCTTGAGAAGAACTTTGAGAGAAAGGCCTTCTTACACTCGGCCCATGATGTGATGGTGCCTTGTGGGAGGGTCTTCTCCCAATGTCTAGCTTTGTCTCCGAGTGAAAAGGGGAAGAGACGCAGCTTGAAAGCATCTTCGGATATGCCATTGATCTTGATCATCCCACATACTTGCTCGAATTTGTCAAGGTGCTCCAAGGGATCTTCCATTGCTAAGCCGTGGAACTTGTTGTTTTGCACCATGGAGATGAAACCTGGCTTGATCTCGAAGTTGTTGTTTTGTACAGGAGGAGGAGTGATCCCAAACCTATTGTGGTGGGTATTGGGAGCATCTCCGGCTCCTATGATCCTTGGGGGTCTAGCCGTGTGTTGGGGGTTTCCATTGCCCCGTCCTGCTGCCCCGTGAGCTGGAGGAGGTCCTTATGGATGCTCGTGTTCAGCCATAGCTTCAAAGTCGACCAAACCGTGCTGAACAATCTCCTCAAAGACTCTTGTTTGTTCTCTGACTCTCCTTTGCCGTGAGTGACCAAGCTGATGAATGTTGTCTAAGGGTTGTAGTAGATTGTTGTCTCCCCTTGAACGAAGATTCATGTACCTGAAAACACACGTTTGAGAGTAGAATGATTAGTAACTTGAAAAAGAGCCTTTCATCAAGTCTTCATTCCATCCCCTTAAGCTAGAAGCAAAGATTCAAAGAAGCTTTACTTGAACCACATTTCAAGGATTGTATCATTGGTATCAGAGCTAAAAGCTCCTATCCCAGGTGTATTCTTACCCTATCTCTAATTTTTGTCATTTAGTACATTCAGTTTTAAGTTTTGCTTCTTATAAAAACCAAAAAACCCATAAAAATTGTTCGTCTGCTGAATTATCATGTTCGAATTTTATAAACTTCATAAAAACTCAAAAAATAGTTTTATTTTTTATTTAGGTCACTTAAAGTCTTAAAAACACAAAAAATTATTTCCTAAAAATTAGGAAGCCATTTGTTAATTTTAATTCAATTTTCAAAACAACTGCTTTTGTTTCAGTGAAATTTTGTTTCTCTGTTTTTGCTTGCTTTTGAACATCACTTTGATTCATTCTCTTTTCATCTTTTGCAAGGTACTAATTGGAGAATGCACCAGCAGATCCTATGCAAACCATGATGGCCATGTTAAGAAGGGCTGAAGCAACCAGTTTGCTAAACAAACCATATCAACAATATAAGGAGCCAAGACCACCTGATATACCACCACCATCTCAAGCACCAGATCCAACCCAAGATGCTGAAGAAGGAGAGCTTCTAGTAATTCAAAGAGCTTTGAATGCACAACAAGTACTAGAAGATCAGGTGCAAAGAAAAAATCTCTTCCATTCAAGATGTAAAATCAAAGACAAGGTATGTCATTTGATTATTGATAGTGGTTCTTGTGCTAACTTTGCTAGTGTTTATCTGGTAGAAAAACTTGGTCTTACCAGAAAACAACATCCAAGGCCTTACAAACTCAAGTAGCTGGATAACAAAGAAGAGCTGAAAGTTTCTAGGCAAGTTGAAATATGATTCAGCATTGTAAAGTACAAAGATCAAATACCATGTGATGTTGCACCAATGCAAGCTGGCCATGTTTTACTTGGAAGGCCATGGCAATATGATAGAGAAGTAACCCACAATGGCAGAACCAGTGAGTACTCCTTCACCATTAACCATTGTAAGCACATTATGGTCCCTTTAGCTCAAAAAGACATTAAAGTTATGCAAGTGAGAGCTAAGCAAGATACTAACACTACAGTTAGTTATTTTGCAATACAAGAATTTTTAAACTTTGATCCACTAGATATGATGCATTTGTTTTTGCCAAAAGAATGTTTTGCAGGTTTTAAAGAACAAAAGTTCAAAGCTATGGAGATTAAGGATAAAAACGTGGTCAACAATGGTGAAAACAAGATGTTTATTAAGGAGAATCCACCATTACACGAGCTTACACCCAAACTAGAGCTTGCTGAAGCCAAAAATATTCCTCTCAATCAACTATTGCAGCATTTAAAAGCTAAACACCAAGGTAAGTTTCTAAACTTTCAAAATTTTACAGAAACTAACTTAGCTTTATTTGATGCAGGTACTAATGTTTTGAGGACAAAACCTCTTCAAGAGGGAGAGTATGATGTAAGCATCAATGCTTATATCAAGAAGAAACACAAAGGAGAGGGGCTAGAACCTGTTTTGCTTGAAGATAAGGAGCAAAGGAGACATGTAGCTATTTTCAAAGGAGCTAAGGACTTAACAACAAAATACTGTCGTTATATGCATCAAGGAGGACGTTCTGATCAAGCTAAACCATGGCTGGGTCAGTTTAATTCACAAGAAGACCAAGCCAAGCCCCCAGAACAACCAAATCACATGAATGGACCAACATTCATGTTTTCAAGACCATTTAAGGAAACTTCAACCATATCTTATATCACCACGCCTCATTTACATTCATTGGCATGTTATGAAGATACCAAGAGCTCTAAACCACCAGACCAAGCCAATAACCAAGTCAAAACATTCCAAACCGAAGAAGATATCTCCATGAAGACAGATTCCTTTTCTAAGCATGTTAACTTTGCTCCTAAGGGAAACTATGACCAACGACCACTCTCTCTCAGCAATCTCGACCCTCCATCCTCTAAAGAAGATCCTGGACGTTCATACAAAGATCAAGACCACAAGATTCGTTCCACCTCTCTCATTGCCCCAAATCAAGCATTTTTCCCCCTTTATGCCCAAAGACTAGCTACAAGTCAAGCCAAACTTTATGCTTTTTTTTAATTACCTTGTTACTGTTTTTTTACACTGCATTTTGAGCACTATATAAGCTCATAAGCTTGTACTTTCATACCCACCAAATTATTAATCAAGAAAAGTTTATGTTGATATAAAGAGAGTTGTCTTTTGAATCAATATTGTTCCTGCTTTTTATTATGTTCTTTTGAGTGATTCAACGAGCTTGTGAGAAGTGTAGAATCTCCTATGCTCTTGTGAGGATTAGCCCTTGAGCTGAGAAGAATCTAACCTTTGGAGTTTGTGGTCATCAAGCTTCAACCAGACTTTCAATCATTCAAGTCTTCATTCGATCCCCTTAAGCTAGAAGCAAAGATTCAAAGAAGCTTTACTTGAACTACATTTCAAGGATTGTATCATCCTAGCCTCTTAGGGACAATCTCCTTTTGAATAATAGCACTGCACTTTTCACTAAGCACCAAAACTTCTTTACTCCCCTTATTCTTCTTCGTAAGGGTATCTTTGAAGAACTTAGCACACTTCGGCATCATAGCTAGACAATCCACAAGAGGAAGCTTGATCTCAACATCCTTTAAATGCTTCTCAAACAAGAGTCTATGCTTCTCTATCAGCTGTTTCTTGAGGCGTCCAGGAAAAGGAAGCTTCAGTACACACGGTGGAGGCACATAAGCATCCTTCTCCTTAGTAGCTTGCTTCTTTGCCCTTTCTTTGTCTCTCAAACCACACATTATCAAAAGTAATCTCCTCATCAGCTGAAGGCTTACCCTCCCCTTCTTGGACAACAATGTCCTCATTGGCTTTAGGTGCAACTCACGGCGGAAGCTCTTTACCACTCCTCAAGGTGATAGCGTTTGCATACTCTTTGGGATTCTGCTCACACTTGCCCGGTAAGCTGTTTTGACCGCTTGTACTAGCCTTGCCCTTCTCTAACTGCTTGATATTGTTGTTAAGATTAGTGATCTGTGTTGAGACGTCAGTAAGAGAGGAGTCAAGGCGGTTGTTCATCTCGGCAAACTTCTGATTAGTTGAAGCTTGACCTTGAAGCAACTGTTGAAACATTGCTTGAACCGGATGTTGAGGTTAGGGTTGCATCTGTTGTTGTTGTGGAACAAAGCCGGGAGGAAACATAGGAGTAAAGCCTTTGTTGCCTTGCTGTTGCTGCTGGAAATTGCCTTGCCTCGGACCTTGATACTCGTTGCTTTGTTGAAAACCCTTGTTGTAAGGTACAAAGGGCTTTGCTTGCTGAGGGGGGTAAACCTGATCCTTTGGATTCTCAACGTTTGTACTCCTGTATGAGAGATTGTAGTTGGATTGGTACCCTTGAGAATATCACTGAGTCTTGTTGATATATCATGGTTTTTATGGTTTTTAACCATGATATAAGTCCTTTTTATTGAGTCTTTTTGGTATTTTTAGAGTCCTAGAAGAGTCTTTGCAGGTTAAAGCATGTCTGGAGCATAATTGGAGATTTTGGAACCTTTTGGAGCATTCTGAGTGGAAGCCACGAAGTACCTAGTTCGAAGAAGAAAGTATGCCATATGGTGACGCTCGTCACCAAGCTGGTGACGCTCGTCACCCAGAAAGGAAGGAGGTCGTGGCCTGTTTTTAAAAGATTGGGAAGAAATTGCAGTTTTGGCCCAGAAGTTCCAGTTTTTGCAAAAAGGCCCAAGATCGTGTTTTAGCTTGTATATTAGGTTTTTCAGCCATTCTTTTGGCATATATCTTGTATCTTATTATTTTTGAGAGCTTTAGAGAGAGATTTGTAGCAGAGCTTTTGGGAGAGACAAATCAGACTCCTTCAGAGCAGATTTTGAACTCCTTTATTTTTACTTCTTATTTCTTTTATGCAATCTATTCTTTTCATGATGTTTTCTCAAATCACCATGTCTGAGTAGTTTGTTAGTTAAGTTAGGGCTTTTCAAAGGTTGAAGAAGAGTTTGTAGAATTGCTAAAAACTTCTAGGAAATTCATTGGTTCTTCATCTGTGCTTGCATTCATATCGATTTCTTAGACACATCATCTGGATTTCGAAACCCTAGGTTTTTGATAGATGTGAGAGCATTATTAATCACCTGAACTAGTATTAGATGAGCAAAACGCCCTAGTACAAAGAGATTTGGCTTAGGAGTTTTGTGAACAATTGAACCTGATCATTACTGCATGTTTAGGTTGTTAGGGTTTGCAAAGAGATTTGAAACTCTGTGATTTAGACATAGATAACTTCTGCAATGAGAATTGATTAGTTATATCTTCGCGATTCATGTTCAAGACGGTTTTAATTCATTCCTGATTGCATGCATTCTACACTCTCAGATTCAACCTGCGAACTGTCCTGACTTAGCGCCTTTAGCCTTCTGAACTTTAAGAACAAACATAAAAACGCCCTCTTGCATTTATTTTACTGTTTTGCATTACATTCATTATTTATCGCTTAGCTTAATCTGAATCTATAATCGCTAGTGTGGTTTACATACTCCCTTGGGATTCGATAACCCCTTGTACTACAACTGCTTTTGCTGTGCACTTGCAGTAGTTTTATTTGGGTAAAATCTGACCCTATCACTTGTTGTAGTTCTGACCAGCAATCCAATTAGCTTCTTCTTGACTCAAATCTAGCTCCTCGGAGACATCTTCGGCTTCTCCCACAAAATGAACTTGCTTCTGATTTGCAAGAACGAGCTTGTCTATCTTCTCAAGGAGGGACTTAAGCTCTTTCTTGTGAGACTCTAGCTCAGAACCTCGTGGTGCTCGGTCATAATCCTTGGCGTAATTCCCGTCACTCAAAGCCAAGCTTTCGATTAACTCCATACCCTCCTCCACTTTTTGTCCAAGAAAATTGCCCTTGCTTGCCGTATCAAGTAGCATACGGATGTGCTTAGGAGAGTCTCTTCACGGAAGCCGTGGTGAGGACACTGAATGGTATAGTCTTTGAATCTCTCCATAGCTTCGTTGAATGTCTCGTTCTGCCTTTGAGTGAATCCGCTGATCTCACTTCTCAACCGAGCTGTTCTGGTGCTTGAGAAAAAATTTGAGAGAAAAGCTTTCTTAAATTCAGCCAAAAGGGTAATGGTGCCTTGTGGAAGGGTCTTCTCCCAATGCCTAGCCTTGTCTCCAAGAGAAAATGGGAAGAGTCATAGCTTGAAAGCATCTTCCGAGATCCCATTCATCTTAATCATCCCACAGACTGCTCAAAGTTGTCAAGGTGCTCTAAGGGGTCTTCCATAGCCAGCCTATGGAATTTTCTATTCTGAACCATAGAGATGAATCCAGGCTTTATCTCGAAGTTGTTATTCTGGACTGGTGGATGAGTGATCCCAAAGCGGTTATGATGCGTATTTGGAGCATCTCCAGCACCTATGATCCGTGGTGGTCTGGCTGCGTGGATGGGGTTTCCGTTGCCCCTTCCTACACCACTGTGAGCTGGTGGAGGTCCCTCAGGATGTTCTTGCTCAGCCATTGTTGCAAAGTCTACTGAACCAGCTTGCACAATCGCTTCAAAGGCTTGAGCTTGCTCTCTTGCTCTTCGTTGTCTTGCGTAACCGAGTTGGTGAATATTGTCCAGGGGTCTAAGTAAGTTGTTGTCACCCCTGGAGTGTAGGTTCATGTACCTGAGATCACAAACAAGAAGGTAGAGCAATGAGTAATCAAAATAAAAGGTAAAGGCTTAGTCTTTGGCAAACACCAAATCCTAATGCTTCCTAACAATCCAAAGATGGCAACGGCACCATTTGATACTAGGATTTTTGCAAGTAAGGTGAAGTATCAAATCCCAAACCACAACAATTATGTAGTATAGCTGTAAGGAGGATCAATCCAAACTAGGAAATAGGAAGAACACTAGGAATGCAAGTATTCATCAAAGCTAAGCAAATCGGATAAATGATGGGTAAAATCTGAGAATACTAAATGCAATGACCAAATGAAATTCAAAACTATTTTAAAATCCCTGGAAGAGGGTTAACTACCACTAGGAAAAAGCAGAAGATTAAAAAAGCAAATCTACTAAGAACTAAAAATCGAGCACTGCATCGACCACTGGATCAAGCACAGAATCGAGTAAAACAGACCGATCTAACAACTTAAAGCAAAACGACTTCTAATGATCAAGAATGCAACTTTATGACAAGCGAATGATAAACAGAGGTTTTAAAATTCTAAAAGAGGGTTTAGGGTAGAGGGTCATATTAAAGAGTGCCAAAGGTTTAAGCTTTGGTTTGAAAACATATAGATCTACTCAATTATGAGCTTTTCCTAAGCCATGAAAACAAAACAAGAACCATCCATGGCGTTTGGTATGATTCACTTCCCCAATCTCTTCTCCAAACCCCTGCGTTTGGTGGAAAAAGAGATCAAAGAGCAAGAAAAACAGATTTCAATCTATGGCCTAATTAACGTCCTCTACAACCATGGCATTTGGGAGAGGGAAGATTAGTCTCTAGGATCTGGTTTTCTAGGATATCTGAATCCGGTCAGGGTAAGATAGCTTTGGGATCATAGAGATCTTTTCCAAGACTCTCTAAACCTTAAGACCCCAAGATCCTAGAAGGAAATAGATGAAGAACAATGATATAACTACATATTCCATGCATTTCGCATACACATAGTTTAGTTTCTCATGCATTTACATTGCATATTAGGTTAGTTTACATCACTTTAGGTCCTAGAGTGTCTTTGCACCAGCATTCGCATGTTTCGTGCATTTCGCATCACAATCAGGTTGCTTTCGGTTACTTTGGAGCTATGGAAGATACATGGTTCGTGCTGAGGCCTATGGACACTTGGAGAAATCAGGATTGCACGCTAAGGACCTAAGATCGAGCAGCAGATCGAGCAAGGCAGGTCGATCTAGATGGGATCGACCAGAAGATCGAGCATGGAGATCGATTTGGAGTACGGACGTAGACGACGCCATGCAGATCGAGGACCGGATCGAGCTTCCAATCCAATCAGCACAAGATCGACTCGAGGATCGACCAAGAGCCACTCGATTCAGGACATGATCGATTGCCAGATCAAGCTTCATGATCGATCCCAGACCAACCTTATCCGTCCAGCCTGTTTTTGGACCGTAGCGAAAGGGGGGACCATTTACGGTTTGGCCATTTTAGGCAAAAACCAACGATCCATTTCCTTATCACGTTTTGTCGACTACTTTTTCATCTTCTCTCTCGTTTTTAGGCGATTCGCCATTGTTGAACTTCAAGCTTTTTTTGTTATTTTGCTTTTGAATTTTGGATCGTTTAAGTTAAATCAATCGCCTTTCATGTTTAGTTCTTCGTTTATTGCATTTCGTACGGTTTATCTCATGAGTCGCGAGTAGATTTATTGGGTTTTGGGGTTGAGAGGATTCAAGGGGTCGAAAGGGTTTTCAGGTTTGGTGTTTTCTTGTTTTTAAAGGCTTTCTCTTCTAGGATGTCGAGTTCTTAAGGCTTAAAGAGTCTCATGCCAAGATCTTTATGATCAGAGAGAACTCTTACCTTTACAGGATCCAGAGATCTCTGAAAATCGCATCCTAGAGATAAGTTACTCTTTCCCAAACGCCATGGTAGTTTAGAGGAATAGTTAAGCCGCGTGTTTGAATTCTGTTTTCCTTGCCTTTCAATCTCTTCTTCCGCCAAACGCCATGGGTCTGGAGGAGAGAATGAGAGAGGGTGATCCATACCAAACGCCATGGATGGATCTTGTTCTGTTTTCAAGGCTTAGAGAACCTCACAAAGTGAGTAGATCTAGAGCTTTCAAACCAAGCTTGAACCTTTGAAACCCCTGAACATGAATCTCAACACTAGACCCTCCTTTTAGTATTTCTTAGTCTCTGTTGATCATTCGTTCGTTGCTTGCTTGCATCCTGGTCATTAGATTTACTTTCGCTTAAAACTGCCTTTTAGATCGATTGCTTTTGCTCGATCTAGTGGTCGATCTCGTGGTCGATCCGCTAGTCGAATTTTAGTAATTCGTAGCTTTGCATTTAAATTATTCTGTCTTTTCCTCGTGGTAGCTAGCTCATTCCTGATATTTATAAAATAGTTCTGCCTAGCATTTGATCATAGCATCTAGTTTTTAGGAATTTCTCAAAATCATTCATCATTTACCTAGCTTTACTCGATCCTTGCATTCTCACTGATCTTTCTAGCTTCTAGGATTGGATTGATACTCGCTTGCATACTTTACTACAACTAAGTGTTGCATTTGAGCTTTGATACATCATTGCACACACTGCTGCGAAAGTCTTGTTATCAAATGGCGCTGTTGCCATTCTAGGAGTGTTTAAGCATTGAGATTTGGAGTTTAGTAAAGACTAAGCCTTTACTTTGTTTAAGTTACTAATCTCTCTACTCTCAAACGTGTGTCTTTTAGGTACACGAATCTTCGTCCAAGGGGAGACAACAATCTACTTCAACCCTTTGACAACATTCATCAACTTGGTCATTCACGGCAACAAAGAGTACGAGAACAAGCTAGAGCTTTTGAGGAGATTGTTCAGCACGGTTTGGTTGATTTTGAAGCACTGGCTGAACACGAGCATCCAGAAGGACCTCCTCCAGCTCACAGGGCAGTGGAAAGGGGCAATGGAAACCCCCAACACGCGGCTAGACCCCCAAGGATCATAGGAGCCGGAGATGCTTCCAATACTCATCACAATAGGTTTGGGATCACTCATCCTCCTGTACAGAACAACAACTTCGAGATTTAGCCGGGTTTCATCTCAATGGTGCAAAACAATAAGTTTCACGGGCTAGCAATGGAAGATCCCTTGGAACACCTTGATAACTTCGAACAAGAATGTGGGATGATCAAGATAAACGGCATATCCGAAGATGCTTTCAAGCTGCGTCTCTTTCCATTTTCTCTTGGAGACGAGGCTAGACATTGGGAGAAGACACTTCCACAAGGCACCATTACATCTTGGGCTGAGTGCAAGAAGGCTTTCCTCTCAAAGTTTTTCAAAGATTTATATGTTTCCATTTTCATGTTTATATGTTTTGAAAGAAAGGGAAAAGATTTGAAATGGTGGAAAAGGGGAAACAGTTTAGTATTGTGGTTAAGCAAAGGGAGAATAAAAGCTCTAAGTTCAAAAGGAAGAATTGGCGCCAACAACAATGCTTAGAAAGGTCAAAAAGAAGGAAAATATGACCAAGAAGCAATCCACCAAAGGTGATGAAGGTGCCAACACAACAAAGAAGAGCAAGTCCAAACCAAAAAGAAGCAGCCACACAAGCAAAAGGAAGAAGTTTCCCCGGCCATGAAGAAGGGTAAAGGATAGAGTTTAGGAAAGGGTAGACTTAGACGGTTCACTCTTGGGTTTAGAAATGCTTAGGACTCATCTTTGGGAAATAAGGGTAGAAGAGAGCTTTGAATTGCATGCATAAGTGTGCTTTTACCTTTAGCATTTTGCCTAAGATGAAGTCATTTCATTGAGTGATCCTTTATGTTTTTAAAACCCTGTGCTTAAATGAGATCATTCTTATCTCATAACCTTACCCCTTTTCAACCAAATGTCTTCACTTGATTTGCATAAACATGAATCATGTTCTGAACTTAATTGAATGCTAAAGAGTTGGTTGATTTGAGCATTTTCCTAGGTTGAGATTTGAGATCATTTTGAAACATGATGAGCATGGCTAGGTTCTTTAAAGTATAGCTGATTATGTTTGCATCCTACAACTAGGCACTTAAGCATTGAAACCATCTATTTACCTTTGTACTTTTGGAATCTGAATGCCCACCTTCAAACCTCACTCTCCCATTTGTTCTTATTTGCTTGGGGACAAGCAAAAGGCAAGTGTGGGGGTGTTGATATCCCTTGTATTTACACCATTTAGGGCTGCATTTAGTACATATTTTGGTCTTCTTTTGCATGTTTTCCCTTAGCTTTTGTCCCATTTTCTTCTCCTTTTAGACTTAGGTTGCATTTAGAGTATAGTTTGCATTTTCCTTGCATTTTGGATGTTTTTAGGTGCTTTTGGAGCTAAAAGGAGCTTGGAGGAGTTTTGGGGACGATCCAGGATGCTAGCTGGGCAAAAGGGAGCAAGAAGGATCGAAGCAGAAGATCTCTGCAGAAGTTTTCGGTCAGAGCACGGTGAACATCGGTCAAGGATGACGGATACGGAGCAGTATCGATCACCGGTATCGGTCAAGGGTGACCGACACAAACACAACGGATGGATTTCAGTCATATGTGTCGATCACTCCGGACCGATAGGGATCTATATCGATCACTGAAGACCGACGTAACTGACCGATACTGACCTGCCCGAACCTGTTTTTAATTACGCTTTTGTCATTACTCTAGGGCTTTCTTCTCTAAGCTATAAATAGCCTCCTTTTCCAGATTTTTGAGATGTCTTGTCAAAATACTGTTTTTAAGCATTTTCTTTAAGTTTGTATGACAAATCCTTTGCTTTGTTTAATATATTTGAGTTTTTGCTTTGATCTTTCTTTATTTTCTCTCTTAATCATGATTAACATCTTTGTCTTTTGTGATTTGGTGTTAAACATGAGTATAAGTGAGTAGTTATCTTAGAGTTTCTAGATGTGGTAGATTAGGGGAATTTAAGACTTGATTAGGGCTTGTTAAGTGCTTCAGTTTATGGGTTCCTCTCTATTAATCTGTTATTCATGCTAGATTAGTGTTGATCAAACTTGTCTAAGTTGTTAGCTTTCTCTTATGCCTACCAAGTGATTGATGAAATGCTGACCTTGTTTAATAGAGGATTTGCTGGCCTTGGCTGAAGAGATTGACTGTTTGAGGAGCATTTTGACTTTAATAGAGTTGTTTACTATTGCTTGCTTGATGTTTTAGCACTAATGAGAGTTAGTTCTTGTTAAGATGTTTAACAAAGGGCCATTCGCCAAGAGATTGGATCTAGCTCGCTTGATTGTGAACTCTATGTCTAGGAATCACTATTGCTTGCTTACTTGCTTGATAAATGTAGTTTGAAACAGCCTTAGTTACTGTCTGAAATTCTCCAAAATCAATAACCACATCTAGGAACTTGCCTTTCTCTTATTTGAATCTCGGATTTGCTCTGTTTTGCTCTGTTTTTCTCGGTTTTTCTTGCTTATAACTGCTTAGTTTGCTTTTGTTTTCACTTTCTTTGTTGATTGAATACCTTAGGTTGTTAGAACTGTTGCTTAGGCAACAAGAACTTTTCTCTGCTTGCTTGACTTAGAGATTTCACTTTTAGCTCTTCTGTTTTCAACTGTTTTCAATTGGATTGACATTAAAACATATTACAATTGACTAGTACAAGAATGGGTGATTGACAACAAGAGCCTAAAAAAACCTTGTATCACTCCACCAGTACAGAACAACAATTTTGAGATAAAGCCTGGATTTGTCTCTATGGTTCAGAACAGTAAATTCCATGGACTGGCTATGGAAGACCCTCTGGAGCATCTTGACAACTTTGAACAAGTTTGTGGAATGATAAAGATCAATGGGATCTCGGAAGATGCTTTCAAGCTACGACTCTTTCCATTTTCTCTTGGAGATAAGGCTAGGCACTGGGAGAAGACCCTTCGACATGGCACCATTACTTATTGGGCTGAATGTAAGAAGGCGGTCCTCTCAAAGTTTTTCTCGAGCACAAGAACAGCTAGGCTGCGAAGTGAGATTAGCGGATTCACTCAAAGACAGAATGAGACATTCAGTGAGGCTATGGAGAGATTCAAAGATTACACAATTCAGTTTCCTCACCACATCTCCAGTGAAGTGACTCTCTTGAGCACAATATACCGAGGAGCATAACCCAAGATCAGAATGTTGCTTGATACGACAAGCAAGGGTAACTTTCTTGGTCAAGAAGTGGAAGTGGGTATGGAGCTTATAGAGAACTTGGCTTTGAGTGATGGGAATTACACTGAAGATTATGACCGAGCACCTAGAGGTTCTGAGCTGGAGTCACACAAAAAAATCTCAAATCGCTCCATGAGAAGATAGACAAGCTAGTGCTTGCAAGTCAAAAGCATGTACACTTTGTGGGAGAAGCTTGATACTAGGATTTTTGCAATCAAGGTGAAGTACCAAAGCTCAAGCAACATATAGTTGTAGTATAGTATACAAGAGGTATCAATCCAACCTAGGAAGCAGGAAGAACACTATGAATGCAAGTGTAATGCAAATCTAAGCAGATCGGGAAAATGATTGGTAAAATCGAAGAAAACTAAATGCACTGACCAGATGAAATGCAAAAAAATTTTAAAATCCCTGGAAGAGGGTTAGATACCACTAGGAAAAAGTAGAAGATTAAAAATGCAAATCTAAAAAAAGCTAAAAATCGAGCACTCAATTGGGTAAAACAGATCGATCTAACAAATTAAAGAGAAATGACTTCTAATGAACAAGATGCAAGCTTTGAAACTAAAAGATGATTACTTGGGGTTTAAAAATTCTAAAAGAGGGCTCAGGATCGAGGGTCATATTCAGGAGTGTTCAAGGGTTAAGCTTTGGTTTGAAAACAAATAGATCTACTCATTGATGAGCTTTCCCTAAGCCTTGAAAGCAAAACAAGAGAAAACAAATAGATCTACTGATATATGAGCTTTCCCTAAGCCTTGAAAACAAAACAAGAACCATCCATGGCGTTTGGTATGATTCACTTCCTCAATTTCTTCTCCAAACCCATGGCATTTGGTGGAAAAAGAGATCAAAGAGCAAGAAAAACAGATTTCAATCTACGGCCTATCTAACCTCCTCTACAACCATGGCGTTTGGGAGAGGAAATATTAGCCTCTAGGATCTGGCTTTCTAGGATATCTGAATCCGGCCAGGGTAAGATAGCCTTGGAATCATAGAGATCTTTTCCAAGACTCTCTAGGCCTTAAGACCCCAAGATCCTAGAAGAGAAGGAATGAAGAACAAGAAAAACACAAAACTTTAACCCCTTAATATTGGAAGAAAAACTGCTTAATATTAAAAGATTCAAGTTCAAAATCAAAAGAAAAGCCTCGATGTTCAACAATGGCTAATCGCCTAAGATAAGAAGGAAGAACAGAAAAAGCAAAAGCAAAATGTAGATAATGAAAGTGATCACCGCCTCTTGCCTAAAATGGCCAAAAAGCTGGACTGGTCCCCGCGACTACGCTCTAAAAACGGTTAAAGTACCCGAGATCGATCTAGAGATCGATCAGTGCACTCGATCGTCTTCAGGGATCGCCTTCTGCTGCTCGATTTGCAAGTTGATCTGGTTGGATGGATCGAGTACTTCGTCCGATCTTCTACTCGAACTTTGGATGATCGAGTCATAGTCTCGATCCGGCTCTCGTTCTGCATGGCGTCATTTACGTCCGTACTCCAGATCGATCACCTCTCTCGATCTTGGTCTCGATCTGTCCTCCTGAATCGACTTGGGTTACTCGATCTTCTGGTCGATAGATCGACCTGTCTTGCTCGATCCGCTATATCGATCTTGGGTCCTTCACATGCAAGGTTGAACTTTCCAAGTGTCCACAAGCTTCTAGCTGATCCTCCTCACGTCCGCATAACCTCCACAACTCCAAAGTACTCCAAACAACCTGATAATAATGCAAAAGTGCAAAAAATATGCAAAATGCAAATGCAAATGGACGTATGACCTAAAATGCAACAAATAGAACAAACTAGCCTATAATGCAAGATGAATGCATGAAAAACTATCCTAAATGCATGCAAAATATACAAAATATATGGTAATATCAACTCCCCCAAACTTGCCTTTTGCTTGCCCTCAAGCAAACAAAATTCAAGAAAGGAAGACAGGTTTGAAAGAGGAAGCTCAAAACGAAAGATGTCAATGGAAAAACCGATTCAACGCCCAAGTTATAAGTTCTAAGATGCAAAAAGGTTGTTCTACTTTAAAAGCTTTAGCCATACTCATCAAAGCAAACAAATGAACTCTAGCTTAGCCTACACAAGCATTCAAATCAACCAACTCCTTAACATTCAGTAAGCGATAACCAATGGATCAAGTTTGTGCACATCAAGCGAAAGCATTTGGTCAAGGGACATGGTCATGAGATGAAAATGATCTCATTCAAATTGGGGTTTAAAAATTCAGGGGATCACTCAATGAAAGAATCCTATCCTTGGCAAAATGCTAAAGGTAAAGGCACACTTATGCATGCAAGTTAAAGCTCCCTTCTATCCATTTTGCCCAAGATGATCCTAAAAACTTCTAAAACCCAAAGTTAACCCTTAAATCTACCCTTTCCCAAAGCGCTTGATCATCTTCATTCTTCACAATGGGGGAAACTCCTTTTTACTTTGCCGTGTGGTTGACTTCTTCTTTTTGAACCTTGCTCTTCCTTGTTGTATGTTTCACGTCGCTTTCTTCACCTTTGGTGGATGGCTCGGTCTGATTTTTCTTCTTTTTGAATGACCTTTGTAAGCTTTATTGCTGCTGGCACCTTTCTAATAAACCACTAAGAGCACTCTTTTCTATTTTACTTAACCACAATTTACGTGTTCCCCCTTTTCTACTAATCCCATAGTTCTTTTTCTTTTAAAACCATATAAACAAGAAACCCTTAAACCACTCAAATAACCCCTTTCCCAAACTCCTAATCTTATACCAAGTACAAAATGCAAGCTGGTGTCTACAAGGGAGCTTTTCCTTGCCAGCCCTATTCCTAACACTTTTTGCTAAGATAGGATAAAAAATAATGCAATGAAAGGCCTCACTACTCACGCAAAAGTGTTTAGGTTTGAAAGAAGGTTTGGTTTAGGGCGTGGTTAACTGTCCCTTTATGATGAGGATCAGCTACTTGGATTAACAAGAGTGGTAAAAAAGGAAGAAGATAATCCAAGTATGTATATGGGTAAGCCATGCAATCGCTTTCAATGCACAAACAAGATAATTCAATGTCAATATTAAGGTTCTACTAAGATGGAGTTGGCATCAAATCAAAGCGAGTTTCAACATAAGACTAGAGTATCAAATGCAAGTAATCAAAGTATGGCGCAGCCTTAACTTCAAACTCACTAGATGCAATCAAACAACAAACAACCAAGGCATTAAAAACAATTCAAACATTGACAACTTAACAAGTGTTTATCATTTACTCCCTATGCAAATGCAGCAACCTAAATGAATTTTAAAAATTCTAGACTCAATCCTACAATATGTAACAATGCAAGTGCAACTACATGAATTTTTTTTTGAAATTTTTTAAAAACTTTTATCATTTTTTGGTGTTTTCTATGCCTTATGATGCAATGCAAGACTCAAGGGATGATAACAGAAAATAAGATCAAAGAAAACATGTCAAACACACCACACACTCCCCCAAACTTGAATGACACCGTCTCGCTGGCAAACAAAGCTCAAGAGGAGTCAAAACACAAACAAAAATTGAATGATGCGTGGTATATACAAGGGTTTGGTTGTTGGTAACTTGGAGCTAGGCTCGACTAGAGCTTGAGGATGCTCCAGACTTCCTGCTCTTGCTAGGAGGGTCTTGAGTGACCGCTTTGCCTTTCTCCTTGCTTGCTCCTTCGTGTAGAGAGTGGTGTGCAGCTTGCTCGTTCCCTTGGGGCTCACGGATCACTATCCCACCAGTAGACCTCCTTCTCTTCTCGGGTTGTTCAACCTCTTCGCTTGAAGATGCCTCAGATGGTTTCTTATTCAAGTCCTTGATCTTCTTGGCGAGCTTTTTAATCATCTTGCTCTGCCATCTGTTGATCTTGCGCTGCATCTCGACGACTGAAGCAAGGAACTTCTCGGTTTTGGTTCTTGGCTCAAAGTCAAGCGTGGGAAGAATGAAACTCTCGGGCATCTCAGCATTGGATGTAGGGGACTCTGAACGGGGGCGAGCAAGTCGTGGAGGTGCGGCTGTGGCTCCTAGAGGTGCATAGCATTCGTCAACACTTGGCAGTAACTCCATATTGCCAACACCTAGCAGCTCCGTTTCTACCTTGTTTGGCAAGATGCATACTCCCTTCTCATTCTCACGATCAATGTACAGGTAAGCAAAGAATCCCTCAGCTGGCGTGCGTCCCAAGCTATCCGTGTTTCTCATGTAAACCTCATCCATATAGGCTCTATCCGCGCAAGGAACGATATCAGGAAGAGGTACACCAGCTTGAACAAACAGCGGTGTAAGGAAAGGTCCTATAAGCACCGAGCATGCCTTTCATCTCATAGCCCATGCCATGTACTTCAGCAAAGAGGAGGCCAGAATGCATCCGTAATTCACATCATCCCCAAGCTCGTCCTCCATCGGCTCGTCGTTCTCCTTAGGATCACACAGCAGATGCTTAACGCCTTCGAACAAGAAACACAGCTCATTCTTGGTGACTGTAGGAGCCACAGACCGTCCACCGAAGGTATTGGCGATGAGTTTGAGCGTGTATCTCAAGACAGGACTGCAGACTCTCTTGATCTTCGCCGTGTTTGGCTTGTAATCATCGTTGCTTATCAGATTCCATAAGTCGTTGGCTTGGGTGAAGGCAGAAAACTCAACTTGCTTGGCGTAAGCCTTCAGACCATAGGCTTGGCAAAGCTCTTGGATGGGGAGATGGTAGGCTTGTTTCCTGATCTTGAAGGTGAGGTGACCTTGAGAAGGACTGGGGAGGCTCGGATTCTTGTAGGTGAACTCCAAAGTAGCCAAGAAGTCCAAGATTGCCTCGGGATAGGTCGGGCAATCCATTCTTGATAAGCATCGGAGCCAATGTTCTTGAGAAGCTGATCGAAGTCTCCCAAAATCCCCATCTTAGTCAAAAGATGCCTACTCGCGAACTTTGTGGGATCGAACCTAAGGCTTTCCAGCTGTTTCTTGGCTTGCTTTTCCTCTTTTGTCCACCTGACCCTCTCTTGAACCACTTCTTGAGCTTCTCCTTTTTGGGCTGTCTCTTCTCTCGTTCTCTTTGGAGCCATGGTACCTGAAACACGATTCTCAAGCAAGAGAATGAGTAAAGGCGGCGAATGTTGAGAGAAAGACAAGGTAGAAGGAAAAACTTTTTAACAATTACCCTAGATTTTTGAGGAATTTATAAAAGTATTAGCTAGATAATAGAGAAGAAAACCTAGAGATAGGATTAAATCAAGAAGTTTTCCTAATATCTAGCTATTTTTAAAGATTTGTTAAACTCCCTAACAACTAACCATCAACCAAAGCAAATAAAAGGAAATTTTCTAAAAAATTTTAAACAACGAACCGAAAATACCTTTGCAAAGATTGAAAGCAGATGTTGTTAGCCTTTAGGAAAAGAAAATCACACTCTCTCTTGCCTTAGAAAACTCGAAATACAAATGAGAGAGAGTGTGTGGTTTCATGGAAATATAAAGGCTAACAAAGAATGAAAAACCATTGTCAAAACTAGTGGTTTCTGACAAAAGTGTGGTCAAGACACATCTTTCATGGTCAAAGATTCTTGCGTTGACCACAATTCAAATTTAAAAACAGGAGGGAAAGAAGAAAAGAGGGAAAGAATTCACTTACCTCGGCACGAGATCGAGTCCATTTGGTCGATCTAGGAATCCATCTCATGCCTGTGTTGAGTAGGATCGAGAGGTTTGATCGATCAGGGACTCGATTCAGATTGCATCGAGTCTTAGATCGATTGTGCCCTTTCGTTCCATGATTTTTGGTCATTCAGGCTATGCTTCTTGAAATAGTCATAGACTACATAGTCTATCATTCAATTGTGGGTCGTTTGGGCTTAGATCGAGTGGCAGATCGAGTAGACTAATCGATCTAACCTTGAGAATCGAGTGAGGTCAGTCGATCCACACCTCGTTTGCATTTCAAGCTAAACGTATGGGTGGTTTATCCTCTCATGATCGACTGACTCACTCGATTGTCTACTCGATCTCGTCTAGATCGACTGACTCCTCTCGATTCACTAGCTCGATCTAGTAAAGATCAAGCCAGGATAAGTCGATCTAGCACTCGATCTCTAGCCTATACTTAGCCATTCTTGCCTATTTTGACTCCAAGATCATGATCTCCATTCACCTATCCTTTCATCTACACACTTAAACATAAGAAGCATAAAACTGAAATGGAAAGAAAGCAAAAATATGTACAAGATAGACATGGGAATGTCTCCCAAGTGCGCTTTCTTTAACGTCTCTAGCTAGACTTTACTTGGTTTAGTCCTGAGGTGGGTCTTGGAGGAGCATTGTAGTGTCCTCCTTGCTGTATTCACTTGCCAAGTAGGGCTTAACCCTGTGTCCATTGACCGTGAAAACATTACCGCTCTTGCCAACCAATGTAACCTCTCCATAGGGCAGAACCACTTTGATCTCAAACGGTCCACACAACCTTGATTTGAGCTTGCCTGGGAACAGCTTCAACCTCGAGTTGTAGAGTAGCACCAGACTGCCTTCTCTTAACTCCTTGTGAACCAGCTTCTTGTCATGAACCGCCTTGGTCCTTTCCTTGTAGATCTTAGCACTCTCGTAAGCTTCTAGCCGTAGCTCATCTTACTCATGGAGTTGAATAAACCGCTTCTCCTGTGCCGTCTTGAGACTGAAGTTCAACTGCTTCACTGCCCAAAGTGCTCTATGCTCCAACTCAACAGGAAGATGACATGCCTTGCCGTATAGAAGAGTGAAGGGAGTGGTACCTATAGGAGTTTTGAAGGTGGTCCGGTAAGCCCATAGAGCATCAATCTTTTCGAGTTGCTCTTACTGTCCTCTCTAAGATAGCTTTCATCTGTCGGTTAGAGACCTCTACTTGCCCACTAGTTTGTGGGTGATAAGGTGTTGATACCTTGTGCTTCACTCCATACTTCTTCAAGAGACTTTCAAACACCTTGTTGATAAAGTGGCTTCCACCGTCGCTGATCACTACTTTTGGTACTCCAAACCGTGGGACGATGATGGTCTTGAAGAGCTTGATCACCACTTTTGCATCATTGGTTGGGGAAGCTATAGCCTCAACCCACTCAGACATGTAATCAACAGCCACCATGATGAATTTGTTGCCATAAGAAGATGGGAACGGTCCCATGAAATCTATCCCACAGGAGTCAAAAACATCAACTTCAAAGATTGGCACCTGAGGCATCTCGTTTCTCTTTGTGATGTTTCCAGCTCTTTGACATGCTTCTCAAGACTTGACAAACTCATGAGCATCCTTGAATAACGATGGCCACCAAAACCCGGCTTGTAACACTTTCATGGCAGTCTTGAAAGAAGCGAAATGACCTCCATAAGATGAGCCGTGACAATGTAGAAGGATGTCCTGTGCTTCCTCTCTTGAAACACATCTTCTATACAAGCTGTCTACTCCCCTCTTGTACAAGTAAGGCTCGTCCCAAAAGTAATGAGAGATGTCTCTCATGAACTTCTTCTTGTGATAATGATCAAGGTGAGTAGGTTCCTCTCCACAAGCCAAGAAGTTCACTATATCATCATACCAAGGCAGGTTCTCTTCTCTCAAAGCCAAAACGTCTTCAAACTGATCCTCTAGCCGTGTGCATACAACCGTGTTGATCATCATGAGCTGATCTTCACGAAGTGAATCATCTAAGGGTAAGGCTTCATTAACTCTCATCCTAGAAAGATGATCAGCGACACCATTCTCTATCCCATTCTTGTCTTTTATCTCCATATCAAACTCTTGTAGAAGGAGAATCCACCTTAAGAGCCTCGGCTTAGTATCCTTCTTTGAGTAGATGTACCTCAACGCTGCGTGTGTATACCACAACCTTAGAGCCTACAAAATATGACCTGAACTTCTCAAAAGCAAACACCACGGCCAGCAGCTCCTTCTCGGTTGTAGCATATCCCACTTGCGTGTCATCCAAGGTACGGCTGGCGTAGTAGATAACATGCAACCTCTTGTCTTTCCTCTGACCAAGAACAGCACCCACGGCGTAGTCATTCGCGTCGCACATGATCTCGAAGGGTAAGCTCCAATCTGGTGCTTGTACTATAGGTGCCGTGAAAGAGCTTCTTTGATGGTCTTGAAAGCGTGAAGACACTCATCTTCAAACACGAACTCAGCTTCTTTGCACAACAGCCATGTAAGAGGGCGAGCTATCTTGGAGAAATCCTTAATGAATCTCTTGTAGAAGCCGGCGTGACCTAGGAAACTCCTTATACCCTTCACATTAGCCGGCGGCTCAAGACTCATCATGACCTCAATCTTCATTTTGTCAACCTCTATTCCATGCTCCGATATCTTGTGACCGAGGACACTTCTCCCAGTTAAGCACCAGGTTTGTCTCCTCAAATCGCTTGAGTACCTTGCAAAGATTCAACAAACAAGCAGAAATAGAAGCACCATATACAGAGAAGTCATCCATAAAGACTTCTAGCATCTCCTCTATAAGATCAGAGAAGATAGACATCATGCACCGCTGGAATGTTGCTGGTGTATTACACAACCCAAATGGAATCATTCGATATGCGAAGGTACCATAAGGGCATGTAAAAGTCATCTTCTCTTGATCGTTAGGATGGATTGGTATTTGAAAGAAACCACTATAACCATCAAGAAAGCAATAGTATGGATGATTAGCAAGTCTCTCAAGCATCTGATCAATAAAAGGAAGAGGAAAATGATCATTTCTAGTAGCTGAATTGAGCTTCCTATAGTCTACACACATTCGGTGACCAGTTATGGTTCTAGTAGGAATCAATTCATCTTTCTCATTCCTAATGACTGTGATCCCCCCCTTCTTAGGCATACTCATTAGATAGTTTTTCATGCATTTGTATCATGTTTTAGGTTAGATTGCATCACTTAGGGTCCTAGAGCATTCTTGCATCAGCATGTGCATTTTCTCGGCATTTTGCATCCATTCCAGGTTGTTTCTGGTTGCTTTGGAGTCATGGAGGTTCGTGGAGGTGTGGAGGCCGATGTAGCAGTTCATGGGAGCTCGGGAATGTGCTAAGGACCAGTGATCGAGGAGTAGATCGAGCATGACCGGTCGATCTAGGGGTTGATCGACCAGAAGATCGAGCCAACTAAGCGATCCAAGGATAATGATCGAGACGGAGATCGAGTGAAGCAATCGATCAATCGGTACGGACGTAAATGACGCCATGCAGAGCGAGAGCCAGATCGAGTACACCACTCGATCCACCCGAAGATCGATACCGAGATCGGATCCAACACTCGATTCACCGATGAAGATCGAGACCCGGATCGAGCCGAAGACACGATGTCCGGATATGATCGAGAGAACAACTCGATCCAATGGTCGATCTCTGTCCTTTCAACCGTTTTTGGCTGTTAGCGAAGGGGGGACCATTGGATTGTTTGGACATTTTAGGCAAGGCGGCGACGCCCTTTTTCGATAACTTTTAGATTTCTTATCTTTTCGTTCATGTTTTCTCTCTCGTTTTTTCGCAAGAACACCATTGTTGAACCAGTTTTCTTTTGAAGCTTTTGTATTCGAATCCTTATCGTTTGATCTAGTCTTTCTTTCATGTTTATCGTTTCATTTCTTCTGCTTTTCTTGATTTACTTTATGAGTAGTGAGTAGTTTACCTTGGGTTCGGGGTTGAGAGGATTGAAGGGTAGAAAAGGTTCGATCTTGGTTTGTTTTCTAAACGTTTTTAAGGCTATCTCTTCTAAGGTGTTGAAAGCTTAATGCTTGAAGACTCTCACGCCAAGAGCTTCATGATCCGAGAGGTCCCTTACCTTGACAGGATCCAGGGGCCTCGGAAGATCACACCTTAGAGACTAGTTACCCTTTCCCAAAAGCCATGGAAGTTTGGGGGACTAGTTAAGCCATTACTCGAAATCTGTTTTCCTTGCCTTTCAACCTCTTTTTCCACCAAAAGCCATGGGTTTGGAAGAGAGGATGAAAGAGTGATCGATACCAAAAGCCACAGATAGATCTTGTTTTGTTTTCGAGGCTTAGAGATCCTCACCAAGTGAGTCGATCTAAAGTTTCAAACCCAAGATCGATCCTTGAAACCCTTTATATGAATCTCAACCCTAAAGCCCTTTCTCTTAGCATATTTACGTCTCATTTCATCTTTAGCTAGTTACCTGACAGAATCCTGGTCTTTAGATTCATTGTTCTTACAGTTTTAGACGAGATCGATCGTTTCTGCTCGTTCTAGTGGTCGATCTTGTGGTCGATCCACTAGTCGAATTTTAACAATTCAAAACTCTTCCCTTTAATTTGTCTGTTTGTTTCTCGTGGTAACTGCTTCCTTTCTAGTATTTTTAAAATAGGTTGCGCTCTGTTTAAGTCGCTGCATTTAGTTTTTAGAATATTTCCCATAAATTGTCTTATTTTCTTAGATTTGTCTTAGACCTTACATTCTCTGTTGATTCTCAATCATCTAGAAGTGGATTGACACTCTCCTGCTTGCTTTACTACAACATTGCGTGCACTAGAGTTTTGATAGCCTCTCTGCTGCATTAGAGCATAAGAAATCAGTATATCACTGTCTCTTCTCACTTTCTCTTGGGGGCCATTGCGCCTGAAACAAAGTTCTCAGGCAAAGCTATGAGCAAATATGCGATATGTTGAGAGAAAGAGAGAAGCAAAGAAGAAAGACGATAGCTAATACCCTAGAATTTTGGGGAATTTATAAAAATTATAGCAAAATCATAGAGAATCAAATCTAGAGATACTAGAAAATCCAGAATTTTTCCTGTTATTAAGCTAAATTTAAAAATTCAAAACCGCCGAGCATCTAATACAATCAATTGCGAAATAAAAGGAGATTTTCCTAAAGATTTTCTCAAATAATCCGAAAATACCTTTGCAAGGATTGTTAAGAATGCTTGTTGGTCTTTGAAAAATAAATATCTCACACTCTCTTTACTCAGAAGCTCGAGAAAACAAGAATGAGAGAGTGTGAAGGTGGTTGAAAATATTTAAAGACCAACAAAACAAAACCTTGGGCAAGAGAAATGGTTTTCAGACAAAAGTCTTGGTCAAGGCATATCTTTCATGGTCAAAGATGCTTGCCTTGACCAAGTTTTGAATTTAAAAACTGGAGGGAAAATAATAAAGGAGGGAAAGAAAATGTTACCTCGGCACGAGATCGAGTCCCTTAGGTCGATCTAGGACTCGATCTCATGCCCATAATGGCTTGGATCGAGAGGGTTACTCGATTTAGGACACGATTCGATATGAATCGAGTCGTGGACCGATTGGCTCTATCGTTCCTTGAGTTTTTAAAATTGCAACTAAGTCCTCGTGATCGAGCCATGCTATCGATTCAGGGGTCGATTCAGCTTGGATCGAGTGGTGGATCGAGTTGACTAATCGATCTGTCTATGAGGGAATTTCCCGAGAGAAAATAGATCGGTCGATCCATTTTTGGATCGATCGATCTAAACTCCAAGAAATTCCCGAGACATTTTAGATCGAGTTCGTTACTCGATCTGTCTACTCGATCTCGTCTAGATCGACTGGCTCCTCTCGATTCACCAGCTCGATCTAGCAAATATCGAGCCAGGACGAGTCGATCTAGCACTCGATCTCTAGCTTATACTCGCCCCCTTCTTACTCCTTTTTGAACTCAGATCATGTCCTGCGTCCCTCATACTTGTTCCTACACACTCATAAGACAAAAACATAAAACTGGAAAAGAAAATAAAGTAAAAATATGTACAGGATAGATATGGGAATGCCTCCCAAGTGCGCTTTCTTTAACGTCTTTAGCTAGACTTTACTTGGTTTAGGCAGATGGTGGGTCTTGGAGAAGCATTGAGGTGCTCTCCTTGTCAAATGCACTCGCCATGTATGGCTTAACTCTGTGCCCGTTCACTGTAAATGCATTCCCACTCTTGCCCACCAATGTCAAAGCTCTGTAAGGTAATACTTCCTTGATTTCATACAGACCACTCCAGCGTGACTTCAGCTTTCCTGGAAAGAGCTTGAGCCTCGAGTTGTAAAGCATCACCAAACTCCCTTCCTTAAGCTCCTTAGGCACCAGTTTCTTGTCATGAGCAGCCTTGGTACGCTCCTTGTAGATCCTAGCGCTTTCATAAGCGTCCAGCCTTAGCTCATCAAGCTCGTGCAACTGGATCAAACGCTTCTCCTGAGCCATCAGATCAATATTCAGTCGCTTCACAGCCCACAACGCCCTATGTTCCAACTCAACAGGAAGATGACACCCTTTACCGTAGAAAAGGGTGAAAGGAGTGGTACCAATAGGCGTTTTGAAAGCAGTCCGGTACGCCCACAAAGCGTCATCCAACTTCACTGCTCAATCATTCCGAGTAGTCCCAACTGTTCTCTTGAGTATCGCCTTGATCTGACGGTTAGAGACCTCCACTTGGCCACTCGTTTGAGGATGGTAAGGCGTGGCTACCTTATGCTTCACGCCATACTTCTTTAACAGATTTTCAAACAGCTTGTTGATGAAATGGCTCCCTCCGTCGCTTATCACCACCTTGGGAACCCCAAACCTCGGGAAAATAATGCTCTTAAAGAGCTTGATCACCACCTTAGAGTCGTTTGTTGGGGAAGCAATGGCCTCAACCCACTTAGAGACGTAGTCAACAGCCACTAGTATGAACTTGTTGCCGTATGATGAAGGAAATGGCCCCATGAAGTCTATGCCCCACGCGTCAAAGACGTCTACTTCAAATATGGGAACTTGAGGCATCTCATTCCTTTTAGTGATATTCCCTGCTTCATTCAAAACCACCACTATGGTCTTACAAGCCGGCTTCTGGTGGCCGTCCATCTTCAAAGACACCCATAAGTTCGTGATAAGCTGCGAGGCATGAAAAATGATGTCTCTCGCTTCCTCCTTTGTCACGCATCTTCTGTACAGGTTATCCACTCCCCTCTTGTATAAATAGGGGTCATCCCAATAGAAGTGGCTCACGTCTCTCATGAACTTCTTCCTATGGTAGTTGTCAAGATGCGACAGCCTTCCCCACATGCCAAGTAGTTCACAATATCCGCGTACCAAGGGAGATCCTCCTCTTTGATGCTTAGAACTTCCTCAAACTGCCCCTCTAAGGTCCCACAAACAGCCGTAGTGATTGCCATGAGTTGTTCCTCGGGGAGAGAATCGTCTAAAGGAAGAAACTCGTTGATCCTTAACCGAGAGAGATGGTCAGCAACGCCGTTCTCTATCCCTTTCTTGTCCTTGATTTCCATGTCAAATTTTGAAGCAAGAGGATCCATCTCAAAACCCTCGGCTTAGTGTCCTTCTTGGAATAGATATAGCGCAAAGCCGCGTGTTCCGTGTAAACTATGGTCTTGGAACCCACGAGGTAAGCCCTGAACTTCTCAAAGGCGAATACAACCCCCAATAGCTCCTTCTCAGTAGTGGTGTACCTCGTTTGCGTGTCATCCAAGGCTCTTGAAGCATAGTATATCACGTGCAGCTTCTTATCCTTCCTTTGGCCTAGAACGGCTCCCACGGCATAGTCACTAGCATCGCACATAATCTCGAAAGGTAGAGTCCAGTCTGGTGCTTGCACTATAGGCGCGGATACTAGGGCCTCCTTGATTGTCACGAAAGCTTGCAAACACTCTTCATCAAAGACGAATTCAGCCTCCTTGCACAACAGCCGAGTGAGAGGGCGTGCAATCTTAGAGAAGTCTTTAATGAAGCGCCTGTAGAAGCCGGCGTGTCCCAAGAAGCTTCTCACCCATTTTACGTTAACTGGCGGCTCAAGGCTTGTCATCACATCAATCTTATGTCCAAGCACAATCCCCTCCTTAACTATGAAGTGGCATTTTTCCCAATTAAGCACCAAGTTTGTCTCCTCACAACATTTTAGTACCCTGCAAAGGTTCAACAAACACGCAGAAAAGGACGCACCATAGACCGAGAAGGCATTCATAAACACCTCTACCATCTCTTCTATTAGATCAGAGAAGATCGACATCATACACCGCTGAAATGTAGTCGGTGCGTTACACAACCCGAATGGCATCCTTCGATACGCGAAGGTGCCATAAGGGCATGTAAAGGTCGTCTTCTCCTGATCATTGGGATGGATTGGTATTTGGAAAAATCCACTATATCCATCAAGAAAGCAATAGTAGGGGTGATTAGCAAGTCTTTCAAGCATTTGATCAATAAAAGGCAAGGGAAAATGATCCTTTCTAGTAGCAAGATTAAGCTTCCTAAAATCAATACACATACGGTGTCCAGTAATAGTCCTAGTAGGTATAAGCTCATCCTTGTCATTCTTAATGACCGTGATCCCTCCCTTCTTAGACACCACGTGTACGGGAGAAACCCACGTGCTGTCACTTATGGGATAGATCACGTCAGCCTCTTAAAGCTTAAGAATCTCTTTCTTAACAACCTCTTTCAAATTTGGATTCACACGCCTTTGATGTTCTATAGAAGAGGCATTATCATTATCCAAGTGAATCCTATGAGTGCAAAGCATTGGTGAAAGGCCCTTGATGTCACTTAAAGAGTACCCAATGGCCTTCCTATACTTCCTCAACTCAGTTAAGAGCGATTGCAACTCATCATCACTCAAGTTTTCATTCACAATCACAGGATAAGTTTTGTTAAGCCCTAAGAAAGCATACCTTAGCCCTTTTGGGAGCTCCTTAAGGTCCACCTTGGGGACTAACAGCTCGCTCCAATCATCCTCGTGGCTGCTGCTGTTGTTCTCCCTCTTAGATCCTTCTTTAGAACCTGAGACATGGCCCTTGAAGCTGCTTTCTCCAACCGCTATCCCTTCTGAAATCGAGTCGTCAGGTCGATCTTGCTCTTAATGTCGTCTAGATCGAGCAGTTTCGCTCGATTCACTCACTCGATTTAATGTGGATCGAGTGAGGGATCAAGACGCTGACTCGATCTCCAGATTAGACCCCAAACTGATCAGAAGGCCTTTCTCGATCTCGGACTTGATTGTTTTCCTGGATCGACCACCTTGCTCGATCTGACTGTCGATTGCTGCACCGGATCGAGTTGTGCTCTCGATTGTCTTGTTGATTTGACCCCTGGATCGAGTAATGTCATCGATCTCGGAGTCGATCTCTAGGCAAACGCCTACATCTTCAAGTACAACCTTCCTCGAATCAAGCAAGTTGACGTACTCCTGAGTCCTCTGATTCACATAACCAAACTCTCCTGGCTCCTTAGTCAGTGCCAGCTTCAAATAATCTTCCTGAGCCAGCTCTTCCAGCAAATCATCCGCTAAAGCATCGACAACTCAATGTAGAAAGCTTGCCCTTCTATCGTAGGCTTCTTCAAAACCTCATTGATATCGAAGCCTAGCCTTATATCTTTACCCAAGTGCAAGGCAATCTTCCCGTTCTTGACGTCTATTATGGCTCCGCCGGTGGCTAAGAAAGGTCTACCGAGAATGAGTGGATCCTTTGGTTCTTCATCCATTTCCAACACAACGAAGTGTGTAGGCACGTTCACTCCACTGATCTTCACTGGCAAGTCCTCAAGCAATCCCACGGGTAACCTCACACTACTGTCAGCTAGTACCAACGAGATTCTACAATCCTTGAAACGGGTAAAACCAAGCATCTTGGCCACGGAATGAGGCATCAGATTTATGCTAGCTCCGAGATCACAAAGGCAACTCTTGAACTCCAAAGGACCTAAAGCGCAAGGTATAGTGAAGCTTCCAGGGTCTCCCAACTTCTTAGGGACTATTTCCTTGTGTATCACAGCACTACACTCCTCATTTAGAACAAGCACTTCCTTGCTTTCCTTATTCTTCTTCACGAGAGTTTCTTTGAAGAATTTGGCGCATTTAGGCATTATTGCAAGGCAATCCACGAGAGGTAGCTTGATCTCTACGTCCTTAAGATGCTTCTCAAACAAGACTCTATGCTTCTCTATGAGTTGCTTCTTGAAACGGCCAGGAAAAGGTAGCTTAGGTACATACGGTGGAGGTACATAAGCATCCTTCTCCTTAGTAGTTTGCTCTGCTTTCTTCTCAACAACCGCTTTGACTCCTCTTCTCGGCCCTTGAATCCAGACATTGTCAAAGTTGATCTCATCATCTGCTGAAAGCTTACCCTCCCCCTCTTGAATTACCACGTCCTCGTTGTTCTTGGGAGTAACCGTAGGTGCAAGCTCTTTTCCGCTTCTTAACGTGATGGCGTTTGCATATTCCTTGGGGTTCTGCTCACACTTGCCCGGTAGGCTATTCTGACCACTTGTACTCGCCTTTCCATTCTCTAGCTGCTTGATCTTGTTGTTTAAGTTGGTGATCTGAGTAGAGAAGTCAGTGAGAGAAGAGTCTAAACGAGTGTTCATCTCGGCAAACTTCTGGTTTGTAGAGGGTTTCCCTTGAATCAATTGTTGAAACATAGCTTGGACAGGATCAAATTGTTGTTGCGTCGGTTGTTGCTGTTAAGGTACAAAGCCCGGAGGGTACATTGGCGTATAACCCTTGTTTCCTTGCTGTTGTCCTTGGAATTTGTTCTGCCCTTGCCCTTGGAAGCCACCACTCGGCTGAAAGCCTTTGTTGTAAGGTACGAAAGGCTTTGCTTGCTGAGCAGGGTACACTTGATCCTTAGGGTTTGCTACATTGGTGCTGCGGTATGAGAGATTGTTGTTCTGGTTGTATCCTTGTGAATAGCCTTGAGGTTTGTAGTTGTTTTGACCCGCCACCCAATTGGCTTCTTTGTGGCTCAACTCAAGCTCCTCTTGGCTCTCATCCGCTTCACCTACAAAGTGAACATGCTTCTCATTTGCTAAAACCAACTTGTCAATCTTCTCGTGTAATGATTTCAACTCTTTCTTGTGAGACTCTAGCTCAGAACCTCGCGGTGCACGGTCATAATCTTCAGCATAGTTGCCGTCACTTAGTGCTAAGTTCTCAATCAGCTCCATGCCTTCTTCTACCTCTTGACCAAGGAAGTTTCCCTTACTAGCTGTGTCAAGCAACAAGCGAATCTTTGGTGAAGCTCCTCGGTAGATAGTGCTTAGAAGAGTCTCTTCGCTGAATCCATGGTGAGGGCATTGGATAGTATAGTCCTTGAACCGTTCCATGGCTTTATTGAATGTCTCGTTGTTCCTTTGCATGAAGCCGCTGATCTCGCTTCTAAGCCTTTCCGTTCTGGTGCTAGAGAAGAACTTTGAGAGGAAAGCCTTCTTACAATCGGCCCATGTGGTGATGGTGCCTTGAGGAAGTGTTTTCTCCCAGTGCCTAGCCTTGTCTCCAAGAGAGAATGGAAAGAGACGTAGCTTGAAAGCATCTTCGGATATGCCGTTTATCTTGATCATACCACATACTTGTTCGAAGTTATCAAGGTGTTCCAAGGGGTCTTCCATTGCTAGACCATGAAACTTATTGTTTTGCACCATTGAGATGAAACCCGGCTTAATCTCGAAGTTGTTGTTTTGTACAGGAGGAGTGATCCCAAACCTATTGTGATGTGTATTGGAAGCATCTCCGGCTCCTATGATCCTTGGGGTTCTAGCCGCGTGTTGGGGGTTTCCATTACCCCTTCCCACTGCCCCGTGAGCTGGAGGAGGTCCCTCTGGATGCTCGTGTTCAGCCATAGCTTCGAAGTCAACCAAACCGTGCTGAACAATCTCCTCAAAAGCTCTAGCTTGTTCTCGTACTCTTCTTTGCCGTGAATGACCAAGTTGATGAATGTTGTCCAAGGGTTGAAGTAGATTGTTGTCTCCCCTTGAACGAAGATTCATGTACCTGAAAGACACACGTTTGAGAGGAGTGAAATTAGTAACTTAAACAAAGTAGAGCTTAGTCTTTACTAAGCCCCAAATCTCTATGCTTTTTAACACTCCTAGAACGGCAACGGCGCCATTTGATAACAAGATTTTTCTTATGTGTGAAGCTATGCAACAGGAGATTATCAAAACTCAAGCAGCATACAGTTGTAGCACAATGCAAGAGGAATCAATCCAATCCTAGAAGCTAGAAAGTGCAAAAAGAATGCAAGGGTAGTGTAAAGCTAAGCAAATGATAAGCGATTTTGTGAAAATCCTAAAAACTAGATGCAGCAGTAAAATTGAATGCAAAACTATATTAAAAATACCAGAGATGATTAAACTACCACTAGGAACAAACATAATGATTAAAATGCAAAGCTATGAATTTATAAAAATCGACTAGTGGATCGACCACGGGATCGACCACTAGATCGAGCAGTTTGGATCGATCTCATCTAAAAGTGCAAGTGCAATGAAACTAACGCCCAGGATGCTACGAATTTCAAGCGAATGATTAACGAAGATGTAAGAATGCTAAGAAAGAAGGGTCTAGGGTTGAGATTCATGTTTAGGGGTTTCAAAGGTTCAAGCTTGGTTTGAAAACTCTAAATCTATTCACTTTGTGAGGTTCTCTAAGCCTTGAAAACAAAACAAGACCCATTCATGGCGTGTGGTATGGATCACTCTCTCATTCTCTCTTCCAGACCCATGGCATTTGGCGGAAAAAGAGATTGAGAGGCAAGGAAAACAGATTTCAACCACGCCGCTTAACTAGTCCTCTAAACTACCATGGCGTTTGGGAAAGACTAACTAGCCTCTAAGATGTGATTTTCAGAGATCTCTGGATCCTGTCAAGGTAAGAGCTCTTTCTGATCATAAAGATCTTGGCGTGAGACTCTTTAAGCCATAGGAACTCAACATCTTAGAAGAAAAAGCTATTAAGAACGAGAAAACAACAAACTTGAAAACCCTTTAGACCCCGTGAATCCTCTCAACCCCGAAACCCAAATGAAACTACTTGCTACACATGGAAATAACTGAAATAAGCATGAAAGATGAAACGATAAACATAAAAGACGATTACTTAAAGCTTAAACGGTTCAAAAGATTCAAGAACAAAAGCTCTAAGGTCTAACAATGGCGTATCACCTCTAAACCCCAGAGAAAGAGCATAAAAAGATAAGAATGAAAAAGTCTGTGGGAAAAGATCATCGCCGCCTTCCCAAAATGGGCCAAACAGCTCGATGGTCCCCCCCTCGCTAGCGGCCAAAAACGGTTGAAAGGACTGAGATCGACCTCGAGATCGAGCATGCTGCTCGATCATCTTCGGACATCGTGTCTTCAACTTGATCTGTGTCTCGATCTTCTCCGGTGGATCGAGTGTTGCATCCGATCTTGGTATCGATCTTCGGCGGATCGAGTGGTAGACTCGTTCCTGCTCTCGCTCTGCATGGCGTCATTTACGTATGTACCACTTGATCGATTGCTTCACTCGATCTGTGTCTCGATCAGATTCCTTGGATCGGAAGGGCTACTCGATCTTCTGGTCGATCTCATCTAGATTGACCGGCCGTGCTCGATCTGCTCCCCGATCTCTGGTCCTTAGCAAGCATTCTTGAATTCTCCAAGTTCCCACGAATCTCCACACTGGCCTCAACACGTCCACGAACCTCCACGACTCCAAAGTAGCCAGAAACAACCTGAATATGATGCAAAATGCAAAGAACATGCGTATGCTGGTGCAAGAATGCTCTAGGACCTAAAGTGATGCAATCTAGCCTAAAGTGTGATGTAAATGCACGAAAAGCTAACTTATATGTATGCAAAATACATGCAATATGCAGTAACATCAGTAGCTTGGCAAATGGCGGCTGTGACTCCTAGAGGAGCCATACACTCCTCTACGCTTGGGAGAAACTCGATGTTCCCAACTCCCAACAGCTCGGTTTTGGTGTTTTTTGGCAGGATACACACCCTCTTCTCATTCTTCGCGTCAATGAATAGGTATTCAAAGAAACCCTCAGCTAGCGTGCGTCCCAAGCTGTTCGTGTTCCTTAGGTATGTCTCGTCCCTGAAAGCTCTATCCGGAACGGGAGTAAAGTTCTGAAGCGGGACACCGGCTTGCACGAACAAAGGCGTGAGGAAGCCTCCAATGAGTGACGAGCTTGCCTTGCACCTCAAGGCATACGCCTTGTATTTCACAAATGAAGCAGCCAGGATGCATCCGTAGTTTACGTCATCTTCGAGCTGGTCTTCCAACGGCTCATCATTCTCATCCGGGTCACACACGAGATGCTTGATGCCTTGGAATAAGAAGCAAAGCTCCGTCTTGGTGACCGTGGGGGCTACTGATCGTCCGCTGAAGGTGTTGGCCATCAACTTCAAAGTGTAACGCAGCAATGGACTCCTCACCCTCTTGATCTTCGTGGTAGTCGCCTTGTAGTCATAGATGGCTATGAGGTCCCAAAGATCGTTTGCTTGAGTGAAGGAGGGAAACTCAACCTTAGTGGCAGCAGAAATTGAGACCATAAGCTTGGCAAAGCTCGGGGATTAAGAGGCTGAACGCTTGACGTTTGATCTTGAAGGAGATGTGTCCTTGAGAAGGAGTTGGGACGTTCGGATTCTCGTACGCAAACTCTAAGGTGGCAAGGAAGTCAATTGTCACTTCGGGAAAGGTTGGGCAATCCATCCGTGACAAACACCGTAGGAGGAGTTCATCAAAATCTCCCAATATCCCCATCTTAGACAGCAATCCTCTGTCTGCGAACTTAGTTGGCTCGAACCGAAGCCTTTCCAGCCGCTTCTTGTCTCGTTTCTCATCTTTACTCCAACGAACCCTCTCCTGAACAGCCATAGTGCCTGAAACAAGATTCTTAGGTAAGAGAATAAGCAAATCGGTGATTGTAGAGAGAAAGAGAGAAGCAAGAAAGAAAATTTATAACTAATACCCTAGAATTTTGGGGGATTTATAAAAATTATAGCAAGATAATAGAGAATCATATCTAAAGATATAGTGAAATCCAGAATTTTTACTATCATCAAGCTATTTTTTAAATATTCAAACCGCCCTAGCATCTAAAACAATTAAAGCGAATAAAAAGAGATTTTCTTGAAGATTTTCTTGAAGATTTGAAAATACCTTTTGCAAGAATTAAAAAAGGATGCTGTTAGCCTTTAGAAAACAAAGAACTCATACTTTTTTGCTTAAGAATTCGTAAAAACAGAAATGAGAGAGTGTGAGAATAGTTGAAAATATGTAAAGGTTAACAAAACACAAAACCATGGGTAAAAGAAGTTGTTTCTGACATAAAGCTAGGTCAAGGCACACCTCTTATGGTCAAAAATTCCTGCCTTGACCAAGTTTTAAATTTAAAAAAAGGAGGGAAAGTGGAAAAGGGAGAAGAGAAAATGTTACCTCGGCACGAGATCGAGTCCATTTGGTCGATCTAGGACTCGATCTCATGCCCATAATGGCTTGGATCGAGAGGGTTGCTAGATTTGGGACTCGATTCGAATTGAATCGAGTCTTGGATCGATAACACCTCTCGTTCCATGAGTTTTTGGCACAACGGCTAAGTCCTCGTGATCGAGCCACATTCTCGATTCAGGGGTCGATTTAGGCTTGGATCGAATGGCAGATCGAGTAGACTAGTCGATCCAAACTTGAGAATCGAGTGACTCAGTCGATTTACCTCTCGTTCGCTTTTCAAGCTAAATGTATAGGGCGTTCATCCTCTCGTGATCGACTGTGTCACACGATCTGTCTACTCGATCTCGTCTAGATAGACTAGCTCCTCTCGATTCACTAGCTCGATCTAGCAAAGATCGAGCCAGGATGAGTCGATCTAGCACTCGATCTCTAGCCTATATTCGCCCCTTCTTACTCCTTTTGGATCTAAGATCATGCTCTGCAATCCCTTATACCTGTTCCTACACACTCATAAGATAAAAACATAAAACTGAAAGAGAAATAAAGCAAAAATATTTACAAGATAGACATGGGAATGCCTCTCAAGTGCGCTTTCTTTAACGTCTTTAGCTAGACTTTACTTGGTTTAGGCAGATGGTGGGTCTTGGAGAAGCATTGAGGTGCTCTCCTTGTCAAATGCACTCGCCATGTATGGCTTAACTCTGTGTCCGTTCACTGTGAATGCATTCCCACTCTTGCCGACCAAGGTGACCGCTCCATAAGGCAATACCTCTTTGATCTCAAAAGGTCCGCACCATCGTGACTTCAACTTTCCTGGAAAGAGCTTGAGCCTTGAATTGTAAAGCAGCACCAAACTCCCTTCCTTAAGCTCCTTGGGTACCAACTGCTTGTCATGAGCAGCCTTAGTGCGCTCCTTGTAGATCCTAGCGCTTTCATAAGCATCTAGCCTTAGCTCATCAAGTTCGTGTAGCTGGATCAAGCGCTTCTCCTGAGCTGTCTTTAGATCAAAATTCAGCCGCTTCACAGCCCACAATGCTCTATGTTCCAGCTCAACGGCGACGTGACATCCTTTGTTGTAGAGAAGAGTGAAAGGTGTAGTACCAATGGGCGTTTTGAAAGCAGTCCGGTAAGCCCACAAAGCGTCGTCTAACTTCACTGCCCAATCCTTCCGAGTTGTCCCAACTGTTCTCTCAAGTTTTGCCTTGATCTGCCGGTTAGAGACCTCCACTTGGCCACTCGTTTGAGGATGGTAAGGCGTGGCTACCTTGTGCTTCACGCCATACTTCTTTAAGAGGTTTTCAAACAACTTATTGATGAAATAACTTCCTACGTAGCCTATCACTACCTTGGGTACTCCAAACCTCGGGAATATGATGCTCTTAAAGAGCTTGATCACCACCTTTGAGTCGTTTGTAGGGGAAGAAATGGCCTCAACCCATTTAGAAACGTAGTCAACAGCTACCAATATGAACTCGTTGCCGTAGGAAGATGGGAAAGGCCCCATGAAATCTATGCCCCATGCGTCAAACACGTCTACCTCAAAGATAGGAACCTGAGGCATCTCGTTCCTCTTCGTGATGTTCCCTGCTCGTTGACAAGCTTCACAACTCTTCACGAACTCATGGGCGTCTTTGAAGATGGACGGCCACCAGAAACCGGCTTGTAAGACCTTTGTAGCGGTTTTGAACGAAGCAAAGTGTCCGCCGTACTAAGAGCCATGGCAGTGAAAGAGAATGTCCTTAGCTTCTTCCTTTGTAACACATCTCCTGTATAAACTGTCCACGCCCCTCTTGTACAGGTAAGGCTCATCCCAAGAGTAGGGGCCCGCGTCTCTCATGAACTTCTTCTTGTGATAGTTGTCAAGATGCGAAGGCTCTTCTCCACATGCCAAGTAGTTCACAATGTCAGCGTACCAAGGAAGATCCTCTTCTTTGAAACTCAGAACCTCCTCAAACCGCCCTTCTAGATTTCCACATACGGCTGTAGTGATCATCATAAGTTGTTCTTCCGGAAGCGAGACATCAAGAGGTAAGGCTTCATCAATCCTCAACCTGGAAAGGTGATCCACAGCACCATTCTCTATCCCTTTCTTGTCTTTCATCTCCATGTCAAACTCCTGAAGAAGAAGTATCCATCTCAAGAGCCTTGGCTTGGTATCCTTCTTGGAGTAGATGTATCTAAGCGCGGCGGGATCTGTGTAGACAACGACCTTGGCTCCCACTAGATAAGCTCTGAACTTCTCAAAGGAAAACACTACTGCCAACAGCTCCTTCTCCGTAGTAGTGTATCTTGTTTGCGTGCCATCCAAGATTCTCGAAGCATAGTAAATCACATGCAGCCGCTTGTCTTTTCTCTGCCCTAGACAGCTCCCACGGCATAGTCATTAGCATCACATATGATCTCAAACGGTAGACTCCAGTCTGGTGCTTGAACTATTGGTGCCGTGACAAGAGCTTCCTTAAGGGTCTTGAAAGCCTGCAAGCACTCCTCATCAAAGACGAAGTCGGCTTCCTTGCACAACAGCCGTGTGAGAGGGCGTGCAATGTTGGAAAAAATCCTTGATGAAGCGCCTGTAGAAGCCAGCGTGCCCCAAGAAACTCATGATCCCTTTGACATTAACCGGCGGCTCAAGACTCATCATGACCTCAACCTTAGCCTTATCAACCTCAATGCCCTTGTCTGATATCTTATGACCAAGCACGATCCCTTCCTTCACCATGAAGTGACATTTCTCCCAATAAAGCACCAAGTTTGTCTCCTCACAACGCTTTAGTACCTTGCAAAGATTCAACAAACACGCAGAAAAGGACGCACCATAGACAGAGAAGTCATCCATAAACACTTCTACCATTTATTCTATTAGATCGGAGAAGATCGACATCATACACCGCTGAAACGTAGCCGGTGCGTTACACAACCCAAACGGCATCCTTCGATATGCGAAGGTGCCATAAGGACATGTAAAGGTCGTCTTCTCCTGATCATTTGGATGGTTTAGTATTTGAAAGAATCCACTATATCCATCAAGAAAGCAGTAGTAAGGATGATTAGCAAGTCTTTCAAGCATTTGATCAATAAAAGGCAAGGGAAAATGATCCTTTCTAGTAGCAAGATTAAGCTTCCTATAGTCAATACACATATGGTGCCCTGTAATAGTCCTAGTCGGTATAAGCTCATCTTTATCATTCTTAATGACCGTGATCCCTCCCTTCCTAGGCACCACATGTACGGGAGAAACCCATGTGCTGTCACTTATGGGATAGATCACGTCAGCTTCTAACAGCTTAAGAATCTCTTTCTTAACAACCTCTTTCAAATTAGGATTCAAACGCCTTTGGTGTTCTATAGAAGAGGCGTTCTCATTATCAAAGTGAATCCTATGAGTGAAAAGCATTGGTGAAAGGCCCTTGATGTCGCTTAGAGAGTACCCAATGGCCTTCCTATACTTTCTCAGCTCAGTTAGGAGCGAGTGCAACTCATCATCACATAAGTTTTCATTCACAATCACGGGATAGGTTTCGTTAAGCCCTAAGAAAGCATACCTTAGCCCTTTTGGGAGCTCCTTAAGGTCCACCTTTGGGGCTAGCAGCTCGCTCCAGTCCTCCTCGTGGCTCTTGTTGTTGTTTTCTTCCTTGGAACCTTCCTTAGAACCCGAGACATGACCCTTAAGGCTGCTTTCTTGAACCTCTGTCCCTTCTGAGATCGAGTCATCCAGTGATCGAGGAGCAGATCGAGCATGGCCGGTCGATCTAGGAGTTGATCGACCAGAAGATCGAGCCAACTAGGCGATCCAAGGAGAATGATCGAGACGGAGATCGAGTGAAGCAATCGATCAATCGGTACGGACGTAAATGACGCCATGCAGAGCGAGAGCCTGATCGAGTACACCACTCGATCCACCCGAAGATCGATACCGAGATCGGATGCAACACTCGATTCGCCGATGAAGATCGAGACCCAGATCGAGCCGAAGACACGATGTCCGAATATGATCGAGAGAACCACTCGATCCAGTGGTCGATTTCTGTTCTTTCAACCGTTTTTGGCTGTTAGCGAAGGGGGGACCATTGGCTTGTTTGGGCATTTTAGGCAAGGCGGCGAGATGCTTTTTCGATAACTTTTAGATCCTTATCCTTTCTTTCATGTCTTTTTCTCTCTCGTTTTTACGAAGAACACCATTGTTGAACTCGTTTTTCCTTTGAAGCTTTTGTATTCAAATCTTTATCGTTTAATCCAGTTTTTCTTTCATGTTTATCGTCTCGTTTCTTCTGCTTTGCTTGATTTACTCTATGTGTAGCGAGTAGTTTACTTTGGGTTCGGGGTTGAGAGGATTAAGGGGTAGAAAAGGTTCGATCTTGGTTTGTTTTCTAAACGTTTTAAAAGCTATCTCTTCTAAGGTGTTGAAAGCTTAATGCTTGAAGACTCTCACGCCAAGAGCTTCATGATCCGAGAGGTTCCTTACCTTGACAGGATCCAGGAGCCTCGGAAGATCACACCTTAGAGACTAGTTACCCCTTTCCAAAAGCCATGGAAGTTTGGGGGACTAGTTAAACCATTACTTGAAATCTGTTTTCCTTGCCTTTCGACCTCTCTTTCCACCAAAAGCCATGGGTTTGGAGGAGAGGATGAAAGAGTGATCTATACCGAAAGCCACGGATAGATCTTGTTTTGTTTTCAAGGCTTAGAGATCCTCCCCAAGTGAGTCGATCTAAAGTTTCAAACCCAAGATCGATCATTTGAAACCCTTTACATGAATCTCAACCCTAGGCCCTTTCTTTTAGAATCTCTAAGTCTATTTTCATCTTTCGCTTGTTATCTGATAGCATCCTGGTCATTAGATTTGTTGTTCTTACAGTTTTAGACGAGATCGATCGTTACTGCTCGATCTAGTGGTCGATCTCGTGGTCGATCCACTAGTCGAATTTTAACAATTCGAAGCTCTTTCCTTTATTTAATCTGTTTGTTTCTCGTGGTAGTTGCTTCCTTTCTAGTATTTTTAAAATAGGTTTCACTCTGTTTAGGTTGCTGCATCTAGTTCTTTGATATTTTCCCATAAACTGTCTCATTTTTGCTTAGATTTGCTTAGGACCTTGCATTCTCTGTGCATTCTCTATCTCCTAGAAGTGGATTAACGCTCTCCTGCTTGCCTTACTACAACATTGCGTGCATTAGAGTTTTGATAACCTCTCTGCTGCATAACACGAGCTAAGAAACCGTTTATCAACACTGTATGGTGTAGTCCTTGAACCGCTCCATGGCTTCATTGAACGTCTCATTGTTCCTTTGAGTGAAGCCGCTGATCTCACTTCTCAACCTTACCGTTCTGGTGCTAGAGAAGAACTTTGAGAGGAATGCCTTCTTACACTCAGCCCAAGAGGTTATGGTGCCTTGTGGAAGGGTCTTCTCCCAATTTCTAGCCTTGTCTCCAAGAGAAAATGGAAAGAGACGCAGCTTGAAAGCATCTTCGGATATGCCATTAATCTTGATCATCCCACATACTTGCTCGAAGTTGTCAAGATGCTCCAAGGGATCTTCCATTGCTAGCCCGTGGAACTTATTGTTTTGCACCATTGAGATGAATCTTGGCTTAATCTCAAAGTTGTTGTTCTGTACAGGAGGAGGAGTGATCCCAAACCTATTGTGATGAGTGTTGGGAGCATCTCCTGCTCCTATGATCCGTGGGGGTCTAGCCGCGTGGTGGGGGTTTCCATTACCCCTTCCCACTGCCCCATGAGCTGGAGGAGGTCCGTCTGGATGTTCGGGCTCAGCCATCGCTTAAAAATCCACTGAACCTTGCTGAACAATCTCCTCAAATGCTCGAGCTTGCTCTCTAACTCTTCTTGATCTTGTATGTCCGAGTTGATGGATGTTGTCCAAGGGTTGTAGCAAATTGTTGTCTCCCCTTGAACGTAGATTCATGTACCTGATGGACACAAGTGTGAAGGTAGTGAAATCAGTAACTAACTTAAAGTAAAGGCTTAGTCTTTACTAAACCCCAAATCTTAATGCTTCATATCCCCTGAGATGGCAACGGCGCCATTTGATAACGATGATTTTATGTCTATAGGAGCAATGCAATGCAAACAGGAGGTTATCAAAACTCAAGCAGCACACAGTCGTGGTATAGTGCAAGAGGAATCAATCCAACCTAGGAGCTACAAGTGCAATGAGAATGCAAGGATCATGCAAAGCTAAGCAAATGATGAACGGTTTTGTAAAAAATCCTAAAAACTAGATGCAACGGTCAAATGCAAAGCAAAACTATTTTAAAAATTCTAGAAAACGAGCGAACTACCACGAAGAACAGACGGAATAATTAAAATGCAAAGCAATGAATTATTAAAAATCGACTACTGGATCGACCACTTGATCGACCACTAGATCGAGTAACAACGATCAAACTCGTCCAAAAGTTCAACAGAAATGAATCTAATGACCAGGATGCGAATAGATAGCAAGCGAATGATTAACAGAGATGCGAAAATACTAAGAAAGAGGGTCCAGGGTTGAGATTCATGTTCAAGGGTCTCAAAGGTTCAAGCTTGGTTTGAAAACTTTAGATCTACTCACTTTGTGAGATTCTCTAGACCTTGAAAACAAAACAAGATCCATCCATGGCGTGTGGTATGGATTACTCCTTCATTCTCTTCTCCAAACCCATGGCGTTTGGTGGAAAAAGAGATTGAAGGGCATAAAACCTATATTTCAAACACACGGCCTAACTAGTCCCCTAAACTACCATGGCGTTTGGGAAAGGTAGACTAGCCTCTAGGATTCGATTTTCTAGGACCTCTTGATCCTGTCAAGGTAAGAGGCCCTTTTGATTTTAGAGATCTTGGCGTGAGACTCTCTAAGCCTTAAGCACTCGAAATCCTAGAAGAGAACGCAATGAAGAACAAGAAAACACCAAGATTTTAAAACCTTTTCAACCCCTTTGAATCCTCTTAACCCCAAAACCCAAAAAGACTACTCGCTACACATATTGTAAACCGAACAAAGAATAGAAGACGATCTAGTAAACCTGAAAAATGATTGCTTTCAACTTAAAAGATTCAATATCCAAGAACAAAGCAAGAAAAAGCTTCAAGGTCTAACAATGGCGAAATCGCCTTCGAACAGAGAGAAAAAACAGGAAAAAGATAAAGTGAAAACGTTTGTCAAAAGCAGGATCGCCGCCTTCCAAAAATGATCAAACAACTCGATGGTCCCGCCCTCGTTAGAAGCCAAAAACGGTTAAAGTAGTCTGGAATCGAGCATGAGGCTCGATCTGGCTCTCGATCTTCGGCTGGGATCGGGTGACTTTGGTCGTTCTCTGAGTCGATCTTGTGCTGATCAGGTTGGAAGCTCGATCTGGTCCTCAATCTGCATGGCGTCATTTACGTCCGTACTTCAGATCGATCTCCCGTCTCGATCTTGGTCTCGATCCATTTCCTTGCATCGACTTGGCTACTCGATCTTCTGGTCGATCTCATCTAGATCAACCTGCCTTGCTCGATCTACTCCTCGATCTCGGGTCCTTAGCATGCAATTCTGATCTCTCTAAGTCTCCATGAACTTCCTCACGAGCCTTAGCAAGTCCACGAATCCCCCGTAGCTCCAAAGTAGCCGAAAACAACCTGAATGCGATGCAAAATGCAAGAAACATGCAAGTGCTGGTGCAAAAGTACTCTAGGACCTAAAGTGATGCAAACTAGCCTAATATGCAAAGTAAATGCATGAGAAACTATCTTATATGTATGCAAAACACATGAAATATGCAGCAATGTCACAAACCATCAACGACAAATACCCCATTCCCTTACTGGAGGATTTGCTGGATGAGCTTGGCGGAGCTAAGTACTTCTCCAAATTGGATCTTCGTGCCGGGTTTCATCAGCTCCGGATGTCTCGTGAATGTGTATAAAACTGCATTTAAGTCTCACGCAAGGCATTTCGAGTTCCTTGTGATGCCGTTTGGTCTTTCTAATGCCCCGTGCACATTCCAAAGCTTGTTGAAACATGTATTTCATGATGTCGCACGGAAGTCTATTCTGGTGTTTCTCGACGACATTCTTGTTTACAGTCAAGATTGGGAGCATCACTTGTACCATCTCCAAGAGGTTTTCACGATTCTCCGTCACCAGCAACTCTACCTGAAACCCTCCAAATGTACTTTTGGAGCCACAGTTATCGAATACCTCAGTCACTTCATCTCTGCCGAAGGCGTGAGTACCTGTCCTAAGAAGGTAGAAGCGGTTGCTCAGTGGCCAACGCCATCCTCCCAGAAGCAGCTCCAAAGCTTCCTCGGTCTTGCTAACTACTATAGGCGCTTCATTCAGGGTTACATTGTAATTGCTCGTCCCCTAACATCTCTCCTCCGTAAGGATGGGTTCACTTGGAGTCCTGATGCTACTGCTGCTCCACCACATTGAAGGCGGCCCTTACTTCAGCACTTGTTCTCGCCCTTCCTGATTTTGAGAAAACGTTTGTGGTTGAGTGATAACTCATTTCTTATGGTGTAAATGCAAGCACGAGAGGTTATCAAACTCAAATGCAAGACTAAGATGTAGTATAGCATGCAAGTGAGGTATCAATCCACACCTATGAGTAGGAAGTTCACTAAGAATGCAAACGATGAGCAAAGCTAAGCAGATTATGAAAATGATTGGTAAATTTAAGGAAAACTAAATGCAAGTATCAAATGCAATGCAAAAAAAAATCTAAAATCCCTGAAAGAAGGTTAACTACCACTAGGAACAAGCAGAAAGTCTAAAATGCAAGCCTATTAAAGACTAAAAATCGACTAGTGGATCGACCACTGGATCGACCACTAGATCGACCAATATGGATCGATCTCGTCTAACAACTTAAGATGATGAATGATGCGATGAAATAATGAACAAGATGCGAACTTTATGATGACAGAATGATAAGCAGAGATTTAAAACACTAAGTAAGAGGGTCTAGGGTTGAGGGTCATATTCATGGATCTCAAAGATTAAAGCTTGGTTTGAAAACTTTTAGATCTACTCACTTTGTGAGGTTCTCTAGGCCTTGAAAACAAAACAAGAACCATCCATGGCATGTGGTATGGTTCACTTCTTCAATTTCTTCTCCAAACCCATGGCGTTTGGTGGAAAAGAGATCGAAGAGCAAGAAACACATATATCAAATATTGACCTAACTAATCCCCTAGACAACCATGGCATGTGGGAAAGGAAAGATTAGCCTCTAGGATCTGATTTTAAGTACATCTGAATTTTGTCAAAGTAAGACAACCCTTGGATCATAGAGATCGTGGCGTGAGACTCTCTAAGCCTTCATTACTCAAGATCCTAGAAGAGAAGGTAATGAAGAACAAGAAAACTCAAAGCTTTTAACCCCTTCGACCCTTTTGAATCACCTCAACCTATCAACCCAAACGAAACTACTGCTTCTCATAAAGAAAACCGAACAAAACGCAATAAACAGAAAGCTAAGCATGATTAACGATTGATTAAAGCAAAAAATTCGATTTTCAAAGGTTCAAATGCAAGAAAAAGCTTGAAGTTCTACAATGGCGGAAATCGCCTTCGCAAGAGAAAGAAGAACGAAAAAGGATAAAAGTGAAAGTGTGTGTGAAAGCAGAATAGCCGCCTTCCCAAAATGGACAAACAGCTCGATGGTCCTCCCTTCGCTAGAAGCCAAAAATGGTTAAAGTAGCCTGGGATCGAGCAGGGAGCTCGATCTGGCTCTCGATCTTCGTCTTGGATCGGATGGCTTTGGTCGATCTCTGAGTCGATCTCGTGCCGATCGGGTTGGAAGCTCAATCTGGTACTCGATCTGCATGGCATCATTTACGTCCGTACTTCAGATCGATCTCCTCACTCGATCTTGGTCTCGATCTGTTTCCTTGCATCGTCTTGGTCACTCGATCTTTTGGTCAATCTCATCTGGATCGACGTGCCTTGCTCGATCTACGACTCCATCTCGGGTCCTTAGCATGCACATCTGAGTTCTCCAAGTGTCCATGAGCTCCGTTCTGATCTTCCTCACGTCCACACAACCTCCTCAACTCGAGAGTGCTCCAAACAACCTGAATATGATGCCTTTATGCAAGAAACATGCAAAATGCGAATGCAATGGGACCTAGAACCTAAAATGCAACAAATAGTACAAAGTAGCCTATAATGCAAGATGAACACATGAAAAACTATCCTAAATGCATACAAAATACACCAAATATATAGTAATATCATTGAGACGGAGGCCTCCAACACGGGTATTGGTGCTGTATTGATGCAGGATAACCATCATATTTGTTACATCAGTCGCGCTCTTAGTCCCCGGCATCAATCTCTCTCAGTCTACGAAAAGGAGTTGATGGCTGTTGTTCACGCCATACAAAGCTGGAGTGCCTACCTCTCTCATAGGCCTTTCAGCATACGTACTGATCAGAAAAGCCTCAAGTTCATGGTTGAGAAGAAGGCTTCTACACCCTTCCAGTAGATGTGGCTCTCCAAGCTGATGGGATAGAACTTTGAGATTTACTACAAGCAGGGTAAAGAGAACATAGCAGCTGATGCCCTCTCTGGTGTCACTGGCTCGTACCTGTTGCATATTACCCTGTCGCAAGCTCATCAGGGATTCTACGATTTACTCCGACTCCTTTGGCAAACAGACCCACACCTGAAGAAGGTAATCTCGGACCTCCAATCTGATCCCTCTTCTCACCCTGCATACACATATATCAACGATGAATAACGCCGGAAAGGGAAACTGGTTATTGGGAATGATACGTCCGTTAAAACGCACATCTTTAACTGGCTACAAGATTCAGCTGTGGGGGGTCACTCAGGCAGAGATAAGACATTGCATCGAGTTAAGTCCCTCTTCTACTGGCCAAAGATGAATCTGGAGGTACAAGCTTATGTCCGCAACTACTCTGTCTGCCAGAAGAATAAGTATGAATACGTCGCCAAACCGGGTCTCCTTCAACCACTGCCAATCCCGGATGGTATTTGGGAGTCTGTCAGTATGAATATCATTGAAGGGCTTCCTCCTTCTGCTGGTAAATACTATATTTTGGTGGTCGTGGACAGGCTGAGTAAGAACGCTAACTTCATTGCTCTATCTCATCCATATACTGCAGCAGAAGTCGTGCAGCTATACCTGGATCAGAATTTTAAGCTTCATGGGATGCTTAAGGATATCGTTAGTGACAGGGATCCTACGTTCCTCAGTGAGATCTGGAAGGAGATGTTTCGCGTTCATGGGGTTGAGTTAAAATATTCTACAGCTTATCACCCTCAAACCGATGGCCAAACCGAGGTAACTAATGAAATTGTGGAGACTTGCCTTCGTTGTATGACTGCTGAAACTCCTCACACTTGGAGCAAGTGGCTACCTCTCGCTGAATGGTCGTACAATACAACTTACCATTCCGCCATCCGTAACACCCCATTTACAGTTGTGTATGGTCAGCCTCCTCCAGCGCACCTCCCTTATTTTCCTGGAGAAAGCTCCTCACTCGTGATTGACCGCAGCATGCAGAAACGTGAGATGGTCATTAATATGCTGAAGTTTCACTTATTACGCGCTCAGAATTGGATGAAGCAGACAGCCGATTCCCATCGCTCGCTTCAGACATTTTAAAAAGGGGATTTTGTGTATCTGAAGCTACAGCCTCATCGCCAACACTCCCTCAATAACAGGAAGACTCCACACAAGCTTTTTCCGCGGTGCTATGGTCCTTTCCGCATTGCTGATAAAGTGGGCACAGTGGCATACAAGCTCGACCTCCCTCCTGAAGCTGCTATCCACGTTGTGTTTCATGTAAGCCAACTCAAGCTCTGCCCTAACCCATCCTCTACTACTTCTTTGTTACCTCAGTACTGGTTGGATTTGGGTAACTCAAAGGAACCTGAGTGTGTACTTGATAAGAAGGTGGTTAAGCGTCGCAACACAACTTCTACTAAGGTTCTAGTTCAGTGGAAGGGAGAGACTCCAGCACTAGCAACTTGAGAGTTTTATCAGGACTTCATCGCAAAGTATCCTCAATTTCAGGGCAAAGATGCTGTCAAGTAGGGAGTATTGTAACAGGCATCGACTGCAGCTTTATTAGCCGGCTCTCTTGGAATTGGTTTAATGTTTATTTCAAAATAATTCCAGTTAGTTAACCCGGTTAAGGTGACATGTTGGACCACTCATACTTTATATACGTTGGTACTGATATCTACTGAAAATAACAAAAAATCATTTTCTCACTTATTTCTCTCTCTCTCTTGTGTACGTCATTGTCGTCACCCTCGCGGATCTTGACTCTCTAAGGTGGTTTTTCTTCCTTTTATCGCCTTACAGACTTGATTCAGCCGTACTTCGGATTCACAGAGGATTCCAAGTCGATGTATTTGTATATCTTACTAATACATCTGTCTCAAAATTCATCTGATAAATGGAAGTAATATTTTACAAAAAAATCGGACTAAGCCGGAAAATTGATTCTCTCTCTCTAAAAGATATTAGAGAGAAAAGAAAGAGAGACCGTAAAATTTGATTTCTATTCTATCGATATTAATTTTAAAAATAAATTAATTGTGTTGTCGAATTGCTATTATTTTATACATCAATATACATTTTCATTTACTTTACCAATATATAGTGTGTATACAGATAAATGTGTTAGATATTTTAAAAAACTTAAAAAAATGGGATAACTGTGCTTATCGTCTTTAACAAGTTGTGCCTATTTTCTTTATACTATATCTCTGTTTATTGTTTCCCAAAATTTGTTTTGCATACCCCCCACCCCAAACACACTATGCCGAAAAAACGATTTAACGAATTGATTGAGATTTTAATTTTTAGCTGAATTTAAATAAATACACAGAAAGAAAATTGTTTCGAAAAGAATTATACAAAAAGTCAAAGACTGATCGATGTCAAGCGCTAGAAGACATACATCAATCAGTTACATTGAGCAAACCGGATCGATGTCAGCACATCAATCACCAGCATCGACCAAGTTTGATTGATGTTGACCTAGACTGAAAATATTTTATTTATAATTTTGTTACTCCGCTAAGACTCCTATAAATACCTAAAATCCTTAATATCTGGGATCATCCCATTATACAGCAGTTCTTACTTTTCTAGTTTCTTAATCATATTTTGTACTTTAAATCTTTGGTTGATTTCAATATAGATTTGCATTTATCTTTTTGTTTAGTCTTTCTAATCATAATTAGCTATCTATATCTCTTTGATTTGATGGTTTCAATGGTAATTAGTGAGTAGTACTTTTAGGGATTCGAGATGGGTTAGGTTTAGGGAATTTGATGCTTGATCTATGATTGCTTAGTGTTAATTCTATCATTTCCTTTCTTGATTGATATGTTTAATGCTTGATTAACCTTAGCTAAGTTGATTAGGATCTTAGGCTCATTTTATGCCCACCAAGTGTTTGATGAAATATTTGAACTGCTTTGCAAGAGAATTGCTTGTCCTAGTTCAAGAGATTGACTGTCTAAGTAGTGATTAGACATTATAGGATTGATAGAATGTCTTAATGCTTGCTGTTTATTAATTCACTAATGAGAATTAGTTCTTGGTTTGATGATTAGTAAAGAGATTAGTGCCAGGAAATTTGATTAGTCATATAAATGAATTCTATGCATAAAGAATAACATTGTGTGAGTTTGTAAGCATCATACGTTGAGTTGAGAGTTTCCTACCACCAGTTATCCCATCTCAAGTCCCGTTTTTCCTCTATTTTTAGTTCAATTCGAAATTTGCTCTGTTTTTGCTTATGTTATAGTTATTTTGCTTACTGTTCACTCTTAGTTTGGTGTTTGCTTTAGTTCTGTTTGATCATTTAGGTTGTTAAACATTTAATCTCTCTCTTTATCTGCTTCAATTAGGGAGCTCTATTGAATTCCGACTGCTTCAATCTTCCCATTTTGGATTGGTAAACGCAATACTACAATGACTAATGCGGGACGAGGATTGAGATAGGATAAAACCCTACATTACTAAGGAGGACATGTGGGGAGTTGAGGATCAAGCTGAAGCAAGGAGGAGCACTTAAAGGTGCTGAAGATGTTCCCCAGTTTGTATCGGAGTGCATATCATATACCAATCCGACATCAGAGCGTATCGAGCAGAGCATCATGCATCAAACTGATATCACGATGAAGCTAGAGACCCCCAGTATCAGGCATCTGTGTCGGGCAAGAGGCTGATGATCAAGAGGTGGAAAGTTCTTATCCAGGTCCCCATATCGAGCACTTGGCCTATATCAGCCTCCTTTCAAGCAAGTTTGACTTTGGTCAACTCTTAAATTTAGACTTTGACCAAGTTGACCAAGCTTTAACCCTTGGCTATATAAGAAAAAACCTTATCTTATCTTCAGATCTTGCTTTATTATCCTTTATCTTATCTTTTTAGCAAATAACCTCATCTCTAATCTCTCTCTCTCTTGTTCTTGAGCAAGTTTTTAGTTTTGGTATTTTTAAGCAATAATTAAGTTTTTAATATAATTTTGTATTTCTTGTAATTGATCTTCTATTATTTGCTTGTGATCATGATTTATGTCACCATCTGTCTTGATTTTGAGAGATCAATCATGGTTTGTGAGTAGTTAATATCTGGGTTTACGGATGCGTTAGATTTACGATGATCTAAGGCTTATAACTTGAAGTTTAGATATAGATGATGTTAGATCTTTTACTATTGGGTGTTATTAATTCTTCAATCCTATTGATCATCTGATTTTCGAAATTAGGATTTCTGTGCACCAAAATTGTTTGTTAAAATGTCTTAACCAACTTCTTAGTGGATTTGGTTATCCTTACACATGAGAATGGATGACTAGGGAGCTTCTTGACTAAATAGGACTGTTTCTTTATGCTTGATTCTTTCCTGATCACTAATGAAAATTAAATCTTCATTAGGATGCTTTCAAAAGAATCTTTGTAATGAGAGTGGATTGATTTACATGTTTAGAGTTCTTTTCTAAATGATCATGCATTTATTGATTGTTTGAACATCTTGTTAGAAACTAAAGATCATCTTAAGTTGATTATCTCACTCTGAAACCTCTTATTAATCATTTGATCATCTCTGTTTTGCTCTGTTTATTAAGCTTGAAAGTTATTTTTGCTTGTTTCCATTTCATTGTTTATGGTTTATCTAATTAGTTCTTTGCTGTTTGTTAACCATTTAGGTTGTTTGAATCATAAACAACTCTTTCCTTTCTTGGATTAGATTACAGAACATCGTGCATTCTCTTTGACTCATCTCAATTGGATAATTATAGACTTAAGAATTGAGTTAAAAGTGGTAAAAGACCTGTATTAATTTGGCGTCGTTGCCGATTGGGATTGATTGCTTATAGAGATTTTGATTTTCGGTGAGGCTAAGTTCTTTATTTACTTTGTTACTTACTGATTTTGCTTTGATATTGTCTTTTCAAGTGTATGAACTTGAGATCACAAGGATCAGACCATATCTTGCCCCCTTTGGATAACATTGACAGATTTGTGAGATGATACATAGCAAGAGCACTCAACATGGACATCCCACAAGCTGCTGTTGGTGCACAAGGACCATAAGGTGTACAAGGCCCTCCAGGTTTAGCTTGTGCTCTAGGAGCCAATGGAAGAGCTCCAGTCCATCCTCTTAGACCAGCTAGAGTAATTGGCACCAGAGACACACCCAACACTCATGCCACAAGACATGGTATCATCCCTCCTCATGTGGCTAATAACAACTTTGAGATCAAGAGCAGCTTAATTTCTATGGTCTAAGGTAACAAGTTTCATGGCCTGCCTTTGGAAGACCCGCTAGACCATCTTGATGATTTTGATAGAATCTGTTCCAGGACAAAGATAAATTGTGTTTCTGAAGATGGTTTGAAGCTCAGGCTATCCCCCTTCTCTTTTGTTGGCAAGGCTCAGTTGTGGGAGAAGAACTTTCCACAAGGTTTAATCACATCTTGGGACCAGTGTAAGCAGGCATTCTTGGCGATATGTTTCTCTAACTCAAGGACTGCTAGCTTGAGGAACCTGATCTCAGGTTTCACTCAAGGGTCTCAAGAGAGTTTCTGTGAGGCTTAAGAAAGATTTAAGGGGTATACTCTACAATTCCCCCATCATGGATTTTCTAGTGAGTCTTTGGTCTATACTCTCTACAGAGGTGTGTTGCCCAAGATAAGAATGTTATTGGACACAACCAGCAATGGTAATTTCCTAGGGAAAGAAGTAGAAGAAGGTCTTGAACTTGTAAAGAATTTGGGTCAAAGTGATGGAAACTGTGGTGAAGACTATGATAGGGGGCCTAGAAACTCTGAGGAAGAGCTAGAGTCACTCAATGAGAAGCTTGAAAAACTGCTCCAAGTGAATCAAAAGGAGGTTCACTTTGTTGGTAAATATTTTCAGAACCAAGAGGATGAAGAGGTCCACAATGAGGAAGTTAACTACTTAGAAGGACAGGGAGGTTACAACAACTTCAATAACTTCAGGAACCCCAACTTGTCCTACAGAAGCAACAATGTTGCTAATCCTCAAGATCAGGTTTACCCTACTCAAGGACCAAGGCATGCAGCAAAAACCTTTTGTTCTCTACAACCAGCAACAAGGATTTGCTTCGAAGAACAACTATCAAGGGAATCAGAACAGCTTTCAGCTAAAGCCTGGCTTTGCTCCTCCAGGTTTTGCACCACAAGGATAAGCCTCTAGCTCCAATGCCCAAGATTCTTAGATTAAAGGGATTCTACACCAGCTTCCACAAGGCTAAGCAACAAAAACCATGGGCATGAACAAGAAGTTTGCTGATGTACACAATAAGATTGACAGCCAATATGGAGAGCTTTCTACCAAAATTGACAACTTGAACACTATAGTCAAGACTTTGGAGAATAACAAGGGCATTGCCACTTCCTAAAAGTCTCAAGGTCCGCTTCCTGGAAAGCCTGAAGCGAATCCCAAGAAATTCTGCAATGCCATATCTTGTGTTAAAATTCCATGTCAAGTAGACAATGATGCTGCTATTGATGAGCTAGAGAGACTTCTATATGGTAATAACTATGTCTCTCCCTATTCTTTTCAGCATGTTGTTGTCAATGAGGACATTGAACTCCTAAGAGGCAGGGGGTGGGGGGGAAGAAGCAAAAGCTGATAACTGAAGAGAAATCAGCTCCGTACATACCTCCACCACCTTAAAAACCTATTCTTCTATTTCTGGGGACGTTTAAAAAAGAGATTGTAGAAGAGCAGAAAGCTTTGTTTCTTGAATCAATGAAGAAGGTTGAGAAGAGTTTCTATATTCTCAAGAATCACACAAGCTGCCTCTTAGTATATTAGTTCTCAAGGATAAGCTTTTAGCTGAAGGAAGAGAGCTGAGTCGAGAAGAACTGCCCATTCCTGAAGTTGCACCACAGAAAGCTGCAAAGACTGCTGTCACCAAGAAGCTTGGAGATCGTGGATGCTTCACTCTACCTTGTACAGTTGGATGATCCTTATTTAAGAGCTGTTTGTGTGATATTGGAGTCAGCATACACCTGATACCTCTCTCAATTGCCAAAGTTTTAGGATTTAAGAGCTTTAAAGAGAGTGAGATCTCTCTTGTCTTAGCTGATGGAACAAGGAGAAGTCCAGATGGTTTGCCAGTGGAGATGCCTGTTATGATGGGAAAAGTGAAGGTACCAACTAATTTTGTGGTACTGGACTTGGAAGGTGAGATTAAGAACCCAATTATCTTGGATAGACCATTCTTGGCTTCAGCTAGAGCAGTGTTTGATGTGAAGAAGGGTCTGATTGAGTTAATGCTACGTGATGATGAAGTACTCAAATTTGATTCAAATGGAGCAAAGTGTGGAGTTGAAGAGAAAGCCTACTCATTGGAGATTGAAGCAGAGCCAGAGGAGCTGAAAATTATCCTCGAATCAATGAATATGATGGGATATGCTTTGATGGGTGCTGCCTTCCTATACTATTTGAAGAGACACAACCAGCACTAAAGGAGGTTCCAAAGGAAGTCAAAAGAAGCAAGTCTAAGGTGAATCTACTCTCTGAATGTTTGAACATGAATCAGGTTGATTCAACTGCTGAAGGAGTGGTGTACGAGGTCAAGTGTAAGGGCAAATCTCAATCTTTTGCACTTGTCAAGACAACCCACACCATCAAATGCCGTCAGGGTGACAATGCAAGTTCAACAGACGCACACTTTACCTACCTGAAGGAGAACTCTCCACCATTAGCCATGACTACTCTTCCTCAAGAATCAGAAATGAGTTCTCTAACTCCCCCTTCCCCCCCACTAGAAGAATGGGGTAATAAACCAATTTTATAGATGTAAAAAAAGCACACTTGGGAGGTATTCCCATGTTATCCTTGCATATATTTGCTTTTATTTCTAATTTTTCTGTTTTAGTGTTGTGTGAGTCAGTTAGGCTAAGTAGATAGTCAAGGAGGAAGAAGAATGGTGGTATACCTTATATTTATACCATCTAAGCATGCATTTAGTGTAGAAACTAGTTTCTTTCATGATCATTTCTTCATCTTTGTCCCATTTTCATTCTTTTTTAGGTTTAGTATGCATTTAGGCTAGACATTGCATGTTTGATGCATTTGGAGTGATTGGAAGGTGCTTTTGGAGTGGTTGGAGGCTAAGTGGAGTATTGGGGCTGATCATAGATGCAAGGCAAGGCATTTAAAAGCCAAACGAGAAGATGTATCTTGATGAAGCTGCCAGAAAAAGTGATTGAAAGACCAGCTCAGACGAAGGATATCCGTTTCAGCTTAACCGATCTTCATGAAAGTTATAGCCACGTGAGGTAGATTCCGACTGGCGTTGGTTTCAAGTCATTCCCATCAGCGGTTCAAAAGGTAACCCAATTTGCATGAGACCTCTGGGAGCTGAACTTGAGCATCGGGCCGGACAAGGCCTAACATCATTCACATCTGCCCGATGTCCCGATGCAGAACAGGCCACATCGAGCAACAACATCGGGCAGGTTTGCCCAATGTTAGGAGGTCCGAGAAACTTAAAAAATTACAAAAAATGCCCTTGCATCCTATGGTCCCTTAAAAACACTATAAATGTGTAAAATACCTATTTTTTTGAGGAATCTCTTAATCTTTGTTCTTGCTTTCAAATAATTTTCTTCTATGTTCTTTGTTAATTTTTGTATTGAATCTTTGCTTAATTAATTAAAGTTTGTGTTTATCATCTTCTCTAATCATGATTAGCAATATTTCTATCATTGGATTTGTGGTTAGACTCATGCTTAGTGAGTAGATCCTTGTTTGGGTGTTAAGATGGGATATATTAGGGAAGTTGATGCTTGATTAATGATTGCTTAGTGTTAATTAATTTATTTCCCTTCTTATTGATGCTTTTAATGCTAGATTACCCTTGCTAAGTTAATTTAAACCTAAGATTCAGTTATGCCTGCCAAGTATTTGTTGAAATGCTTGAACTAGTCAAGTAAGAGATTTGCTTATTCTAACCTAAGGGAATGCTTAGGGAGTATTTTGGCTTTATAAAGTTAGTTTATTATGCTTGTTGATTATCTTCTGACAAATAGAAATTAGTTCTTGATTAGGTAATTGATAAAGGAATTAGTGCAAAGAGATTGAATTAGTCTAGTTAATGAACTATATGCTAAGAAATTAGCAAAATGGTTGAATGATTGTGCATCATTAACTGATTATGCATCATCTTAGTATCATTTTCCCATACTGGGAACATTCTTTATTACTTGTTTATCTTTGTTTAAGCTTTTGCTCTGTTTTTAGTGTCTCATTTCTCTTGTTTCCTTGCTTAGTTGTTGCTTAAATCGTGTTTAGCTCTTGTTTAGTTGTTTCCTTGCTCTGTTTGTGTTTTAGGTTGTTACATAAACTTATTTCCCTAATTTGCTTAGCTTACTTAGGATCATGTATTCATAGTGCCTTTATCTTGACTCTTTTAAATTTGACAAAGAACCCTAGCTAAACTACAATTGGCTTAGAAGGGTTTTGATTGCAAAGAGCAGCTCTTTTAGTTGTTGAGCAAGCATATCGAGCAGAACACCCATGGACTATGCTCGATGTGAGCAGCAGGACGAGAGGAAGGGGATCAGTACGAGGAGTCTAAGCCGTTAGTCTGCATCAAGGTCCAGCATCTAGCAAGGAAGCTGATGCGCGCTGCACGAACCATATCGAGGTCGCATATCGAGCAGAACACCATCCGAATCACCTCGATGTGATTCATCCGCGCATTGACCATTTGACTTTTGTTGACCTTATCTTATTTTTAGGTGTTTATGCTTCTTTTGGCTCCCTACTATAAAAGGAAAGCCACAAAACATTATCTTTATCCAAGTTTAGTCTTTCAACAAAACTTTTCTCTTCTCTAAACAAAAAGGGCGATTTGTCTCTTAATCTTTGTTCTTGCACCTTGATATTTTAGATTTATCATCTTTGCATTTTAATCTTATCTAGTCATGTTTAACTCTAAACAAATGGGATTAAACATGATTAGTTAGTAGTTTACTTTAGATTTAGGGTTCTAAGTAGGGAAAGTGGTGATTAAGATATGATTAAGGGGTGATTAGGCTTATCTAACTGTTCTTTGTTGTCTCCTTCTCTTATGATTATTGTTCATAAAGCTTGCTCCTTTTGATTGAATATGATATTGATTGATGCATATGATTCACTAAATGCTTGTTATCTCATTTCTAAGCATGGTTCGCTTATTTGGCTTGATAGTTTCGCTTGGTCTATGTTTTCTTTGTTCAGTGACACAAAAGTGATAGTTCACCCTTGCTAGATGATTCGCTTAGGGCTAGATAATGCTGGTTTTGAGATTCTTGCTTGATGGTTAGATAGTATGAATTAAAAGATCTTGCCTTTGTTTCATTCCTGTTCATTGCTTAGCATTTCTAGGATGTTGCAGCTATGTTCTTAAATATATATTATTGATTGGTGTTTAGCTAACTAGGTCCTTATTGGTTCACAAGATTGAGAAGTTGATCTGAATTCTTTCTTGGGTGAGAGAGTGATTGCTTGATTAGTACATCTCTTACGCTAGAATGATTCTGATCTTTGTGCTCATGGTTGAAGGATACGCCATCACAAGTGGGTCTGACACTTCAGTCTTGTTGAATATGAACTGCTTATTGCCGCCAAGTTGGTTCCTTTTAGATACTTTTTCTAAGAGTACAACATTGAGAATTCCTTGCTTATTAATGCTTGATTCTTTCCTTTGTTAGAAATCCCCATTTTCACTCTTGAAAGCTACTATCCCATAAGTGCTTAGAACCTTGAGTCTTGCTTTTAATTAATTATCATTAAGATCAGCTTGCTTAGTTCTTGCTTTAGTAGTCATTCTTGCTTAGTCATTGCTTTAAGTTCATTGCTTAGTTTTGTTCACTTTCATTTAGTTTTTGCTCTCTTTCCATCGCTTTGTTACGTTGTTAGACTTGTCTTTGTTCAATAAAAACTCCCATCATTGCTTAGCTTAGGGCATTGTTTGCATCTCATCTTCCACAAATGAATTGACACATGATCCATATTCTACAACTGATTAGAGGCTAAGTATATTTGGTTTTGGATAGCAAAAATCCTGTTTAAAATTGGCGTCGTTGCCGTTTGTGGTTGTTTGAGTTTAAAATTGCTGTTAGACTAAGTTCTTTACTTTAAGGTTACTAATTTGCTGTTTTCTATGCTCTGTTTTTGTCAGGTACTTGTATGAATTTGAGCTCTAAAGGCTCATCAAATCTGACTCCTTTAATTGACAACATTCATAGGAGAAGAGCTGTAAGACAGAGAGTTCAAGAGTTAGAAGAACAGAGGATGACAGAGCAAGAGGATCAGTTACCACATGTTGGTGTTGTTAGACAAGCACCATTACAACAAGCTGCAGCACACATTGATGAAGCACAAGTTGCTTTGAACCAAGAGGCTGGAGTTCAGGGATTGCTAGTACCAGTTCACGCACCTAGAGCTGCAAGACCAATAAAAGCAAGTGATGCGCTTGATACTCACCACAATAGGAATGGCATTCACGTTCCAGCTTGGGTTAATCAACATGGTGCAAGGCAACCTATTTCATGGCCTGCCCAATGAAGACCCTTCGGATCATCTGGACCAGTTTGATAAGGTGTGTGGTATGACCAAGATTCAAGGAGTCTCTGAAGATGCGTTGAAGCTGCGCTTGTTCCCTTTCAGTTTAGGTGACAAAGCACACCAGTGGGAGAAGACACTTCCACAAGGCTCTATATCTACTTGGGATGAATGTGAGACAGCTTTCCTCAACAAATTTTTCAGCTACACCAGAACAGCAAAGCTGAGGAACACCATAAGCAGTTTCACTCAGCATGGGATTGAGACATTCGCTGAAGAATGGGAGCGTTTCAAGTCTTATACCTTGCAGTGCCCACACCATGGCTTCACAAATGAAAGCTTGCTGTCTACTTTGTATAAAGGAGTGACACCAAAGTACATGATGCTCTTGGATACATCATCAAATGAAAATTTCATGTGCAATACTGTTGTAGATGGTCTAACTCTTGTGGAGAACTTGGCACTTTCTGATAGAAACTATGGTGAAAATATGACAGAACATCTAGAGCTGTTGTAAGCGCTGAAGGTGAGAGCACAACAAAGAATGAGATTAATGCTTTGAGTGACAAGTTAACAAGCTGCTGAGTGTGTCTTTCAAGAATGTCAGTTTTGTTGTAATAATCTTGCTACACAAGAAGAAGATGGGACAGTTGTAGAAGAAGAGGCCTTCTACATGAATCAACAAGGAGGCAGTTTTAAAAACTACATGAATCATCCCAACTTCTCTTATTGAAGCACCAACGTGGCTAACCGTCAGGATCAAGTCTATCCATCACAAGCTGCTCAACAAAACCAAGATACTAAACCTTTTGTTCCTTTCAACCAGCAGAACAACTTTGCTCCAAGACCACCTTTTCAAGGTAGTTTTCAACAAACTAACTATCAGCCAAGACCAGCTTTTGTCCCACCAGGTTTTGGCAATACACAAACCTCTTCTAGCACTCAAGATGTTGATCTGAAGCAGATGATGCAACAGCTGTTGACTGGTCAAGCCAACACCACTATAGAGCTGCACAAGAAGGTTACTGAAGTACACAACAAGATAGACGCCACTACTTATGACCTGAACGACAAGTTAGATGCTCTGAACCAAAGAGTCAAGTCTCTAGAAAGCAAAGCAGCTTCATCTTCAACACCTCAGAATCAGTTACCTGGAAAGAGTGAAGCCAATCCTAAGAAATTCTGCCACTTACTTGCTGAAGAGGATGAAGAGTTTGATGATGAAGATGCTTCATTGGAAGACCTTGGCATTATGCTTCAAGAGATGATGTTACATGTGGACATGTTAAAGGCTGAGTGTGGGGGGAATGTCATCAATGTCACCAATGATGATAAATAAGATGTTGATATTGTAGAAAAATTCCTCCAAGAGCTAGATGAAAGCTTGAACAGAGAAGAAGAGCAAGAGAGAGCTGCAAAACAAGCTGTAGACATTGACAAAGCTTCCCAATCCAGGAAAGTTTCTCATCACTTGTGAGCTTGAGATGCTAGACAATGTTGGAGCTTTGTGTGCTTCAGGATCAACTGTGAATGTCATGTCTCTACACTTAAGCCAAACCTTAGGAATCAAGGAGTTGAAGCCCTGCAAAGCCTCTATCACTTTTGTGGATAACACCTCAACAAGACCCTTGAGCATGGTAAAGGATTTCCCTTTGAAGATTGGGAATTGCTTGGTTCCAACAGATTTTGTGGTTATGGAGAAGATATATTCAAGAGAGGTACCACTTCTTGTAGGAACACCATCCTTTGAAACAGCAGGAGCTCAAGTAGATATCAAGAGAGGATCTGTGATTTTGAAGAATGTTGATGAGTTCAAAGTCTACAAGATTGTCTCTCCTTCCATAGATTTTTGTGGAACTATTGTTGAAGAAGAGAGTGAGCAACAGCAACTACCAGAGCATGTGGAGCATGCTATGAGCTTCACAATGAACATGCTGTTGAGAGACACTCTCCCAGATGAGCCAGAGCAGAAGCTTGATACTGAGTTGAAGCTTGAAGATGGTTTTAAAGATGATGAAGGCTTGATCACCAAAGAAGTGAAGCCTTTGATCACACAGAGTGTCAAGAAGAGGAGAAATAAGAAGACAGCTCGTGACAAGAAGAAACTGATGTCCGTGGGCACTTGGATTTACTAGAAGAAAGAGGAAGGAGCACCAGCTCCATCAACCTCTTATCACTAGTCCTCAAACCATCAAAGTCAAGCTTAGTGACTTAAAACAAGCACATTTGGGAAGTAATCCCATGATTATCCTTGTAAATATATGCGTTCTTTTATTACTAATGTCTTTACTTAGTGTTTCAGAAGTCAAAGAACAGGTCCATGGCTGTGTAGGGTGGTTCAAAGGCCAAGGAAAGAAAACTCTGTTTTCATATCGAGGTACCATATCGAGCAGAACATCTGTCATTGCTGCTTGATACAACTTATCTCGGGGAAGGAGCAGTCCGTACACCGAGCAGGTCGCACGATGGAGATCACATCGAGGTGTAGCATCAAGCAAAACACCAAAATCCATGCTCGATATAATCGCTCCTGAAGCCCTAGTTCGTAAACCGAGGAGAGTGGACCATACAGCGATCAAAACGCACGGTGGAGATTACATCAAGATGTAGCATCGAGCAAAACACCAAAAGCCTTGCTCGATGCAATCACCAGTCCGTACACCGAGGAGCTACAGCCCGTACATCGTTGAGATCGCTAGATGAAACAACACCGAGGAGTAGCATCGAGCAGAATTTCCAAGGACCTGCTCGATATGGATGCTATTAGCCGACTTCATACAAGACGATGTCCAGTACGACAACCACCGACGATCATTACAACGTAGTACGAGACGTTCCACATCGAGGTGTAGCATCGAGCAAAACACCAGCATGTTTGCTCGATGCAGAATGGCCGATGATATACTCATATATTTCACATATTTAGCACACAGTTAGAGTAGTTTTCACGCATACATCTTGCATAATAGGCTAGTTTGCACGATTTATCTCATCTTAGGTCCTAGAACACGTTGCATTAGCATTTTGCATATTTCTTGCATTCTTGCATCATATTCAGGTTGTTTTGGCTACACTGGAGCTATGGAGGGTGCGTGGACATGCTAAGGATCGAAAGGGAGCCTATGGATACGTGGAGGAACTCAGCCATGCATCAAAGGAACCGGGATCGAGGCGTAGATCGAGCTAGGCAGGTCGATCTAGACGAGATCGACCAGAAGATAGAGTTATTCGGGTTGTTTCAAGGAAGTGGATCGAGATCAAGATCGACCAAGGTGATCGAACGTGAGTACGTACACGGAACTAAGCCCGGGAAGAACAAGGGCCAGATCGAGGTCACGACTCGATCGCCTGAGGATCGACCAGAAGATCGATGGAAGCACTCGATCCACCCGACCGAATCGACCCGAAGATCGAGCAAAAGAAGACGTTACGTGCGGAAGATCGAGTGAGAGATTCTTTCTTTCTATGCATTTTCATAGGTTTTAATCATGAGTAGTGAGTAGTCATTCATGGGTTTAAGGCTGGGGTGATTAAGGGGTTTTAAAGGGTTAAACTTTGGTCTTTTCTTGCTCTTAACTTAATCTCTTCTTGGATTTGGGGGTTTTAATGCCTAGAGAGTCTTGAGAAAGATCTCTTTTATCTCAGGGATTTCCTTACCTTAGCAGGATTCAGGAGATCCCTTAAACCCAAATCAAAGAGACTAGATCATCCTTTCCCAAACGCCATGGATGCTTAGGGAGCTAGTTAAGCTATTTTTTGAGATTTATGCTTCATGTTCTTCATCCTTCCTTTCCACCACACGTCATGGGTTAGGAGGAAAGGTTGAGGAAAGGATATATACCACATGCCATGAATAAATCTAGTTTAGCTTCTCAAGGCTTAGAGATAGCACAAAATGTGTAGAACTATGTTTTCAAAACCCAAAGCTTGAATCTTGACCCTTCTTAAGCATGATCCTCAACCTTGAATCTGCTTTTAGCCTTTGAAATCTTAAAGTAATCATTTCATAGTTCTAAAGGTTGCATCTTTTGTCTTAGTTTCTTGAAAATCATTTCCTAGGTTTTTAGAATAATCCTTTTCTGTCTGCTTTTAGTTTTTGAATTTGAAAAACCAGTAGCTTTGCATTTTGAATTCTTAGAAGTCATCTAGTATTTGTTTAACCCATCAGTAGGGATTTTAAAATAGTTTGTGTGGTCATTTAGTAGTTGCATTTGGTTTTTACAGATTTTCTCCTAAATAATCCGGATTTCACTTAGCTTTACAAAGCTCTTGCATTCTTAGTATCTTTCAAGACATCCTGAGCTGGAATGACACCTTAAGCACTATACTTACCACTATACTGTGCTTTATCTTTGAACTAACTAGTGTGTAAAAACTTAGTTATCAAATGGCGCCGTTGCCAACTTGGGTTCAGTTTGAAAGTATTAGGATTTGGAGTTTAGTAGAGTACATGAATCTGAGGTCTAGTGGTGACAAGAACCTACTACAACCTCTAGACAACGTTCATGAACTTGGAATTGCCAGGTTAAGAAGGGCAAGAGAACAAGCTCAAGACTTTGAGGAGATATTGCAACCGGATATTCTTGATTTTGAGGTCATGGCTGAGCAAGACCAAGCTGAGGCTCCACCTCACCGTGCTGCTGCTGGTAGGGGTAATGGAAACCCCAACCATGCCCCAAGGCAACCAAGGATCATCGGAGAGGTGATGCACCAAACACTCATCACAATCGTTTTGGCATCACTCATACACCAGTTCAAAACAACAACTTCGAGATCAAGCCAGGCTTTGTCTCAATGGTGCAAAACAACAAGTTCCACGGACTTGCAATGGAGGATCCCTTGGAGCATTTAGAAAACTTTGAGCAAGTGTGCGGCATGATCAAGATCAATGTGATCTTGGAGGATAGTTTCAAGCTTAGGATTTTCCCTTTTTCACTTGGGGATAAAGCAAGGCATTGGGAGAAGACATTACCTCAAGGGACTATAACCTCATGGGCTGATTGCAAGAAGGAATTTCTGTCTATGTTCTTCCCAAGTAGAAGGACATCTCGCTTAAGAAGTGAGATAAGCGGTTTTACACAAAGGCAAAATGAGACCTTTAGTGAAGCAATGGAGCGGTTCAAGGACTACACCATTGCATGTCCTCATCATGGTTTCACTGAGGAGACACTCTTGAGCACCATCTAAAGAGGAGCTCTTCCCAAGATTCGAATGCTTCTAGACACGGCGAGTAAAGGGAACTTTCTTGGACAAGATGTAGAAACGGGAATAAAGCTTATTGAGAACCTAGCTTTGGGTGATGGCAACTACAGTGAAGACTATGATAGAGTACCAAGAGGGTCTGACCTTGAGGCACACAAGAAAGAGCTGAAATCACTTCATGAAACGATTAACAAGTTGGTACTTGCAAATCAAAAGCATGTACACTTAGTGGGAGAGGCTACGAACGTTCTAGAAGAGTTAGAGCAGAGCCAAGAGGAAGTGAATTGGGTTGGAGGCCAAGACTATACTAAGCCACAGGGCTATGTTCAGAGGTATCAAGGCAACAACAACCTATCTTACCGAAGTACCAATGTGGAGAACCCTGAGGATCAAGTCTACCCTCCTCAACAAGGAAAACCTTTTGTTCCTTACAACAAAGGTGGGTTTACACAAAACAGTGGGTACCAAGGGCAAAGACAAGGAAACTTCCAAGGCCAACAACAGCAAGGGAACAAAGGCTACCCTCCTGGTTTCGTGCCTCAGCAGCAACAAGTTCAACCTCCACCTCAAGATCCAGTACGAGCTATGTTCCAACAATTACTTCTGGGACAAGCAACTACAAATCAGAAATTTTTTGATATGAACAATAGGCTGGACTCTTCTCTTACTGAGGTATCTACACAAATCACCAACTTGAACAACAAGATTCGCCAGCTAGAGAAAAGAAAAGCCAGTTCAAGCGGCCAAGGTAGCTTACCCGGGAAGTGTGAGACAAACCCTAAGGAGTATGCCAATGCAATCACTTTGAGAAGTGGGAAGGAGCTACCACTACGGTCTGTACCTGAGGACAATGAGGACATTGTGATTCAAAAGGGGGAGAGTAATCTCTCAAATGATCAAGAGATCACGTTTGACAATGTCTACATTGCAAGGCCAAAGAAAGGCAAGAAAACGGTTTTGGAGAAAAAAGTGGAGGAAGTTAGCAAAGAGAAAGAAGCTTTCGTGCCTCCACCTTAAAAACCAAAGCTCCCCTTCCCTGGACGTTTCAAGAAGCAGTTGATTGAGAAGCATAAAGTTTTGAGAAGCACATAAGGAACGTTGAGATCAAACTGCCGTTGGTTGATTGCTTGGCTATGATGCCAAAATTTGCCAAGTTTTTGAAGGATACTCTTGCTAAGAAGGAGAAAGAGAGTGACGAGGTCTTGGTATTGAGTCAAGAATGCAGTGCAATCATCCACAAGGAGATAGCTCCGAAGAAGCTAGGAGATACGGGGTAATTAACTATACCTTGTGCACTAGGCCCTTTGAAGTTTGAGAGTTGCTTATGTGATCTAGGGGCAAGCATAAACCTTATGCCTCACTATATTGCCAAAAAGCTAGGCTTCACCACGTTTAAGGAGTGTATAATCTCACTCATTCTGGCTGATCGAAGTATAAGACTCCCTGTAGGCATGCTTGAAGACCTACCCGTAAGGATTAGCAATGTGAATGTGCCAACAGATTTTGTAGTGCTAGAAATGGATAAGGAACCAAGAGACCCTCTAATCCTTGGTAGACCGTTTCTAGCAACTGCTGGAGCCATCATAGACGTGAAGAATGGCAAGATTTCTCTAAAGCTTGGCAAAGACAACAAGCTGAACTTTGACATCAACGAAGTCTTGAAGAAGCCAATGATTGGTGGACAAGCGTTCTACATTGAAACTTTGGATGAATTGGCTTATGAGTTGCTTGAGGAATTGGCACAAGAGGATCATCTACAGTTGGCTTTGACAAAGGAGTGTGGGGAGTATGGTTTCTTGAGTGAACAAACCCAGGAGTATGTACACATCCTTGATTCTCGCAAGGTTGTGAAAAAAGATGAAGGCCAGTGCCTAGAGATCGACCTGGAGATCGATCAGATTGCTCGATCCAGGAAAGAGATCGATGAGACGATTGACTGAGACAACTCGATCTGTTCAGAGAACAACCCAGTGAATCGCTCTCCTGCTCGATCCATATCTAATCGAGCAAGTGAATCGAGGGAGCGATCGACTAGTTGTCTCGATCCCTGCGGTTGGAACGGTCCATGACGGCAGCTTAAGAGCTCTTGACTCGGGTTCAAAAGAGGCGAATGAGGACAGCAACCTCAACACAAGCCAAGAGGACGACTGGAGTGAGCTGCTAGCCCCAAAGGTGGACCTAAAGCAGCTCCCAGATGGGCTAAGGTACGCTTTCTTGGGACCAAATGATACTTATCCGGTCACTGTGAATGAAAATCTAAGTGATGATGAGTTAGACTCATTCCTTAAGGAGCTGAGGAAGTATAGAAAGGCCATTGGGTACTCTCTCAGTGACATCAATGGCCTTTCACCAATGCTTTGTACTCATAGGATTCATTTAGACAATGAATACACATCTTCCATTGAGCATCAAAGACGTTTGAACCCAAATTTAAAAGAAGTGGTCAAGAAAGAAATCTTAAAACTCTTAGAAGCTGACGTGATATACCCTTAGTGATAGCACATGGGTCTCTCCAGTCCATGTGGTACCATAGAAAGGGGGTATCACGATTATAAAAAATGAAAAAGATGAGTTAATTCCTACAAGGACTATAACCGGACATAGAATGTGTATTGATTATAGAAAACTTAACTCAGCCACTAGAAAAGATCATTTCCCTCTTCCCTTCATTGATCAAATGCTAGAGAGATTAGCCAATCACCCATACTACTCTTTTCTAGATGGGTATAGAGGTTTCTTTCAAACTCCCACTCATCCTAATGACCAAGAGAAAACCACTTTCACATGCCCTTATGGTACCTTTGCTTATCGAAGTATGCCATTTGGGTTATGTAATGCACCAGCAAGCTTTCAAAGGCGTATGATATCTATTTTCTCTGTCCTTATACAGGTAATGGTAGAGGTTTTCATGGATGATATTTCTGTGTATGGTGCTTCCTTTGGTGGTTGTTTGTCAAATCTTTGCAGGGTTCTCAAGAGATGTGAGGAGACAAACTTGGTGCTGAATTGGGAAAAGTGTCACTTTATGGTGAGGGAAGGCATTGTACTCGGGCACAAGATTTCTGAGCATGGGATTGAGGTTAACAAAGCCAAGATAGAGGTTATGATGAGTCTAGAGCCTCCGGTTAATGTGAAAGGGATTAGGAGCTTCTTGGGGCACGCTGGCTTCTACAGGAGGTTTATCAAGGATTTCTCCAAAATAGCACGTCCTCTTACAAGGCTACTGTGCAAGAAAACCGAGTTCATCTTTGATGAAGAATGCCTACAAGCCTTTAAGACCATCAAAGAAGCCTTAAGTCACCGCGCTCTGGATTGGGATTTTCCCTTTGAGATTATGTGCGAAGCAAGTGACTACGCCGTGGGTGCTGTTTTGGGTCAGAGGAACGACAAGAAGCTGCATGTGATCTACTATGCAAGCTGTACCTTGGATGACACGCAAGTGAAGTATGCAACCATCGAGAAAGAGCTTCTAGCCATGGTATTTGCTTTTGAGAAGTTTAGGTCTTACTTGGTGGGTTCTAAGGTCATCGTGTATACTGACCATGCTGCCTTGAGGTACATATACGCCAAGAAAGACACCAAGCCGAGACTCTTAAGATGGATACTTCTCTTACAAGAGTTTGACATGGAGATCAAGGACAAGAAGGGTATAGAGAACGGTGTGGCGGATCATCTTTTAAGGATGAGGGTGAATGATGTCTTACCTTTGGATGACTTACTCCCTCAAGAGCAGCTTATGGTGGTTAACACCGTGGTATGTGCATAGCTAGAGGAGAAGTTTGAAGAAGTCTTGAGCTTCAAAGAAGAGAAGTAGAGATTTGGCAACTCAAGAGGAAACTCATCAAGTGGTGGAAGAAGGGGTCAGGTGGAGTAAGGAAGAGAAGAAGGCAAAGAAGAGGCTTGAGTGGTTGCGGTTTGAGCCTAAAAAGTTTGCAAGTAGGGTTCTCTTGGAAAGGCTAGGGTTGTTGGAGGATTTTGACAAGTTGCTCAAGGACATGAGCCTTGCTTGCCTATCATGGATGGATTGCCTCACTTACCCCGAGGCTACGCTTGACTTCCTCTCCACCTTGGACTTCTCATATGAAGATCTAAGCGTCCAAGCTCCATTCAAGGGTCATGTCACGTTCAAGATCAGAAGACAAGCCTACCACCTCTCCATCCCTGAGCTATGCCAAGCCTACGGTCTCAATGCTGCAGCCACGCTTGTGGAGTTCCCACGGTTCGCATCCGCCAATGATCTATGGGACTTGATTAGCGATGGAGACTACAAGCCCAACACCGCCAAGATCAAGAAGGTGTGAAACCCTGTGCTAAGATACACCCTCAAGCTTCTGGCCAACACATTCAGTGGAAGATCAGTGGCCCCAACAGTTACCAAGAACGAGTTGTGCTTCCTTTTCCAAGGGGTTAAGAAGATCGTTTGCTATGCCAAGGAGGATGAGGAGCAATTGGAGGATGGGCTTGGGGAAGATGTCAACTACGGTTGCATCTTGGCTTCTTCTTTGATCAAGTACAAGGCTTGGGTGTTAAGGTGTCAGGCGAGCTCTGCACTCATAGGAGGCTTCCTCACACCACTTTTCATACAAGCGGGAGTGCCCCTTGCAGATTTTGAGCCTTGTGTGGAGCGTGCATACATGGATGAAGTCTACATGCTCCACACTGATTCCTTGGGACCTACTCCAGCTCCAGGCTTCTATGCTTACTTGTTCTACAACCATCACAACGAGAAGAAGGTCTGCATCCTGCCCAATCCTGACAAAACGCACCTACAAAGCATCGCGCAATAGAGTTTTTACCTAGCGATGAGGAATGCTTTGCGCCTCTTGGAAACACGGCAGCACCACCTCAGCTCACTCGCTCACCTTCAGAGGCACCTCCTACGGATGCTGACATGCCCCCGAGCTTTGACCTCCCCAAGCTAGACTATGAGCCACAGACAAAGGCTGAGAAGTTCCTTGCCTCGGTTGTAGAGATTCAGCGCAAGGTTAACAAGTGGAAAGGGAAGATGATCAAGAAGCTAGCAAAAAAGAACAAGGACTTACAAGGGAGCTCATCTGAGACGACTGTGAGTGACGATGTTGAGCAGATGGGACAAACGATGAGGAGACGCTCAACCGGAGGTGTGGATATCCGTGAGCCCCAAGAAGGTGATCAAGCTAGCCGCCTTGCTCTACACAAAGGCGCAAGCAGGAGCAAGGGCAATGGGATACTCCACGACACTCCTAGAAAGAGCAGGAGGACCGGAGCAACCTCAAGCTCTAGTCATGCCTAGCTCCGAGGTACCAAAACTCAACCATTGTATATATCATGCATTTTTTTTTAATTTTTGCTTTGTGTTTTTGGTCTCCTCTTGAATTTGTTTGGCACCGAGACGTTGTCATTCAAGTTTGGGGGAGAGTGTGTGCTTCGACATGTTTTTATTTGGATATTATTTTGTGTTTGCATCTTTGAGTCTTCATTCATCATCTAAGTGCATAGAAAAATACAAAAAAAATCAGAACAATTTTCAAAAATTTCAAAAAAAAATTAATGTAGCTTGCATTTGCATTGTCAAATATTTTAGGATTCAGTCTAGAATTTTTATCATTTAGGTTGCTTGCATTTGCTTAGGGGGCAATGTATAAAATTTTCCTTGTAAAGTGTTTTAAGCTCATGAATTGGTTCAAGGCCCTAGTTAGTAGTTCTTTGTTGCTTTATTCAAACTTTGAAAGTAAGTTCTAACCATATTCGGATCATTTGTCGTCATTTTCGTGGCTTAAGTTGAATAAACATGAATTGAATCCTTTCCTATCAAGTGGAACCTTAACTTGAATTTTGAATTATCATACTTGTGCGTTTGAAAAAGAATACATGGATTACATATACATATTTAGGCTTTCTTATCCCTTTCACCACTCTTTTGTAAGCCTTAATAGAACTCCTCACCTTAACCCTTACCCTCCTTTCAATCCAAATTTCGTGTGTGATTTTGTGAGGCCATAATTTTCGGTTGAACTTGGCATAAAGTGTTAGGTTTATGCGACATGATTAGGCTCTTGATACGGTTCAGGTTTTACCCAAATAAAAACTACTGCAAGTGCACAGCAAAGCAGATGTAGTATAAGGGGTATCGAAATCCCAAGAGAGTAATGCTAACTACACTATCAATTATAGATTTGGACTAAGCTAAGCAAAATATGATGTATGTAATGCGAATGAATAATTAGAAATAAGCAAACGATGGTATGATATGTTCTAAGTTCAGGAAGACTAAAAGCGCTAAGCTAGGGTAATTTGCAGGTATGAATCCAAGAATGTAGAATGCAGAGAATCAGGAATGATTAAAAACCGTTTTAAACATGAATCTCTAATGCATAACTAATCAATTCTCATTGCAGAAGTTATCTATACTTAGATCACAGAGTTTCAAATCTCTTTGCAAACCCTAACAACCTAAGCATGCAGTAATGATCAGGTTCAATTGTTTACAAAACTCCTAAGCCAAATCTCTTTGTACTAAGTTGTTTTGCTCATCAAATACTAGTTCAGGTTATGAATAATGCTCTTACATATATTTAACAACCTATGATTTTCGGATTCCTAGATGATGTGTCTCAGAAATTCGATTTTAAAGCAAGCAGAGATGAAAAACCATGAGATATTCCTAACAGATAGCGATTCTACACTCTTTTCATCAACCTTTGAAAAACCCTAACTTAACTAGCAGATTACTCAGACATGATTATGAGATCACAAAACATAACTGAATAAAATTGCATTAAGAGAAAGAGTAGAAAACAAAGGGGGTTCGAAATCTTCTCTAAAGAGTACAGGATTTGTCTCCCCAAAAAGCTCTGAATAAAATCTCTCTCTAACTCTCTGAATTCTCAAAAACTAAGATTTTTGCCAACAATGGCTGAAAAACCTAATAAATAGGGGCTAAACACGATCTGGGGTCTTCATATAAATAAAGGAAACTTCTGGGTAAGTTCTGCAATTCTTCTTGATACTTTTAACAAATAGCCACGCTCCTTCCTATCTGGGTGACGAGCGTCACCAATAGGGTGACGATCGTCACCATATGGGATACTTTTCTGCTTCGAGCTTGGTACTTCGTGGCTTCAACTCAGAATGCTCCAAAAGGTTCCAATATCTCCAATTATGCTCCAGACATGCTTTAACCTGCAAAGACTCTTCTAGGACTCTAAAAAGACCAAAAAGACTCAATAAAAAGGACTTATATCATGGTTAAAAACCATAAAAACCATGATATATCAACTCCCCCAGACTTAGCTTTTGCTTGCCCTCAAGCAAACATCAGATAGAGTACAGGGTCGAGGTTTGAAAACAAGAAACAGTCAGTTAGTCATCAGAAACACCACACTAGTTAGAGCTTTCGAATCCACATACCACATAGTCAACATAAGATCAAATTTCAGCTTAATCATCACAAGCTTAGCAAATCTCTCAAGTCCAGTCCAAATCCCTTCAAGAAATCCGAAATTTCTACTGTTAACTCCTTATTTTTATCTAAGTGTGAAGTCTCATCAAAGCTCTATCATCTTAATCACTTTACAGATTCTTTTCCCTTCCTAACAACTGAACAAATCAATCTCAACACAGCTCTCCTATTTTCTCTTCCCTTGATCTTTTCCTTAGGATATTTTCGATTTTTCACTTCTTTTTCTCAACTTTTTCAGTCTAAGATATGGTGCTACTCAATACTTGTGTTCCTTGTGAGGAGACAGGTTCTTGAGTGTGTTCACTACTGTTGTTCCTTGTGAGGAGACAGGGTCATGAATGCACCATTCTTTGAACTTAAACTTTTAAAAACTACATCAGGGAAGATCAAAGAGAGATTGTATTTTAACCTTATTGTCAGTGCTTAAAGAGAGAATCAAGATCAATAAGAATCAATCACCAAGACAAGAAATTTAAAGTTCATTAAGGTGGAGCTAACAGCAAATTTTCCAGATTCTCTAAGAACCTAAACCTTCATTGCTAGACTGATCTACCTATGACTTTCAACTTAGTGAGACTTGTAATCAACTACTGTGGCAATGGTTCTTATCAGCAAAAACGTCCTATGGTTAGTTCCAGAAAAACTGACAGTTTCAAAAATTTTGACTCTAGAAAAACAGGTTTTTGACTCAACTTTAAGACTCTATAAACATGACACAAAGCACACAACGTCAGTAACCACCTCCCCCAGACTTAAACAACACTGTCCCCAGTGTTATTAAGCCAAGAGTTGGTCAAAATGAAGCATGAGAACGTGTAAAACCAAGGTGGAAAAGTGGTACCTCGCAAAGGACCTGGTGACGAGCGTCACCAGATTGGTGATGAGCGTCACCAGATTGGTGACGAGCGTCACCATCTCTGATACTCCAGAAATCGACATGTTGGATGTTTAAATGTTATGCCATCATGTGTGCTCCAAAGTAGGACTGTAAGAGCACTCAAAACACACATCAAAACATCCAAACAAAGCATAATCCATTGTCCAACAAGTTCACAAGACATCATCCAAGCAAACTGACAAACTGACTCTCCTTTTTTTTCTGTTTTTTTTTTTTTTCATGTTTTTGGGTTTTTTTTTTTAGCTATGTAATAGAAAACTAAACTAATATATGAAAAAGAAAACTTACTAGTGGGTTGCCTCCCACTAAGCGCTTGTTTAAAGTCATTAGCTCGACTTTGAATGCTGCTCAGATAGCTGGTGGAGCAGAAGGTGGCAGTGAATGCCTTGGAGAAGAATGTATCCTCATCCATGGTGGTTTGTAAGCAGTAGATGTATGAACACTTCCAAGGAAGTGAGGAACATCAGCAGAGTGGGTCGTGACTGTGGGTGGGATACTTCTTTTTCCTGCAGAATCATCAAAAGAAACACCAAGCATTCTACGAGAATCTCGTTGCTTGCATAAGTGTGAAGCAGCTTTTTCACCTTTTAAATTCTTATTGATGAGATTAGGAGGTTTGGAACTGGTTCCAGGAAGTGCATACCTTTGCTTAGTTGCAGGTTTCTGGGTTGTAGAATGGTGAATTTTCGAATTGGCAACATATGATGGACTTGTAGCTGTAAAATTTCGTTGCTGCTTTGTGTTCAGGTTGGTGACGAGCGTCACCAGGTCAGTGACGCTCGTCACTGACTCTGCAGTTCGAGTTTCTGCAGTTTTCCTGCAATTCAGCTCTGCAAGTGTTGCTTCCATCACATACACGTCTTCCTCCAGCAACTTGGCATTCATTAGAACCTCTTTTTCAAGCCCAGTCATGAAGATATGATCCTCACTGCAATCCTCAAACCCAACAGCTTCTGCAGAAGTTTCAGATATTGGCTCTTCAACAGCCATCTTGCTCACTTGCCCACTAATATCTGATTCATTGACACACTCAGCAATAGTGTCTTCTGAATGCTCCATGACAGTCTCTTTATCTCTGGAAGTTCTTACAGAAAAGGTCTGACCATCAATGGTAGAACTCTTTCTTAACTTATCCATGTCAAAGTTCATGACAGCATCACCAAGATCAAGCTCAATGTTCCCCCTTCTAACATCAATGATGGCTCCAGCAGTAGCCAAGAATGGTCTTCCCAGAATAAGAGGATCTTTAGGTTCTTCAGCATATTTCAGAACCACAAAATCTGTAGGAATTATGCAGCCTTCAATGTTAACATGAACATTCTTTAACATGCCTTCTGGGGTCCTTATAGATCGATCTGCTAGGATGAGAGAGATCCCAGCTGGCTTGAAATCAGTTATTCCAAGTCTAGCAGCAACAGAGAAAGGCATCAAGTTAATACTTGACCCTAGATCACATAGAGAGTGGGGAAAACGTCCTGCAAATATTGAGCAATCAAGCACAAAGGTCCCTGGATCAGATAGCTTCTCTGGAACTCTGCTTTGAGTGATGGTATTGACTTGTTCAGAAACAGTCACCTTCTTCTTCTTCTTTGGAACTGTGCCTAAGAGAATTGCACTAATGTCTCTGGTAAGCAGTGCTCCTTCCTCAGGACTTACACCATTCACAACCATTCTCTTTACATACCTTCTCAGAGCTGGTGAAAGCTTGACTGCATCAACAAGTGGAATCTCAAGCATCAGCTTGTCTATCATAGCTTTACATCTGGCTTCTTCTATCTCCTGTTTAGACTTCCTAGGATGCTTGGGGAATGGTGTTTTGGGTTTATAGACACGTTCCTGGTCATAATTTGCAGTTACAGGCAAAGCAGCTTCATTCTGGGTGGGGGTGACGAGCGTCACCAGGGGGGTGACGCTCGTCACTCACCTGTGACAACCCCCGATTCTCTTCTATGTTGGTGACGAGCGTCACTCCTCCTTGGTGACGCTCGTCACTCACCTCTGAGACAGAAAAAATTTCATCTTCAGACTCCATGAGTTGCACGATCTGTTCTGCACTCAACCTCTTTTTCTGCACTGTTTTAACCTCCTTTTCATTCTTGACTGTGATGGCATTAACCTGATGCTTGGGATTGATATCAGTCCTTCCAGGAAGGAATCCCTCTTGCCTTTGAACAGCTCCTGCAGTTTGAGCAACCTGCACATCAAGCTTCTTCATGTGAGAGTTCAGACTCTCAATTTTTCCATTCAGGTTTTGATACAGCGAATCTAGCTTGCCATTGAAGTTCATTGTCATCTTCTGCTGTCCTTCAAGTACCTGCTCCAGCATAGCTTCCATTTTATTGTCTTGTGGAGGTGCAGTTTGGTAGGAAGAAGAACCAAAATTCCTGCTGTTTTGGTAAGGTTTCTCAACTTCAGTCTTCTGGAATGGGGGCTTAGGAGTGTAACCAGGCGTGCTCTGTCCTCCTGTAAAGGTACTCTGCTGATTATTACTGTTATAGCCTCTGTTCCATTGCTGATTTCCAAACTTTTGGCTCTGAAAAACCCCCTCCATTGATGAAATTAACATCTTTCTGCTCAAATTCTTCAGGATTTTCGAAACTCTCCACTTCTGCAGCGAATTGGACTGACTTCTTTCCCACCAAAAGGCTGTGCATGCTGTCCAACTTAGCCTTAACTTCAGCTATTTGGTTTCCATCATTCAAACCAGCCTGCTGCTTTCTCTGAAAATCTGCATTCTTAGTGCTGTTACTGCAGGCCAAGTTTTCAATCAATCTTACAGCTTCTTCTGGTCTGTTGGTGTTGAAGTTTCCTGCACTTGCTGCATCCAGCGCCATCTGATATTTCCAGTCAATGCCTCTGAAGAAAAATCCAAGTACTTGCACTTGACTGAAACCATGATGAGGACAGTCCCTTTGATAAGACTTGAACCTGATCCAAGAGGCCTTGAAAGCTTCAGTAGGGCCTTGTGTAAATGATGCAATTTTCGTCCTCATGTCTTCTGATCTGGCATCATCATAGAAATTATTCAGAAAGGCATTCTTGGTGTCCTCCCAAGTAGTTAATGAACCAGGCTCCAGTTGCTTCAGCCAATATGCAGCCTCTCCTCCAAGAGAGTAAGGGAAAAGCTTGCAGAACAGGAAGTCATTGCTAACTCCAATAGCTTTAACACTTGAAGCTAGATCCTCAAACCTCTCTATGTGATCCATGGGATGCTCATGAGGTAAGCCATGGAATGGATGCTGGCCAACTAGCTGAGAGTAGACAGGTTTAACCTCAAAATCGTTCCTCTGGAAGGCAGGAGGTCGGATTGCAGCTCTGTTGGCATAGAACTGATCAGGTCTGTTGTAGTCGCCTAGAGTCCTCTGAACAAAACGCCCAGCAGCGTTATTGAAAGCAGCAGGGACTCCCACGTTCTCAGCCACTTGCTGAACCTGCTGTTCAACAATGACATTCCCCTCTTGATCAATTCTCTGCCCCTCTTCGTTCCTCCTATTTCCTTCCCTGTCAACCAAGTGACCTTCTGCATCTTCAACCAAGATCAGTGGAGCGACCATTGCAGATTGCTTCTTAGCTTTCCTGTTAGTTCTCTCCAACCTAGCAAGCTCGTCGATGCTCAAAGTCACAAGCTCCTTCTCTTTGTTGCTTCTGGTTCTGCGATTAGGCATACACCTGAAACAGGAACAGAGAAAAGTAGCTGAAAATCAGTAAAGAAATAAAAACTTAGACAAAATCCTAATACTAAAAATCGATAGGCAGCTATTACTCCCAGGCAACGGCGCCAAAAACTTGATAGGGTTCAGGTTTTACCCAAATAAAAACTACTGCAAGTGCACAGCAAAGCAGATGTAGTATAAGGGGTATCGAAATCCCAAGAGAGTAATGCTAACTACACTATCAATTATAGATTTGGACTAAGCTAAGCAAAATATGATGTATGTAATGCGAATGAATAATTAGAAATAAGCAAACGATGGTATGATATGTTCTAAGTTCAGGAAGACTAAAAGCGCTAAGCTAGGGTAATTCGCAGGTATGAATCCAAGAATGTAGAATGCAGGGAATCAGGAATGATTAAGAACCGTTTTAAACATGAACCTCTAATGCATAACTAATCAATTCTCATTGCAGAAGTTATCTATACTTAGATCACAGAGTTTCAAATCTCTTTGCAAACCCTAACAACCTAAGCATGCAGTAATGATCAGGTTCAATTGTTTACAAAACTCCTAAGCCAAATCTCTTTGTACTAAGTTGTTTTGCTCATCAAATACTAGTTCAGGTTATGAATAATGCTCTCACATATATTTAACAACCTATGATTTTCGGATTCCTAGATGATGTGTCTCAGAAATTCGATTTTAAAGCAAGCAGAGATGAAAAACCATGAGATATTCCTAACAGATAGCGATTCTACACTCTTTTCATCAACCTTTGAAAAACCCTAACTTAACTAGCAGATTACTCAGACATGATTATGAGATCACAAAACATAACTGAATAAAATTGCATTAAGAGAAAGAGTAGAAAACAAAGGGGGTTCGAAATCTTCTCTAAAGAGTACAGGGATTTGTCTCCTCAAAAAGCTCTGAATAAAATCTCTCTCTAACTCTCTGAATTCTCAAAAACTAAGATTTTTGCCAACAATGGCTGAAAAACCTAATAAATAGGGGCTAAACACGATCTGGGGTCTTCATATAAATAAAGGAATCTTCTGGGTAAGTTCTGCAATTCTTCTTGATACTTTTAACAAATAGCCACGCTCCTTCCTATCTGGGTGACGAGCGTCACCAATGGGGTGACGATCGTCACCATATGGGATACTTTTCTGCTTCGAGCTTGGTACTTCGTGGCTTCAACTCAGAATGCTCCAAAAGGTTCCAATATCTCCAATTATGCTCCAGACATGCTTTAACCTGCAAAGACTCTTGTAGGACTCTAAAAAGACCAAAAAGACTCAATAAAAAGGACTTATATCATGGTTAAAAACCATAAAAACCATGATATATCAGCTCTCATATTGATGCTAGCTTTGCATATTGAAGCTAGTTTTATGCTTAAGTTTGGGGGTGGGAATTCATGGGTGTTGATTGATTATGCTTACTTATTTCGGTTTGAAAAAGAATTGGTGTTTGGGGTTTGAACAAAAAGGGATGCATAGTTTTAAGTGGTTGGCCTTGTTTTAAATGAAAGCTCGAGTTTGAAAAATGAGATAGCTCTCAAAAAGAAAAAAAATTTAAACAAAAAAGCCAAAAGGCCAAGTAAAAAAGAAAAAAAATATGTGAAGAGAGCTATCAAAAAAAAAAACAGAGCTAAGTATATATATGGCAACCACTAGCTATAAGAAGGTTTGAATGATATTTTTAATTGGGTTATGCTAGGCGTCTTGCCTTGTCGTTTAGGGTAGTCTCTAGAGGGTGAGTGAGCTTGAAAAAAGAGAGAAAATGAATGAGAGAGGGATTAGGATAATTGTTAGTATATATGGGTAGATGAGAGTCTAGTCATGTATGCATCAATTGCCTTATACCTTTAGCATTATGCATAAGTTCAACCCTTTTTGAGAGAAATCATTGCTTGAATTACCCTCATCAATGTGATTATTTTTATCTTATATCTTGTCCCTAGCCAAATTTATTCGGTTTTAAATGCATAAGTGTGATTCACGGTTTGATCTTAAATGAATGTTAAAGGTTAGGATTCTTGGATTGTTTGGAATACGCCAGTCATGATTTGAGATTTAATATGTGATGAATATGGCTACGTTCTTTGCAGTAGGAGTTTGTGTACTGCATTTTATAATTGAGAACTATAACCATTGAATTGATTCATTTGCTTAAACACTTTTGGAAATTTGAGCTCCCACTTTTAAACCTCTCTTCCTAGCTTGAATTTTGTTTGCTTGAGGGCAAGCAAAAGGCAAGTTTGGGGGAGTTGATATACTCATATATTTCGCATATTTAGCATACATGTAGAGTAGTTTTCATGCATACATCTTGTATAATAGGCTAGTTTGCACCATTTATCTCATTTTAGGTCCTAGAACACTTTGCATTAGCATTTTGCATATTTTTTGCATTGTTGCATCATATTCAGGTTGTTTTGGCTAAACTGGAGCTATGGAGGGTGCGTGGACATGCTAAGGATCGAAAGGGAGCCAGTGGATACGTGGAGGAACTCAGCCATGCAGCAAAGGAACCGGGATCGAGGCGCAGATCTAGTTAGGCAGGTCGATCTAGACGAGATCGACTAGAAGATCGAGTTACTCGGGTCGTTTCAAGGAAGAGGATCGAGATCAAGATCGACCAAGGTGATCGAACATGAGTACAGACACGGAACTGAGCCCGGGAAGAACGAGGGCCAGATCAAGGTCACGACTCGATCGCCTGAGGAATGACCAGATGATCGATGGAAGCACTCGATCCACCTGACCGAATCGACCCGAAGATCAAGCAAAAGAAGACGTTCTGTGCGGAAGATCGAGTGAGAGATTGACGACTCAGATCGATCTCGGAACCTTATCCGGACAGCTCATGTTTTGGATTTTAGTGAGGGGACCATTCCCATTTTCTACCCTATTTTGGGAGCGAGGCAGAACAATATATATGGTCTCCTTCTTGTTTAGTTTTCTTTTATCTTTATGCTTTGAAAGACCGACATTGTTTACTTTTTAAGCTTTTGGTATTTTTGTAGACATTAATCTTGCTTTAATCTTAAGTATTTCCCTTAATCTTTCTTGCTTAGTAGTTTAATCATGCTCATCCTTTCTTTCTTTGCATTTTCATGTGTTTTAATTATTAGTAGTGAGTAGTCATTCATGGGTTTAAGGTTGGGGTGATTAAGGGGTTTTAAAGGTTTAAGCTTTGGTCTTTTCTTGCTCTTAACTTAATCTCTTCTTGGATTTGGGGGTTTTAATGCCTAGAGAGTCTTGAGAAAGATCTCTTTGATCTCAGGGATTTCCTTACCTTTGCAGGATTCAGGAGATCCCTTAAACCCAAATCCAAGAGATTAGCTCATCCTTTCCCAAACGCCATGGATGCTTAGGGAGCTAGTTAAGCCATTTTTTGAGATTTATGCTTCATGTTCTTCACCCTTCCTTTCCACCACACGCCATGGGTTCGGAGGAAAGGTTGAGGAAAGGATTTATACCACACGCCATGGATAAATCTAGTTTAGCTTCTCAAGGCTTAGAGATAGCACAAAATGTGTAGATCTATACTTACTACTATACTGTGCTTTATCTTTGATCTAACTAGTGTGTAAAAACTTAGTTATCAGGCGAGCCAAGAACAAGCATCCGGATAATGCCATGCACTGCCCACAGAAAAGATCATGCAAGCCGAAGTGTCTCCCTACACCGAGCAAAAACATCGAACAGAATATCTGCTGAGACTGCTCCATGCTAGGTGCCCTGGAGGAGAAGCTGACCAGAACATGGAACCCCCAAGGCAGAGGAGCATGATCGCCGAGACACAGGACCCATAGTACGCATCGAGGTACCACATCGACTGTTTTGCTCAATATGATCCGTGTAAAATTTTTTTGGAATTTTTACATAGGTAAATCTAGTAAAACCTTTTTGTGGACCTTGATGGCTGGTACTATGTTGAACACTAGAGGAGATGAGTGAGGGAAAAGGCCAGTTGTTGAAGAAGAACAAGTCCAAGATGTAGCACCAAAGCTCAAGGAATACTTGAGAGCGATGAGGAGAGTGGACTTCACTCCTACAAGATATGCTGATCCAGGTCTTTTGGGAGAATTGGGAATCAAGACTGAGGTGGATGAACTGCTGAGCAACATTGGACTGGAGAAATGTGCTAGTCTTGGCTATTCAACTTACAAGCAACTTTCTTTTGAGTTCCTTGCAAGCTTCAAGGTCTACTTCTACAAGTTTGATAAAGAATATGATGAAGGAGAAGAAGACTTTAGCAATGGATTCATCAAGTTCAGAGCCAACAAAGCATGGTACACCATGGGGTTCACTCAACTTGATGAAATTTTTTGATTTGATCAAGGCTCAAGAGAACAAAACATGCGCTTCAAGCATGATGAGCTAAGGCATGTGTGGGAGGAGATAACGAATTATGCTTATAGAGCTGGTCATCTGAAGAGTGCTAGCATTCGCCATCCAGCTATCAGATATGTTCATAGAGTCCTCACCATCACACTCTTCTACAGGAAAGAGCTAAGTATGGTCAAAGAAGAAGAGATGGGGTTGCTTGTGAATGGCTTGAAGAACATCACGGTTGAAACAAGGAATGTGAAGATTCAAGGAGAGCGCTAAGGAGTTGGTCTTGTGACGATAAGCTTTGTGAGAACTCTCCTTAGCATTTTTATTACACATGCACTGTGTAATTTAAGTGTGGGGGAGGGTGTAAGATGGACTGATGCTTGCATTTGCATTTGCATATTAGAATAGGAACCATGCATCATGTTTACATACCATCTAAGACATAGAAAAACCAAAAAAATTAAAAACATTTCAAAAATTGTTTCACAAAAAAAGTTTGATTTTCATGCATTCTTATAGGATTTAGACTTCATGAATTCATATAGGACTAGCTTGCTTGTTTAAATTGAGAACTATGATAGTACATCTTTGTTAATGCTAGTAGTTTATGAAAAGATGAAGCCTTTATTTTTGATCCTTTGGTGTATTTGATGTTGAACTAGAAATAAAGCTGAACCACTTTTGGAATTTGCATTTGTGTGAGTTTTGTCTGAGACTGAAGCATGCTATGAAATGATTCCAACCTTTGTTTAAGTGGAACCTAATTTGAATTCGCAATTATCATGACTGATGCATTTGTGATTGATGTCATGGATAATTTAAAACATTTGGATCTTCCTATTCTCTTTTACCACTCTCGAAAAGATCCATTTAGATTTCCCTACCCTTAACTAAATCGTGTGTGAATTGTGTGTGAATTGTGAGGCCTCTTCCATCATGGTTGTTGTTTAGCAAAAAGTGTTGGGTTGGAACTACAAGGGAAGTATTCTCATTGTAGAACTATCTCACTCTTGAGTTAGATAGGCTAGGATGTTTGGGGAATGGTTTGGGGTTTATCTTAGGATTAGGTTTTAAGAGAAGCAAAGAAGAAAAGAAGTCAAGGCACAAAAGAAAAAAGAGTGTGACACAAGCAAAAGCGTGGAAATGGCGAGTTTTAATTCAAAGAAAGAATGATCATGTTCAAAGAAAAAAAGATTTCAAGAAGTACGAAAAAGTAAATCAGAAAGCCAAAGGCGAATCAAGCACCAGCATCACCAAATAAAGGAGCCAAACTCAAAAGAAGCAAATCGCCACCACTTGAAGTTCAAAAGAAGAAGTGTCCTCCAAAGCGCTTGAAAGAGAAGAGCTTTTGGGTTTTTAAAGGGGGTTTAAATTCTTAAAAAGGGTAGCGTGGGTGGGTTTACACTCATAGGAACACATCTTATAGATCTTGGGTAGATGGGAGTCTTCCTTTGTATGTGTAAGTTGTTCTTTGACCTTTAGCATTTTGCCAAAGCACAACCATGCTTTTCCTTGAGAGAAACTTTTAAACACTAAAAACAGTTTGTGAAGTGGGATTATATATCATGCATTGTATATATCATGCATTTTTTTTTAATTTTTGCTTTGTGTTTTTGGTCTCCTCTTGAATTTGTTTGGCACCGAGACGTTGTCATTCAAGTTTGGGGGAGAGTGTGTGCTTCGACATGTTTTTATTTGGATATTATTTTGTGTTTGCATCTTTGAGTCTTCATTCATCATCTAAGTGCATAGAAAAATACAAAAAAAATCAGAACAATTTTCAAAAATTTCAAAAAAAAATTAATGTAGCTTGCATTTGCATTGTCAAATATTTTAGGATTCAGTCTAGAATTTTTATCATTTAGGTTGCTTGCATTTGCTTAGGGGGCAATGTATAAAATTTTCCTTGTAAAGTGTTTTAAGCTCATGAATTGGTTCAAGGCCCTAGTTAGTAGTTCTTTGTTGCTTTATTCAAACTTTGAAAGTAAGTTCTAACCATATTCGGATCATTTGTCGTCATTTTCGTGGCTTAAGTTGAATAAACATGAATTGAATCCTTTCCTATCAAGTGGAACCTTAACTTGAATTTTGAATTATCATACTTGTGCGTTTGAAAAAGAATACATGGATTACATATACATATTTAGGCTTTCTTATCCCTTTCACCACTCTTTTGTAAGCCTTAATAGAACTCCTCACCTTAACCCTTACCCTCCTTTCAATCCAAATTTCGTGTGTGATTTTGTGAGGCCATAATTTTCGGTTGAACTTGGCATAAAGTGTTAGGTTTATGCGACATGATTAGGCTCTTGATACGGTTCAGGTTTTACCCAAATAAAAACTACTGCAAGTGCACAGCAAAGCAGATGTAGTATAAGGGGTATCGAAATCCCAAGAGAGTAATGCTAACTACACTATCAATTATAGATTTGGACTAAGCTAAGCAAAATATGATGTATGTAATGCGAATGAATAATTAGAAATAAGCAAACGATGGTATGATATGTTCTAAGTTCAGGAAGACTAAAAGCGCTAAGCTAGGGTAATTTGCAGGTATGAATCCAAGAATGTAGAATGCAGAGAATCAGGAATGATTAAAAACCGTTTTAAACATGAATCTCTAATGCATAACTAATCAATTCTCATTGCAGAAGTTATCTATACTTAGATCACAGAGTTTCAAATCTCTTTGCAAACCCTAACAACCTAAGCATGCAGTAATGATCAGGTTCAATTGTTTACAAAACTCCTAAGCCAAATCTCTTTGTACTAAGTTGTTTTGCTCATCAAATACTAGTTCAGGTTATGAATAATGCTCTTACATATATTTAACAACCTATGATTTTCGGATTCCTAGATGATGTGTCTCAGAAATTCGATTTTAAAGCAAGCAGAGATGAAAAACCATGAGATATTCCTAACAGATAGCGATTCTACACTCTTTTCATCAACCTTTGAAAAACCCTAACTTAACTAGCAGATTACTCAGACATGATTATGAGATCACAAAACATAACTGAATAAAATTGCATTAAGAGAAAGAGTAGAAAACAAAGGGGGTTCGAAATCTTCTCTAAAGAGTACAGGATTTGTCTCCCCAAAAAGCTCTGAATAAAATCTCTCTCTAACTCTCTGAATTCTCAAAAACTAAAATTTTTTGCCAACAATGGCTGAAAAACCTAATAAATAGGGGCTAAACACGATCTGGGGTCTTCATATAAATAAAGGAAACTTCTGGGTAAGTTCTGCAATTCTTCTTGATACTTTTAACAAATAGCCACGCTCCTTCCTATCTGGGTGACGAGCGTCACCAATAGGGTGACGATCGTCACCATATGGGATACTTTTCTGCTTCGAGCTTGGTACTTCGTGGCTTCAACTCAGAATGCTCCAAAAGGTTCCAATATCTCCAATTATGCTCCAGACATGCTTTAACCTGCAAAGACTCTTCTAGGACTCTAAAAAGACCAAAAAGACTCAATAAAAAGGACTTATATCATGGTTAAAAACCATAAAAACCATGATATATCAACTCCCCCAGACTTAGCTTTTGCTTGCCCTCAAGCAAACATCAGATAGAGTACAGGGTCGAGGTTTGAAAACAAGAAACAGTCAGTTAGTCATCAGAAACACCACACTAGTTAGAGCTTTCGAATCCACATACCACATAGTCAACATAAGATCAAATTTCAGCTTAATCATCACAAGCTTAGCAAATCTCTCAAGTCCAGTCCAAATCCCTTCAAGAAATCCGAAATTTCTACTGTTAACTCCTTATTTTTATCTAAGTGTGAAGTCTCATCAAAGCTCTATCATCTTAATCACTTTACAGATTCTTTTCCCTTCCTAACAACTGAACAAATCAATCTCAACACAGCTCTCCTATTTTCTCTTCCCTTGATCTTTTCCTTAGGATATTTTCGATTTTTCACTTCTTTTTCTCAACTTTTTCAGTCTAAGATATGGTGCTACTCAATACTTGTGTTCCTTGTGAGGAGACAGGTTCTTGAGTGTGTTCACTACTGTTGTTCCTTGTGAGGAGACAGGGTCATGAATGCACCATTCTTTGAACTTAAACTTTTAAAAACTACATCAGGGAAGATCAAAGAGAGATTGTATTTTAACCTTATTGTCAGTGCTTAAAGAGAGAATCAAGATCAATAAGAATCAATCACCAAGACAAGAAATTTAAAGTTCATTAAGGTGGAGCTAACAGCAAATTTTCCAGATTCTCTAAGAACCTAAACCTTCATTGCTAGACTGATCTACCTATGACTTTCAACTTAGTGAGACTTGTAATCAACTACTGTGGCAATGGTTCTTATCAGCAAAAACGTCCTATGGTTAGTTCCAGAAAAACTGACAGTTTCAAAAATTTTGACTCTAGAAAAACAGGTTTTTGACTCAACTTTAAGACTCTATAAACATGACACAAAGCACACAACGTCAGTAACCACCTCCCCCAGACTTAAACAACACTGTCCCCAGTGTTATTAAGCCAAGAGTTGGTCAAAATGAAGCATGAGAACGTGTAAAACCAAGGTGGAAAAGTGGTACCTCGCAAAGGACCTGGTGACGAGCGTCACCAGATTGGTGATGAGCGTCACCAGATTGGTGACGAGCGTCACCATCTCTGATACTCCAGAAATCGACATGTTGGATGTTTAAATGTTATGCCATCATGTGTGCTCCAAAGTAGGACTGTAAGAGCACTCAAAACACACATCAAAACATCCAAACAAAGCATAATCCATTGTCCAACAAGTTCACAAGACATCATCCAAGCAAACTGACAAACTGACTCTCCTTTTTTTTCTGTTTTTTTTTTTTCATGTTTTTGGGTTTTTTTTTTTAGCTATGTAATAGAAAACTAAACTAATATATGAAAAAGAAAACTTACTAGTGGGTTGCCTCCCACTAAGCGCTTGTTTAAAGTCATTAGCTCGACTTTGAATGCTGCTCAGATAGCTGGTGGAGCAGAAGGTGGCAGTGAATGCCTTGGAGAAGAATGTATCCTCATCCATGGTGGTTTGTAAGCAGTAGATGTATGAACACTTCCAAGGAAGTGAGGAACATCAGCAGAGTGGGTCGTGACTGTGGGTGGGATACTTCTTTTTCCTGCAGAATCATCAAAAGAAACACCAAGCATTCTACGAGAATCTCGTTGCTTGCATAAGTGTGAAGCAGCTTTTTCACCTTTTAAATTCTTATTGATGAGATTAGGAGGTTTGGAACTGGTTCCAGGAAGTGCATACCTTTGCTTAGTTGCAGGTTTCTGGGTTGTAGAATGGTGAATTTTCGAATTGGCAACATATGATGGACTTGTAGCTGTAAAATTTCGTTGCTGCTTTGTGTTCAGGTTGGTGACGAGCGTCACCAGGTCAGTGACGCTCGTCACTGACTCTGCAGTTCGAGTTTCTGCAGTTTTCCTGCAATTCAGCTCTGCAAGTGTTGCTTCCATCACATACACGTCTTCCTCCAGCAACTTGGCATTCATTAGAACCTCTTTTTCAAGCCCAGTCATGAAGATATGATCCTCACTGCAATCCTCAAACCCAACAGCTTCTGCAGAAGTTTCAGATATTGGCTCTTCAACAGCCATCTTGCTCACTTGCCCACTAATATCTGATTCATTGACACACTCAGCAATAGTGTCTTCTGAATGCTCCATGACAGTCTCTTTATCTCTGGAAGTTCTTACAGAAAAGGTCTGACCATCAATGGTAGAACTCTTTCTTAACTTATCCATGTCAAAGTTCATGACAGCATCACCAAGATCAAGCTCAATGTTCCCCCTTCTAACATCAATGATGGCTCCAGCAGTAGCCAAGAATGGTCTTCCCAGAATAAGAGGATCTTTAGGTTCTTCAGCATATTTCAGAACCACAAAATCTGTAGGAATTATGCAGCCTTCAATGTTAACATGAACATTCTTTAACATGCCTTCTGGGGTCCTTATAGATCGATCTGCTAGGATGAGAGAGATCCCAGCTGGCTTGAAATCAGTTATTCCAAGTCTAGCAGCAACAGAGAAAGGCATCAAGTTAATACTTGACCCTAGATCACATAGAGAGTGGGGAAAACGTCCTGCAAATATTGAGCAATCAAGCACAAAGGTCCCTGGATCAGATAGCTTCTCTGGAACTCTGCTTTGAGTGATGGTATTGACTTGTTCAGAAACAGTCACCTTCTTCTTCTTCTTTGGAACTGTGCCTAAGAGAATTGCACTAATGTCTCTGGTAAGCAGTGCTCCTTCCTCAGGACTTACACCATTCACAACCATTCTCTTTACATACCTTCTCAGAGCTGGTGAAAGCTTGACTGCATCAACAAGTGGAATCTCAAGCATCAGCTTGTCTATCATAGCTTTACATCTGGCTTCTTCTATCTCCTGTTTAGACTTCCTAGGATGCTTGGGGAATGGTGTTTTGGGTTTATAGACACGTTCCTGGTCATAATTTGCAGTTACAGGCAAAGCAGCTTCATTCTGGGTGGGTGACGAGCGTCACCAGGGGGGTGACGCTCGTCACTCACCTGTGACAACCCCCGATTCTCTTCTATGTTGGTGACGAGCGTCACTCCTCCTTGGTGACGCTCGTCACTCACCTCTGAGACAGAAAAAATTTCATCTTCAGACTCCATGAGTTGCACGATCTGTTCTGCACTCAACCTCTTTTTCTGCACTGTTTTAACCTCCTTTTCATTCTTGACTGTGATGGCATTAACCTGATGCTTGGGATTGATATCAGTCCTTCCAGGAAGGAATCCCTCTTGCCTTTGAACAGCTCCTGCAGTTTGAGCAACCTGCACATCAAGCTTCTTCATGTGAGAGTTCAGACTCTCAATTTTTCCATTCAGGTTTTGATACAGCGAATCTAGCTTGCCATTGAAGTTCATTGTCATCTTCTGCTGTCCTTCAAGTACCTGCTCCAGCATAGCTTCCATTTTATTGTCTTGTGGAGGTGCAGTTTGGTAGGAAGAAGAACCAAAATTCCTGCTGTTTTGGTAAGGTTTCTCAACTTCAGTCTTCTGGAATGGGGGCTTAGGAGTGTAACCAGGCGTGCTCTGTCCTCCTGTAAAGGTACTCTGCTGATTATTACTGTTATAGCCTCTGTTCCATTGCTGATTTCCAAACTTTTGGCTCTGAAAACCCCCTCCATTGATGAAATTAACATCTTTCTGCTCAAATTCTTCAGGATTTTCGAAACTCTCCACTTCTGCAGCGAATTGGACTGACTTCTTTCCCACCAAAAGGCTGTGCATGCTGTCCAACTTAGCCTTAACTTCAGCTATTTGGTTTCCATCATTCAAACCAGCCTGCTGCTTTCTCTGAAAATCTGCATTCTTAGTGCTGTTACTGCAGGCCAAGTTTTCAATCAATCTTACAGCTTCTTCTGGTCTGTTGGTGTTGAAGTTTCCTGCACTTGCTGCATCCAGCGCCATCTGATATTTCCAGTCAATGCCTCTGAAGAAAATCCCAAGTACTTGCACTTGACTGAAACCATGATGAGGACAGTCCCTTTGATAAGACTTGAACCTGATCCAAGAGGCCTTGAAAGCTTCAGTAGGGCCTTGTGTAAATGATGCAATTTTCGTCCTCATGTCTTCTGATCTGGCATCATCATAGAAATTATTCAGAAAGGCATTCTTGGTGTCCTCCCAAGTAGTTAATGAACCAGGCTCCAGTTGCTTCAGCCAATATGCAGCCTCTCCTCCAAGAGAGTAAGGGAAAAGCTTGCAGAACAGGAAGTCATTGCTAACTCCAATAGCTTTAACACTTGAAGCTAGATCCTCAAACCTCTCTATGTGATCCATGGGATGCTCATGAGGTAAGCCATGGAATGGATGCTGGCCAACTAGCTGAGAGTAGACAGGTTTAACCTCAAAATCGTTCCTCTGGAAGGCAGGAGGTCGGATTGCAGCTCTGTTGGCATAGAACTGATCAGGTCTGTTGTAGTCGCCTAGAGTCCTCTGAACAAAACGCCCAGCAGCGTTATTGAAAGCAGCAGGGACTCCCACGTTCTCAGCCACTTGCTGAACCTGCTGTTCAACAATGACATTCCCCTCTTGATCAATTCTCTGCCCCTCTTCGTTCCTCCTATTTCCTTCCCTGTCAACCAAGTGACCTTCTGCATCTTCAACCAAGATCAGTGGAGCGACCATTGCAGATTGCTTCTTAGCTTTCCTGTTAGTTCTCTCCAACCTAGCAAGCTCGTCGATGCTCAAAGTCACAAGCTCCTTCTCTTTGTTGCTTCTGGTTCTGCGATTAGGCATACACCTGAAACAGGAACAGAGAAAAGTAGCTGAAAATCAGTAAAGAAATAAAAACTTAGACAAAATCCTAATACTAAAAATCGATAGGCAGCTATTACTCCCAGGCAACGGCGCCAAAAACTTGATAGGGTTCAGGTTTTACCCAAATAAAAACTACTGCAAGTGCACAGCAAAGCAGATGTAGTATAAGGGGTATCGAAATCCCAAGAGAGTAATGCTAACTACACTATCAATTATAGATTTGGACTAAGCTAAGCAAAATATGATGTATGTAATGCGAATGAATAATTAGAAATAAGCAAACGATGGTATGATATGTTCTAAGTTCAGGAAGACTAAAAGCGCTAAGCTAGGGTAATTCGCAGGTATGAATCCAAGAATGTAGAATGCAGGGAATCAGGAATGATTAAGAACCGTTTTTAAACATGAACCTCTAATGCATAACTAATCAATTCTCATTGCAGAAGTTATCTATACTTAGATCACAGAGTTTCAAATCTCTTTGCAAACCCTAACAACCTAAGCATGCAGTAATGATCAGGTTCAATTGTTTACAAAACTCCTAAGCCAAATCTCTTTGTACTAAGTTGTTTTTGCTCATCAAATACTAGTTCAGGTTATGAATAATGCTCTCACATATATTTAACAACCTATGATTTTCGGATTCCTAGATGATGTGTCTCAGAAATTCGATTTTAAAGCAAGCAGAGATGAAAAACCATGAGATATTCCTAACAGATAGCGATTCTACACTCTTTTCATCAACCTTTGAAAAACCCTAACTTAACTAGCAGATTACTCAGACATGATTATGAGATCACAAAACATAACTGAATAAAATTGCATTAAGAGAAAGAGTAGAAAACAAAGGGGGTTCGAAATCTTCTCTAAAGAGTACAGGATTTGTCTCCTCAAAAAGCTCTGAATAAAATCTCTCTCTAACTCTCTGAATTCTCAAAAACTAAGATTTTTGCCAACAATGGCTGAAAAACCTAATAAATAGGGGCTAAACACGATCTGGGGTCTTCATATAAATAAAGGAATCTTCTGGGTAAGTTCTGCAATTCTTCTTGATACTTTTAACAAATAGCCACGCTCCTTCCTATCTGGGTGACGAGCGTCACCAATGGGGTGACGATCGTCACCATATGGGATACTTTTCTGCTTCGAGCTTGGTACTTCGTGGCTTCAACTCAGAATGCTCCAAAAGGTTCCAATATCTCCAATTATGCTCCAGACATGCTTTAACCTGCAAAGACTCTTGTAGGACTCTAAAAAGACCAAAAAGACTCAATAAAAAGGACTTATATCATGGTTAAAAACCATAAAAACCATGATATATCAGCTCTCATATTGATGCTAGCTTTGCATATTGAAGCTAGTTTTATGCTTAAGTTTGGGGGTGGGAATTCATGGGTGTTGATTGATTATGCTTACTTATTTCGGTTTGAAAAAGAATTGGTGTTTGGGGTTTGAACAAAAAGGGATGCATAGTTTTAAGTGGTTGGCCTTGTTTTAAATGAAAGCTCGAGTTTGAAAAATGAGATAGCTCTCAAAAAGAAAAAAAATTTAAACAAAAAAGCCAAAAGGCCAAGTAAAAAAGAAAAAAAATATGTGAAGAGAGCTATCAAAAAAAAAAACAGAGCTAAGTATATATATGGCAACCACTAGCTATAAGAAGGTTTGAATGATATTTTTAATTGGGTTATGCTAGGCGTCTTGCCTTGTCGTTTAGGGTAGTCTCTAGAGGGTGAGTGAGCTTGAAAAAAGAGAGAAAATGAATGAGAGAGGGATTAGGATAATTGTTAGTATATATGGGTAGATGAGAGTCTAGTCATGTATGCATCAATTGCCTTATACCTTTAGCATTATGCATAAGTTCAACCCTTTTTGAGAGAAATCATTGCTTGAATTACCCTCATCAATGTGATTATTTTTATCTTATATCTTGTCCCTAGCCAAATTTATTCGGTTTTAAATGCATAAGTGTGATTCACGGTTTGATCTTAAATGAATGTTAAAGGTTAGGATTCTTGGATTGTTTGGAATACGCCAGTCATGATTTGAGATTTAATATGTGATGAATATGGCTACGTTCTTTGCAGTAGGAGTTTGTGTACTGCATTTTATAATTGAGAACTATAACCATTGAATTGATTCATTTGCTTAAACACTTTTGGAAATTTGAGCTCCCACTTTTAAACCTCTCTTCCTAGCTTGAATTTTGTTTGCTTGAGGGCAAGCAAAAGGCAAGTTTGGGGGAGTTGATATACTCATATATTTCGCATATTTAGCATACATGTAGAGTAGTTTTCATGCATACATCTTGTATAATAGGCTAGTTTGCACCATTTATCTCATTTTAGGTCCTAGAACACTTTGCATTAGCATTTTGCATATTTTTTTTGCATTGTTGCATCATATTCAGGTTGTTTTGGCTAAACTGGAGCTATGGAGGGTGCGTGGACATGCTAAGGATCGAAAGGGAGCCAGTGGATACGTGGAGGAACTCAGCCATGCAGCAAAGGAACCGGGATCGAGGCGCAGATCTAGTTAGGCAGGTCGATCTAGACGAGATCGACTAGAAGATCGAGTTACTCGGGTCGTTTCAAGGAAGAGGATCGAGATCAAGATCGACCAAGGTGATCGAACATGAGTACAGACACGGAACTGAGCCCCGGGAAGAACGAGGGCCAGATCAAGGTCACGACTCGATCGCCTGAGGAATGACCAGATGATCGATGGAAGCACTCGATCCACCTGACCGAATCGACCCGAAGATCAAGCAAAAGAAGACGTTCTGTGCGGAAGATCGAGTGAGAGATTGACGACTCAGATCGATCTCGGAACCTTATCCGGACAGCTCATGTTTTGGATTTTAGTGAGGGGACCATTCCCATTTTCTACCCTATTTTGGGAGCGAGGCAGAACAATATATATGGTCTCCTTCTTGTTTAGTTTTCTTTTATCTTTATGCTTTGAAAGACCGACATTGTTTACTTTTTAAGCTTTTGGTATTTTTGTAGACATTAATCTTGCTTTAATCTTAAGTATTTCCCTTAATCTTTCTTGCTTAGTAGTTTAATCATGCTCATCCTTTCTTTCTTTGCATTTTCATGTGTTTTAATTATTAGTAGTGAGTAGTCATTCATGGGTTTAAGGTTGGGGTGATTAAGGGGTTTTAAAGGTTTAAGCTTTGGTCTTTTCTTGCTCTTAACTTAATCTCTTCTTGGATTTGGGGGTTTTAATGCCTAGAGAGTCTTGAGAAAGATCTCTTTGATCTCAGGGATTTCCTTACCTTTGCAGGATTCAGGAGATCCCTTAAACCCAAATCCAAGAGATTAGCTCATCCTTTCCCAAACGCCATGGATGCTTAGGGAGCTAGTTAAGCCATTTTTTGAGATTTATGCTTCATGTTCTTCACCCTTCCTTTCCACCACACGCCATGGGTTCGGAGGAAAGGTTGAGGAAAGGATTTATACCACACGCCATGGATAAATCTAGTTTAGCTTCTCAAGGCTTAGAGATAGCACAAAATGTGTAGATCTATACTTACTACTATACTGTGCTTTATCTTTGATCTAACTAGTGTGTAAAAACTTAGTTATCAGGCGAGCCAAGAACAAGCATCCGGATAATGCCATGCACTGCCCACAGAAAAGATCATGCAAGCCGAAGTGTCTCCCTACACCGAGCAAAAACATCGAACAGAATATCTGCTGAGACTGCTCCATGCTAGGTGCCCTGGAGGAGAAGCTGACCAGAACATGGAACCCCCAAGGCAGAGGAGCATGATCGCCGAGACACAGGACCCATAGTACGCATCGAGGTACCACATCGACTGTTTTGCTCAATATGATCCGTGTAAAATTTTTTTGGAATTTTTACATAGGTAAATCTAGTAAAACCTTTTTGTGGACCTTGATGGCTGGTACTATGTTGAACACTAGAGGAGATGAGTGAGGGAAAAGGCCAGTTGTTGAAGAAGAACAAGTCCAAGATGTAGCACCAAAGCTCAAGGAATACTTGAGAGCGATGAGGAGAGTGGACTTCACTCCTACAAGATATGCTGATCCAGGTCTTTTGGGAGAATTGGGAATCAAGACTGAGGTGGATGAACTGCTGAGCAACATTGGACTGGAGAAATGTGCTAGTCTTGGCTATTCAACTTACAAGCAACTTTCTTTTGAGTTCCTTGCAAGCTTCAAGGTCTACTTCTACAAGTTTGATAAAGAATATGATGAAGGAGAAGAAGAGACTTTAGCAATGGATTCATCAAGTTCAGAGCCAACAAAGCATGGTACACCATGGGGTTCACTCAACTTGATGAAATTTTTTGATTTGATCAAGGCTCAAGAGAACAAAACATGCGCTTCAAGCATGATGAGCTAAGGCATGTGTGGGAGGAGATAACGAATTATGCTTATAGAGCTGGTCATCTGAAGAGTGCTAGCATTCGCCATCCAGCTATCAGATATGTTCATAGAGTCCTCACCATCACACTCTTCTACAGGAAAGAGCTAAGTATGGTCAAAGAAGAAGAGATGGGGTTGCTTGTGAATGGCTTGAAGAACATCACGGTTGAAACAAGGAATGTGAAGATTCAAGGAGAGCGCTAAGGAGTTGGTCTTGTGACGATAAGCTTTGTGAGAACTCTCCTTAGCATTTTTATTACACATGCACTGTGTAATTTAAGTGTGGGGGAGGGTGTAAGATGGACTGATGCTTGCATTTGCATTTGCATATTAGAATAGGAACCATGCATCATGTTTACATACCATCTAAGACATAGAAAAACCAAAAAAATTAAAAACATTTCAAAAATTGTTTCACAAAAAAAGTTTGATTTTCATGCATTCTTATAGGATTTAGACTTCATGAATTCATATAGGACTAGCTTGCTTGTTTAAATTGAGAACTATGATAGTACATCTTTGTTAATGCTAGTAGTTTATGAAAATGAAGCCTTTATTTTTGATCCTTTGGTGTATTTGATGTTGAACTAGAAATAAAGCTGAACCACTTTTGGAATTTGCATTTGTGTGAGTTTTGTCTGAGACTGAAGCATGCTATGAAATGATTCCAACCTTTGTTTAAGTGGAACCTAATTTGAATTCGCAATTATCATGACTGATGCATTTGTGATTGATGTCATGGATAATTTAAAACATTTGGATCTTCCTATTCTCTTTTACCACTCTCGAAAAGATCCATTTAGATTTCCCTACCCTTAACTAAATCGTGTGTGAATTGTGTGTGAATTGTGAGGCCTCTTCCATCATGGTTGTTGTTTAGCAAAAAGTGTTGGGTTGGAACTACAAGGGAAGTATTCTCATTGTAGAACTATCTCACTCTTGAGTTAGATAGGCTAGGATGTTTGGGGAATGGTTTGGGGTTTATCTTAGGATTAGGTTTTAAGAGAAGCAAAGAAGAAAAGAAGTCAAGGCACAAAAGAAAAAAGAGTGTGACACAAGCAAAAGCGTGGAAATGGCGAGTTTTAATTCAAAGAAAGAATGATCATGTTCAAAGAAAAAAAGATTTCAAGAAGTACGAAAAAGTAAATCAGAAAGCCAAAGGCGAATCAAGCACCAGCATCACCAAATAAAGGAGCCAAACTCAAAAGAAGCAAATCGCCACCACTTGAAGTTCAAAAGAAGAAGTGTCCTCCAAAGCGCTTGAAAGAGAAGAGCTTTTGGGTTTTTAAAGGGGGTTTAAATTCTTAAAAAGGGTAGCGTGGGTGGGTTTACACTCATAGGAACACATCTTATAGATCTTGGGTAGATGGGAGTCTTCCTTTGTATGTGTAAGTTGTTCTTTGACCTTTAGCATTTTGCCAAAGCACAACCATGCTTTTCCTTGAGAGAAACTTTTAAACACTAAAAACAGTTTGTGAAGTGGGATTATTTTTATTCCACTAAGCCTTGTACCTTAGCCAAATGACACTTTTGTATTTGCATAAGCATGATTCACGGTTTGAGCATAATTGTATGTTAAAAAACTTTGTTTGATTTGCTGAGCATGTGTAGGTTGATAGCTTTGTGATCATTCTTGCTTTATTATGAAAGTGTCCAAGTGTTTAAAGTATTCTTCCATCAAGTGCACTCTAGAATTAAGAACATGGACTTCATTTTGATTTATTGTTAGCATTTTTAGAAATATGAGTTCCGATTTAAAACCTCATCATCATGTTAAGTGTATGTTTGCTTGAGGGCATGCAAAAGCTAAGTGTGGGGGTGTAGATAGCTTGCTATTATAGACAATTTTAGATTGCATTTCATGCATCTTTTCCTCTGTTTTTGCATTATAGTTTAGCATTTTAGTGTCATTCGCACTTAGAATCAACATGGCATGCATTTAGCTTAGGATTGCATACATTTGCATACATCGAGCATGTTTGTGGTGGTTTTCAGGTGAATTTGGAGAGTTTAAGAGTTGGGAAGGAGATGGAAGCAGCTCATGATCGAAAAAGATGTCAGAAATGGAGCTCTTGCAAAGTCTGGTCCATATCGAGCAGAACACGCATGGAGTATGCTCGATGTAAGCAGCAGGACGAGAGGAAGGGGATCAGCACGACGAGTCTAAGCCGTTGGTCTGCATTGAGGTCCAGCATCGAGCAAGGAAGCCGATGTGCGCTGCACGAACTATATCGAGGTTGCATATCGAGCCAAACACCATCCGAACCACCTCGATGTCATTCATCCGTGCATTGACCATTTGACATTTATTGACCTTATCTTCTTTTTAGGTTTTTTATGCTTCTTTTGGCTCCCAACTATAAAAGGAAAGCCACAAAACATTATCTTTATCCAAGTTTAGTCTTTCATCAAAAACTTCTCTCTTCTCTAAACATAAAGGGCAATTTGCCTTAGATTCCTTATTTTTAATAAAGTTTGCATTTTTAATCTTGTCTTTTAATCTTTGTCCTTGCACCTTGGTAGTTTAGATTTATCATCTTTGTATTTTAATCACATCTAGTCATGTTTATCTCTAAACAAATGGGATTAAACATGATTAGTTAGTAGTTTACTTTATATTTAGGATTCTAAGTAGGGAAAATAGTGATTGAGATGTGATTAAGGGCTGATTAGGCTTATTTAACTGTTCTATGTTGTCTCCTTCTCTTGCAAAGTGATTATTGTTCATAAAGCTTGCTCCTTTTGATTGAATATGGTATTGATTGATGCATATGGTTCACTAAATGGCTTGTTATCTCATCTCTAAGCATGGTTCACTTATTTGGCTTGATAGTTTGGCTTGGTCTATGTTTCATTTGTTCAGTGACACCAAAGTGATAGTTCACCATTGCTAGATGATCCGCTTAAGGCTAGATAATGCTGGTTTTGAGATTCTTGCTTGATGGTTAGATAGTATGCATTAAAAGATCTTGCCTTTGTTTCATTCCTGTTCATTGCTTAACATTGCTAGGATGTTGCAGCTGTGTGCTTAAATCCATATTTTTGATTGGTGTTTAGTTAACTAGGTCCTTATTGGTTCACAAGATTGATAAGTTGATCTGAAATCTTGCTTAGGTGAGAGAGTGATTGGTTGATTAGTACATCTCTTAGGCTATATTGGTTCTGATCTTAATGTCATGGTTGAAGGATACACCATCACAAGTGGGTCTGACACTTTAGTCTTGTTGAATATGAACTGCTTATTGACACCAAGTTGGTTCCTTTTGGATACCTTATCTAGGAGTACAACATTGCGAATTGCTTGCTGATGAATGCTTGATGCTTGCCTTTGTTAGAAATCCCCATTTTCACTCTTGAAAGCCATTATCCCACAATTGGTTAGAACCTTAAGTCTTGCTTTTAATTAATTGTCTTTATGATCATCTTGCTTAGTTCTTACTTTAGTAGTCGTTCTTACTTAGTCATTGCTTTAAGTTCAGTGCTTAGTTTTGTTCACTTGAATTATGTTTTGCTTTCTTTCAATTTCTTTGTTAGGTTGTTAGACTTGTCCTTGTTCAATCAAAAACCCCATCATTGCTTAGCTTATGGCACTGTTTGCATCTCATCTTCCACAAATGAATTGACACCTGATCCATATTCTACAACTAATTAGAGGCTACAGATATTTGGTTTAGGATAGCAAAAATCCTATTTCAATAGTCGAACACCCTAGGGATTTCTCGGCTATTGCTACGATCCTATCTCCCTCTCTTCGGCAATCTCACGACCCGTTAACCTTTCTACGGGACAAACTTTGTATTCCCTCGAAAACACGACCAAACACACTGATTAGTCCGAGGTTACTCGATAGAAACTCGGCAGTAATGGAAATATCCAATTGCTTACCAGCTTATCTCGGAAATGGTCGGATCCGTTTGGCTATTGCTCGCTCTCTCCCGACTACTCTAGGGATAAATCAGAATTTCTAGGATTTTCTCTCGATTAATCTCTCACTCTTGCTCTATTTATTTAAAATAACACAACGCTCCCGAGAAAAGTCTCAAAAATGCCTTATAAACTCGTAAAACCCAAAGTAACTTGGTTGTAACCAATATATCCTGGTTCCAGCAGGATTTATCCTAGTTAGTTCCAATTTCTCTCGGATATAACTTGTATCGGCTTGACCATCCGCGCGATTAATCACTTTGAAGCCGATCTAAACTCACGGCCCAATGCCCAGCCCAATTCCTCTCGGATTAAACTTAATCCCTTCGGCTATTTTCCATTATCTCTTGGATACTTTTCCTTTTTTTCGGACATAGTCCACTTTCACTCGAACTAAACCATTTTCTCTCGGATATGGTCCATCCGGCTCGGCTCATCCTAGCTATCCTTTTACTATTTCCCAGTCATCACCTGACCATAGTCTGAACCTCCCATCCTTCCGGATCTTCCACTTGACTGAACTCGGTAATCCCTCAGACAACGCCCTGTACTGTCTCGATCATTTAAGTTTTCTCGAATACGGATGCTACAACTCTCCCCCACTTGATTTGGATTCACCCTCGAATCTCGCTATTTCGTTTGAGCTTATCGAACCACTTGGGAAACTCGGCTTTCATCCTAGCCTCCTCTTCCCATGTAATCTGTTTACGTCCATCGTAATCCCATACGACTTAGACCATCTTGACTAGCTTTCCTTGCTTAGTCTTCTCCTTTCTTACTAAAACTCGAACCGGCCTAGCCACCACTGCAAGGTCCTCTTGCAAGTCCACATGCAGTTCTTCTATAACCGTCTCATGTTCGGTTATATGCTTTCTTAGCTGCGACACATGAAATGCATTATGGAATGCTCCCATTACCGATGGCAAGTCCAGTTTGTAAGCCACTGCACCAACTCTTTCAGTATCAGGTACGGTCCCATGTACCTTGTACTCAGCTTAGCGTACTTAGACGCCCTGTCTGTCCCCTTATACGTTAGTGCCATGTCTCCTACACTCAATTCCAAGTCCTTGCGATGCTTGTCCGCAAAAATTTTCTGCCTGTCCATTGCCTCTTTCAGCTTAACCTTTAGAAACCTGATCTTTTTTGTAGTAGCCTCGACCACTGCTGGCCCCATCACGCTACGCTCCTCCACTTGTGTCTAACACAAGGGTGTCCTACACGGCCTGCTATACAATGCCTCATACGGAGACATCTCAATGCTTATATGGTAACTTTTGTTGTATGCAAACTCTGCCAATAATAAGTAATCCTCCCAGTTACCACCTCAGTCCAATATGCATGTCCTTACGCTACCTTTACATATCGAAGGATGCCGTTTGGATTATGTAATGCACCGGCTACCTTTCAGCGGTGTATGATGTCTATCTTCTCTGATCTTATAGAGAAGATGGTAGAGGTATTCATAGATGATTTCTCTGTGTATGGTGCATCCTTTCCTGCTTGTTTGTTGAATCTTTGCAGGGTACTTAAACGTTGTGAAGAGACAAACCTGGTGCTGAACTGGGAGAAATGCCACTTCATGGTTAAGGAAGGGATAGTGCTCGGTCACAAGATTTCAGAGAAGGGTATTGAGGTTGATCAGGCTAAGGTGGAGGTCATGATGGGTCTAGAACCGCCGGTTAATGTTAAAGTGATCAGAAGCTTCTTGGGGCACGCAGGGTTCTACAGGCGTTTCATCAAGGATTTCTCCAAGATTGCACGCCCTCTTACATGGTTGTTGTGCAAGGAAGCTGAGTTTGTATTCGATGAGGAGTGTTTGAAGGCTTTCGTGACCATCAAGGAAGCCCTTACATCAGCCCCTATAGTCCAAGCACCAGACTGGTCTCTTCCCTTTGAGATCATGTGTGATGCTAGTGACTATGCCGTAAGAGCCGTCCTGGGTCAGAAGAAAGACAAGAAGCTACATGTGATCTACTACGCTTCAAGGACCTTGGATGACATGCAATCACGATACACCACTACGGAGAAGGAGCTGCTTGCAGTAGTCTTCACCTTTGAGAAGTTCAGATCATATCTCGTTGGTTCCAAGGCTATTGTATACACGGATCACGCTGCCCTACGATACATCTACTCGAAGAAAGACACTAAGCCTCGGCTCTTAAGATGGATTCTGTTACTCCAGGAGTTTGACATGGAGATTAAAGACAAGAAAGGGATAGAAAATGGAGTCGCTGACCACCTCTCAAGGCTAAGGATCAACGAGTCTCTCCCTTTAGATGACTCTCTTCCAGAAGAGCAGCTTATGGCGATTACTACTGCTGTTTGTGGGAAGCTAGAAGGAAGGTTTGAGGAAGTGTTGAGTTTTAAAGAGGAGGATCTACCGTGGTATGCTGACGTGGTGAACTACCTAGCGTGTGGTGAGGAGCCAACACATCTCAACAGCTATCACAAGAAGTGGTTTATGAGGGAGGTTAGTGACTACTTTTGGGACGAGCCTTACCTATACAAAAGAGGAGTAGACAGCTTGTACCGGAGATGTGTTACAAAGGAAGAAGCCAGGGACATCCTCTATCATTGCCATGGCTCTTCCTACGGAGGACACTTCGCCTCATTCAAGACTGCCACGAAGGTGTTGCAAGCCGGTTTCTGGTGGCCCTCCATTTTTAAAGATGCACACGAGTTCGTGAAGAGCTGTGAGGCATGTCAGCGAGCAGGGAATATAACCAAGAGGAACGAAATGCCTCAAGTTCCTATCTTCGAGGTTGACGTGTTCAATGCGTGGGGGATTGATTTCATGGGGCCTTTTCCCTCTTCATACGGCAACAAATACATCTTAGTAGCTGTGGATTATGTCACTAAATGGGTTGAGGCTGTTGCTTCCCCTACAAATGACTCTAAGGTTGTGATCAAGCTGTTCAGGAGTATCATCTTCCCAAGGTTTGGGGTACCCAAGGTTGTTATAAGTGATGGAGGAAGCCACTTTATAAACAAGGTCTTTGAGAACCTCTTGAGAAAGTATGGGGTTAAGCACAAGGTGGCTACACCGTATCATCCTCAAACAAGCGGTCAAGTGGAGGTCTCCAATAGGCAAATCAAGGCTATCCTAGAGAAGACCGTCAGAGCAACAAGGAAAGACTGGTCAGTGAAGCTGGATGACGCTCTTTGGGCCTATCGTACTGCTTTCAAGACGCCGATTGGTACAACTCCTTTCACCTTACTCTATGGCAAGGGCTGTCACCTCCCGGTTGAGCTGGAACACTGCGCGTTGTAGGCTGTGAAGAGGCTGAACTTTGATCTCAAGACGGCTCAGGAGAGGCGCCTTATTCAGCTACACGAACTGGACGAGTTGAGGCTGAATGCTTACGAGAGTTCCCGGATATACAAGGAGCGGACTAAGGAGGCTCATGACAAGAAGTTGGTTGCCAAGGAGCTTAAGGAAGGAGGACTGGTGTTGTTGTACAACTCCAGGCTCAAGCTCTTCCCGGGGAAGCTGAAATCAAGGTGGAGCGGACCGTTCGTGATTCAAGAAGTCTTGCCGTATGGAGCTGTTACTCTGATGGGAAAAAGTGGCAGTGCCTTCACCGTCAACGGACACAGAGTCAAGCCCTACTTGGCAGACAGCTTTGACAAGGAGAGTACCTCGGTGCTTCTCCAAGACCCACCATCGGCTTAGACCAAGTAAGGTCTAGCTAAAGACGTTAAAGAAAGCGCACTTGGGAGGCATTCCCATGTTTATCTTGTACATACTTCTGCTTTATTTCCCTTTCAGTTTTATGCTTTTATTTTGCAAGTGTGTAGGAACAGGTATAAGGAGTCTAAACCTTGACTTTGAGGTCTTAAAGAGGGAATAGGGGGTTAGAATAAGGCTAGAGATCGAGTGCTACATCGACTGATTCTGGCTCGATCTTTGCTAGATCGAGTCAGTGAATCGAGAGGAGCCAGTCGATCTAGACGAGATCGAGTGACAAGATCGACCTTGATGAAAAAGGATCGATCGATCCAAATCGGATCGACCGATCTAATTTCTCTTGGGAAAATCTGTTGAAAACTGATCGATCACTCGACTCGATCCATCACTCGATCTATGCCAAATCGACCCCTAAATCGAGGATATAGCTCGATCATTAGGACTTAGCCGAGGAGCCAACATCTCAATGATCGAGAGAGCCAATCGATCCAGGACTCGATTCACTATGAATCAAGTCTCAAATCGAGTAACCCTCTCGATCTAAGCCGTTTTAGGCATGAGATCGAGTCCTAGATCGACCAAATGGACTCGATCTCATGCCGAGGTAACAATTTTCTTTCCCTCCTTTACTCCTTTCCCTCCAATTTTTAAATTCAAAACTTGGTCAAGGCAAGCATCTTTGACCATGAAAGATGTGCCTTGACCAAAACTTTGTCAGAAACCACTTTGACCACCCATTGTTTTGGTTTTGCTAAGTCTTTAAATGTTTCAATCATCCTCTCACCCTCTCATTCCTGTTTTGCTCGAGATTTTTAAACAAGGAGAGTGAGAGTTTTACTTTTTAAGAGCTAGCAAAAGATTTTCAAATTTAATGATTTTATTTTAAGAAAATCTCCTTTAAATCCGCAAGATCTTGTTTTAGAATATATGATTGGTTTTGAATTTTGAAAACTAGCTAAGTAAATGGAATAATTCCAGATTTTTCAGAATATAAAGTTTTGATTTCCTTTTATTTAGCTATGATTTTTATTTATTCCCCAAAATTCTAGGATAGTTATTATAAATTCTCTCCTTCTCTTCTCTCATTCTCATCAAATCGCCTCTTACTTATCAATATCCTTAGAATCTTGTTTCAGGAACAATGACACCAAAGAGAACCAGAGAAGAGCAAGCACAAGAAGGAGAAGGACAAGAAGTGGTAGCTCGAGAGAGGGTCAGGTGGAGCAAAGATGAAAAGAGGGATAAGAAGCGGTTGGAGAGGCTCCGGTTTGAACCCACAAAATTTGCTGATCGAGAGCTTTTGTCTAGGCTCGGGATTCTTGGGGACTTCGATCAACTCCTCAAGAATATTGGCTTGAGGTGTTTGTCACGGATGGATTGCCCAACCAATCCTGAAGTGACAATAGACTTCCTAGCCACCTTGGAGTTCCGGTATGAGAATCCTAGTGCACCCGTCCCTTCTCAAGGCCGCCTCTACTTCAAAGTTGGCCGTCAAGGTTACACACTCTCCATCCCTGAGCTATGCCAAGCCTACGGTCTCAACGCTGATGCACACAAGGTCGAGTTCCCAGCCTTCAAGAAAGCCGACGAGTTTTGGGACCTGATCAGCAATGAAGACTACAAAGCCAACACCGCCAAGATCAAGCGAGTTAGGAGTCCGGTGCTGAGGTATACTCTGAAGCTGATTGCCAATACATTCAGTGGAAGGTCTGTTGCTCCTACTGTCACGAAGACAGAGCTGTGCTTCCTGTTCCAAGGTGTGAAGCACTTGGTGTTTGATCCGAATGCGAATGAAGAGCCCATAGAAGATGAACTCGGCGATGAGGTGAACTACAGCTGTGTGCTCGCGGCTTCCCTGGTGAAGTACAAGGCTTATGCCTTACGGTGCAAGGCAACCTCCTCCTGCATTGGCGGTTTCCTTACTCCTTTGTTCGTGCAAGCCGGCGTGCCCATCCATGACTTTGCTCACGTTCCAAACAGAGCTTTCATGGATGAAGCATACATGAGGAACACTGATAGCTTGGGACGCACGCCAGCAGAAGGGTTCTATGCCTACCTCTTCATAGATGACGAAGACAAGAAGAGAGTGTGCATCCTTCCCAACAGAGACGAAACCGAGCTACTTGGTGTTGGGAACATTCAGCCGGCGCGCCACTCTCTCCAAGAACCAGCTGACAAAGGCAAAGCAACGATCTCTAGCTCCTCTGGAACATCCTCAAGTTCCAGTCGAGCCTAGACCAGAGGTAAACAACCTTCTTCCATTGTATATAACCGCTCATATTTGTTTCTTGCATTGTGTTTTGATGCTCCTTCGGATGAGTTTGCCACCGGGACGGTGTCAAGCAAGTTTGGGGGAGTACTTGTGTGATTTAATCTTGTGTTCTTTGATCTTATTTTCCTTTTTGCATCCTTGAGTCTTAGGTCATGAAAAATTGGTGAAATTTTTAAAAATTTTTCAAAGATTCATGTAGTTGCATTCATCTTTTTAAAAAAAAAAACATGTTAGGATTGAGTCTAGAGATTCTCATATCACCTAGGTTGTTTGCATTTTGAATAAGGGGTTAGAATTTCTTAAAAATGTGTTTTTACTTATGAATCATTTCAATGCCCTAGTTGGTAGTTCTCTAATGCTTTGTTCATGCTTTGAAAGTAAGTTCTAACCATGCTTGGATCACTAGTTAGGATTTTCGTGGCTTGAATTGAACTCTCATGATTTGAAACTCATTCTAATAAGTGAAAACCTTAATTTGAAACTCTAATTATCATTCTTATGCATTTGAAAATGAACACATGGTTTTAAAATATTTAGGCTCTCTTCTTCCTTTTTACCACTCTTTGTGAGCCTAAGTAGAACTCCCTCCTTGAACCTTACCCTCCTTTGAAGCCAAATGTTCTTGTGTGACAGCTTTGTGAGGCCTTACTTTTGGTTTGAACTTGGCATAAAGTGTTAGGTTTAGGCGACATGATTTGGTTTTCATATTGTTGCTAGCTTTGCATTTTGAAGCTAGGTGTAGGCTTAGGATAAGTTTGGGGGATCATTGGGGTTGCTTTCTTGTCTAATTGTTTCGGTTTCAAAGAGTTTGTGTTTTAAGAAAAGAAATGAGGTTTTAAGTGAAAGGTTGGCTTTTAAAACTAAGTATGCTCTAATTTCAGAAAGTAGCTCTCTCATAATAAGTAAAAAAAAAAAAAAAAAAAAGAGAAGAGAAAAGAAAAGAAAAAGAAATAAAAAGAGCCTAAGTGCCAAATAAAGAAAAAAAAATGGAAAGAAAAAAAAATAATAATAATAAGAGAGCTATTAAGAAGAAATTTCTAAGAGCAAAAATATTTTTCAAAACCTTTTTCACTAGCCTAAAAAGTTTAAAAATGTCTTTATTTTGAATTGGGGATTGCTAAGTGTGAGAAAAAGGGTAGACTCTTAAGTGGTGAGTGAGGATTAAATTTCTTAAATGAGAAGGGTATAGGATCATTTGATAGTTTACATGGGTAGATGAGAATCTAATCATGTATGCATAAATTGTCTTTACCTTTAGCATTATGCATAAGTTCAAGCCATTTTTGAGAGAAACCCTTGTTATGATTATAAACCCTTTTCAAATAAGATCATTCTATGCTCATAACCATAACCCTTAGCCAAATGTGTTTTTCTTTAAAGTGCATAAGTTTGATTCATGGTTCGAATGTTAATGAATGTTAAATGATGAGTTTCTTTGATTGTTAGGAATAGGAGAGTCATGATTTGAATTTCTTTGTGTGATGAGTATGGTTAAGTTCTTTGGAGTATGAGTGTAAGCATAGCATTTTAGAACTGTTAACTAGGACATTGAGATGATCCATTTGAAAGGCACCTTTGCAAAAAGTTTAAAACCCCTTGAGGGCAAGCAAGAAGTAAGTTTGGGGGAGTTGATGTTATTGCATATTGCATACATTTTGCATACTCATTAATTAGTTTTTCATGCATTTGTATCATGTTTTAGGTTAGATTGCATCACTTAGGGTCCTAGAGCATTCTTGCATCAGCATATGCATTTTCCTTGCATTTTGCATCACATTCAGGTTGTTTCTGGCTGCTTTGGAGTCATGGAGGTTCGTGGGCGTGTGGAGGCTGATGTAGCAGTTCGTGGGAGCTCGGAAATATGCTAAGGACCAGTGATCGAGCAGCAGATCGAGCATGGCCGGTGGATCCAGGAGTTGATCGACCAGAAGATCGAGCCAACTAGGCGATCCAAGGAGAATGATCGAGACGGAGATTGAGTGAAGCAATCGATCAATCGGTACGGACGTAAATGACGCCATGCAGAGCGAGAGCCAGATCGAGTACACCACTCGATCCACCCGAAGATCGATACCGAGATCGGATGCAACACTCGATTTGCCGAAGGAGATCGAGACCCGGATCGAGCCGAAGACACGATGCCCGGATGTAATCGAGAGAACCACTCGATCCAGTGGTCGATTTCTGTCCTTTCAACCATTTTTGGCTGTTAGCAAAGGGGGGGATCATTGGCTTGTTTGGGCATTTTAGGCAAGGCGGCGAGATGCTTTTTCGATAACTTTTAGATCCTTATCTTTTCTTTCAAGTTTTCTCTCTCGTTGAACGAAGAACACCATTGTTGAACCAGTTTTTATCTTAAGCTTTTGTATTCGAATCTTTATCGTTTGATCCAGTTTTTCTTTCATGTTTATCGTCTCGTTTCTTCTGCTTTGCTTGATTTACTCTATGTGTAGCGAGTAGTTTACTTTGGGTTCGGGGTTGAGAGGATTAAGGGGTAAAAAGGGTTCAATCTTGGTTTGTTTTCTAAACGTTTTTAAGGCTATCTCTTCTAAGGTGTTGAAAGCTTAATGCTTGAAGACTCTCACGCCAAGAGCTTCATGATCCGAGAGGTTCCTTACCTTGACAGGATCCAGGAGCCTCGGAAGATCACACCTTAGAGACTAGTTACCCCTTCTCAAAAGCCATGGAAGTTTGGGGGACTAGTTAAGCCATCTACTTGAAATCTGTTTTCCTTGCCTTTCGACCTCTCTTTCCACCAAAAGCCATGGGTTTGGAGGAGAGGATGAAAGAGTGATCTATACCGAAAGCCACGGATAGATCTTGTTTTGTTTTCAAGGCTTAGAGATCCTCACCAAGTGAGTCGATCTAAAGTTTCAAACCCAAGATCGATCCTTTGAAACCCTTTATATGAATCTCAACCCTAGGCCCTCTCTTTTAGAATCTTTAAGTCTTACTTCATCTTTCGCTTGTTACCTGATAGCATCATGGTCGTTAGATTTGTTGTTCTTACGGTTTTAGACGAGATCGATCGTTACTGCTCGATCTAGTGGTCGATCCACTAGTCGAATTTTAATAATTCGAAGCTCTTTCCTTTATTTAATCTGTTTGTTTCTCGTGGTAGTTGCTTCCTTTCTAGTATTTTCAAAATAGGTTTCACTCTGTTTAGGTTGCTGCATCTAGTTTTTAGTTAATTCCTCATAAACTGTCTTATTTTGCTTAGATTTGCTTAGGACCTTGCATTCTTTGTGCATTCTCTGCCTCCTAGAAGTGGATTGACACTCTCCTGCTTGCCTTACTACAACATTGCATGCATTAGAGTTTTGATAACCTCTCTGCTGCATAAAACCTGCTGGAGAACACGTTTATCACTCTGCTTTCATAAAGCTGCTTCCGCCTGTCCCGACTTTAACAATGCCGCCTTCTCCACTAGCTCGGCCACTGTCCTGAAGTCACATACCAAATATCCGTTCCTCAGCTCCACTCGCAGTCCCCCATGAACCTGCTAATCAGCTTCTCCTAGGTATCAAATTCATGGGCCATGTACTTCTTCAGCTAATTAACTGAGTCTTATACTGTCTCGCGATCAGTGTCCCTTGGTGAAGGTACAGAAACACCTTCTCCAACTCATTGTAAGCTTTCTAGGGAAAGTACTTACTCCTGAACATCGCAGAGAAAGTCTCATATGAACAGTCTGCATTCACCAACCTTCTAACGATCCCTTTCCATCACGTGTGTGCATCTCCTTCGAAGTAGTGCACGGCTATATCCCTCTTGTAGCCCTCAGGACATCGGATAGACTGGAACTTCATTTCCAGCCTTATCCTCTACTCATCCGCCTCAATAGGCGTGGTTCCACTGAGAAAGAACTTGGTCCCAAGTCTCACCATGTGATGCAGAACCTTGAGGTAAGTCGGAACCCTCTCCACTTTGTCCGTTTCCTCCACCACTGCATCCGCATTAGCCCCACCGGGATGGACTACTTGTGGTGCAGCTGCAACCGCCAGAGCAGGAGCCACCACAGGAAGTCTGGCCAGTACCTGTGCTAACATCCCCAGCACAGCCTCTAACCCCACTGGTACCACGTTCGCAACAAATCCAGCCACGTTCCCAACAACCCCATCTGCTACACCCGGAGCATTGCTCGCTGCCACATTTGCTGCATTCCCGGCTGCAGCTCTAGCCGCCAGCCCCTAGGCATTCCTTGCCATCTCCAGAATACCATCGTTCAAAGAGTTCACAGAACCCTCGGCATGTTGCCCCGCATTGTATCTCACAGTTCTCCTGGTTTCAACCATCTGCCATTACAGTTATGCAAGTTAGTCAAAACTAACTCAATCCGTGTTCACGAGAGTGAAGAATGGATCGGGCCCTAGTAACCCCCACATAACCAATCGACACCAATAACAAGCAACCAGTCCTAGAAGCGTAAACGCTCTGATACCAACTTGTGGAGACCCGGCCCGACAAACTAAACCGCAGCCTTGCCTGACACTACATCCTATTGTCTGTTTCTCTACTTAGGCAAAATTTTAAACTTTTTTTTTGTAATTTCAATACACAGCGGATTCAATCATAAACTCGTTCCATTATAACATGTAATAAAACACTGAAAACAGGATTTAAGATTCATTAAACAAAACACCAGTTCACTAATGAATACATCATTTCATCTAGCAACCTAAACCATCAACACCAAAGCCCATAAGACAAAACACAAGTCTTATTACATAAAAACACCCAAATCCCCAATCCATCTATGTCCATCACTGCCGCCGGTCTCGCTCTACTTACTGCTTAGATCATGCACACTCAAACAAGAGAGGCATAAGTATTGTCATAAACACTTAGCGAGTACGGTCACTCGGTAACACCTTAGCCAGTACCATTCATGCATTCATACTATCGAGTTCAACATCCACACATTCAATTAGAAAGAAACATATACATATCAAACGGCCCTGATCATCTACCCTAACCCATGATCAATCCCTTTTTAAGACCCATGTATACTTCAGCGAGAATCCAACATCCCCTAAGCTAGCACATGATCCGGGTTATCCTGAGGTTAGTTAGACATCATCCTAGCCACGGTAAACACCTCATAATCTCATAACATAGAATCGTTTATTACTTGCTAAGCACACAACATGAAATTCACACAATCAATCATGCAAAACATAAGACCCTAGTTATCCTACAATCCTAGACACTAGCCACAGTCACGCACTCACCTTAGACAAGGTTGGAAACAGTTTGGTCGAAGAAATCTCGGTGAAACTCGCACAGAAACAAAGATAGACGAACTCCGTAGGGATTTCTCGGCTACCGCTACGATCCGATCTCCCTCTCCTCGGCTATCTCACGATCTGTTCACCTTTCTTTGGGACAACCTCTGTAATCCCTCGGAAACAGGACAAAACACATCGATTAGTCCGAAGTTACCCGACGAAAACTCAGCACTTATCGAAATATCCGATAGTTTACCAGGTTATCTCGATTATGGTCAGATCCGAACGGCTATGGCTCGATCTCTCTCGACTACTCTCGGGATAAATAAAAATCTCTAGTGTTTTCTCACGAGTAATCTCCCGCTCTTGCTCTATTTTTTTTTTAAATAACACAACTCTCCTGAAAAAAGTCTCAAAACTCCTTATATACTCGCAAAACCCTAAGTAACTCGGTTATAACTGACGTTTCCTGGTTCCAGTAGGATTTATCGTGGTTAGTTCCACTTTCTCTTGTATATAGCCTGTACCGGCTTAACCATTTGATACATGGCTGATTGGTGTCTCATGCTCAATCACCTTTGTACTAGTCAGTTGTAGTAAGGGTTTTATGTCAATCCATTGGGAAGAGTTGAAAACAGAAGAGTTGAGAGTAAAATCTCTAAGTCAAGCAAGCATAGAATTGGTTTTGTTGCCTAAGCAACAGTTCTAGCAACCTAAGTGAAGCAAGCAGCAACCAAAGTAAAAACAGAAGCAAACTAAGCAATTCTAAGCAAGGGAAAAAGAGTAAAACAGAGCAAAACAGGGCAAATCCGAAATTCAAATAAGAGAAAGGCAAGTACCTAGATGTGGTTATTGATTTTGGAGAATTTCAAGCATCAACTAAGACTGTTTCAAACTACATTGATCAAGCAAGCAAGCAAGCAATGGTGATTCCTAGACATATAGTTCACACTTAAGCTAGTTAGATCAAATCTCTTGGCAAATAACCCTTTGCTAAACATTCTAACGAGAACTAACTCTCATTAGTGCTAAAACATCAAGCAAGCATGATTAAACAACTCTATTCAAGTCAAAATGCTCCTCAAACAGTCAATCTCTTGAGCCAAGGCCAGCAAATCCTCTATTAAACATGATCAGCATTTCATCAAATACTTGGTGGGCATAAGAGAAAGCTAACAACTTAGACAAGTTTGATCAAGAATAATCTAGCATGAATAACAGATTAATAAAGAGGAACCCATAAAATGAAAAACATAACAAGCCTTAATCAAGCCTTAGATTCCCCTAATCTACCACATCTAGAAACCCTAAGATAACTACTCACTCATAATCATGTTTAACACCAAATTACAAAGAGAAATGTTGCTAATCATGATTAAAAAAAAGATTAAAGAAAGATTAAAGCAAATACTTGATTATATTAAACAAAGCAAAGAAATTTTCTTACAAACTTAAAAGAAATGCTCAAGAACAGTATTTTGACATGACTTTTTGAAAATCCGGAAAAAGAGGCTATTTATAGCCTAGCAAGGAAAACCCTAGAGTAATGGCATAGTTGTTGATATGCTCAAATTAACCCTTAGATCTACTCTCTCAAATTAAGAGATCACTGTAGTACTTAGGGATCAAATCCACAAGGAATTAAGGCTATCACTCAACAGATTTTAGATTCAAATAAAGCTAAGAAATAAATGATGAAATGAAAATAATGTAACAAACGAAAGCAATGATGTTAGGGGCGGATTGTAGGTTCTTAAAATCAGAAGACAAGACGCTAGGTAATGGGAAATTCGCAGGTTGACATAAATCACAGATTACGGACAAAAAGGAATATTTATTAAAACCGTTCTAGAACTCGAAACACTAGTGTAAAACCAATCGACTTCCGTCGCAGAGATTAACTATGATCAGATTCCAGAATTCCAAATTCCTTTGCAAATTCTAACAACCTAAACATGCATTATAGATCAGGTTCGATATGTTCACAAAATCACTAATCCAAATTCCTTTGCAACTAGTTATTTTGCTCATCTAAGATACTTCTGGTGATTAACAATGTTTCCACTTTCATTAAATAACCTAAGATCTGATTTCTAGGTGATCAATCTTAAAACCAGTATTCAAGCAATCATGATGAAGAACCAAATGATTTATCCTTCCAGTTTTGTAGTTCTAACAATTCATAATCAACCTTTGAATAACCCAAAACCTAACTAGCAGATTACTCAGACATAGCAAGTGAAACACAAATCATGACTGAATAATATTGCATTAAGAAAATAGAGTAAAAGATGAAGGGGTTCGAAATTCTTCTCTACAGAGTATGGATTTGTCTCCCCAAAAGCTCTCAATCTTATCTCTCTCTTAGTCTCAATGAATATCAGAATCGTTGCCTAACAATGGCTTAGAAAACCTAAATACAAGTCTAAACACGAACTGGGGCAAAAGTGCAAATAGTGGGAAACTTCTGGGCCAAGTTGCAATTTCTTCCAATGAGCTTTTATACTTCCTCGCAACCACGATCAACACCCTGTTCCTTAATGCCCTCCGACTTGGTCTTTTCAGCATCAACTTCAGTATAGCTCCAAAAGGTTCCAGAATCCACAATTATGCTCCATTCATACCTAGACTTGCAAAGACTATAGGACTCGAAAAATACCAAAAAGACTCTATAAACATGACTTATATCATGGTCAAAAACCAGCAAAAACCATGATATATCAACTCCCCCAGACTTATCTTTTGCTTGCCCTCAAGCAAACATCAGACACAGCTTAGAGTAGAGGTTTGAAAACACAGAAAAAGTCAGTCAGACATCAGGAACACCACATTGATTAACACTTTTCGAATCCACATACCAGAGGGTCAACACAAGATCAAATTTCAGTCTAATCATCACAGGCTTAGCAGATCTTTCAAATCCAGTTCAAGCTCTTTCAAGAAGTCTGAAATCTCTACTGTTAAATTCCTTATTTCTATCTAAGTGATGTCTCATCAAGGTTTTATCATCTCTATCACTTATAGACTCTTTTCCCTTCCTACACAACTGAACAAGCAGTCTCAACACAGTTCTCCTATTTTCTCTTCCTTTGATCTTTTCTTTCTGTTTTTTTATTTTATTTTAAGCTCTTTCTCATATTTTAATAGTCTAAGATATGGTGCTACTCAATACTTGTGTTCCTTGTGAGGAGACAGGTTCTTGAGTGTGATCACTACTGTTGTTCCTTGTGAGGAGACAAGGTCATGAATGCACCAAACTTTTTGACTCTAAATCTTTTAAGCTCATTCAGGGAAGATCAAAGAGAAACTGTGTTTTAACATATTTGTCAGTGTTAGAAGAGAGAATCAAGATCAAAGAGAGTCAAGCACCAAGACAAGAAGTTTTTAAGTTCATTTAAGTGGAGCTAACAGCAAATTTTTCAGATTCTCTAAGAACCTAAACCTTCATTGCTAGACTGATCTACCTATGACTTTCAACTTAGTAAGACTTGCAATCAACAACTGTGGCAATGGTTCTTATAAGCATCAACGTTCTGTGGTTTGTTCCAAAAAAAAACTGACAATTTAAAAAATTTTGACTCAATAAAACAGGTTTTGACTCAACTTTGAGACTCTATAAATACAAAACAATGTACACAATGTCAGCAACGACCTCCCCCAGACTTAAACAACACTGTCTCCAGTGTTATCAAGCAAGGAGTTGGTATAAAGAGGCAATGAAACGGTTTGTACAGAGATGAGAAAGTGGTACCTGTGACTGCGCGTGGTGTCGATCGACACCACATGGTTGGTGTCGATCGACACCCTGTCCGAAAACAGAATGGGATGACCCAAACATGTGTATGTGTTGCAAGTTAAATTGTTAGCTTATGTTCTCCAAAGTCAGGACTATTAAAAACACTCAAGCAAACAATTAAAAGCAACAACATAATCTATAATCTCATCAGTTCAAACAAATTTCAAGACACAATCAAAGCTGACAAACTGACTCAAAACAAAGACATAAAAACTGACTCAAGAGAAAATGAAAAATAACAAACGGAAAAGAAAAATGTAACCAGGATAGCTAGAGGAACTAATCCTCATCCTCAGGATCAGGTGAATGTGGGCGAACACAACCGCAGTTGGAGATCACCGAGACAGCGTTCCACAACGCCTGAATACTCTGCACCACATAGCGCTGAAAAGTAGCCTGCTCCATCGGAATGTCGGGAGTAGGTGGAAGTGTATGTCGACCAATCGGCGGAGGCAGCGTCCGTGGTAGAGATGGGTGACAAGAAGAACCTCCAGCAAGGTCCTCAGCAGGCGCATCCTCAGCAGCAGAAGCAGCAGCTCGGGAAGATCCTCCTCTGCGCCTAGTAGCTGGCGCAGATCGTAGCAGTGTAGCATCAGGCTGGAAGCTGAGGGAGTCCGTCTGCAGTGTAGTGAGAGCAGTCTGAGGTAGCGGAATGAGGCATCGCTGACCAGTGTGACTGACGAAGCTCCATAGTGGCTCATCTCCTGCGATCCAGTGTGTCCTCCTCAAGTAATCCAGGTCAATGAGGTGGCGCTCAGACACAACTCTGCAAGTCGAAGTGTCAATGTGGAAGTGTCGGAAGATGGGTGTGAGGAGGCGGCCAATACTCTCGGGCTTGTCCCGAGCTCCAGTAAACGCCTTGGTCTTCAGTGAAGCCAAGTGATGGGCAAAAATAGCTCCCATGATGACATCGCTGTCAACCAGGTACTCCTCTGTCAAAACATCTTCAATGCCGTAATACAGGAGAGTCAGCTCAGAAACTCTCATCTTCCCAGGCTCAGACTTGCACAGGATGGTGGTGGAGAAGAGGCAGACCAGGTAGCGCAGCAGCGGATGGCGCACATCAGTCTGAGTAGACCTCTTGGAGTCATAAACTCCATTCCCGAAATGGGACCAGAACCTGTTCAGGTCAGGAAACGGCGTCGGGAGAGCGACGCCAGTACGCTCTGGATCGAATCTGAAGATGGTACAGAGCTCAGTAAATGTGATCCTGTACCTGATGCCTCTAATGAGGAATGTGAGAGTGCCATCATCCGCTCTCCTCACTATGTCATTGGTGTAATATACCCTCGCCGTGGCAATGAACTGGCGGACTAGCTCTGAGTAGAGATCATACAGCTTGGTTGCCATAGTACCCAAGCCAATCTTCTGCAGCACACGCAGAGCCTCCTCCTTGAGCCCGAGGCAGCGCAATGTAGCCTCATCTGCGAACCGTGTCGGCGCAAAGTCCATCTTGAGCCACACGTTGTAGAACAACGTGTCATAGTCATCCCATTCTTCGCTGATGTCGTGGAAGATGCAATCGCGCTTCGTGAATTCCTTCGCCGGAGTATCCTCCCAAGCCCTCTCCATCGGGATCCTCAACCCTTCTCTACGAGGCCATGGAGGAAGAGCTGGTATAGCAGGTGCAGGGTTCGAGGATTCTCCGGTCTCCGTGCGTGATCGTTTGCTGTTTCGTGGAGCCATCTGCACGCAGAAAACCAAGAACACCGAAAATTCCCAAAATCCGGCCAAAAATCGAAATTTTGAAAAATCAAAATCTGGCATATATCATCAATGGCGAACCTAACCAGCAATTTAGTGATCACTAATCACAAACAATTCCAGTCTAAAACCCCAATTTCGGACCTATTTTTGCAAAATTCTTCATCAATCCGAAAATTTCAAAATTTTGGAAAACAAGTGATAATGATTAAGGGGAAGGCCGAATTCCTCCTAAACAACCTAGAGAAGCATGATTCAAGTCCTAAATCAAGCTAAAACAGGCCAAATCGGAAGTTTCAAACCTTGGGGTCGAACTGAAAAAGTGGGATTTCGAGTGTCACACCTTGCAGATCGAATGAGTGAGTTATATATTCAGAATCAGCACGAAATTCCACCCCGGTTAGGCTTTTGAATCACTCCAATCCGTCAACAAACAAGGAAGTTGCGAATTTGGGGAAAATATGATAGTTTTCGGGTTTATGGAGAATGAGGAAGAAGAAGAAGAACCCGACGAGTTAAAGAAGACTTACCTGATTAATGAGGGTGTCGATCGACACCGGGTAGGTGGTGTCGATCGACACTGGTCAGTGTCGACCAGGGTGTCGACAGTGGTTGACAGGTGCTCGCCTCGACACCCTGCTCGTTTTTTTTTTTTTTTTTTTTTTTTGACTGAGTACCACGAAAATAAGTTAGTAAAAATCAAAAATTAGACTAAGTATGTACACTTACCAGTGGGTTGCTTCCCACCAAACGCTCGTTTAACGTCATTAGCTTGACTGTCCTCAGGATCAGGCTGTGGGTGCATCTGCCAAAGGTACAATCTGTCCTTCGGGAATCGCGGCTTGCGCCCAGTAATGTTTCACCCTTTGCCCATTGACAACAAACTCCCTGTCTTCTGGAGTTGACAGAACAATTGCGCCATATGGTCTAGCTTCCTTGACTGTGAAAGAACCTGACCAACGAGAACCCAATTTTCCAGGAAATAATTGTAAACGTGAGTTATACAAGAGTACATGGTCATTTGGTTCAAATTGTCTGGCGAGGATTTTCTTGTGATGGTAGGCTTTGGTCCTGTCCTTGTACAGCTTTGAGTTCTCATAAGCGTGATGCCTGATCTCATCTAACCCATTGATCTGTATCTGGCGCCTCTCTGCAGCTGATTTCTAGTCAAAGTTCATCCTCTTGACAGCCCAATTTGTCTTGTGTTCAAGCTCCACTGGGAGGTGACATGCTTTCCCATAAAGCAAATGGAACGGTGTAGTGCCAAGTGGTGTCTTGAATGCTGTTCTGTAGGCCCAAAGTGCATCATCTAGTTTGGCAGACCAGTCTTTTCTAGTCTTCCCTACTGTCTTCTCCAGGATCTCCTTGATTTTCCTGTTGGAAACTTCAACCTGACCACTTGTCTGAGGGTGATAAGGTGTAGCAACCTTGTGATGAACTCCATACTTCTGCAGCAGCTTCTCAAACACTCTATTGATAAAGTGTTTTCCACCATCACTGATCACAATCTGTGGCACTCCAAACCTGGGGAAAATGATGATTTTGAACAGCTTCAGGACCACTGCAGCATCATTGTGTGGACTGGCAATTGCTTCCACCCATTTGGAGACATAATCCACTGCAACCAGGATGTACTTGTTCCCATAGGATGAAAGAAAAGATCCCATGAAATCTATGCCCCAGCAGTCAAAAGCTTCAACTTCAAGTATGAAGTTCTGTGGCATCTCATGCCTTCTACGGATCTTCCCTCTCCTTTGGCAGATATCAGAATGTGAGATGAATGTCTGAGCATCCTTGAACATTGTAGAGCACCAGAACCCTGCTTGTAGAACCTTGGAGACAGTCTTAAAGGTAGCAAAGTGTCCAGCATACTCAGATCCATGACAGTGGAAAAGCACATTCTGAACCTCAGTTTCTGCAAGGCATCTTCTGTAGATTCCATCTGAACAGTACTTGTACAAGTATGGTTCATCCCAGTAATATCTCCTTAGTTCCCTCACTGGGATGAACCATACTTGTACAAGTACTGTTCAGATGGAATCTACAGAAGATGCCTTGCAGAGTGTCAGGGACTTCATCTGCAGCTAGGTAGTTGGCAATATCAGCATACCAAGGCCTAGAAGAGGTTGCAACTGTGAAGATAGGCTGAGAGAAAACATCACGCAGGATCTGTTGAAGCATAGTTGCAGTTCGGGACTGGTGTCGATCGACACCAGATGGGGTGTGTCGATCGACACTGGTCAGCGTCGAACAGAGTAACGAGGGTGATGTCGATCCTGCTCGATTACGGCTCACGTCGAGAGTGGTGTCGACCGACACCAAGGGGTGGGTGTCGATCGACACCCCGTTTGCAGTTCGAGAACATTGCAGTTCCTCCGTATCTGAAGTCTGCAGCCTTTCTTCAATGAGACATATGTTCTCCTCTGGTAGAAAATCATCAATGGGGACGTTGTCTTCAATCCTAATTCTGGAGAGATGGTCTGCTACTCCATTCTCAACCCCTTTCTTATCCCTTATCTCAATATCAAATTCTTGCAGCAGCAAAATCCATTTCAGCAGTCTTGGTTTTGCATCTTTCTTCTGCATCAAGAACGTGAGAGCAGAGTGATCAGTGTGCACAACTACCTTAGCCCCAACCAAGTACTGTGTGAACTTCTCAAATGCAAATACTACAGCCAACAATTCCTTCTCTGTAGTTGCATAGTTCTTTTGAGCATCATCCAGTGTTATGCTTGCATAGTAGATTGCATGAATCTTCTTGTCTTTTCTCTGACCCAATACAGCGCCCACTGCAAAGTCTGAAGCATCACACATCACCTCAAATGGTAGATCCCAATCAGGAGGTTGCACAATAGGGGCATTCACTAAAGCCTGCTTGATTTGCTGGAAGGCTGAATGACATTCTTCAGTAAATTCAAACTTCACATCCTTGTTGATAATCACTATGTTTGCAAGGGTGAGAATGCAATGAGGTTATCAAACTCAAATGCAAGACAGGTTGTAGCACAGTATACAAGAGAGAGTCAATCCTCACCTAGGATGATAGAAAATACAAAGAGAATGCAAGGACTAATGCAAATCTAAGCCAAACGAGATAGGTTTTGAGAAAATCCCTAAAAACTAGATGCAGCAACTAAATGGAATGCAACCTATTTTAAAAATACCAGGAATGATCAAACTACCATTAGGAACAAACAGAATAATTAAAGGACAAAGCTTCGAATTACTAAAATTCGACTAGTGGATCGACCATGAGATCAACCACTAGATCGAGCAATAACAATCGATCTTGTCTAAAAATACAAGAACAGTAAAACTAACGACCAGGATGCTATCAAATATCAAGCGAATAACGAGAGAAGATGTAAAGATGCTAAAAGAGAGGGCCTAGGGTTGAGATTCATGGTCAGGGGGTTCAAAGGTTCGACCTTGGGTTGAAAACTTTAAATCGACTCACTTTGTGAGGATCTCTAAACCTTGAAAACTAAGCAAGATCTATCTGTGGCTTTCGGTATAGATCATTCCTTCATCCTCTCCTCCAAACCCATGACTTTTGGTGGAAAGAGAAGTTGAAGGGCATGGAAAATAGATTTCAAATGAGTGGCTTAACTAGTCTCCCAAACTTCCATGGCTTTTGGGAAGGGGTAACTAGTCTCTAGGGTGTGATCTTTAGAGGTCCCTGAATCCTGTCAAGGTAAGGAACCTCTCGGATCATGAAGCTCTTGGCGTGAGAGTCTTCAAGCTTTGAGAGCTCAACACCCTAGAAGAGATAGCCATTAAAACACTTAGAAAACCCCAAGATCGAAACCCTTTAGACCCCTTAATCCTCTCAACCCCGAACCCAAATGAACTACTCACTACACATAAAGTAAATCAAGCAAAGCATGGAAAAGGAAACGATGAACATGAAAAGAAAACTAGATTAAGCTGATGGTCCCCCCCTCGACAATGGTGTTCTTCTTCAAAACCAGAGAGAAAACATAAAGAAAATAAGGATGAAAAGTTGTGTGGGAAAAGGACGTCGCCGCCTTCCCAAAATGGCCAAAACAAGCTGATGGTCCCCCCCTCGCTAGCGGCCAAAAGTGGTTGTAAAGACAGAGATCGACTCTGGGATCGAGCGGTTCTCTCGATCATCTCTGAACAGCGTGTCTTCAGCTCGATCTGGATCACGATCATCTTCAGCGGATCGAGTGTTGCATCCGATCTCGGTATCGATCTTCGATTGGATCGAGTGGTGTACTCAATCTGGCTCTCGCTCTGCATGGCGTCATTTACGTCCGTACCGTTTGATCGACTGCTTCACTCGATCATCATCTCGATCATTCTCCTTGGATCGCCTGGTCTTCTCGATCTTCTGGTCGATCACATCCTAGATCGACCTGCCATGCTCGATCTGTTCCTCAATCTCTGATCCTTAGCAAATATCCGAGCTTCCACAAACCGCTACAACAGCTTCAGCACGTCCACGAACCTCCACGACTCCAAAGCAGCCAGAAACAACCTGAATGTGATGCAAAATGCAAGGAACATGCGTATGCTGGTGCAAAAATGCACTAGGATTCTAAGTGATGCAATCTAGTCTAAAATGTGATGTAAATGCAAGAAAAGCTAACTAATGAGTATGCAAAATGTATGTAATATGCAGTAATATCAACTCCCCCAAACTTACTTCTTGATTGCCCTCAAGCAACAGAAAATAAGTAAGGAAGAGAGGTTTTAAGAAAAACGAATGGGGGTTAAAGCTTCTTGCAAAGGTGCCTTTCAAATGAATCAATCTCAATGTCCTAGTTAACAGTTCTAAAATGCTATGCACACACTCATACTCCAAAGAACTTAGCCATACTCATCACACAAAGAAATTCAGATCATGACTCTCCTATTCCTAACAATCAAAGAAACTCATCCTTTAACATTCATTAACATTCAAACCATGAATCAAACTTATGCACTTTAAAGCAAAACACATTTGGCTAAGGGTGAAGGTTATGAGCATTGAATGATCTCATTTGAAAAGGGTTTTCAATTAAAACAAGGGTTTCTCTCAAAAATGGTTGAACTTATGCATAATGCTAAAGGTAAAGACAATTGATGCATACATGATCAGATTCTCATCTACCCATGTAAACTAACAATGATCCCAAACCCCTCTCATTTATCAACTTTTATCCTCACTCACCACTTAGAATCTACCCTTTTTCTCCTTAAAGTTTAGCATTCCCCAATTCGAAACAAAAACATTTTTAGACTCTTTAGGCTAGTGAAAAGGTTTTAAAAATAATTTTTGCTCTTTAAATATTTCTTATTGGTAGCTCTCCTATTTATTTTTTTTTTCTTTTCTCTTTTTTTTTTTATTTTTATTTGGCACTTAGACTCTTTTTTTTTTCTTTTTCTTCTTTTTTTTAATTGGCAGAGCCATCTCCTGAAATTTATTAGAGCATATACAGTTTTTAAACACAACCTTTCACTTAAAACCCATTTCTTTCTTTTAAACACCAAACTCTTTGAAACCAAGAACAAATAGAAATAAAAACAACCTCAATGATCCCCCAAACTTATCCTAAGCCTATACCTAGCTTCAAAATGCAAAGCTAGCAATCATATGAGAACCAAATCATGTCGCCTAAACCTAACACTTTATGCTAAGTTCAAAACCGAAAAGGAGGCTTCACAAAGATGTCACACAAAAAACATTTGGCTTCAAAGAAGGATAAAGGTCAAGGTGGGAGTTCTACTTAGGCTCACAAAGAGTGGTAAAAAGGAAGAAGAGAGCCTACATATTTTAAAATCCATGTGTTCATTTTCAAATGCATAAGGATGATAATTAAAATTTCAGATTAAGGTTCTCACTTATTAGGACAAGTTTCAAATCATGAGAGTTCAATTCAAGTCACGAAAATCGTAGCAAGTGATCCAAGCATGGTAAGAACTTACTTTCAAAGCATAAGCAAAGCATTAGAGAACTACTAACTAGGGCATTGAAACAATTCATGAGTATAAAACACCTTTTTAAGAAACTTTAACCCCTTATGCGAATGCAAACAACCTAGATGCTTAGAGAAATTCTAGACTCAATCCTAACATGTTTTGACAAGATGAATGCAACTACATGAATCTTTGAAAAAATTTTAAAAATTTTACCAATTTTTCATGAACTAAAGACTCAAGGATGCTAAAGGAAAATAAGATCACAAAACACATGTCAAACCACACATGTACTCCCCCAAACTTGCTTGACACCGTCCCGGTGGCAAACACATTCGAAGGAGCACCAAAGCACAAAGCAAAAAGAAGCAAATATGAGCGGTTATGTACAATGGAAGAGGGTTGTTACCTCTGATCTAGTCTCGGCTGGAACTTGAGGATGTTCCAGAGAGACTGTTGCTTTGCCCTTGTCGGCTGGTTCTTGGAGAGAATGGCGCACCGGCTGAATGGGGCTGCTTTGTGTCTCGCGGATGATAACTCCACCGGTTGAGAGCCTTCTCTTCTCCGGTTGGTGAACCTCTTTACTTGCATCCTTCTTAGGCGAGCCTCCTTGAAGTGCCTTGACTTTCTTGCCAAGTTTCTTGAGCATTTTGCCGTGCCACTTATTGATTTTCTTTTGCACCTCCACAACAGATGCTAGGAACTTCTCTGTTTTGGTTCTCGGCTCAAAATCTAACTTGGGAAGGGTGTAGGCTTCGGGCATCTCATCTTCCGTGGCTGGAGACTCGGACCTTTGACGAGGAGCAATCGCCGGGGCGGGTGGTCCTCCTAGAGGAGCAAAGCACTCCTCTTCCGTGGGCAAGAACTCGATGTTCCCAACACCAAGCAGCTCAGTCTCGTCTTTGTTTGGCAGGATGCACACCCTCTTCTTGTCTTCGTCGTCTATGAAGAGGTAAGCGTAGAACCCTTCTGCTGGCGTGCGTCCCAAGCTGTCGGTATTCCTCATGTAGGCCTCATCCATGAAAGCTCTGGCTGGTACATGTGCGAAGTCGTGTATAGGCACACCAGCTTGCAAGAATAGAGAAGTGAGGAAGCCGCCAATGTAAGAAGAAGTTCCTTGCACCGCAAGGCATAAGCCTTGTATTTCACCAAGGAGGCAGCAAGCACACATCTGTAGTTCACCTCGTCGCCGAGCTCATCCTCCATAGGCTCGTCATTTGCATCCGGGCCACACACCAAGTGCTTCACGGCTTGGAACAGGAAGCAAAGCTCGGTCTTTGTGACCGTGGGAGCAACTGATCTTCTGCTAAACGTGTTGGCAATCAGCTTCAGAGTGTACCTCAGCACCGGGCTTCTCACTCTCTTGATCTTGGCGGTGTTGGCTTTGTAGTCCTCGTTGCTAATCAGGTCCCAAAAGTCGTCTGCTCGTTTGAAGGCGGGGAACTCGACCTTGTTGGCATCCGCGTTGAGACCATACGCTTGACATAGCTCGGGGATGGAGAGGGTGTAGGCTTGATGTCCAACCTTGAAGTAGAGGCGACCTTGTGAAGAAACGGGTGTGCTAGGATTCTCGTAATGGAACTCCAACGTGGCAAGGAAGTCTATTGTCACTTCTGGAATGGTTGGACAATCCATCCGTGACAGACATCTTAGGCCAATGTTCTTGAGGAGTTGGTCGAAATCCCCAAGAATCCCTAGCTTGAACAGCAACTCTCGATCAGCAAACTTGGTAGGCTCAAACCGAAGCCTTTCAAGCCGTTTCTTGTCCCTCTTCTCATCCTTAGTCCATCTGACCCTCTCTTGAACAGCCACCTCTTGTCCTTCTCCCTCTTGTGCTGTCTCTTCTCTTGTTCTCTTGGGGGCCATTGTACCTGAAACAAATTTTCTCAAGAGGTTTGATAAGCAAAACGGCGGTTTGATGAGAATAAGAGAGGAGAAGGAGAAAACTTATAAATACTACCCCAGAATTTTGGGGAATTACTAAAAATTATACCTTAATAAAGGAGAATCAAATCTTTAGATACTAGAAAATCTAGAATTATTCCTTTTACTTAGCTAAACTTTAAAAATCAAACCCGACCCTATGTTGTAGAACAATAACTTGCGAATATAAAGGAAATTTTCCTAAAGATAAATCATTAAATTCTGAAAATACCTTTGCAAGAATGTTAAAGATCTTTGCTAGCCTCTGAAAACCGAAAACTCTCACTCTCTTTGTTTAAAATTTTCGAGAAAACAAGAATGAGAGGGTGAGAAATTGTTGAAACATTTAAAGACTAGCAAAAAGTAAAACCACGGGTAGTAAAGGTGGTTTTCTGACAAAGTCTTGGTCAAGGCACATCTTTCATGGTCAAAGATGTTTGCCTTGACCAAGTTTTGAATTTAAAAATTGGAGGGAAAAGAATAAAGAAGGAAAGAAAATGTTACCTCAGCATGAGATCGAGTCCATTTGGTCGATCTAGGACTCGATCTCATGCCCGTAATGGCTTAGATCGAGAGTGTTACTCGATTTGAGACTCGATTCATGATGAATCTAGTCTTGGATCGATTGGCTCCCTCGATCATTGAGATGTTGGCTCCATGGGTAAGTCCTCATGATCGAGCTACGTCCTCGATTTGGGGGTCGATTTGGCATAGATCGAGTTATGGATCGAGTCGAGTGATCGATCTGTTTTCAACAGATTTTCCCGAGAGAAATTAGATTGGTCGATCCATTTTGGATCGATCGATCCGTTTTTGTCAAGGTCGATCTTGTCACTCGATCTCGTCTAGATCGACTGGCTCCTCTCGATTCACTGACTCGATCTAGCAAAGATCGAGTCAGGATCAGTCGATCTAGCACTCGATCTCTAGCCTTTTCTTAACCCCTATCGTCTCTTTTGGACTTCAAAATCAAGGTTTAGACTCCTCATACCTGTTCCTACACACTTGCAAAATAAAAACATAAAACTGAAAGAGAAAGAAAGCAGAAATATGTACAAGATAGACATGGGAATGCCTCCCAAGTGCGCTTTCTTTAACGTCTTTAGCTAGACTTTACTTGGTTTAGGCGGATGGTGGGTCTTGGAGAAGCACCGAGGTACTCTCCTTGTCATAGCTGTCTGCCAAGTAAGGCTTGACTCTGTGTTCGTTGACGGTGAATGCACAGCCACTCTTTCCCATCAGTGTAACAGCTCCATAAGGCAACACTTCTTGGATCACAAACGGCCCGCTCCACCTTGACTTCAGCTTTCCCGGGAAGAGTTTGAGTCTTGAGTTGTACAGCAACACTAAACCTCCTTCCTTAAGCTCCTTGGCAACCAACTTCTTGTCATGAGCTTCCTTAGTCCGCTCCTTGTATATCCGAGAGCTCTCATAAGCGTTCAGTCTTAACTCGTCCAGTTCATGTAGCTGAATAAGGCGCCTCTCCTGAGCAGTCTTGAGGTCAAAGTTCAGCCTCTTCACAGCCCACAACACACGGTGTTCCAGCTCAACCGGGAGATGACAGCCCTTGCCATAGAGTAGAGTGAAAGGGGTTGTACCACACGGTGTTTTGAAGGCGGTACGGTAGGCCCAAAGAGCGTTGTCTAGCTTCACTGCCCAGTCTTTCCTTGCTGCTCCGACAGTCTTCTCCAGTATAGCCTTGATTTGCCGGTTGGAGACTTCCACTTGACCGCTTGTTTGAGGATGACACGGTGTAGCCACCTTATGCTTAACGCTATACTTTCTCAAGAGGTTCTCAAAAACCTTGTTTATGAAGTGGCTTCCTCCATCGCTTATAACCACCTTAGGTACCCCAAACCTCGGGAAGATGATACTCTTGAACAGCTTGATAACCACTTTAGAGTCGTTTGTATGGGAAGCAATAGCCTCAACCCATTTAGAGACATAATCCACTACTACTAAGATGTATTTGTTGCCATATGAAGAAGGAAATGGCCCCATGAAGTCTATGCCCCACGCGTCGAACACGTCAACCTCGAAGATGGGAACCTGAGGCATTTCGTTCCTCTTAGTGATATTCCCTGCTCGTTGACATGCCTCACAGCTCTTCACTAACTCGTGTGCATCTTTGAAGATGGACGGCCACCAGAAACCGGCTTGCAACACTTTCTTGGCAGTCTTGAATGAAGCGAAGTGTCCTCCGTAAGAAGAACCATGGCAATGATAGAGGATGTCTCTAGCTTCTTCCTTTGTAACACACCTCCGGTACAAACTGTCCACTCCTCTCTTGTATAAGTAGGGTTCGTCCCAAAAGTAGTCACTAGCCTCTCTCATGAACTGCTTCTTGTGATAGCTGTTGAGATGCGTTGGCTCCTCACCACACGCTAAATAGTTCACTACATCAGCATACCACGGTAGATCCTCCTCCTTGAAACTCAACACCTCTTCAAACCGCCCCTCTAGCTTTCCACAAACAGCTGTGGTGATCGCCATGAGTTGCTCTTCTGGAAGAGAGTCATCTAAGGGGAGAGACTCGTTGATCCTTAGCCGTGAGAGATGGTCAGCGACTCCGTTTTCTATTCCCTTCTTGTCTTTAATCTCCATGTCAAACTCCTGGAGCAAGAGAATCCATCTCAAAAGCCGAGGCTTAGTGTCTTTCTTAGAATAGATGTATCGCAAAGCTGCGTGATCCGTGTAGACAATAGCCTTGGAACCAACAAGATATGACCGGAACTTCTCAAAGGCGAACACTACTGCAAGCAACTCCTACTCTGTAGTGGTATACCTTGTTTGCGTGTCATCCAAGGTTCTTGAAGCATAGTAGATCACGTGTAGGTTCTTGTCTTTCTTCTGACCAAGAATGGCTCCTACGGCGTAGTCACTAGCATCACACATGATCTCAAAGGGTAGAGACCAGTCTGGTGCTTCGACTATAGGGGCTGATGTAGGGGCTTCCTTGATGGACACGAAAGCTCGCGAACACTCCTCATCAAACACAAACTCAGCTTCTTTGCACAACAACCGTGTAAGAGGGCGTGCAATCATGGAGAAATCCTTGATGAAGCGCCTATAGAACCCGGCGTGTCCCAAGAAACTTCTGACTCCCTTAACGTTAACCGGCGGCTCAAGACCCATCATGACTTCCACTTTAGCCTGATCAACCTCAATGCCCTTCTCTGATATCTTATGACCAAGCACGATCCCTTCCTTAACCATAAAGTGGCATTTCTCCCAGTTTAGCACCAAGTTTGTCTCTTCACAACGTTTTAGTACCCTGCAAAGATTCAACAAACACGCAGAAAAGGACGCACTATAGACAGAGAAGTCATCCATGAACACCTCTACCATCTCCTCTATTAGATCGGAGAAGATCGACATCATACACCGCTGAAATGTAGCCGGTGCATTACACAATCCAAACGGCATCCTTCGATATACGAAGGTACCGTAGGGACATGTGAAGGTCGTCTTCTCCTGATCGTTTGGGTGAATTTGTATCTGAAAGAAACCGCTATACCCATCGAGGAAACAGTAGTAAGGGTGATTAGCCAGTCTCTCAAGCATTTGATCAATAAAAGGCAAAGGGAAATGGTCTTTCCTAGTCGCAAGGTTAAGTTTCATGTAACCAATACACATCCTATGACCAGTAATGGTTCTAGTCGGAATAAGCTCATCCTTTTCATTCCTTATGACCGTGATCCCTCCCTTCTTAGGCACCACGTGTACAGGAGAAACCCACGTGCTGTCACTTATGGGATAGATCACGTCAGCCTCTAAAAGCTTAAGGATCTCTTTCTTAACAACCTCTTTCAAATTAGGATTCAAACGCCTTTGATGTTCTATAGAAGAGGCGTTCTCATTATCCCCAGCGGTTGCAAGGAATGGTCTTCCTAGGATGAGTGGGTCCTTAGGCTCTTCATCCATCTCCAACACGACGAAGTCCGTAGGCACGTTCACACCACTGATTCGCACCGGTAGATCTTCAAGCAGCCCCACTGGTAGCCTCACACTCCTATCAGCCAATACCAACGAGATCCTACAGTCTTTTAAACGAGTAAAGCCAAGCTTCTTAGCCACGGAGTGAGGCATCTGGTTTATGCTAGCTCCGAGATCACATAGGCAACTCTTGAACTCTAGAGGACCTAAAGCGCAGGGTATAGTGATGCTTCCAGGGTCTCCAAACTTCTTAGGAACTATCTCCTTATGTATCACAGCACTACACTCTTCACTTAGAACAAGCACCTCCTTGCTTTCCTTATTCTTCTTCACGAGAGTGTCTTTGAAGAATTTGGCGCATTTAGGCATCATTGCAAAGCAGTCAATGAGAGGCAGCTTGATCTCCACTTCCTTAAGATGCTTCTCAAAGAGGATTCTATGCTTCTCTATGAGTTGCTTCTTGAAACGGCCAAAAAAGGCAGCTTAGGTACATACGGTGGAGGCACATAAGCATTCTTCTCCTTAGTAGTTTGCTCAGCTTTCTTCTCAGCAACTACTTTGTCTCCTCTTCTTGGCCCTTGGATCCAGACGTTGTTAAAGTTAATCTCATCATCAGCTGAAGGCTTACCCTCCCCCTCTTCAATTACAACATCCTCGTTTTTCTTAGTAGAGACCGGAGGTTCTAGCTCTTTGCCGCTTCTCAACGCTATGGCGTTAGCATAGTCCTTAGGATTTTGCTCACACTTGCCCGGAAGGCTATTCTGACCGCTTGTACTCGCTTTCCCCTTCTCTAGCTGCTTGATCTTGTTGTTTAAGTTGGTGATCTGAGTGGAGAAGTCAGTGAGAGACGAGTCTAGACGAGTGTTCGTCTCGGCGAACTTCTGGTTTGTAGAGGCTTGCCCTTGTATCAGCTGTTGAAACATTGCCTGAACCGGATCAACTTGTTGTTGCATCGGCTGTTGCTGTTAAGGTCCAAAGCCCGGAGGGTAGTTAGGCGTATAACCCTTGTCACTTTGATGTTGCCCTTGGAAGTTGTTTTGCCCTTGACCTTGGAAACCACCACTCGGCGGAAAACCTTAGTTGTAAGGAATGAAAGGTTTTGCTTGCTGAGCAGGGTACACTTGATCCTTAGGGTTGGCAACGTTGGTGCTTCGGTAGGAGAGATTGTTGTTCTGGTTGTAGCCTTGGTTGTAGCCTTGAGGTTTGTAATTGTTCTGTCCCACCACCCAATTGGCTTCTTCCTGGCTCAACTCAAGCTCCTCTTGATTCTCATCAGCTTCACCAACGAAGTGAACATGCTTCTGATTGGCTAACACCAGCTTATCTATCTTCTCATGCAAAGATTTCAGCTCTTTTTTGTGAGACTCTAGCTCGGATCCTCTCGGTGCACGGTCATAGTCCCCAGCATAGTTGCCATCACTCAATGCCAAGTTTTCTATCAGTTCCATACCCTCGTCTACCTCCTGACCAAGGAAGTTCCCTTTGCTAGCTGTGTCAAGCAACAACCTGATCTTTGGTGAAGATCCACGATATATGGTGCTCAGTAGGGTCTCCTCGCTGAAACCGTGATGAGGACATTGGATCGTGTAGTCTTTGAAACGCTCCATTGCCTCGTTGAATGTCTCGTTGTTTCGTTGAGTGAAGCCGCTGATTTCGCTTCTCAACCGTGCTGTCCTGGTGCTAGAGAAGAACTTTGAGAGAAAGGCCTTCTTACACTCGGCCCATGAGGTGATGGTGCCTTGTGGGAGGGTCTTCTCCCAATGCCTAGCTGTGTCTCCGAGTGAAAAGGAAAAGAGACGCAGCTTGAAAGCATCTTCGGATATGCCATTGATCTTGATCATCCCACATACTTGCTCGAAGTTGTCAAGGTGCTCCAAGGGATCTTCCATTGCTAAGCCGTGGAACTTGTTGTTTTGCACCATGCAGATGAAACCTGGCTTGCTCTCGAAGTTGTTGTTCTGTACAGGAGGAGGAGTGATCCCAAACCTTATGTGATGAGTATTGGGAGCATCTCCGGCTCCTATGATCCTTGGGGGTCTAGCCGCATGTTGGGGGTTTCCATTGCCCCTTCCTACTGCCCCGTGAGCTGGAGGAGGTCCCTCTGGATGCTCGTGTTCAGCCATAGCTTCAAAGTCAACCAAACCGTGCTGAACAATCTCCTCAAAGGCTTTGGCTTGTTCTCTTACTCGTCTTTGCCGTGAATGACCAAGCTGATGAATATTGTCCAAAGGTGGAAGTAGATTGTTATCTCCCCGTGAACGAAGATTCATATACCTGAGAACACACGTTTGAGAGTAGAATGATTAGTAACTTAAACAAGGTAAAGACTTAGTCTTTGTTAAGTCCCAAATCTCTATGTTCTCTAAACAATCCTAGGATGGCAACGGCGCCATTTCATAATCATTATGTTTGCACTAGTCAGCGTCGAACAGAGTAACGAGGGTGATGTCGATCCTGCTCGATTACGGCTCGCGTCGAGAGTGGTGTCGACCGACACCAAGGGGTGGGTGTCGATCGACACCCCGTTTGCAGTTCGAGAACATTGCAGTTCCTCCGTATCTGAAGTCTGCAGCCTTTCTTCAATGAGACATATGTTCTCCTCTGGTAGGAAATCATCAATGGGGACGTTGTCTTCAATCCTAATTCTGGAGAGATGGTCTGCTACTCCATTCTCAACCCCTTTCTTGTCCCTTATCTCAATATCAAATTCTTGCAGCAGCAAAATCCATCTCAGCAGTCTTGGTTTTGCATCTTTCTTCTGCATTAAGAACGTGAGAGCAGAGTGGTCAGTGTGCACAACTACCTTAGCCCCAACCAAGTACTGTCTGAACTTCTCAAATGCAAATACTACAGCCAACAATTCCTTCTCTGTAGTTGCATAGTTCTTTTGAGCATCATCCACTGTTCTGCTTGCATAGTAGATTGCATGAATCTTCTTGTCTTTTCTCTGACCCAATACAGCGCCCACTGCAAAGTCTGAAGCATCACACATCACCTCAAATGGTAGATCCCAATCAGGAGGTTGCACAATAGGGGCACTCACTAAAGCCTGCTTGATATGCTGGAAGGCTGAATGACATTCTTCAGTAAATTCAAACTTCACATCCTTGTTGATAATCACTATGTTTGCAAGGGTGAGAATGCAATGAGGTTATCAAACTCAAATGCAAGACAGGTTGTAGCACAGTATGCAAGAGAGAGTCAATCCTCACCTAGGATGATAGAAAATACAAAGAGAATGCAAGGACTAATGCAAATCTAAGCCAAACGAGATAGGTTTTGAGAAAATCCCTAAAAACTAGATGCAGCAACTAAATGGAATGCAACCTATTTTAAAAATACCAGGAATGATCAAACTACCATGAGGAACAAACAGAATAATTAAAGGACAAAGCATCGAATTACTAAAATTTGACTAGTGGATCGACCATGAGATCGACCACTAGATCGAGCAATAACAATCGATCTCGTCTAAAAATGCAAGAACAGTAAAACTAACGACCAGGATGCTAACAAAGATCAAGCGAATGACGAGAGAAGATGTGAAGATGCTAAAAGAGAGGGTCTAGGGTTGAGATTCATGGTCAGGGGTTTCAAAGGTTCGACCTTGGGTTGAAAACTTTAAATCGACTCACTTTGTGAGGATCTCTAAGCCTTGAAAACTAAGCAAGATCTATCTGTGGCTTTCGGTATAGATCACTCCTTCATCCTCTCCTCCAAACCCATGGCTTTTGGTGGAAAGAGAGGTCGAAAGGCATGGAAAACAGATTTCAAATGAGTGGCTTAACTAGTCCCCCAAACTTCCATGGCTTTTGGGAAGGGGTAACTAGTCTCTAGGGTGTGATCTTCAGAGGTCCCTGAATCCTGTCAAGGTAAGGAACCTCTCGGATCATGAAGCTCTTGGCGTTAGAGTCTTCAAGCTTTGAGAGCTCAACACCCTAGAAGAGATAGCCATTAAAACACTTAGAAAACCCCAAGATCGAAACCCTTTAGACCCCTTAATCCTCTCAACCCCGAACCCAAATGAACTACTCACTACACCTAAGGTAAATCAAGCAAAGCATGGAAAAGGAAACGATGAACATGAAAAGAAAACTAGATTAAGCTGAAACGATTCGATTACAAAGCTAAAGAAAACTCAAGGTTCGACAATGATGTTCTTCTTCAAAACCAGAGAGAAAACATAAAAAAAATAAGGATGAAAAGTTGTGTAGGAAAAGGACGTCGCCGCCTTCCCAAAATGGCCAAAACAAGCTGATGGTCCCCCCCTCGCTAGCGGCCAAAAGTGGTTGAAAGGACAGAGATCGACTCCGGGATCGAGCGGTTCTCTCGATCATCTCCGAACATCGTGTCTTCATCTCGATCTGGGTCTCGATCATCTTCAGCGGATCGAGTGTTGTATCCGATCTCGGTATCGATCTTCGATTGGATCGAGTGGTGTACTCGATCTGGCTCTCGCTCTACATGGCGTCATTTACGTCCGTACCGTTAGATCGACTGCTTCACTCGATCCTCGTCTCGATCATTCTCCTTGGATCGCCTGGTCTTCTCGATCTTCTGGTCGATCACATCCTATATCGACCTGCCATGCTCGATCTGTTCCTCGATCTCTGATCCTTAGCAAATATCCGAGCTTCCACAAACCGCTACAACAGCTTCAGCACGTCCACGAACCTCCACGACTCCAAAGCAGCCAGAAACAACCTGAATGTGATGCAAAATGCAAGGAACATGCGTATGCTGGTGCAAGAATGTTCTAGGACTCTAAGTGATGCAATCAAGTCTAAAATGTGATGTAAATGCAAGAAAAGCTAACTAATGAGTATGCAAAATGTATGTAATATGCAGTAATATCACTTGTAAAGCAGAGCTGTGAGTGGTCTTGCAATCTTACTGAAATCCTTAATGAACCTTCTGTAAAATTCAGCATGTCCTAGAAAGCTCCTGACTGACTTCACACAATCTGGAGGCTGTAAACTGGTCATCACTTCAATCTTTGCACTGTCTACCTCAATACACTCTCCAGAAACTCGATGCCCAAGCACAATCCCATCTCTGACCATAAAATGGCATTTTTTCCCAGTTCAGAACTAGATGCTTTTCTTCACACCTAGCGAGCACTTGACAGAGGTTGTCAAGGCAGTTCTTAAAAGATGATCCATACACTGAGAAGTCATCCATGAAGACCTCCATATACTTCTCAATCATGTCTGTGAAGATGGACAGCATGCATCTCTGGAATGTCGTAGGAGCATTACAAAGTCCAAATGGCGTTCTATGATATGCAAATGTACCATAAGGACAAGTAAATGTGGTTTTTTCCTGGTCATCTGGGTGGATGGGGATCTGAAAGAAGCCAGAGTAGCCATCCATGAAGCAGTAATAGGAGTGATTCGCCAACCTCTCCAGCATCTGATCAATGAAAGGCAGTAGGAAGTGATCCTTTCTCGTAGCAGAGTTAAGCTTCCTGTAGTCAATATACATCCTGTGCCCAGTGATGGTCCTTGTGGGAATCAACTTATTCTTCTCATTTTTCACCACTGTCACTCCTCCCTTCTTGGGAACCACATGTACTGGACTGACCCAAGTGCTGTCTGAAATCGGGTAAATGATCCCAGCAGCCAGAAGCTTCATGATCTCCTTCTTCACTACATCCTGCAAGTTCGGATTCAGCCTCCTCTGGTTCTCGATTGACGACTTTGACTCATCTTCAAGATGTATCCTGTGCATGCAGAACTCTGGAGAGATACCAGAAATGTTATCAAGAGAATAGCCAAGAGCTTTGCGAAAAGTGTGCAGCTTGCTTAGCAGTAAAGTGAGCTCTGCATTGTTTAAGGTAGCACTAACTATGACAGGATATGTAGAGTTAGGTCCTAGAAAAGCATACCTTTGACCTGCAGGAAGCTGTTTGAGTTCTATTTTGGGAGCTTTTTCTTCACTCCAATCACCTAACTTTGCAGCTTTTACAGATGTCCCAACCAGCTCTTGTTGTGCAACCAGCTGCATGACGTGCTCATTTGCATCCATCATCTTGACATACCCAGCAGCAATGTTGTCTAGATGCTCTGTTGATTCTACAGAAACTGTCAATGCCCTCCCCAAAGGGTCTGCAGGATGCATCTCTTGGAAGATTTCTTCTGCAAGACTTGTGAGGGAGTCTACATAGAATGTGTGGTCATCTATTGTTGGCCTCTGCATCAACTTGTCCATGTCAAAATGCATCACCAAATCGCCCACATTCAGAGCAATTCTCCCTTTCCTGACATCAATGATGGCGCCTGCAGTAGCCAGAAATGGTCTTCCCAATATCAAGGGATCTTTTGGTTCTTCACCATAAGCCAGAACCACAAAGTCTGTGGGAATCACACAGTCTCCCACTTTGACTGGTACATCTTCTAAAATGCCTTCAGGAATCCTTACAGACCTGTCTGCTAAGATAAGAGATATTCTGGTTGGCTGAAAGTCAGTCATACCTAAGCTGACAGCAACTGAATGAGGCATTAGGTTGACACTTGACCCTAGATCACATAATGATCTCTCAAACCTTTCAGAAAAGATTGTGCAATCCAGAACAAAACTCCCCGGATCAGTTAGCTTCTCAGGTATCTTATTCTGAATCACTGCACTTACTTGTTCTGAAATCAGCATTGTTCCTTGCTCCAGCCCCAGATTCTTTGTCATCATCCTTTTCACATATCTCTTTATCACATGAGTAGTCCTTATGGCATCTATCAAAGGGATTTCCACCACAAGCTTATCCATGATAGCTTTAATCCTAGCATCCTCCAGTTCCTGTTTAGACTTCCTCTGGTTCCTTGGGTAAGGCACCTTTGGCTTATAGACCCTTTCTTCTGCACTTTCTGGAGTCTGAGAACTCGGAACTTGCTTCTGTGGTGGGCGTCGATCGACACCAGGGGGTGGGTGTCGATCGACACTGGTTCCTGAGAGTGGTGTCGATCTGGTGTCGGGCAGCTTGTCGACCTCGGTTGATATCCGTTCGCTTCGAGTCGAGGAGTCGCGAATTTCCTCTGGTGTCGATCGGCACTGAGGGGTTGGTGTCGATCGACACTCTTCAAAATTTTTGAAATCTTCCTCTTCAAACCCCTGCAGATGCTCGAAACCTTCTGTACTAAAGCCCTTTTTCTGCACTGGTTGCAGATTCTTTCCACTCCTCAGCGTAATGGCGTTAACAGAGTGTCTTGGGTTGGTGTATGTCCTTCCTGGAAGGAATCCATCCTGTCTTTTCACAGCCCCAGCAGTTTGAGCCACTTGAGTATCCAAAGTCTTCACATGAGTATTCAGAGCATCGATTTTCCCATTCAAGTCTTGATACAGGGCGTCAATCTTGCCATTGAAGTCAACTGTAATCTTCTACTGACCTTCTAGCAACTGCTCAAGCATGGCTTCCATTTTGCTTGAAGCTGATGGTGCTGGTGCAGGCTGATAAGATGAGGAACCATAGTTCCTGTTGAAGTTGCTGTTCTGATAAGGCTTCTGGTACTCAGACTTCTGAAACTGAGGCTTGAGAGTGTAGCCAGTAGAACTCTGGTTTCCTGTGAAGTTGTTTCTCTGCATATTCCCACTGAATCCTCTGTTTCCTTGCTGATTATTGTACCTTTGTCCTTGGAAACCAGCTCCATTGATGCAGTTGACATCTTCTTCTTCAAACTCCTCAGCTGGCTCAAATATCTCAACCTCAGCAGCAGACTGAACAGACTTCTTCCCCACCAGGAGATTATGCACAGAGTCCAGCTTGGCTTTCATCTCAGCAACAAACTGATTACTTCCTGCCCCTCCCCCCCCCCCCCATCGTTTTTCTGTCTCTCAAAATCAGCATTCTTTGTGCTGTTGCTGGAAGCTAGGTTCTTTATCAGCTTAATGGCATCAGCTAGGACTCGTGTGTTGAAGTTCCCATTGCTTCTGCATCCAGAGCCATTTGGTATTTCCAGCAGCTGTACTTCATTAAACCCATGATGTGGGCAGTCCCTTTGGTACAGCTTAAATCTAACCCATGCTGCTTTAAAAGCTTATGTTGGACCTTGGGAGAATATGGCGATATTTCTCCTCAACTCTTCTGACCTTGCATCATCATAGAAGTTGTTGAGGAAAGCAGATTTAGTGTCCTCCCATGGAGTCAAAGAAGCAGGTTCCAGCTGTTTGAGCCAATGTGCTGCATCTCCTTCCAAAGAGTGAGGGAAAAGCTTGCAGAATAGGAAGTCATTAGTGACTCCATAGGCTTTAACACTTGAAGCCAGGTCTTCAAAATTCTCAATGTGGTCCATTGGGTGTTCATGTGGAAGCCCATGGAAAGGATGCTGACCTACAAGCTGATAGTAACTGGGTTTCAGCTCAAAGTCATTCCTCTGAAAGCCAGGTGGGCGGATTGCAGCTCTATTTGCATAGAACTGATCTGGCTTGTTGTAATCTCCCAGAGTCCTCTGTGGATGATGCCCAGCAGCATCTCCAGCAGCTTGCTGTTGTACATTCTGCTCCTCAGTTACAACGCCATTGTTATCTATCCTCTGCCCATCCTCATTCCTTCTATTCCCTTCTCTGTCAACTAAATGACCCTCAACATCTGTCCTCAGAACAAGTGGTCCAACCATTTTAGTCTGCTTTTTGGCTTTCCTTATGGTTCTCTCTAACTTGGCGAGTTCGTCGATGCCTAAAGTCACAAGTTCTTTGTCTTTGTTGCTCCTGGTACTGCGATTATGCATGCACCTGAAACAGACAACAGAAAAGTGAAAGAAGTTAGTAAACAGAAAATAAAAGCTTAGTCAAAATTCTAAAACTAAAAATCTGAAAGCAATATCTAAGTCTCCGGCAATGGCGCCAAAATTTGATATGCTCAAATTAACCCTTAGAACTACTCTCTCAAATTAAGAGATCACTGTAGTACTTAGGGATCGAATCCATAAGGACTTAAACAGATTTTAGATTCAAATGAAGCTAAGCAATAAATGATGAAATGAAAATAAAGTAACAAACGAAAGCAATGATGTCAGGGGCGGATTGTAGGTTCTTAAAATCAGAAGACAAGACGCTAGGTAATGGGAAATTCGCAGGTTGACATAAATCGTAGATGACGGACTGAAAAGAATATTTATTAAAACCATTCTAGAACTCGAAACACTAGTGTAAAACCAATCGACTTCCGTCACAGAGATTAACTATGATCAGATTCCAGAATTCCAAATTCCTTTGCAAATTCTAACGACCTAAATATGCATTATAGATCAGGTTCGATATGTTCACAAAATCACAAATCCAAATTCATTTGCAACTAGTTATTTTGCTCTTCTAAGATAGTTCTGGTGATTAACAATGTTTCCACATTCATTAAATAACCTAAGATCTGATTTCTAGGTGATCAATCTTAAAACCAGTATTCAAGCAATCAAGATGAAGAACCAAATGATTTATCCTTCCAGTTTTGTAGTTCTAACAATTCATTATCAACCTTTGAATAACCCAAAACCTAACTAGCAGATTACTCAGACATAGCAAGTGAAACACAAATCATGACTGAATAATATTGCATTAAGAAAATAGAGTAAAAGATGAAGGGGTTCGAAATTCTTCTCTACAGAGTATGGATTTATCTCCCCAAAAGCTCTCAGTCTAATCTCTCTCTTAGTCTCAATGAATATCAGAATCGTTGCCTAACAATGGCTTAGAAAACCTAAATACAAGTCTAAACACGAACTGGGGCAAAAGTGCAAATAGTGGGAATCTTCTGGGCAATTTCTTCCAATGAGCTTTTATACTTCTTCGCGACCACGACTGGTGTCGATCGACACCAAGTAATGGGTGTCGATCGACATCCTGTTCCTTAATGCCCTCCGACTTGGTCCTTTCAGCATCAACTTCAGTATAGCTCCAAAAGGTTCCAGAATCCACAATTATGCTCCATTTGTACCTAGACCTGCAAAGACTATATAGGACTCGAAAAATACCAAAAAGACTCTATAAACAAGACTTATATCATGATCAAAAACCAGCAAAAACCATGATATATTAGTTGTAATTAAAAACAGGTTCGGGCTGGGTCAGTATCGGTCAGTCGTGTCGATCTCCAGTGACCGAAATAGGTCCATATCGGTCTTCAGTGATCGACACACATGACCAAAATTAATCCGATGTGTTTGTGTCGATCACACTTGACCGATACTGGTGACCGATATGCTCCGTATCGGTCACTCTTGACCGAAACTCTCCGTGCTCTGACTGCAACCTAAGTCTAAAAGGAGAAGAAAATGGGACAAAAGCAAAGGGAAAACATGCAAAAGAGGATCAAAATATGTACTAAATGCAGCCCTAAATGGTGTAAATACAAGGGATATCAACACCCCCACACTTGCCTTTTGCTTGTCCTCAAGCAATCAAGAACAAATGGGAGAGTGAGGTTTGAAAATGGGCATTCAGATTCCAAAAGTGCTAAGGTAAAGAGATGGTTTCAATGCCCAAGTGCCTAGTTGTAGGATGCAAACATAATCAGCTATAAAGATCGTAGCCATGCTCATCATGTTTCAAAATGATCTGAAATCCCAACTTAGGCAGATGCTCAAATCAATCAACTCTTTAACATTCAATTAATTTCATAACATGAATCATGCTTATGCAAATTAAGTGAAGACATTTGGTTGAAAAGGGTAAGGTTATGAGATAAGAATGATCTCATTTAAGCATAAGGGTTCAAAAACATAAAGGCTCACTCAATGAAATGACTTCATCTTAGGCAAAATGCTAAAGGTAAAAGCACACTTATGCATGCAATTTAAAACTCTCTTCTACCCTTACTTCCCAAAGATGAGTCCTAAGCATTTCTAAACCCAAGAGTGAACCCTCTAAGTCTACCCTTTCCTAAATTCTACCCTTTACCCATCTTCATGGCTGGGAAAACTTCTTCTTTTGCTTGTGTGGCTGCTTCGTTTTGGTTGGGACTTGCTCTTCTTTGTTCTGTTGGCACCTTCATCACCTTTGGTGGATTGCTTCTTGGTCATATTTTTCTTCTTTTGGACCTTTCTAAGCATTTTTGTTGGCGCCAAACCTTCTTTTCAAACTTAGAGCTTTTATTCCCTTTACTTAATCACAATACTAAACTGTTTCCCCTTTTCTACCATTTCAGATCTTTTCCCTTTCTTTCAAAACATAAAAAAAAAACATGAAGTTCAAACCACTTACTCTACCCTTTTTAAACCCCAAAACTCCTATCCTAGAATCAAGCTCAAGATGCAAGCTGATATCTACAAGAGAGCTAATCATTGCCAGCCTTATTCCTAACACTTTTTGCCAAGACAAAATCGAAAATGCAATGCAAAGGCCTCACAGCTCTCACAATAGTGTTTAGGCTCAAAAGGAGGTTTTGGTTAAGGGTGAGGATGTAACTGTTCCATAATTATGAGGATCAGCTATTTGGATCAACAAGAGTGGTAGAAAGGAGAAAGATGATCCAAATATGTATATGGTAGCCATGCAATCACTTTTCAATGCATAAGACATGATAATTAAAAGTCCAAGGTAAAGTTCAAGTTGATAGAGTTGATTTTCAGAGAACGAATGCTTTCAGAATGAGATGAGAAGACCAAATCTAGCAATTTAAGCATGGTTCAGCTTTAACTTCTAGCAATCAAATGATGCATCAAACAACTAAGCACTTAAAAACTGAAATCATCTCTAAACACTAAGCACTTTACAAGAAAAACTCATCATAATGCCCTATGAAAATGCAATGCAACCTACATGTCAACACTAGACTCAATCCTAGAAGAATGAAATGCAACTACATGCTCTCTTTTTGGTTTACAAAAATGCAAAAAATTTCAATTTTTTCGATTTTTTTGTGTTTTTCTATGCCTTACATGTATGCATGATATGCATGAGACTCAAAGTGAAAAGAAAAACTAAGAAAACAGAAAACAAAGTCAAGCCCCAAATCTCTCCTCCACACTTAAATTACACAGTCCCTTGTGTAATGAAAGCAATGGAAGAGAGAAGCAACAAAATATATTGCAAAAATAGAAAGATGCAATGGTATAGAACAATGGAAGGGATGTGGTACTTGGTTCAATGGTAGGAGTTGTGGGATGATCCTGAGGTTTGTGGAGACTTGCTAGCTCTCCTCTTCCTTCTCTCATAGACTTTAGTGGAATGCTCTGCTTCTGGAGTTGGTTGAACCCAGCTTGACCATAGCTGTTCAGCTTGTGAAGAAGTCCCTTGTGTGCCCCATTGCCATGTATCCTGAACTTCAGAGGGGTTGGGGATTGGCGCCTCCCAAACTGATGGAACATGGGCTCTTAGCTCATAAGATGAAGCCCTTGGTTGTGCTCATGTACCCCATTGGTCACTTGGTTGAGCATGGATTGAGTGTCTTCCATGGGGGTTCCATACAACTTCCTCCTCTTCAGTTGGCTCAGATGGGTTAAGTTGCTCTTCTTGTTGAGAGTAGAGCTCTTGGGTGTGGCTGTGGTGGGAATTTTTTGCTGATGTAGCCTTGTTCTTTCTGAACTTTCCCTTCACCATCTTCATAATCCCTTTGATGGCTTTGTCCTGCCACTTGCACCACTTCTGTAGTGTGTTAATGTGCTCATGAGCTGCTCTCAAAGAGCTTCCTTGGTTGGGAGCTTCATAGGGCCGGAAGTGGAACTGCCTTGAGCTGTAGTTCAACACTTCTTCTTCTTCAAGCTCATCTTCTTCATGGGTTCTTCCTTGGCCTTCAGCGCCAGCAGTAGCATTCCATTGTTCTTCTTCTTCTTCTTCTTCTCTGATCTCTTCAGTGTGCTCCTCTTCTTCTTCATTGTTTTCTTCTTCTTCTACTGTTGAAATAGGGCCGCCTGTGTAAAGCTCCTCCTTACTCAAGTTGAAATTGATGTTTGATGTTGTGGTGAAGGAGGTCAGCCAGAGAAGGACTCTCACATGCTCCAAGTGGTTGTTGAGGAATTGATAAACATACTTGCCTTGGATGCTCTTCTCAAGAAAATGACTCCTCTTCAGGTAGTCCATATCTATCCAGACAGGAGCTAGAGCATCTTCAGCATGCTCCTCAAGGTTCACATCACAGGCTAGTAGAATTGCTGTCACAACTCCTCCAATGTGTAGTTGTGGATTCTTCTCCCTTCTTCCCTTGTTGACAATCCAGCTCTGGTATGTTTGCAGCTGCTCCATCAACAGCCTTACAAGGCATGGGAGCTTGCTAGGTGGAGTAACTTTCACTGCACATCTGCTGGTGCCTGGACCAGTGTACAATCCATTGTAGAGGAAGTCTCTCTCCCTGCCAGTTAGGTGTGAGGTTTATTTCCTTGCAAAAAATGTATTTGCAAGCACCTTGTGTGTATATCTAACTGCAGGATGCTTCAAGTGTTGGTTCCTTGTAGCCCCAGCTTTGAATTCCCCTACTCTAACTGCCTCCCAAAACCTTGTGTACTGTGATTCATGGATTAAGAACTTCTTCCCTCTTTGAAAGTGGGTGCTCAGCCCCAGCGCCCTAGAGAGTTCTTGGAATGTGATTTTGAGCTTCTGTTTTCCAAGCTTGAAAAAGATCCATCCATCATGGTCAGGGAGCTCACTCTTCTCATAATAAACCACCTTGAGGGTGGAGAGGAATTGATGAGTGAAGCGCTCATAGGATGGGAGAGGCTGTAGTAGCTCTGTAAGCCCCATCTGTTCAAAGGTGCAGATGCAGTCTTCATAGATTCCCAGCTCCTTCATTGTGGAGGGGCAAGGATATCTTGTTGGCTTGAAGGTACATCTACTGAATCCCTCCATGAGTTCCCTAGCACTGTACTTCATGGGTGGAGTCTCTTCCTCAACAGCATTTCCCTTGCCTCTCTGCTTGGCGCTTTTATCCTTAGCTGGCCTCTTCCCAGCGGCCTTGGATGATTGCTCATCAGCCTTGCCTTTTCCTTTATCTTTCTGTGTTCTTGGTTGGATTGGTGCTTCCTGAGGTGCTTCTCCATTTTTCCCAGCAGCTATTTTTGTTCTTCCCATGGTACCTTCAAAGGCAAAGCTTGAAAACAAGGTAAGTGAAAGAACAAAAGCTGAAGAACCAAATAGCTGAAAGCTTTTAATGGAGAAACTCTTTAATGCTAAGAAAAGTCTAACAAGTCCTAACAACAAGCTGAAACTTATTCAAAGCAAGAAGAGATCAAAAGCTAGCAACTAAATAAACTATAATGCACAAAAGATAAACAGTTATGCATGACATTCTAGCAAAATGGTTTCTAGGCAAAAGATATGATGACTTTGCAAAAGGATGAAGATGAGCAAGCAATGAGATAAACATATATTAATCAGAACCTCAACATCTAGCTTCATATCTCAAAACAAATCCATATTGCAAAATCATAGCACAACAATCAAAACTAAACACTGCTTGCTCTTAAAAACTTCATAAAAGCAGTTTTTATCATAAGTTAAGAGTAAGAGCAAAGAGAGATAGTTTAGGAAGCAAACCTTTAGTGAACTTCTGAACACTTAGAGAAAGCAATAAAAGAGAAACAGAACTAGTTATTTCGAGCTTTAGGTGAGAAGAAGAGTGAGTTTAAGTGTGAAGAGAAGTGAAGAGAGTTATTGCTTAAATAGAGAGAAAGGAGAGGAAACCAAAGGAATCAATGGTTGGTGAGGGAACATAAGGAATCAAAAGTGTGGGGGACAAAAAGAAAAGTGTTCAGAAGCTAGGAAAGAGGTCAGAAGGAATCCCATTTAAAATTTCAAACTACTTTGGCTCCAAACCAAAGGAGGTAAAAATATTTGGAAGTTGAGACACTTACCTCGGATGGAGTTTCGGTCACTCATGACTGATATTACTGACCGAAATTGCATTTTCGGTCATGAGTGATCGATACTAGAGACTGACGTGCTTCCTGGGATTAGTATCGGTCATCAGTGATCGACACCGAAAATAACACGGTGTGTTTATGTCGGTCATGAGTGATTGATATTGGTGACCGAAATGATTCCAAGAATCTTATCGATCACCAATGATCGACACACTTGACCGAAATTAGAACGGTGTGTTTATGTCGATCATGCATGATCGATACTGATGACCGAAAATCTATTCCTCTTTCAAACTTCTTTCCATATCGGTCACAAGTGACCGATATGTTGACTGGTATAAACTGGCTCCACTGATATCGGTCAATCATGATCGCTACTAATGACAAAAAATCTGTGTATCAGTCTGTCATGACCGATACAAATGACCGATATCAGCCAGAATGCACCTGTTCTTTGTCCCCATCATACTTTCTCAAGCCCCAGTTCGAAATCCTGTTTCTGTACACTAAAACAAAGCATAAAAGAAATACTAGAAAGCATAATATATACAAAAGGATACCATGGGACTACCTCCCAAGTGTGCTTGTTTAAAGTCACTAGGCTTGACTTTGATTATCTCTTTAGTTGAAGTGAGGAGAAGGAATCATGGAACTCCTTGGTGGTGGCTTACTCCTTTGGACTCTAGCAGAAACTCCATTCATCTTTATCTTGGCAAAAGGCATAGTCTTCCCCTCTTGCTGAAGCTTGAAGATGAACTCTCCCTTCTTAGAGACCCTTGGTGGCAAAACCAGCTCCCCTTTGTTAGTATCCAACTTGATCTCATTCAGATTCTTGTAACCAACCACTTCAAGGACCTCCTCTTCAGTGGTGTCTTCAAACAACTTGGCCAAGCAGCAGCCATCAAAAATCTCTCCTTGGTAGCCTTCAAACTCTTGCCAGTTCCTTCCAAGTTGCTTCAGCTTTTTGATCTCCATTGAGAAGGCTTGCTCATTCTCTAGCTTATTCCCCTTAGAGTCAAACCTTAGAACCTTCTTCTTGGTCAGCTTCAGCTCAATAGTGCATTCCTTAGCATCAAACACTGCTCCAGCTGAGGCCAAGAAAGGTCTTCCTAGTATGATAGCATTCTTTATATGCCCTTCCACATCAAGCACCAAGAAATCAGTGGGAATGGTTACTCCTTCTATCATCATTGGCACATCCTTAAGACTCCTAAGTGGTTTTTTCACTGTTCCATCAGCTATAGTAAGGGATACATTACTCTCTTGAAGTTGAGTGTAGCCAAGAGCCTTAGCAGTAGAGGATGGGAGAAGATTGATACTTGCTCCAAGGTCACAAAGACAGCTCTTGAAAGTCTGCCCCTTAAGTTTAAATGGGAGAGTGAAACAGCCTGGATCCCCAAGTTTTTTTATAGTGAGCTCCTTAACCTCAGGTGTTCCAGTCTTCTCCCTTAGCTTCTCAAGTTCTTCTTGGCCATTCAAACCCCTCAACTCCATCTGAGCAGCATAGAGAGTTTTATACTTCTGAACTAGCTGTTCCTTGAACCTTCCTGGGAAAGGGATGGTTGGTTGATAGACAGGGAGAGTAGTTGTTTGAGGTTTCTCCTTATCATCAGCAGCTTCCATCAAGTAATCCTTTGTGTTGTCAACAACCTCATGTGGCGCCTACCACTCTTCATCATCTGAGTTTTCTCCATCTCCAAAAGGTCCTTCTTCTACAGCTCCTTGGTCATTTTTGATTTCCAAGAAGTCTTCCCCCCCCCCCCCCCCCCCCCCCCCCCCCCCCCCCCCCCCACTTAGAGGTTCAGTGTCCTCAGTGAACAAGTAGAGGAACTCTTCAATGATAGCCTCCTCTTCAGTGGAGAAGCTTTCTTCTTCTAGCACAATAGCATTGCAGAACTCCTTTGGGTTAGCTTCTGGTTTTCCAGGAAACTGTCCTTATAGCTTGGGACCAGCTATTCCTTTGTTGTTCTCTAGAGTTTTGACTCTTGCAGCCAACCCATCAAACTTGTTGGTAAGCTCTACATGCACTGAATCAATTTTGTTGTGGACCTCTGCAAACTTCTTGTTCATTTCCAAGGTTGTAGTGACTTGAGTGTTGATCATTTGCTGCATGATGGTCTTGAGATCAGTGTCCTGACAGCTAGAGGAAGCTTTTCCTTGTGCTTGGGCATTGAATCCTGGAGGGTTGTAGGGCGCTCTGGGCTGATAGTTGTTGTTCCTCTGCTGGAAACCTTGATTGTTGTAGGGAACAAAAGGTTTTGGGGGAGCTTGCTGTTGCTGTTGAGGGTAAACCTGATCTGGTGGGTTGGCAACATTGTTGCCCCTGTAGGACAAGTTGGGATTGGATCTGTAGTTCCCATAGTTGTTGTAGCCACCTTGATTTCCCAAATAGTTCATCTCCTCAACTTGGCATTGCTCCTGATCATCAAGCTTAACCATGTCTCCCACAAAGTGAACCTCTTTCTTCTTTCTTACCAACAAGTCCAGCTTCTCATGGAGATACTTGATTTCTTTCTTGCTAGACTCTAACTCATCATTGCCACTCCTTGGTGCTCTGTCAAACTCCTCATTGTAGTTTCCATCAGACTGAGCCAAGTTCTCTACTAACTCGAAACCTTCATCTACATCTTTTGACAGGAAGTTCCCATTGGAGGCTGTGTCCAGGAGCATTCTGATCTTAGGCAAGGCTCCTCTGTAGAGAGTAGAGAGCAAAGATGCTTGTGAGAAGTCATGATGAGGGCATTGCATTGTGTAACCCTTGAATCTTTCCCAAGCTTCTCCAAAGCTTTCATTGTTCCTCTGTGCAAATCCTGAGATCTCATTCCTTATCCTAGCAGTTCTGGAAGTGGAGAAAAACTTTGCTAGAAAGGCTTTCTTGCATTCATCCCAGCTGGTGATACTCCCTTGGGGAAGATTTTTCTCCCACTGATGTGCCTTGTTTCCAAGGAAAAAGGGAAACAATCTGAGCTTGAAGCCATCTTCACTTACTCCATTTATCTTTGTGAGGGAGCACAGCCTGTCAAAATTGTCCAAATGATCTAGAGGGTCTTCAAGTGGTAACCCATGGAATTTGCTGCCTTGGACCATTGAAATCAAACCAGACTTGATTTCAAAGTTGTTGTTTTGGACTGCTGGTGGAATAATGCCTGTCCTATTGTTGTAGGCATTTGGTGCATCACCAGCGCCAATAGGTCTAGCTGCTCTTGGAGCTTGTGCAGCACCTCTTGGTCCTTGCTCACCCTGTAAGCCTTGAACACCTTGATGTCCTTGTATACCCTGAGCGCCTGCAGCTCCTTGAGGACCCTGAAATCTGATGTCATCCATGACTTGATCCTGATTGTTCATACCAAGTCTTTGCAAGTGTTTCTGCCTTTCTTGCTGTCTCCTTGCTCTCTTTCCTCTTTCCAGCAGATTGATGTTGTCTATGAAATCCACAAGATTGCCTGAACCTCTAGATCTCAAGTTCATATACATGAAAGACATAAGTGAGAGTCAAAGAGAATTAGTAACCAAAGAAAAGTAAAAACTTGATCTTAAAGATTCTACAAACTCTAATGATTCAAACTGTTTCCCAAATGGAAACGGCGCCAAATTGATACATGGCTGATTGGTGTCTCATGCTCAATCGCCCTTGTACTAGTCAGTTGTAGTAAGGGTTTTATGCTAATCCATTAGGAAGAGTTGAAAACAGAAGAGTTGAGAGTAAAATCTCTAAGTTAAGCAAGCAGAGAATTTGTTTTGTTGCCTAAGCAACAGTTCTAGCAACCTAAGTGAAGCAAGCAGCAACCAAAGTAAAAACAGAAGCAAACTAAGCAATTCGAAGCAAGGAAAATAGAGTAAAACAGAGCAAAACAGGGCAAATCCGAAATTCAAATAAGAGAAAGGCAAGTCTCTAGATGTGGTTATTGACTTTGGGGAATTTCAAGAATCAACTAAGGCTGTTTCAAACCATATTGATCAAGCAAGCAAGAAAGCAATGGTGATTCCTAGACATAGAGTTCACACTTAAGCTAGTTAGATCCAATCTCTTGGCAAATAACCCTTTGTTAAACATTCTAACAAGAACTAACTCTCATTAGTGCTAAAACATCAAGCAAGCATGATTAAACAACTCTATTCAAGTTAAAATGCTCCTCAAACAGTCAATCTCTTGAGCTAAGGCCAGCAAATCCTCAATTAAACATGATCAGCATTTCATCAAACACTTGGTGGGCATAAGAGAAAGCTAACAACTTAGACAAGTTTGATCAAGACTAATCTAGCATAAATAACAGATTAATAGAGAGAAACCCATAAAATGAAGAACATAACAAGCCTTAATCAAGCCTTAGATTCCCCTAATCTACCACATCTAGAAACCCTAAGATAGCTACTCACTCATAATCATGTTTAACACCAAATCACAAAGGGAAAGGGTGCTAATCATGATTAAAAGAAAGATTAAAGAAAGATTAAAGCAAATACTTGATTATATTAAACAAAGCAAAGAAATTATCTTACAAACTTAAAAAAAATGCTCAAGAACAGTATTTTGACATGACTTTTCGAAAATCTGGAAAAGGAGGCTATTTATAGCCTAGAAAGGAAAACCCTAGAGTAATGGCATAGTTGTAACTAAAAACAGGTTCGGGTTGGGTCAGTATCGGTCAGTCGTGTCGATCTCCAGTGACCGAAATGGGTCCCTATCGGTCTTCAGTGATCGACACACATGACCAAAATTAATCCGATGTGTTTGTGTCGATCACACTTGACCGATACTGGTGACCGATATGCTCCGTATCTGTCACTCTTGACCGAAACTCTCCGTGCTCTGACCGAAAACTTCTGCAGAGATCTTCTGCTGTGATCCTTCTTGCTCCCTTTTGCCCAGCTAGCATCTTGTAACATTCCCAAAACTCCTCCAAGCTCCTTTAAGCTCTAAAAGCACCTAAAAACATCCAAAATGCAAAGAAAATACAAACTATACTCTAAATGCAACATAAGTCTAAAAGGAGAAGAAAATGGGACAAAAGCAAAGAGAAAACATGCAAAAGAGGATCAAAATATGTACTAATGCAGCCCTAAATGATGTAAATACAAGGGATATCACCATCCGCGCGATAAACCACATTTAAGTCGACCTAAACTCACGGCCCACAGTCCAGCCCAATTCCTCTCGGATTAAACTTAATCCCTTCGGCTATTTTCCATTTTCTCTCGGATACTTTTTTTTCTGCGGACATAGTCCACTTTCACTGGGACTAAATCATTTTCTCTCGGATATGGACCATCCGCCTCAGCACATCCCAGACATCTTTCGACTGTTTCCCAGTCATCACCCGACCATAGTCTGAGCCTCCCATCCTTACAGATTTCCCACTTGACTGAACTCGATAATCCCTCGGACAACGCCCTGTCTTGTCTCGATCATTTCATTTTTCTCGGATACGAATGCTACAATCCTTCTCTCCAATCCCCATTGTAACACTTTCAGACTCACCAGCAATGTCAACTTCAAGCCTCATGAGGGTGAGCTTGTGGACACCTTTTCCAAGCAGCCAGAAATTGAGGAAGAAGGGACAGAGGCACCTGAGATACTATATGTGAGCCAAAGGTACTACTTCATTCCTTATGAAAATCCAATCTCAAGTGAGGTTAATAGAAAAGCTCACAAGAAACTCAAGCTGCTCCAAAGATGGAACAAATGGCCCGACAAAACAATCAAGAAGCTTTTACGGACAGTACAAGGGATGAAGAAGTAGATTAAGAATCAGACAAACCCTGGTGGTGGGACTTCAAGTGATCAAGTGGAGTTTGTTGAGGACAGTGAAGACCCCTCACTAGACGCTGAAATGAGTCACTCCTTTAGAGAAGCACCAAGGCAAAAGGTGCATGTAGACCCTTGATAACAGGCTTTTGACCTCTAATCAAATCAACACACTCATGTCATTGCAGCATGTAAGGTATCAATCCAAATGGGCAAAGTAAGCAATCAGGAATGCAATAGATTATTTAATTCAAGAAAGCATGATAAGGTAAGAGAGATAATTATTCTAAAAGCCAGAGAAACTTCAAATAAGCTAAATCAAGCAAAGCAAGACTAAGAAACTAAAGCAAGTTCAAATTCAAACAATCAAAAGACTAGTAGGCTTGAGATAGGGTAATTGATCAAAGGAGACCTTCAGCTTAATTAATGATGCTTACAAACCCACAACAAGCTACTCCTAGGCATATAATACATGCTATAACTAGCTCAATTCCTTGAATACTAATTACTTTGCTAAGCACAAATTCTAGACAACTTCCATTACTGAACAGATGATTAACAAGCATTATGATCAACTAATCCAATTCTATATTTCCAATATACTCCTTAGACATCTAATTCCTTAGGCTAAGATAAGAAAATCTCTTACTTGACTCATTCAGGCATTTCATCAAGCACATATCAGGCATAAGAGAACCCTAAGATCTAGATCAACTTAACTAGAGCGAATCTAGAATTAAACGCGATCAATAAGAAGGAATAATAACATTAAGCACTAAGCAATAACTAATCAAGCCTCAAATCTCCCTATCTCTATCCCATCTCAAACCCTAAGCAAACTACTCACTAATCATGGTTTTAGCCAAAACCCAAGGTAAAGGAGAATGACTAATCATGATCAAAATAAAGATAAACACCAGATTTGATTGAAAGAACAAGATTCAAGACAGAAAATACAAGGGTTCAAGTGGAAACACAAAGGATAGAGCTAATATCTAAAGGAAAAAGATGAAAAGAAGATCTCGCCAATGTTTTTGGGTCTCAACATAAATATAGTTTTCAGGAAAAACCCTTAGTAAACCAAAAATAAAACGGAAAATAGCTGGTTCGGATGCTTTGTATCGGCTTGTCACATCGATACACTGGTGGAATTGGTTGGTTGAAGGTTGTATCGACCAAGTCTGCTCGATAGACTGATCGGTACAGTCGCTTCTGGCTAAGGCTTATCGGCATGTCTCCTCGATATGCTGGTCGATACAATCGCCATTTATCTAAGGCATACGGAGCAAAACCACATTGATACTCTGCTCGATACATGCCCTGGCTTGTGTATTGGCTTGCTCCACATCGATATGTAGACCGGTACAGATGTCCTGAAGATTGGTGAATCGGTTAGAGCAGCTCGATACCCTTTGACTTGTCCTGTCTGAAACAAGGGGTTTAAATCACTAGATCAAATGTCATGCCCTTCTAATCAGTTGTAGATAGAGATCATGTATCAATCCAATTAAGGGAGATGAGATTCAAACAATGCTGTAAAGTAAGCAAGATTGGGATTTGATTATGTGAGAACAAATCTAACAACCTAATGATGGAATGAAAGAAAAGCATAAACTAAATGCAAGTGAACAAAACTAAACAATGAACTTAAAGCAATGACTAAACAAGTACTAAGCAAGATGACTTTGAAGACAATTGATTAAAAAGCAAGACTCAAGGTTCTAAGCAATGGTGGGATAGTGGTTTTCAAGAGTGACAAGAGGATTTCTTTCTAAGGCGATCAACAAGCATTAACAAGCAAGCAATTCTCAATGTTATGCTTCTAGACAAGATATCTATATGGAACCACTTGACGTCAATAAGCAATTCATATTCAATAAGATTGAAGTGTCAGACCCACTTGTGATGGCGTATCCTTCAACCATGAGCATAAAGATCAGAACCATTCTAGCCTAAGAGATGCACCAATCAAGCAACTACTCACTCACCCAAGCAAGAATTCAGATCAACTTATCAATCTTGTGAACCAATAAGGACCTAAGCAGCTATTGATATTGCTGCATATTTCATGTATTTTGCATACATAAAAGTTAGTTTCTCATGCATATACATTGCATTTTAGACTAGTTTTCATCACTTTAGGTCCTAGAGTATTCTTGCACCAGCATATGCATATTTCTTGCATTTTGCATCGCATACAGGTTATTTTCGGCTACTTTGGAGTCTTGCAGGGTTCGTGGATGTGCTGAGGCTCGTGAGGAGGTTCGTGGGACTTGGAGAATTCAGGAATGCTTGCTAAGGACCAGAGATCGAGAAGCGGATCGAGCATGGCCGGTCGATCTAGATGAGATCGACCAGAAGATCGAGTAGTCCATCCGATCCAAGGGAACTGATCGAGACGGAGATCGAGTGAAGCGATTGATCAAGGAGTACGGACGTGAATGACGCCATGCAGAGAGAGAGCCAGATCGAGTCTACCACTCGATCTTCCAAAGATCGACTCCAAGATCGAACGAAGCACTCGATCCACCGAAGAAGATCGAGAGACAGATCGAGCTGAAGGCACGATGTCCGAAGATGATCGAGCGGGGTGCTCGATCTCGAGGTCGATCTCAGTGCACTTTAACTGTTTTTGGCCGCTAGCGAGGGGGGGACCATCGAGCTGTTTGGCGTATTTCGGGAAGGCGGCGATCATGATTTCTCAGAGACGTTTTCACTTTATCAATTTTCATCTTTTTCTCTCTGTTCGAAGGCAATTTCGCCATTGTTAGACTTCGAAGCTTTGTTCTTGAATATTGAATCGTTTAAGCTTTAAGTAATCGTTTTTTCATGTTTATCGTTTCATCATTTATGCTTTGCTTGGTTTACCTTATGTGTAGTGAGTAGTTTCATCGGGTTTTTGGCTTGAGAGGATTCAAAGGGGTCGAAAAGGTTTTCAATGTTTGGTGTTTTCTTGTTCTTCATGGCTTTTTCTTCTAGGATGTCGAGTTCTTATGGCTTTAAGACTCTCACGCCAAGATCTTTATGATCAGAGAGGTCTCTTACCTTGACAGGATCCAGAGATTTCTGAAAATCACATCCTAGAGACTAGTTACCCTTTCCCAAACGCCATGGTAGTTTAGGGGACTAGTTAAGCCGCGTGTTTGAAATCTGAGTTCTTTGCCTTTCAATCTCTTTTTCCGCCAAACGCCATGGGTCTGGAGGAGAGAATGAAGGAGTGATCCATACCACACGCCATGGATGGATCTTGTTTTGTTTTCAAGGCTTAGAGAATCTCACAAAGTGAGTAGATCTAGAGTTTTCAAACCAAGCTTGAACCTTTGAAACCCTTGAACATGAATCTCAACCCTAGACCCTCCTTCTTAGTATTCTTACATCTCTGTTAATCATTCGCTTGCTATCTGTTCACATCCTGGTCTTTAGATTCGTTTCTGTTGAACATTTAGAAGAGATCGATCGTTGTTGCTCGATCTAGTGGTCGATCCACTAGTTGATTTTTATAAATTCATAGATTTGCATTTTAAACATTTTGTTTGTTCGTCGTGGTAGTTAACTCATTCCTGGTATTTTTAAAATAGTTTTGCTTTGCATTTAGTCGTTGCATCTAGTTTTTAGGAGTTTTACACAACCGTCCATCATTTGCTTAGCTTTACTCGATCCTTGCATTCTCATTGCACTTTCTAGTTCCTAGGTGTGGATTGACACTCACTTGCATACTATACTACATCTCACGGTTGCATTTGGTCTTTGATACAACATCATATGTTAAAAACTTGTTATCAAATGGCACCGTTGCCATCTTAGGAGTGTTTAGGAAGCATTGAGATTTGGGGTTTAGTAAAGACTAAGCCTTTCTTTTTCTTTTGGTTACTAATTTCTCCACTCTCAAACGTGTGTCTTTCAGGTACATGAATCTTCGTTCAAGGGGAGACAACAATCTACTTCAACCCTTGGACAACATTCATCAACTCGGTCATTCACGACAAAGAAGAGTAAGAGAGCAAGCTAGAGCTTTTGAGGAGATTGTTCAGCAAGGTTCAGTGGATTTTGAGGCGATGGCTGAGCACGAGCATCCAGAGGGACCTCCTCCAGCTCATGGAGCAGTGGGAAGGGGTAATGGAAACTCCCAACACGCGGCTAGACCCCCAAGGATCATAGGAGCGGGAGATGCTCCCAATACTCATCACAATAGGTTTGGGATCACTCCTCCTCCTGTACAGAACAACAACTTCGAGATTAAGCCGGGATTCATCTCAATGGTGCAAAACAATAAGTTTCACGGGCTAGCAATGGAAGATCCCTTGGAGCACCTTGATAACTTCGAGCAAGTATGTGGGATGATCAAGATTAATGGCATATCCGAAGATGCTTTCAAGCTGCGTCTCTTTCCATTTTCTCTTGGAGACAAGGCTAGACATTGGGAGAAGACCCTTCCACAAGGCACCATTACCTCTTGGGCTGAGTGTAAGAAGACTTTCCTCTCAAAGTTTTTCTCTAGCACCAGAACAGCAAGGCTGAGAAGTGAGATCAGCGGCTTCACTCAAAGGAACAATGAGACTTTCAATGAAGCCATGGAGCGGTTCAAGGACTATACAATTCAGTGTCCTCACCACGGCTTCAGCGAAGAGACTCTTCTAAGCACTATCTACCGCGGAGCTTCACCAAATATTTGCTTGTTGCTTGACACAGCTAGTAAGGGAAATTTCCTTGGTCAAGAGGTAGAAGAGGGCATTGAGCTGATTGAGAACTTGGCATTGAGTGACGGCAACTACGCTGAAGATTACGACCGTGCACCGAGAGGTTCTGAGCTAGAGTCTCACAAGAAAGAGCTTAAGTCATTGCATGAGAAGATTGACAAGCTGGTGTTAGCTAATCAGAAGCATGTTCACTTTGTTGGTGAAGCGGATGAAACCTTAGAGGAGCTTGAGTTAAGTCAAGAAGAAGCCAATTGGGTGGCGGTGCAAAACAACTACAAACCTTAAGGGTATTCACAAGGCTACAACCAGAACAACAATCTCTCATACCGTAGCACCAATGTCGCAAACCCTAAGGATCAAGTGTACCCTGCTCAGCAAGCAAAGCCTTTCGTACCATACAACAAAGGTTTTCAGACGAGTGGTAGCTTCCAAGGGCAAGGGCAGAAAAACTTCCAAGGCTAAGGGCAAGGAAACAAGGGTTATACGCCAATGTACCCTCCGAGCTTTGTTCCTCAACAACAACCGATGCAACAACAACAAGTTGATCCTGTCCAAGCTATGTTTCAACAATTGATTCAAGGGCAAGCCTCTACAAATCAGAAGTTTGCCGAGATGAACACTCGTTTAAACTCGTCCCTCACGGATTTCTCTACTCAGATCACCAACTTGAATAACAAGATCAAGCAGCTAGAGAAAGGAAAGGCGAGTACAAGCGGTCAAAATAGCTTACTGGGCAAGTGTGAGCAAAATCCCAAGGAATACGCCAATGCTATTACGCTAAGGAGTGGGAAAGAGCTTGCACCTCCGGTTACTCCCAAGGTCAACGAGGACGTTGTAATTCAAGAGGGGGAGGGTAAGCTTTCAGCCAATGATGAGATCAACTTTGACAATGTTTGGATTCAAGGGCCAAGGAGAGGTGAGAACGCGGTTGTTGAGAAGAAAGCAGAGCAAACTACTAAGGGGACGGATGCTTATGTGCCTCCACCGTATGTACCTAAGCTACCTTTTCCTGGCCGCTTCAAGAAGCAACTCATAGAGAAACATTGAATCTTGTATGAGAAGCATCTTAAGGACGTAGAGATCAAGCTACCTCTCGTTGACTGCCTTGCCATGATGCCTAAATGCGCCAAATTCTTCAAAGACACGCTCGTGAAGAAGAATAAGGAAAGCAAGGAAGTGCTTGTTCTTAGTGAGGAATGTAGTGCTGTGATACACAAGGAGATAGTCCCTAAGAAGTTGGGAGACCCTGGAAGCTTCACTATACCTTGCGCTTTAGGTCCTTTGGAGTTCAAGAGTTGCCTTTGTGATCTCAGAGCTAGTATAAATCTGATGCCTCATTCCGTAGCAAAGAAACTTGGCTTTACCCGGTTCAAAGATTGTAGAATCTCGTTGGTACTAGCTGACAGAAGTGTGAGGTTACCCGTGGGTTTGCTTGAGGACTTGCCAGTGAGAATCAGCGGTGTAAATGTGCCTACGGACTTCGTTGTGTTGGAAATGGATGAAGAGCCTAAGGATCCACTCATTCTCGGTAGACCGTTCTTAGCCACCACCGGAGCCATCATAGACGTCAAGAATGGGAAGATACCTCTGCACTTAGGTAAAGATATAAGGCTGGACTTTGATATCAATGAGGTTTTGAAGAAGCCTACGATAAAAGGGCAAGCTTTCTACATTGAGACGTTGGACGCTTTAGCGGATGAGTTGCTGGAAGAGTTGGCTCATGAAGATCATTTGAAGCTGGCATTGACTAAGGAGCCAGGAGAGTTCGGTTATGTGGATCGTAGGTCTCATGAATACGTCAACTTGCTTGATTCAAGGAAAGTTGTGGTTGAAGATGAACGCACTTGCCTAGAGATCAACTCCGAGATCGATGACATTACTCGATCCAGGGGTCAAATCGACAAGACAATCGAGAGCACAACTCAATCCGGTTCAACAGTCGACAGTCAGATCGAGGAGGGTGATCGATCCAGGAAAATAATCGAGCTCGAGATCGAATGATGCCTTCCGATCAGTTTAGGGTCTAATCCGGAGATCGACCCAGCGTCTCGATCTCTTACTCGATCCACATTAAATCGAGTGAGTGAATCGACCAAAACTGCTCGATCTAGACGACATCGAGAGACAGATCGACTGGACGACTCGATTTCATAAGGGACAACGGTTCAAGAAAGCAGCCTCAAGGGTCATGTCTCGGGTTCTAAGGAAGGTTCTAAGGAGGAAAAAAACAGCAACAACCACGAGGATGATTGAAGCAAGCTGTTAGCCCCAAAGGTTTACCTTAAGGAGCTCCCAAAAAGGGCTAAGGTATGCTTTCTTAGGGCTTAACGAAACCTATCCCGTGATTGTGAATGAAAACTTAAGTGATGATGAGTTTCACTCGCTCTTAACTGAGTTGAGAAAGTATAGGAAGGCCATTGGGTACTCTCTAAGTGACATCAAGGGCCTTTCACCAATGCTTTGCACTCATAGGATTCACTTGGATAATGAGAACGCCTCTTCTATAGAACATCAAAGGCGTTTCAATCCTAATTTGAAAGAGGTTGTTAAGAAAGAGATTCTTACGCTGCTAGAAGCTGACGTGATCTATCCCATAAGTGACAGCACGTGGGTTTCTCCCGTACACGTGGTGCCTAAGAAGGGAGGGATCACGGTCATTAGAATGACAAAGATGAGCTTATACCTACTAGGACTATTACTGGACACCGTATGTGTATTGATTATAGGAAGCTTAATCTTGCTACTAGAAAGGATGATTTTCCCTTGCCTTTTATTGATCAAATGCTTGAAAGACTTGCTAATCATCCCTACTATTGCTTTCTTGATTGATATAGTGGATTTTTCCAAATACCAATCCATCTGAATGATCAGGAGAAGACGACCTTTACATGCCCTTATGGCACCTTCGCGTATCGAAGGATGCCATTCGGGTTGTATAACGCATCGGCTATGTTTCAGCGGTGTATGATGTCGATCTTGTCTGATCTAATAGAAGAGATTGTAGAGGTGTTTATGGATGACTTCTCGGTCTATGGTGCGTCCTTTTCTGCGTGTTTGTTGAATCTTTGCAAGGTACTCAAGCGTTATGAGGAGACAAACCTGGTGCTTTATTGGGAAAAATGTCACTTCTTGGTGAAGGAAGGGATCGTACTTGGCCATAAGATATCAGAGAAGGGCATTAAGGTTGATTAGGCTAAGGTTGAGGTCATGATGTGTCTTAAGCCGCCGGTTAATGTTAAAGGAGTGAGGAGTTTCTTGAGACACGCTGGCTTCTATATGCGCTTCATCAAGGATTTCTCTAAGATTGCACGCCCTCTTACACGGCTGTTGTGCAAGGAAGCTGATTTCCTCTTTGATGAGGAGTGTTTGCAAGCTTTCGTGACCATCAAAGATGCTCTAGTATCCGCGCCTATAGTGCAAGCACCGGACTGGACTCTACCGTTCGAGATTATGTGTGATGCTAGTGACTACGCCGTGGGAGCCGTTCTAGGTCAGAAGAAAGATAAGAAGCTGCACGTGATTTACTATGCTTCAAGAACCTTGGATGACACGCAAACAAGGTACACCACCACGGAGAAGGAGCTATTGGCAGTAGTGTTTGTCTTTGAGAAGTTCCGGTCATACCTCGTGGGTTCCAAGGCCATTGTCTACACAGATCACACAGCTTTGAGATACATCTATTCCAAGAAAGACACTAACCCGAGGCTTTTGAGATGGATCCTTCTTCTATAGGAGTTTGACATGGAGATCAAAGACAAGAAAGGGATAGAGAACGGTGTTGCTGACCATCTCTCTCGGTTAAGAATCAATGAGTCTCTACCTTTAGATGATTCTCTCCCCGAGGAACAACTCATGGCGATCACTACGGCTGTTTGTGGGAACCTAGAAGGGCGGTTTGAGGAAGTTCTGAGCTTCAAAGAGGAGGATCTCCCTTGGTACGCGTATATTGTGAACTACTTGGCATGTGGGGAAGAGCCTTCGCATCTAGACAACTATCATAGAAAGAAGTTCATGAGGGACGTGAGCCATTACTTTTGGGATGAACCCTATTTATACAAGAGAGGTGTTGATAGCATATACAGAAGATGCGTGACAAAGGAGGAAGCAAGAGATATCATATTTCATTGCCATGGTTCTTCGTATGGCGGGTACTTTGCTTCGTTCAAAACCGCCACTAAGGTCTTACAAGCCGGCTTCTGGTGGCCGTCCTTCTTCAAAGACACCCATGAGTTCGTGATGAGTTGCGAAGCTTGTCAAAGAGCAGGGTATATCACTAAGAGGAACGAGATGCCTCAAGTTCCCATCTTTGAGGTAGATGTCTTTGACGCGTGGGGCATAGACTTCATGGGGCCGTTTCCTTCTTCCTACGGCAACAAATTTATTTTGGTAGCTGTTGATTACGTCTCTAAATGGGTTGAGGCCATGGCTTCCCCTAAAAACGATTCTAAGGTGGTGATCAAGCTCTTTAAGAGCATCATTTTCCCGAGGTTTGGAGTACCCAAGGTGGTAATAAGCGATGGAGGAAGCCATTTCATCAACAAGCTGTTTGAAAACCTTATAAGGAAGTATGGCGTGAAGCACAAGGTAGCTACACCTTACCATCCTCAAACGAGTGGCCAAGTGGAGGTCTCTAACCGCCAGATCAAGGTTATACTCGAGAGAACAGTTGGGACAACTCAGAAGGATTGGGCGGTGAAGTTAGATGAGGCTTTGTGGGCTTACCGGACTGCTTTCAAAACGCCCATTGGTACTACTCCTTTCACTCTTCTCTACGGCAAAGGATGTCACCTCCCCGTTGAGCTGGAACATAGGGCGTTGTGGGCTGTGAAGCGGCTGAATTTTGATCTGAAGACAGCTCAGGAGAAGCGTATGATCCAGCTGCACGAGCTTGATGAGCTAAGGCTGGATGCTTACGAAAGCGCTAGGATCTACAAGGAGCGTACTAAGGCTGCTCACGACAAGAAGTTGGTACCCAAGGAGCTTAAGGAAGGGAGTTTGGTGCTGCTTTACAACTGAAGGCTCAAGCTCTTTCCAGGGAAGCTGAAATCACGATGGAGCGGTCCGTATGAAATCAAGGAGGTATTACCCTACGGAGCTGTCACGGTGGTCGACAAGAGTGGGAATGCATTCACAGTGAACGAACACAGAGTTAAGCCATACATGGCGAGTGCATTTGACAAGGAGAGCACCTCAATGCTTCTCCAAGACCCACCATCTGCCTAAACCAAGTAAAGTCTAGCTAAAGACGTTAAAAAAAGCGCACTTGGGAGGCATTCCCATGTCTATCCTATATATATTCTTGCTTTATTTCTTTTCTAGTTTTACGTTTTTATCTTCTGAGTGTGTAGGAACAAGTATGAGGGATTGCAAGCCATAATCATAGGTCCAAAAGGTGTAAGAAGGGGCGAGTATAAGCTAGAGATCGAGTGCTAGATCGACTCATCCTGGATCGATCTTTGCTAGATTGAGCTAATGAATTGAGAGGAGTCGATCTAGACGAGATCGAGTAGACAGATCGAGTGACACAGTCGATCACGAGAGGACGAACACCTTGTACGTTTAGCCTGAAAAAGGAACGAGAGGTGGATCGACTGAGTCACTCGATTCTTAAGGCTAGATCAAATAGTCTACTCGATCTGCCACTCGATCCAAGCTTAAATCGACCCCTGAATCGAGAATGTGGCTCGATCATGAGGACTTAGCCGTCGTGCCAAAAACTCAATGAACGAGAGGTATTATCGATCCAAGACTCGATTCAATTCGAATCGATTACCAAATCGAGCAACCCTCTCGATCCACGCCATTATGGGCATGAGATCGAGTTCCAGATTGACCAAAAGGACTCGATCTCGTGCCGAGGTAACATTTACTTTTCCCTCTCTTACTCTTTCCCTCCGGTTTTTAAATTCAAAAAGTAGTCAAGGCAAGCAGCTTTGACCATGAAAGATATTCCTTGACCACAGCTTTTGTCAGAAAACCACTTCTTTTTACCCATGGTTTTGTTTTGTTAGCCTTTAAATGTTTTGAACTACTTTCACACTCTCTCATTCTTGTTTTCTCGAGTTGTTAAGCAAAAGAGAGTGTGAATTCTTGTTTTCTAAAGGCTAACAGCATTTTCTTTCAATCTTTGCAAAGGTATTTTCGAATCTTTAAGAAAATATCCTTTTTATCCGCTTTGATTGTTTTAGATGCTAGGGCGGTTTAAAATTTTTAAAAATAGCTTGATAATAGGAAAAATTCTAGATTTCTCTCTATCTGTAGATTTGATTCTCTATTATTTTGCTATAATTTTTATAAATCCCTCAAAATTCTAGGGTATTAGTTATAAGTTTTCTTCTTTGCTTCTCTCTTTCTCTCATCATATTGCCGATTTGCTCATTGCTTTGCTTGAGAAACTTGTTTCAGGCGCAATGGCTCCCAAAAGAACGAGAGAAGAGACAGCACAAGAGGGAGGAAACCAAGAAGTGGCTGTTCAGGAGAGGGTTCGTTGGAGTAAGGATGAGAAACAGGACAAAGAACGGATTCAAAGGCTAAGGTTTGAGGCGACTAAGTTTGCGGACAGAGGATTGCTGGCCAAGATGGGGATTCTAGGAGACTTTGATCAACTCCTCCAGAGGATAGGGCTGAGGTGTTTGTCACGGATGGATTTCCCAACCTTTCCTGAAGTGACAATCGACTTCCTTGCCACTTTGGAGTTTGGATACGAGAATCCTAGCGTCCCAATTCCTTCTCAAGGCCGCCTCTCCTTCAAGATAAAGCACCAAGCCTTCCGTCTCTCAATCCCCGAGCTTTGCCAAGCTTATGGCCTCGATGCAGAATCCACGAAGGTGGAGTTCCCCTCCGTCACTCAAGCGAACGATTTTTGGGATCTCATCGCCAATGAAGATTACAAGGCGAATACCGCGAAGATCAAGAGAGTGAGGAACCCGGTGCCACGTTACACCTGGAAGGTGATGGCTAACACTTTTAGTGGTCGGTCCGTAGCCCCCACGGTGACCAAGACGGAGCTTTGCTTCTTGTCCCAAAGCCTTAAGAATCTCCTTTGTGACTTGGATGAGAACGATGAGCCGTTGGAAGACCAGCTCGGAGATGACGTGAACTATGGGTGCATCCTCGCCGCTTCATTGGTCAAATACAAGGCTTATGCCATGAGATGCAAGGCAAGCTCGTCACTCATTGGCGGTTTCCTCACTCCCTTGTTCGTGCAAGCCGGCGTGCCGCTTCAGAACTTCACTCCCGTTCCGGATAGAGCTTTCATGGATGAGACATATCTGCGGAACACTGATAGCTTGGGTCGCACGCTGATAATCACTATGTTTGTAAGGGTGAGAATGCAATGAGGTTATCAAACTCAAATGCAAGATAGGTTGTAGCACAGTATGCAAGAGAGAGTCAATCCACACCTAGGATGATAGAAAATACAAAGAGAATGCAAGGACTATTGCAAATCTAAGCGAAACGAGATAGGTTTTGAGAAAATCTCTAAAAACTAGATGCAGCAACTAAATGGAATGCAACCTATTTTAAAAATACCAGGAATGGTCAAACTACCATGAGGAACAAACAGAATAATTAAAGGACAAAGCTTCGAATTACTAAAATTCGACAAGTGGATCGACCATGAGATCGACCACTAGATCGAGCAATAACAATCGAACTCGTCTAAAAATGCAAGAACAGTAAAACTAACGACCAGGATGCTATCAAAGATCAAGCGGATGACGAGAGAAGATGTAAAGATGCTAAAAGAGAGGGCCTAGGGTTGAGATTCATGGTCAGGGGTTTCAAAGGTTCGACCTTGGGTTGAAAACTTTAAATCGACTCACTTTGTGAGGATCTCTAAGCCTTGAAAACTAAGCAAGATCTATCCGTGGCTTTCGGTATAGATCACTCCTTCATCCTCTCCTCCAAACCCATGGCTTTTGGTGGAAAGAGAGGTCGAAGGGCATGGAAAACAGATTTCAAATGAGTGGCTTAACTAGTCCCCCAAACTTCCATAGCTTTTGGGAAGGGGTAACTAGTCTCTAGGGTGTGATCTTCAGAGGTCCCTGAATCCTGTCAAGGTAAGGAACCTCTCGGATCATGAAGCTCTTGGCGTGAGAGTCTTCAAGCTTTGAGAGCTCAACACCCTAGAAGAGATAGCCATTAAAACACTTAGAAAACCCCAAGATCGAAACCCTTTAGACCCCTTAATCATCTCAACCCCGAACCCAAATGAACTACTCACTACACATAAAGTAAATCAAGCAAAGCATGGAAAAGGAAACGATGAACATGAAAAGAAAACTAGATTAAGCTGAAACGATTCGATTACAAAGCTAAAGAAAACTCCAGGTTCGACAATGGTGTTCATCTTCAAAACCCGAGAGAAAACATCAAAAAGATAAAGATGAAAAGTTGTTCGGGAAAGGGACGTCACCGCCTTCCCAAAATGGCCAAAACAAGCTGATGGTCCCCCCCTCGCTAGCGGCCAAAAGTGGTTGAAAGGACAGAGATCGACTCCGAGATCGAGCGGTTCTCTCGATCATCTCCAAACATCGTGTCTTCAGCTCGATCTGGGTCTCGCTCTGCATGGCGTCATTTACGTCCGTACCATTTGATCGACTGCTTCACTCGATCCTCGTCTCGATCATTCTCCTTGGATCGCCTGGTCTTCTCGATCTTCTGGTCGATCACATCCTAGATCGACCTGCCATGCTCGATCTGTTCCTCGATCTCTGATCCTTAGCAAATATCCGAGCTTCCACAAACCGCTACAACAGCTTCAGCACGTCCACGAACCTCCACGACTCCAAAGCAGCCAGAAACAACCTGAATGTGATGCAAAATGCAAGGAACATGTGTATGATGGTGCAAGAATGCACTAGGACTCTAAGTGATGCAATCTAGTCTAAAATGTGATGTAAATGCAAGAAAAGCTAGCTAATGAGTATGCAAAATGTATGTAATATGCAGTAATATCAACTCCCCCAAACTTACTTCTTGCTTGCCCTCAAGCAACAGAAAATAAGTAAGGAAAAGAGGTTTTAAGAAAAACGAATGGGGGTTTAAGCTTCTTGCAAAGGTGCCTTTCAAATGAATCAATCTCAATGTCATAGTTAACAGTTCTAAAATGCTATGCACACACTCATACTCCAAAGAACTTAGCCATACTCATCACACAAAGAAATTCAGATCATGACTCTCCTATTCCTAACAATCAAAGAAACTCATCCTTTAACATTCATTAACATTCGAACCATGAATCAAACTTATGCACTTTAAAGCAAAACACATTTGTCTAAGGGTGAAGGTTATGAGCATTGAATGATCTCATTTGAAAAGGGTTTTCAATTAAAACAAGGGTTTCTCTCAAAAATGGTTGAACTTATGCATAATGCTAAAGGTAAAGACAATTGATGCATACATGATCAGATTCTCATCTACCCATGTAAACTAACAATGATCCTAAACCCCTCTCATTTATCAACTTTTATCCTCACGCACCACTTAGAATCTACCTTTTTTCTTCTCAAAACTTAGCAATCCCCAATTCGAAACAAGAACATTTTTAAACTCATTAGGCTAGTGAAAAGGTTTTGAAAATAATTTTGCTCTTTAAATATTTCTTATTGGTAGCTCTCCTATTTATTTTTTTTCTTTTCTCTTTTTTTTTTATTTTTATTTGGCACTTAGGTTCTTTTTTTTTTTCTTTTCTTTTTCTTTTTATTTGGGAGGGTTACCTCCTGAAATTTATTAGAGCATATACATAGTTTTTAAACACAACCTTTCACTTAAAACCCATTTCTTTCTTTTAATCACCAAACTCTTTGAAACCGAGAACAAATAGAAATAAAAACAACCCCAATGATCCTCCAAACTTATCCTAAGCCTATACCTAGCTTCAAAATGCAAAGCTAGCAATCATATGAGAACCAAATCATGTCGCCTAAACCTAACACTTTATGCTAAGTTCAAAACCGAAAAGAAGGCCTCACAATGATGTCACACGAGAAATATTTGGCTTCAAAGAAGGGTAAGGGTCAAGGTGGGAGTTCTACTTAGGCTCACAAAGAGTGGTAAAAAGGGAGAAGAGAGCCTAAATATTTTAAAATCCATGTGTTCATTTTCAAATGCATAAGGATGATAATTAAAATTTCAAATTAAGGTTCTCACTTATTAGGACAACTTTCAAATCATGAGAGTTCAATTCAAGTCACGAAAATCCTAACAAGTGATCCAAGCATGGTAAGAACTTACTTTCAAAGCATAGACAAAGCATTAGAGAACTACTAACTAGGGCATTGAAACAATTCATAAGTAAAAACACCTTTTTAAGAAACTCTAACCCCTTATGCAAATGCAAGCAACCTAGATGCTTTGAGAAATTCTAGGCTTAATCCTAACATGTTTTGACAAGATGAATGCAACTACATGAATCTTTGAAAAAATTTTAAAACTTTTACCAATTTTTCATGAACTAAAGACTCAAGTATGCTAAAGCAAAATAAGATCACAAAACACATGTCAAACCACATATGTACTCCCCCAAACTTGCTTGACACCGTCCCGGTGGCAAACACATCTGAAGGAGCACCAAAACACAAAGCAAAAAGAAGCAAATATGAGCGGTTATGTACAATGGAAGAGGGTTGTTACCTCTGGTCTAGTCTCGGCTGGAACTTGAGGATGTTCCAGAGGAGCTAGAGACTGTTGCTTTGCCCTTGTCGGCTGGTTCTTGGAGAGAATGGCGCGCCGGCTGAAAGGTGCTACTTTGTGTCTCGCGGATGACAACTCCACCGGTTGAGAGCCTTCTCTTCTCGGGTTGATGAACCTCTTTACTTGCATCCTTCTTAGGCGAGCCTCCTTGAAGTGCCTTGGCTTTCTTGCCAAGTTTCTTGAGCATTTTGCCTTGCCACTTATTGATTTTCCTTTGCATCTCCATAACAGATGCAAGGAACTTCTTTGTTTTGGTTCTCGGCTCAAAGTCTAACTTGGGAAGGGTGTAGGCTTCGGGCATCTCATCTTCCGTGGCTGGAGACTTAGACCTTTGACGAGGAGCAATCGTCGGGGCGGTGGTCCTCCTAGAGGAGCAAAGCACTCCTCTTCCGTGGGCAAGAACTCGATGTTCCCAACACCAAGCAGCTCGGTCTCGTCTTTGTTTGGCAGGATGCACACCCTCTTCTTGTCTTCGTCGTCTATGAAGAGGTAAGCGTAGAACCCTTCTGCTGGCGTGCGTCCCAAGCTGTCGGTATTCCTCATGTAGGCCTCATCCATGAAAGCTCTGGCTGGTACATGTGCGAAGTCGTGTATAGGCACACCAGCTTGCAAGAATAGAGGAGTGAGGAAGCCGCCAATGTAAAAAGAAGTTGCCTTGCACCGCAAGGCATAAGCCTTGTATTTCACCAAGGAGGCAGCAAGCACACATCCGTAGTTCACCTCGTCGCCGAGCTCATCCTCCATAGGCTCGTCATTTGCATCCGGATCATACACCAAGTGCTTCACGCCTTGGAACAGGAAGCAAAGCTCGGTCTTTGTGACCGTGGGAGCAACAGATCTTCCGCTAAACGTGTTGGCAATCAGCTTCAGAGTGTACCTCAGCACCGGGCTTCTCACTCTCTTGATCTTGGCGGTGTTGGCTTTGTAGTCCTCGTTGCTAATCAGGTCCCAAAAGTCGTCTGCTCGTTTGAAGGCGGGGAACTCGACCTTGTTGGCATCCGCGTTGAGACCATATGCTTGACATAGCTCGGGGATGGAGAGGGTGTAGGCTTGATGTCCAACCTTGAAGTAGAGGCGACCTTGGGAAGGAACGGGTGTGCTAGGATTCTCGTAATGGAACTCCAACGTGGCAAGGAAGTCTATTGTCACTTCTGGAATGGTTGGGCAATCCATCCGTGACAGACATCTTAGGCCAATGTTCTTGAGGAGTTGGTCAAAATCCCCAAGAATCCCTAGCTTGAACAGCAGCTCTCGATCCGCAAACTTGGTAGGCTCAAACCGAAGCCTTTCAAGCCGTTTCTTATCCCTCTTCTCATCCTTAGTCCATCTGACCCTCTCTTGAACAGCCACCTCTTGTCCTTCTCCCTCTTGTGCTGTCTCTTCTCTTGTTCTCTTGGGGGCCATTGTACCTGAAACAAATTTTCTCAAGAGGTTTGATAAGCAAAATGGCGGTTTGATGAGAATAAGAGAGGAGAAGGAGAAAACTTATAAATACTACCCTAGAATTTTGGGGAATTAATAAAAATTATAGCTAAATAAAGGAGAATCAAATCTTTAGATACTAGAAAATCTAGAATTATTCCTTTTACTTAGCTAAACTTTAAAAATCAAAACCGACCCTATCTTCTAGAACAATATCTTGCGAATTTAAAGGAAATTTCCCTAAAGATAAATCATTAAATTCTGAAAATACCTTTGCAAGAATGTTAAAGATCTTTGCTAGCCTTTGATAACCGAAAACTCTCACTCTCTTTGTTTAAAATTTTCGAGAAAACAAGAATGAGAGGGTGAAAAGTTGTTGAAACATTTAAAGACTAGCAAAAAGCAAAACCATGGGTAGTGAATGTGGTTTTCTGACAAAGTCTTGGTCAAGGCACATCTTTCATGGTCAAAGATGCTTGCCTTGACCAAGTTTTGAATTTAAACATTGGAGGGAAAAGAATAAAGGAGGGAAAGAAAATGTTACCTCGGCATGAGATCGAGTCCATTTGGTCGATCTAGGACTCGATCTCATGCCCATAATGGCTTAGATCGAGAGGGTTACTCGATTTGAGACTCGATTCATGATGAATCGAGTCTTGAATCGATTGGCTCCCTCGATCATTGAGATGTTGGCTCGACGGCTAAGTCCTCATGATCGAGCTATGTCCTCGATTTAGGGGTCGATTTGGCATAGATCGAGTCGAGTGATCGATCTGTTTTCAACAGATTTTCCCGAGAGAAATTAGATCGGTCGATCCATTTTGGATCGATCGATCCGTTTTCTTCAAGGTCGATCTTGTCACTCGTTCTCATCTAGATCGACTGGCTCCTCTCGATTCACTGACTCGATCTAGCAAAGATCGAGTCAGGATCAGTCGATCTAGCACTCGATCTCTAGCCTTTTCTTAACCCCTATCGCCTCTTTTGGACTTCAAAATCAAGGTTTAGACTCCTCATACCTGTTCCTACACACTTGCAAAATAAAAACATAAAACTGAAAGAGAAAGAAAGCAGAAATATGTACAAGATAGACATGGGAATGCCTCCCAAGTGCACTTTCTTTAACGTCTTTAGCTAGACTTTATTGGTTTAGGCGGATGGTGGGTTTTGGAGAAGCACCGAGGTACTCTCCTTGTCATAGCTGTCTACCAAGTAAGGCTTGACTCTGTGTCCGTTGACGGTGAATGCACTGCCACTCTTTCCCATCAGTGTAACAGCTCCATAAGGCAACACTTCTTGGATCACAAACGGCCCGCTCCACCTTGACTTCAGCTTTCCCAGGAAGAGTTTGAGTCTTGAGCTGTACAGCAACACTAAACCTCCTTCCTTAAGCTCCTTGGCAACCAACTTCTTGTCATGAGCTTCCTTAGTCCGCTCCTTGTATATCCGAGAGCTCTCATAAGCGTTCAGTCTTAACTCGTCCAGTTCATGTAGCTGAATAAGGTGCCTCTCTTGAGCAGTCTTGAGGTCAAAGTTCAGCCTCTTCACAGCCCACAACGCACGGTGTTCCAGCTCGACCGGGAGATGACAGCCCTTGCCATAGAGTAGAGTGAAAGGGGTTGTACCAATCGGTGTTTTGAAGGCGGTAGGTAGGCCCAAAGAGCATCGTCCAGCTTCACTGCCCAGTCTTTCCTTGTTGCTCCGATAGTCTTCTCCAGTATAGCCTTGATTTGCCGGTTGGAGACTTCCACTTGACCGCTTGTTTGAGGATGATACGGTGTAGCCACCTTATGCTTAACGCCATACTTTCTCAAGAGGTTCTCAAAAACCTTGTTTATGAAGTGACTTCCTCCATCGCTTATAACAACCTTAGGTACCCTAAACCTCGGGAAGATGATAATCTTGAACAGCTTGATTACCACCTTAGAGTCGTTTGTAGGGGAAGCAATAGCCTCAACCCATTTAGAGACATAATCCACTGCTACTAAGATGTATTTGTTGCCATATGAAGAAGGAAATGGCCCCATGAGGTCTATGCCCCACGCGTCGAACACGTCAACCTCGAAGATGGGAACCTGAGGCATTTCGTTCCTCTTAGTGATATTCCCTGCTCGTTGATTTGCCTCACAGCTCTTCACAAACTCATGTGCATCTTTGAAGATGGACGGCCACCAGAAACCGGCTTGCAACACTTTCGTGGCAGTCTTGAATGAAGCGAAGTGTCCTCCGTAGGAAGAGCCATGACAGTGATAGAGGATGTCTCTAGCTTCTTTCTTTGTAACACATCTCCGGTAAAAACTGTCCACTCCTCTCTTGTATAAGTAGGGCTCGTCCCAAAAGTAGTCACTAGCCTCTCTCATAAACCGCCTCTTGTGATAGCTGTTAAGATGTGTTGGCTCCTCACCACACGCTAAATAGTTCACTACATCAGCATACCACGGTAGATCCTCCTCTTTGAAACTCAACACCTCTTCAAACCGCCCCTCTAGCTTTCCACAAACAGCCGTGGTGATCGCCATGAGTTGCTCTTCTGGAAGAGAGTCATCTAAGGGAAGAGACTCGTTGATCCTTAGCCGTGAGAGATGGTCGGCGACTCCGTTTTCTATTCCCTTCTTGTCTTTAATATCCATGTCAAACTCCTGGAGCAAGAGAATCCACCTCAAGAGCCGAGGCTTAGTGTCTTTCTTCGAATAGATGTATCGCAAAACCGCGTGATCCGTGTAGACAATAGCTTTGGAACCAACTAGATATAACCGGAACTTCTCAAAGGCGAACACTACTGCAAGCAACTCCTTCTCTGTAGTGGTGTACCTTGTTTGCGTGTCATCCAAGGTTCTTGAAGCATAGGAGATCACGTGTAGCTTCTTGTCTTTCTTCTAACCAAGAACTGCTCCTACGGCGTAGTCACTAGCATCACACATGATCTCAAAGGGTAGAGACCAGTCTGGTGCTTGAACTATAGGGGCTGATGTAAGGGCTTCTTTGATGGTCACGAAAGCTCGCGAACACTCCTCATCAAACACAAACTCAGCTTCTTTGCACAACAACCGTGTAAGAGGGCATGCAATCTTGGAGAAATCCTTGATGAAGCACCTATAGAACCCGGCGTGTCCCAAGAAACTTCTGACTCCCTTAACGTTAACCGGCGGCTCAAGACCCATCATGACTTCCACTTTAGCCTGATCAACCTCAATGCCCTTCTCTGATATCTTATGACCAAGCATGATCCCTTCCTTAACCATAAAGTGGTATTTCTCCCAGTTTAGCACCAAGTTTGTCTCTTCACAACGCTTTAGTACCCTGCAAAGATTCAACAAACACGCAGAAAAGAACGCACCATAGACAGAGAAGTCATCCATAAACACCTCTACCATCTCCTCTATTAGATTGGAGAAGATCGACATCATACACCGCTGAAACGTAGCCGGTGCATTACACAATCCAAACGGCATCCTTCGATATGCGAATGTACCGTAGGGACATGTGAAGGTCGTCTTCTCCTGATCATTTGGGTGAATTGGTATCTGAAAGAAACCGCTATACCCATCGAGAAAACAGTAGTAAGGGTGATTAGCCAGTCTCTCAAGCATTTGATCAATAAAAAGCAAAGGGAAATGGTCTTTCCTAGTCGCAAGGTTAAGTTTCCTATAATCAATACACATCCTATGACCAGTAATGGTTCTAGTAGGAATAAGCTCATCCTTTTCATTCCTTATGACCGTGATCCCTCCCTTCTTAGGCACCACGTGTACAGGAGAAACCCACGAGCTGTCACTTATGGGATAGATCACGTCAGCCTCTAAAAGCTTAAGGATCTCTTTCTTAACAACCTCTTTCAAATTAGGATACAAATGCCTTTGATGTTCTATAGAAGAGGCGTTCTCATTGTCCAAGTGAATCTTGTGAGTGCAAAGCATTGGTGAAAGGCCCTTGATGTCACTTAAAGAGTACCCAATGGCCTTCCTATACTTTCTTAGCTCAGTCAGGAGCGAGTGCAACTCATCATCACTTAAGTTTTCATTCACAATCACGGGATAAGTGTTATTAGGCCCTAAGAAAGCATACCTTAGCCCTTTTGGGAGCTCCTTAAGGTCCACCTTTGGGGCTAGCAGCTCGCTCCAGTCATCCTCGTGGTTGTTGTTGTTGCTTTCCTCCTTTGAACCCTCCTTAAAACCCGAGGCATGGCCCTTAACACTGCTTTCCTCAACCGTTATCCCTTCTGAAATCGAGTCCTCCAGTCGATCTTCCTCTTGATGTCATCTAGATCGAGCAATTTCGCTCGATTCACTTACTCGATTTAATGTGGATCGAGTAAGGGATCGAGACGCTGAGTCGATCTCCTGATTGGACCCCAAAATGATCGGAAGGTTTCTCTCGATCGTCGACTCGATTGTTTTTCCTGATCGATCATTCCTCTCGATCTGTCTGTCGATTGCTGCACCGGATCGAGTTGTGTTCTCGATTGCCTTGTCGATCTGACTCCTGGATCGAGTGATGGCGTCGATCTCGGGATCGATCTCTAGGCAGCAGCTTTCATCCTTCTTAACAATCTTCCTAGAATCCAGCAAGTTGACGTACTCCTGGGTCCTCTGATCCACATAGCCAAACTCTCCTGGCTCCTTAGTCAGTGCCAGCTTCAGATGGTCTTCCAGAGCCAGCTCTTCCAGTAACTCATCCGCTAAGGCATCCATCGTTTCAATGTAGAAAGCTTGCCCTTCTATGGTTGGCTTCTTCAGAACCTCATTAATATCGAAGTCCAGCCTTATATCCTTTCCCAAGTGCAAGGCGATCTTCCCGTTCTTGACGTCGATGATAGCCCCGGCGGTTGCAAGGAATGGTCTTCCTAGGATGAGTGGGTCCTTAGGCTCTTCATCCATCTCCAACACGACGAAGTCCGTAGGCACGTTCACACCACTGATTTGCACCGGTAGATCTTCAAGCAGCCCCACTGGTAGCCTCACACTCCTATCAGCCAGTACCAATGAGATCCTACAGTCTTTGAAACGAGTAAAGCCAAGCTTCTTAGCCACGGAGTGAGGCATCAGGTTTATGCTAGCTCCGAGATCACATAGGCAACTCTTGAACTCTAGAGGACCTAAAGCGCAGGGTATAGTGAAGCTCCTAGGGTCTCCCAACATCTTAGGGACTATCTCCTAATGTATCACAGCACTACACTCTTCACTTAGAACAAGCACCTCCTTGCTTTCCTTATTCTTCTTCACGAGAGTGTCTTTGAAGAATTTGGCGCATTTAGGCATCATTGCAAGGCAGTCAACGAGAGGCAGCTTGATCTCCACGTCCTTAAGATGCTTCTCAAAGAGGATTCTATGCTTCTCGATGAGTTGCTTCTTGAAACGGCCAGGAAAAGGCAGCTTAGATACATACGGTGGAGGCACATAAGCATTCTTCTCCCTAGTAGTTTGCTCAGCTTTCTTCTCAGCAACTTCTTTGTCTCCTCTTCTTGGCCCTTGGATCCAGACGTTGTCAAAGTTAATCTCTTCATCAGCTGAATGCTTACCCTCCCCCTCTTGAATTACAACGTCCTCGTTGTTCTTAGTAGAGACCGGAGGTTCTAGCTCTTTGCTGCTTCTCAACGTTATGGCGTTAGCATACTCCTTAGGATTCTGCTCACACTTGCCCGGAAGGCTATTCTGACCGCTTGTACTCACTTTCCCCTTCTCTAGCTGCTTGATCTTGTTGTTTAAGTTGGTGATCTGAGTGGAGAAGTCAGTGAGAGACGAGTCTAGACGAGTGTTCATCTCGGCGAACTTCTGGTTTGTAGAGGCTTGCCCTTGTATCAGCTGTTGAAACATTGCCTGAACCGGATCAACTTGTTGTTGCATCGGCTGTTGCTGTTGAGGTGCAAAGCCCGGAGGGTAGTTAGGAGTATAACCCTTGTTACTTTGATGTTGCCCTTGGAAGTTGTTTTGCCCTTGACCTTGGAAACCACCACTCGGCTGAAAACCTTTGTTGTAAGGAATGAAAGGTTTTGCTTGCTGAGCAGGGTACACTTGATCCTTAGGGTTGGCAACGTTGGTGCTTCGGTAGGAGAGATTGTTGTTCTGGTTGTTGCCTTGGTTGTAGCCTTGAGGTTTGTAATTGTTCTGTCCCGCCACCCAATTGGCTTCTTCCTGGCTCAACTCAAGCTCCTCTTGATTCTGAGCAGCTTCACCAACAAAGTGAACATGCTTCTGATTGGCTAACACCAGCTTATCTATCTTCTCATGCAAAGATTTCAGCTCCTTTTTGTGAGACTCTAGCTCGGATCCTCTCGGTGCACGGTCATAGTCTTCAGCCTAGTTGCCATCACTCAATGCCAAGTTTTCTATCAGCTTCATACCCTCTTCTACCTCCTGACCAAGGAAGTTCCCTTTGCTAGCTGTGTCAAGCAACAACCTGATCTTTGGTGAAGCTCCACGGTATATGGTGCTGAGTAGGGTCACCTCGCTGAAACCGTGATGAGGACATTGGATCGAGTAGTCTTTGAAACGCTCCATTGCCTCGTTGAATGTCTCGTTGTTTCGTTGAATGAAGCCGCAGATTTCGCTTCTCAACCGTGCTGTCCTGGTGCTAGAGAAGAACTTTGAGAGAAAGGCCTTGTTACACTCGGCCCATGAGGTGATGGTGCCTTGTGGGAGGGTCTTCTCCCAATGCCTAGCCTTGTCTCCGAGTGAAAAGGGAAAGAGACGCAGCTTGAAAGCATCTTCGGATATGCCATTGATCTTGATCATCCCACATACTTGCTCGAAGTTGTCAAGGTGCTCCAAGGGATCTTCCATTGCTAAGCCGTGGAACTTGTTGTTTTGCACCATGGAGATGAAACCTGGCTTGATCTCGAAGTTGTTGTTCTGTACAGGAGGAGGAGTGATCCCAAACCTATTGTGATGAGTATTGGGAGCATCTCCGGCTCCTATGATCCTTGGGGGTCTAGCCGCGTGTTGGGGGTTTCCATTGCCCCTTCTTACTGCCCTGTGAGCTGGAGGAGGTCCCTCTGGATGCTCGTGTTCAGCCATAGCTTCAAAGTCAACCAAACCGTGCTGAACAATCTCCTCAAAGGCTCTGGCTTGTTCTCTTACTCTTCTTTGCCGTTAATGACCAAGCTGATGAATATTGTCCAAAGGTGGAAGTAGATTGTTATCTCCCCGTGAACGAAGATTCATATACCTGAGAACACACGTTTGAGAGTAGAATGATTAGTAACTTAAACAAGGTAAAGACTTAGTCTTTGTTAAGTCCCAAATCTCTATGTTCTCTAAACAATCCTAGGATGGCAACAGCACCATTTGATAATCATTATGTTTGCAAGGGTGAGAATGCAATGAGGTTATCAAACTCAAATGCAAGACAGGTTGTAGCACAGTATGCAAGAGAGAGTCAATCCACACCTAGGATGATAGAAAATACAAAGAGAATGCAAGGACTAATGCAAATCTAAGCGAAACGATATAGGTTTTGAGAAAATCCCTAAAAACTAGATACAGCAACTAAATGGAATGCAACCTATTTTAAAAATACCAGGAATGATCAAACTACCATGAGGAATAAACAGAATAATTAAAGGACAAAGCTTCGAATTACTAAAATTCGACTAGTGGATCGACCATGAGATCGACCACTAGATCGAGCAATAACAATCGATCTCGTCTAAAAATGCAAGAACAGTAAAACTAACGACCAGGATGCTAACAAAGATCAAGCGAATGACGAGAGAAGATGTAAAGATGCTAAAAGAGAGGGCCTAGGGTTGAGATTCATGGTCAGGGGTTTCAAAGGTTCGACCTTGGGTTGAAAACTTTAAATCGACTCACTTTGTGAGGATCTCTAAGCCTTGAAAACTAAGCAAGATCTATCCGTGGCTTTCGGTATAGATCACTCCTTCATCCTCTCCTCCAAACCCATGGCTTTTGGTGGAAAGAGAGGTCGAAAGGCATGGAAAACAGATTTCAAATGAGTGGCTTAACTAGTCCCCCAAACTTTCATGGCTTTTGGGAAGGGGTAACTAGTCTCTAGGGTGTGATCTTCAGAGGTCCCTGAATCCTGTCAAGGTAAGGAACCTCTCGGATCATGAAGCTCTTGGCGTGAGAATCTTCAAGCTTTGAGAGCTCAACACCCTAGAAGAGATAGCCATTAAAACACTTAGAAAACCCCAAGATCGAAACCCTTTAGACCCCTTAATCCTCTCAACCCCGAACCCAAATGAACTACTCACTACACATAAGGTAAATCAAGCAAAGCATGGAAAAGGAAACAAAGAACATGAAAAGAAAACTAGATTAAGCTGAAACGATTCGATTACAAAGCTAAAGAAAACTCCAGGTTCGACAATGGTGTTCTTCTTCAAAACCCGAGAGAAAACATCAAAAAGATAAGGATGAAAAGTTGTTCAGGAAAAAGACGTCGCCGCCTACCCAAAATGGCCAAAACAAGCTGATGGTCCCCCCCTCGCTAGCGGCCAAAAGTGGTTGAAAGGACAGAGATCGACTCCGGGATCGAGCGGTTCTCTCGATCATCTCTGAACATCGTGTCTTCAGCTCGATCTGGGTCTCGCTCTGCATGGCGTCATTTATGTCCGTACCGTTTGATCGACTGCTTCACTCGATCCTCGTCTCGATCATTCTCCTTGGATCGCCTGTTCTTCTCGATCTTCTGGTCGATCACATCCTAGATCGACCTGCCATGCTCGATCTCTGATCCTTAGCAAATATCTGAGCTTCCACAAACCGTTACGACAGCTTCAGCACGTCCACGAACCTCCACGACTCCAAAGCAGCCAGAAACAACCTGAATGTGATGCAAAATGCAAGGAACATGCGTATGCTGGTGCAAGAATGCTCTAGGATTCTAAGTGATGCAATCTAGTCTAAAATGTGATGTAAATGCATGAAAAGCTAACTAATGAGTATGCAAAATGTATGTAATATGCAGTACTTGTTCGTTGATGAGGAGAATGAGAAGAGGACATGCATCTTGCCAAACCAAACCGAGACCGAGCTGTTAGGCATTGGGAACATCGAGTTTCTCCCGAGCATAGAGGAGTGCTTTGCTCTTCTAGGAGCCGCGGCAATGATTCAGCAGGCTACTCGCCCTAGATTAGAGTCTCCAGCCATGGATGATGAGATGCCCGAAGCCTTTGTCCTCCCTAAGCTAGACTTTGAGCAGCGGACCAAAACAGAAAAGTTCTTTGCTTCTGTTGTGGAGATGCAAAGGAAGATCAACAAGTGGCTGAGCAAAGTCATCAAGAAGCTTGCCAAGAAGGTCAAGGCGCTTCAAAGAGGTTCACCAAAGCAGGCTGCGAGTGAGGAGGTTCAACAGCCCGAGAAGAGAAGGCTTTCAACCGGTGGAGTTGTCATCCGTGAGACTCAAGGCAGCAACATTCAACCGGCACGTCTCTCTCTCCAAGAGCCAGGCTCCAAAGGCAAAGCCATAGTATCTAGCTCTTCTGGAACATCCTCAAGTTCCAGCCGAGACTAGAGCCGAGGTAACAACCATCATCCATTGTATATACCATTCATGTTTTCTTTATTTTTGCTTTGTGTATTGAGCTCTCTCGAACATGTTTGCCACCGGGACGGTGTCTTTCAAGTTTGGGGGAGTATGTATGTGGTTTTGACATGTTTATTATGTTCTTATTTTATCTTTACATTCTTTGAGTCTTGTATGCATCTAAGGCATAGAAAAGAAAAAGTAAAAAAATTGGTAAATAAAATTTTCAAAAAACTTCATGTAGTTGCATTTATCTTGTTAAGCATTTTAGGATTGAGTCTAGAACTTTTAAGCATCTAGGTTGTTTCCATTTGCATAATGCTTTGCTCATGCATTACGAATGGTTTCAATATCCTAGTTAGTAGTTCTCTAATGCTTTGCTCACGCTTTGAAAGTAAGTTCATACCATTCTTGGATCACTTGTTTTGATTTTCGTGACTTGAATTGAACTCTCATGATTTGAAACTTGTCCTAATAAGTGAGAACCCTAATTTGAATTTTTAAATATCTTTCGTATGCACTTGAAAATGAACACATGGATCTTAAAAATATTTAGGCTCTCTTCCTCCTTTTACCACTCTTTGTGAGCCTAAGTAGAACTCCCACCTTAACCCTTACCTTTCTTTGAAGCCAAGTTTTCGTGTGTGACATCATTGTGAGGCCTTTTTCGGTTTGAACTTAGCATAAAGTGTTACGTTTAGGCGATATGATTAGGTTCTCATGTGATTGCTAGCTTTGCATTTTGAAGCTAGATGTAGGCTTAGGATAAGTTTGGGGGTTTGATGGGGTTGCTTTCATGTTTATATGCTTTCGGTTTCAAAAGAGTTTGGTATTTGAAGTACACAAAAGGTTTTAAGTGAAAGGTTTTGTGTTTTAAATGTATAATGCTCTAATAATTTCAGAAGATATCTCTCTCAAAATAAAAATAAAAATAAAAAAAAAGAAAAGAGTCTAAGTGCCAAAATAAAAAGAAAAGAAAAAGAAAGAAAAATATAAGAGAGCTATCAACAAGAAAATAGTATATAGAGCTAAAAGTATTTTTAAACCTTTTCACTATCCGAAAAAGAGTTAAGATGTTTTCTATTTTGATTTGGGGTTTGCTAAGCTTTTGCTTTGGAGATAAGGGTAGATTTTAGGAGGGTGAGTGAGCTAAAAAGAAAGAAAATGAGAGGGGTTTTAGGATCATTGTTAGCTTGCATGGGTTGATGAGAATATGATCATGTATGCATCAATTGCCTTTACTTTTAGCATTATGCATAAAGTTCTTACCACTTTCGAGAGAAACCCGTGTTTAAAATAAACCCTCTTTAAAATGAGATCATTCTATGCTCATAGCCTTTACCCTTAGCCAAATGTGTTTTACTTTAAAGTGCATAAGTTTGATTCATAGTTTGGTTATTAATGAATGTTAAAGGATGAGTTTCTTTGATTGCTTGGAATAGGAGAGTCATGATTTGAAATTCTTTGTGTGATGAGTATGGCTAAGTTCTTTGGAGTATGAGCGTGTGTATTGCATTTTAGAACTAGTAACTAGGACGTTGAGATTGATTCATTTGAAAAATACCTTTGCAAGAAGCTTAAAGCCCCGTTTGTTTTAAAACCTCTCTCCCTTCTTTAATTTTGTTTGCTTGAGGGCAAGCAAAAGGCAAGTTTCTCACGCATATACAATGCATTTTAGACTAGTTTGCATCACTTTAGGTCCTAGAGTATTCTTGCACGAGCATATGCATATTTCTTGCATTTGGCATCGCATACAGGTTGTTTTCGGCTACTTTGGAGTCTTGGAGGTGATAAACGGGTTCTATGCTCGGTTTATAATGCAGAGAGGTTATCAAACTCTAATGCAAGGCATGTTGTAGTACAGCAAGCAAGAGAGAGTCAATCCACTTCTAGGAGATAGAGAATGCACAGAGAATGCAAGGACTAAAGCAAATCTAAGCAAAATGAGACAGTTTATGAGAAAATCTCTAAAAACTAGATGCAGCAACTTAAACAGAGTGAAACCTATTTTAAAAATACTAGAAAGGAAGACACTACCACGAGAAACAAACAGATTAATTAAAGGAGAAAGCTTCGAATTATTAAAATTCGACTAGTGGATCGACCATGAGATCGACCACTAGATCGAGCAGTAACAATCGATCTCGTCTAAAATCGTAAGAACAGTAAAGCTAATGACCAGGATGCTATCAGATATCAAGCGAAAGATGAGATAAGACGTACATATACTAAAAGAAAGGGCCTAGGGTTGAGATTCATGGTTAGGGGTTTTAAAGGTTCGACCTTGGCTTTAAAACTTTGAATCGACTCACTTGGTGAGGATCTCTAAGCCTTGAAAACAAAACAAGATCTATCTGTGGCTTTCGGTATAGATCACTCTTTCATCCTCTCCTCCAAACCCATGGCTTTTGATGGAAAGAGAGGTCGAAAGGCAAGGAAAACAGATTTCAAACGAATGGCTTAACTAATCCCCCAAACTTCCATGGCTTTTGGGAAGGGGTAACTAGTCTCTAAGGTGTGATCTTCCGAGGCTCCTGAATCCTGTCAAGGTAAGGAACCTCTTGGATCATGAAGCTCTTGGCGTGAGATTCTTCAAGCTTTAAGATCTCAACACCTTAGAAGAGATAGCCCTTGAAAACGTTTTGAAAAACCCAAGATCGAAACCTTTTTAACCCCTTAATCCTCTCAACCCCAAAGGAACTACTCGCTACACATAGAGTAAATCAAGCAAAGCATATGAAACAAGACGATGAACATGAAAAGAAAACTAGATTGAACAGAAATGATTCGAATACAAAAGCTTAAGAGAAAAACGAGTTTCAACAATGGTGTTCTTCACGAAAACCAGAGAGAAAACATAAGGAAAAAGATAAGGATCTAAAAAGTTATGGGAAAAAGGACGTCGCCGCCTTCCCAAAACGTCGAAACAAGCCAATGGTCCCCCCTTCGCTAGCAGCCAAAAACGGTTGAAAGGACAGAGATCGACGTCAAGATCGAGTAGTTCTCTCGATCATATCCGGACATCGTGTCTTCGGCTCGATCTGGGTCTCGATCTTCATCGGCGAATCGAGTGTTGCATCCGATCACGGTATCGATCTTCGGCTGGATCGAGTGGTGTACTCGATCTGGCTCTCGCTCCGCATGGCATCATTTACGTCCGTACCGATTGATCGATTGCTTCACTCGATCTCCGTCTCGATCATTCTACTTGGATCGCCTGGTTGGCTCGATCTTCTGGTCGATCAACTCCTAGATCGACCGGCCATGCTCGATCTGCTCCTCGATCTCTGGTCCTTAGCATATATCCGAGCTCCCACGAACTGCTACATCAGCCTCAACACGTCCACGAACCTCCACGACTCCAAAGCAGCCAGAAACAACCTGAATGTGATGCAAAATGCAAGGAAAATGCGTATGCTGATGCAAGAATGCTCTAGTACCCTAAGTGATGCAATCTAACCTAAAACATGATAAAAATGCATGAAAAGCTAATTAATTAGTATGCAAAATGTATGCAATATGCAATAACATCAACTCCCCCAAACTTACTTCTTGCTTGCCCTCAAGCAACAGAAAATAAGTAAGGAAGAGAGGTTTTAAGAAAAAAGAGTGGGGTTTAAAACTTTTTGCAAAGGTGCCTTTCAAATGAATCAATCTCAATGTCTTAGTTAACAGTTCTAAAATGCTATGCTTATACTCATACTCCAAAGAACTTAGCCATACTCATCACACAAAAAAATTCAAATCATGACTCTCCTATTCCTAACAATCAAAGAAACTCATCCTTTAACATTCATAAACATTCTAACCATGAATAACACTTATGCACTTTAAAGCAAAACACATTTGGCTAAGGGTTAAGGTTATGAGCATAGAATGATCTCATTTGAAAAAGGTTTATAATCAGAACAAGGGTTTCTCTCAAAAATGGATGAACTTGTGCATAATGCTAAAGGTAAAGACAATTTATGCATACATGATTAGATTCTCATCTACCCATGTAAACTATCAAATGATCCTATACCCCTCTCATTTAAGAAATTTTATCCTCACTCACCACTTAAGAGTCTACCCTTTTCTTTACAAACTAAGCAATCCCCAATTCGAAACAAAGACATTTTTAAACTTTTTAGGCTAGTGAAAAGGTTTTGAAAAATACTTTTGCTTTTTAAAAATTTCTTATTAGTAGCTCTCTTATTATTATTTTTTCTTTTTATTTTTTTCTTTATTTGGCACTTAGGCTCTTTTTATTTCTTTTTCTTTTCTTTTCTCCTTTTTTTTATTTTATTATGGGAGAGCTACCTCCTGAAATTAGAGCATACGTAGTTTTAAAAACAACCTTTCACTTAAAACCTCATTTCTTTCCTTAAAACACAAAGCTCTTTGAAACCGAGAGTAAATAGACAAGATAGCAACCCCAATGATCCCCCAAACTTATCCTAAGCCTACACCTAGCTTCAAAATGCAAAGTTAGCAACAATATGAAAACCAAATCATGTCGCCTAAACCTAACACTTTATGCCAAGTTCAAACCGAAAGGAAGGCCTCACAAAGATGTCACACAAGAACATTTGGCTTTAAAGGAGGGTAAGGTTCAAGGAGGGAGTTCTACTTAGGCTCACAAAGAGTGGTAAAAAGGAAGAAGAGAGCCTAAATATTTTAAAACCATGTGTTCATTTTCAAATGCATAAGAATGATAATTAGAATTTCAAATTAAGGTTTTCACTTATTAGAATGAGTTTCAAATCATGAGAGTTCAATTCAAGCCACGAAAATGCTAACAAGTGATCCAAGCATGGTAAGAACTTACTTTCAAAGCATAGACAAAGCATTAGAGAACTACCAACTAGGGCATTGAAACAATTCATAAGTAAAAACACCTTTGTAAGAAATTCTAACCCCTTATGCAAAATGCAAACAACCTAGGTGATATGAGAAACTCTAGACTCAATCCTAACATGTTTTTAAAAAGATGAATGCAACTACATGAATCTTTGAAAAACATTTTAAAAATTTTACCAATTTTTCATGACTAAAGACTCAAGGATGCAAAAAGGAAAATAAGATCAAAGAACACAAATCAAATCACACATGTACTCCCCCAAACTTGCTTGACACCGTCCCGGTGGCAAACTCATCCGAAGGAGTATCAAAACACAATGCAAGAAACAAATATGAGCGGTTATATACAATGGAAGAAGGTTGTTACCTCTGGTCTAGGCTCGGCTGGAACTTGAGGATGTTCCAGAGGAGCTAGAGATTGTTGCTTTGCCTTTGTCAGCTGGTTCTTGGAGAGAGTGTCGCGCCGGCTGAATGTTGTCTCCTTGGGTCTCGCGGATAACAACTCCTCCGGTTGAGAGCCTTCTCTTCTCGGGTTGTTGCATCTCCTGACTTGCAGCTGGCTTAGGCGACCCTCCTTAAAGTGCTTTGACTTTCTTTCCAAGCTTCTTAAGCATCTTGCCTTGCCACTTGTTGATCTTCCTTTGCATCTCCACAACTGATGCTAGGAACTTCTCGGTTTTTGTCCTCGGTTCAAAGTCTAGCTTTGGAAGTGTGTAAGCTTCGGGCATCTCATCTTCCGTGCCTGGAGACTCTGACCTTTGACGTGGGGCAATTGCTGAAGCAGGCGGTCCTCCTAAAGGGGCAAAGCATTCTTCCTCCGTGGGCAAAAACTCGATGTTCCCAACACCAAGCAGCTCGGTTTCATCTTTGTTGGGCAGGATGCATACTCTCTTCTTGTCTTTGTCATCTATGAAGAGGTAGGCATAGAACCCTTTCGCTGGCGTGCGTCCCAAGCTATCAGTATTCCTCATGTATGCCTCATCCATGAAAGCTCTGTTTAGGACGTGAGCAAAGTCATGAATGGGCACACCGGCTTGCACGAACAGAGGAGTAAGGAAACCGCCAATGTAAGAGGAGGTTGCCTTGCACCGTAAGGCATAAGCCTTGTACTTCACCAAGGAAGCCGCGAGCACACAGCCGTAGTTCACTTCATCGCCGAGTTCATCCTCTATGGGCTCTTCGTTTTCATCCGGATACGACACCAAGTGCTTCACACCTTGGAACAGGAAGCACAGCTCTGTCTTCGTGACCGTAGGAGCAACAGACCTTCCACTAAACGTGTTGGCAATCAGCTTCAGAGTGTACCTCAGCACCGGACTCCTTACTCGCTTGATCTGGGCGGTGTTGGCTTTGTAGTCCTCATTGCTGATCAGGTCCCAAAACTCGTCGGCTTTCTTGAAGGTTGGGAACTCGACCTTGTATGCATCAGCGTTGAGACCGTAGGCTTGGCATAGCTCAGGGATGGAGAGTGTATAGGCTTGACGTCCAACTTTGAAGTTGAGGCGGCCTTGGGAAGGGACGGGTGCACTAGGATTCTCATACCGGAACTCCAAGGTGGCAAGGAAGTCTATTGTCACTTCAGGAATGGTTGGGCAATCCATCCGTGACAGACATCTTAAACCAATGTTCTTGAGGAGTTGGTCGAAGTCCCCAAGAATGCCAAGCTTAGACAACAGCTCTCGATCAGCAAACTTGGTAGGCTCAAACCGGAGCCTCTCCAGCCGCTTCTTATCCCTCTTTTCATCCTTACTCCACCGGACCCTCTCTTGAACTACCACTTCTTGTCCTTCTCCTTCTTGTGCTTGCTCTTCTCTAGTTCTCTTTGGTGTCATTGTTCCTGAAACAAGATTCTAAAGAGATTGATAAGTAATCGGCGATTTGATGAGAATGAGAGAAGAGAAGGAGAGAATTTATAAAAACCACCCTAGAATTTTGGGGAATAAATAAAAATCATAGCTAAATAAAGGAGAATCAAATCTTTAGATACTGAAAAATCTGGAATTATTCCTTTTACTTAGCTAGTTTTAAAAATTCAAAACCGATCCTATATTCTAAAACAAGATCTTGCGATATTAAAGGAGATGTTCTAAAATTAAACCATTAAATCTTTGAAAATACCTTTGCAAGAAATGCAGAATATCTTTGCTAGCTTTTGAAAATTGAAACTCTCACTCTCTTTGTTTAAGATTCTCGAGCAAAACAGGAATGAGTGGGTGAGAGGTTGTTTGAAATATTTAAAGACTTAGCAAAACCAAAACAATGGGTAGTCAAAGTTGTTTTTCTGACAAAGTCTTGGTCAAGGCACATCTTTCATGGTCAAAGATGCTTGCCTTGACCAAGTTTTGAATTCAAAAGTTGTAGGGAAAAGAGTAAAGGAGGGAAAGAAAATGTTACCTCGGCATGAGATCGAGTCCATTTGGTCGATCTAGGACTCGATCTCATGCCCAAAATGGCTTAGATTGAGAGGGTTACTCGATTTGAGACTCGATCCATGATGAATCGAGTCTTGGATCGATTGGCTCTCTCGATCATTGAGATGTTGGCTCCTCGGCTAAGTCCTCATGATCGAGCTATGTCCTCGATTTAGGGGTCGATTTGGCACAGATCGAGTGATGGATCGAGTCGAGTGATCGATCTGTTTTCAACAGATTTTCCCGAGAGAAATTAGATCGGTCGATCCGATTTGGATCGATCGATCCTTTTTCGTCAAGGTCGATCTTGTCACTCGTTCTCGTCTAGATCGACTGGCTCCTCTCGATTCATTGACTCGATCTAGCAAAGATCAAGCCAGGATCAGTCGATCTAGTACTCGATCTCTAGCCTTATTCTAACCCATATTGCCTCTTTAAGACCTCAAAGTCAAGGTTTAGACTCCTTATACGTGTTCCTACACACTTGCAAGATAAAAACATAAAACTGAAAGGGAAATGAAGCAGAAATATGTACAAGATAAACATGGGAATGCCTCCCAAGTGCGCTTTCTTTAACGTCTTTAGCTAGACCTTACTTGGTCTAAGCGGATGGTGGGTCTTGGAGAAGCACTGAGGTACTCTCCTTGTCATAGCTATCTGCCAAGTAGGGCTTGACTCTGTGTCCGTTGACAGTGAATGCATTTCCACTTTTTCCCATCAGAGTAACAGCTCCATAAGGCAACACCCCTTGATTTCAGCTTGCCCGGGAAGAGTTTGAGCCTCGAGTTGTATAGCAACACCAGTCCTCCTTCCTTAAGCTCCTTGGCAACCAACTTCATGTCATGAGCCTCCTTAGTCTGCTCCTTGTATATCTGGGAGCTCTCGTAGGCGTTCAACCTTAACTCATCCAGTTCGTGTAGCTGAATAAGGCGTCTCTCCTTAGCAGTCTTGAGATTAAAGTTCAGCCTCTTCACAGCCCACAACGCACGGTGTTCCAGCTCAACCGGGAGGTGACAGCCCTTGCCATAGAGTAGGGTGATAGGAGTTGTACCAATCAGCGTTTTGAAGGCGGTACGGTAGGCCCAAAGAGCGTCATCCAGCTTCACTGACCAGTCTTTCCTTGTTGCCCCGACTGTCTTCTCTAGTATAGCCTTGATTTGCCTGTTGGAGACCTCTACTTGACCGCTTGTTTGAGGGTGATACGGTGTAGCCACCTTATGCTTAACCCCATACTTTCTCAAGAGGCTCTCAAAGACTTTGTTTATAAAGTGGCTTCCTCCATCACTTATAACAACCTTGGGTACCCCAAACCTCGGGAAAATGATACTCTTGAACAACTTGATTACCACCTTAGAGTCATTTGTAGGGGAAGCAACAGCCTCAACCCATTTTGAGACATAATCCACTGCTACTAAGATGTATTTGTTGCCATATGAAGAAGGGAATGGCCCCATGAAGTCAATCCCCCACGCGTCGAACACGTCAACCTCGAAGATGGGAACTTGAGGCATTTCGTTCCTCTTAGTTATATTCCCTGCTCGTTGACATGCCTCACAGCTCTTCACAAACTCGTGTGCATCTTTAAAAATGGAGGGCCACCAGAAACCGGCTTGCAATACCTTCGTGGCAGTCTTGAATGAAGCGAAGTGTCCTCCGTAGGAAGAGCCATGGCAATGATAGAGGATGTCCCTGGCTTCTTCCTTTGTAACACATCTCCGGTACAAGCTGTCTACTCCTCTCTTGTATAAGTAAGGCTCGTCCCAAAAGTAGTCACTAGCCTCCCTCATAAACCGCTTCTTGTGATAGCTGTTGAGATGTGTTGGCTCCTCACCACACGCTAGATAGTTCACCACATCAGCATACCACGGTAGATCCTCCTCTTTGAAACTCAACACTTCCTCAAACCTCCCTTCTAGCTTCCCACAAACAGCCGTAGCAATCGCCATAAGCTACTCTTCTGGAAGAGAGTCATCTAAGGGGAGAGACTCGTTGATCCTTAGCCGTGAGAGGTGGTCAGCGACTCCATTTTCTATCCCCTTCTTGTCTTTAATCTCCATGTCAAACTCCTGGAGTAACAGAATCCATCTTAAGAGGTGAGGCTTAGTGTCTTTCTTCGAGTAGATGTATCGCAAGGCAGCGTGATCCGTATATACAATAGCCTTGGAGCCAACGAGATATGATCTGAACTTCTAAAAGGTGAAGACTACTGCAAGCTGCTCCTTCTCCGTAGTGGTGTATCGTGATTGCATGTCATCCAAGGTTCTTGAAGCATAGTAGATCACGTGTAGCTTCTTGTCTTTCTTCTGACCAAGGACGGCTCCTACGGCGTAGTCACTAGCATCACACATGATTTCAAAGGGGAGAGACCAGTCTGGTGCTTGGACTATGGGAGCTGATGTAAGGGCTTCCTTGATGGTCACGAAAGCCTTCAAACACTCCTCATCAAATACAAATTCAGCTTCCTTGCACAACAGCCGTGTAAGAGGGCGTGAAATCTTGGAGAAATCCTTGATGAAACGCCTATAAAACCATGCGTGTCCCAAGAAGCTTCTGACTCCCTTTACATTAACCGGCGGCTCAAGACCCATCATGACCTCCACCTTAGCCTGATCAACCTCAATACCCTTCTCTGATATCTTGTGACCGAGCACGATCCCTTCCTTAACCATGAACTGGCATTTCTCCCAGTTCAGCACCAGGTTTGTCTTTTCACAACGTTTTAGCACCCTGCAATGATTCAACAAACATGCAGGAAAGGACGCACCATACACAGAGAAGTCATCCATGAAGACCTCTTGCATCTCCTCTATAAGATCAGAGAAGATCGACATCATACACCGCTGAAACGTAGCCGGTGAATTACACAATCCAAACGGCATCCTTCGATATGCAAAGGTACCGTAGGGACATGTGAAGGTCATCTTCTCCTGATCGTTTGGGTGAATAGGTATTTGAAAGAAACCACTATACCCATCGAGAAAGCAGTAGTAAGGGTGATTAGCAAGTCTCTCAAGCATTTGATCAATAAAAGGCAAAGGGAAATGGTCTTTCCTAGTCGCAAGGTTGAGTTTCCTATAGTCAATACACATCCTACGACCAGTGATGGTCCTAATAGGGATAAGTTCATCCTTTTCATTCCTTATGACCGTGATCCCTCCCTTCTTAGGCACCACGTGTACAGGGGAAACCCACGTGCTGTCACTTATGGGATAGATCACGTCAGCCTCTAAAAGCTTAAAGATTTCCTTCTTAACAACCTCTTTCAAGTTAGGATTCAAACGCCTTTGATGTTCTATAGAAGAAGCGTTCTCATTATCCAAGTGAATCCTATGAGTGCATAGCATTGGTGAAAGGCCCTTGATGTCACTTAAAGAGTACCCAATGGCCTTCTTATACTTTCTCAGCTCAGTCAGGAGCGAGTGCAACTCATCATCACTAAGGTTTTCGTTCACAATCACGGGATAGGTGTTATTAGGCCCTAAGAAAGCATATCTTAGCCCTTTTGGGAGCTCCTTAAGGTCCACCTTTGGGGCTAACAGCTCACTCCAGTCATCCTCGTGCCTGTTGTTGTTGCTTTCCTCCTTGGAACTCTCCTTTGAACCCGAGGCATTGCCCTTCAGACTGCTTTCCTCCATCGCTATCCCTTCTGAGATCGAGTCCTCCGGTCGATTCTCCTCTCGATGTCGTCTAGATCGAGCCATTTCGCTCGATTCACTTACTCGATTTGATTTGGATCGAGTAAGGGATCGAAACGCTGAGTCGATCTCTTGATTGGACCCCAAAATGATTGGGAGGTCTCTCTCGATCGTCGACTCGATTGTTTTTCCTGATCGAGCATTCTTCTCGATCTGTCCATCGATTGTTGCACCGGATCGAGTTGTATTCTCGATTGACTTGTCGATCTGACTCCTGGATCGAGTGATAGCGTCGATCTCGGGGTCGATCTCTAGGCAGCAACCTTCTTCATTCTTGATAATCCTCCTAGAATCCAGCAGGTTCACGTACTCTTGGGTTCTCTGGTCCACATAGCCAAACTCCCCTGGCTCCTTAGTTAGTGCTAGCTTCAGATGGTCTTCTAGAGGTAGCTCTTCTAGCAACTCATCCGCCAAAGCATCCATCGTTTCAATATAGAAAGCTTGTCTTTCAATGGTCGGCTTCTTTAGAACCTTGTTGATGTCGAATTCTAGCCTGATCTCTTTCCCCAAATGCAAGGCAATCTTCCCATTCTTCACATCTATGATAGCCCCGGCGGTTGCAAGGAACGGTCTCCCTAAGATGAGTGGGTTTTAGGCTCCTCATCCATCTCCAAGACTACGAAGTCCGTAGGGACGTTCACACCACTGATTCGCACAGGTAAATCTTCGAGCAGCCCCACTGGTAGCCTCACACTCCTATCAGCCAGCACCAATGAGATCCGGCAGTCTTTAAACCGAGTAAAACCAAGCATCTTAGCCACGGAGTGAGGCATCAGGTTTATGCTTGCTCCGAGATCACACAAGCAACTCTTGAACTCTAGAGGACCCAAAGCGCAGGGTATAGTGAAGCTTCCAGGGTCTCCCAGCTTCTTAGGGACTATCTCCTTGTGTATAACCGCACTACATTCTTCACTTAGAACAAGTACCTCCTTGCTTTCTTTATTCTTCTTCATGAGGGTGTCCTTGAAGAACTTGGCGCACTTGGGCATCATAGCAAGACAATCTACAAGAGGCAGCTTGATCTCCACGTCTCTCAGGTGCTTCTCAAACAAGATTTTGTGCTTCTCGATGAGCTGCTTTTTGAAACGACCGGGAAATGGAAACTTCGGTACGTAAGGTGGGGGCACGTAAGAGTTCTTCTCCTTGGTGGTTTTCTCAGCTTTCTTCTCGGCGACCGCCTTATCTCCTCTTCTCGGTCCTTGGATCCAAACGTTGTCAAAGTTAATCTCATCATCATCAGCCGAAGGTTTACCCTCCCCCTCTTGAATTACAACGTCCTCGTTGTTCTTTGTAGAGACCGGAGGTTCGAGCTCTTTTCCGCTTCTCAACGTTATAGCATTGGCATACTCCTTGGGATTCTGCTCACACTTTCCCAGAAGACTGTTCTGACCACTCGTACTTGCTTTTCCCTTCTCCAACTGCTTGATCTTGTTGTTTAGGTTGGTGCTCTGAGTGGAGATGTCGGTTAGAGATGAGTCTAGGCGAGTGTTCATTTCAGCAAACTTCTGGTTTGTAGAGGCTTGCCCTTGTATGAGCTGTTGAAACATTGCTTGAACCGGATCAACTTGTTGTTGCATCGGTTGTTGTTGCTGAGGTGCAAAGCCCGGAGGGTAGTTAGGAGTATAACCCTTGTTGTGTTGTTGTTGCCCTTGGAAGTTGCTCTGCCCTTGACCTTGGAAACCACCACTCGGTTGAAAACCTTTGTTGTAAGGGATGAAAGGTTTTGCTTGCTGAGTAGGGTACACTTGATCTTTAGGGTTGGCTACGTTGGTGCTTCGGTAAGAGAGGTTGTTGTTCTGGTAGCCTTGGTTGTAGCCTTGAGACTTGTAGTTGTTCTGTCCAGCCACCCAATTTGCTTCTTCTTGGTTTAGCTCTAACTCCTCTTGGTTCTCATCAGCTTCACCAACAAAGTGAACATGCTTCTGATTTGCTAACACCATCTTGTCAATCTTCTCATGCAAAGACTTGAGCTCCTTCTTGTGAGACTCTAACTCTGATCCTCTCGGTGCACGGTCATAATCTTCAGCATAGTTTCCATCACTCAACGCCAAGTTTTCTATCAGCTCCATACCCTCTTCTACCTCCTGACCGAGGAAGTTCCCTTTGCTAGCTGTGTCAAGCAACAACTTGATCTTTGGTGAGGCTCCACGGTATATGGTACTGAGTAGTGTCTCCTCGCTGAACCCGTGATTAGGACATTGGATCGTGTAGTCTTTGAAATGCTCCATTGCCTCGTTGAATGTCTCGTTGTTCCTTTGAGTGAAACCGCTGATTTCGCTTCTCAACCGTGCTGTCCTGGTGCTTGAGAAGAACTTTGAGAGAAAGGCCTTCTTACACTCGGCCCATGATGTGATGGTGCCTTGTGGGAGGGTCTTTTCCCAATGTCTAGCTTTGTCTCCGAGTGAAAAGGGGAAGAGATGCAGCTTGAAAGCATCTTCGGATATGCCATTGATCTTGATCATCCCACATACTTGCTCGAAGTTGTCTAGATGCTCCAAGGGGTCTTCCATTGCTAAGCCGTGGAACTTGTTGTTTTGCACCATGGAGATGAAACCTGGCTTGATCTCGAAGTTATTGTTTTGTACCGGAGGAGGAGTGATCCCAAACCTATTGTGGTGGGTATTGGGAGCATCTCCGGCTCCTATGATCCTTGGGGGTCTAGCTGCGTGTTGGGGGTTTCCATTGCCCCGTCCTGCTGCCCCGTGAGCTGGAGGAGGTCCTTCTGGATGCTCGTGTTCAGCCATAGCTTCAAAGTCAACCAAACCGTGCTGAACAATCTCCTCAAAGGCTCTTGTTTGTTCTCTGACTCTTCTTTGTCGTGACTGACCAAGTTGATGAATGTTGTCTAAGGGTTGTAGAAGATTGTTGTCTCCCCTTGAACAAAAATTCATGTACCTGAAAACACACGTTTGAGAGTAGATGTATTAGTAACTTGAAAATGGTAAAGACTTAGTCTTTGCTAAGACCCAAATCTCTATATTCTCTAAACAGTCCTAGAATGGCAACGGCGCCATTTGATAAACGGGTTCTATGCTCGGTTTATAATGCAGAGAGGTTATCAAACTCTAATGCAAGGCATGTTGTAGTACAGCAAGCAAGAGAGAGTCAATCCACTTTTAGGAGATAGAGAATGCACAGAGAATGCAAGGACTAAAGCAAATCTACGCAAAATGAGACAGTTTATGAGAAAATCTCTAAAAACTAGATGCAGCAACTTAAACAGAGTGAAACCTATTTTAAAAATACTAGAAAGGAAGACACTACCACGAGAAACAAACAGATTAATTAAAGGAGAAAGCTTCGAATTATTAAAATTCAACTAGTGGATCGACCATGAGATCGACCACTAGATCGAGCAGTAACAATCGATCTCGTCTAAAATCGTAAGAACAGTAAAGCTAATGACCAGGATGCTATCAGATATCAAGCGAAAGATGAGATAAGACGTACAGATACTAAAAGAAAGGGCCTAGGGTTGAGATTCTTGGTTAGGGGTTTCAAAGGTTCGACCTTGGCTTTAAAACTTTGAATCGACTCACTTGGTGAGGATCTCTAAGCCTTGAAAACAAAACAAGATCTATCCGTGGCTTTCGGTATAGATCACTCTTTCATCCTCTCCTCCAAACCCATGGCTTTTGGTGGAAAGAGAGGTCGAAAGGCAAGGAAAACAGATTTCAAACGAATGGCTTAACTAATCTCCCAAACTTCCATGGCTTTTGGGAAGGGGTAACTAGTCTCTAAGGTGTGATCTTCCGAGGCTCCTGAATCCTGTCAAGGTAAGGAACCTCTCGGATCATGAAGCTCTTGGCGTGAGAGTCTTCAAGCTTTAAGATCTCAACACCTTAGAAGAGATAGCCCTTGAAAACGTTTTTAAAAACCCAAGATCGAAACCTTTTTAACCCCTTAATCCTCTCAACCCCGAACCCAAAGGAACTACTCGCTACACATAGAGTAAATCAAGCAAAGCATATGAAACAAGACGATGAACAAGAAAAGAAAACTAGATTGAACAGAAACGATTCGAATACAAAAGCTTAAGAGAAAAACGAGTTTCAACAATGGTGTTCTTCACGAAAACCAGAGAGAAAACATAAGGAAAAAGATAAGGATCTAAAAAGTTATGGAAAAAAGGACGTCGCCGCCTTCCCAAAACGTCGAAACAAGCCAATGGTCCCCCCTTCGCTAGCAGCCAAAAACGGTTGAAAGGACAGAGATCGACGTCAAGATCGAGTGGTTCTCTCGATCATATCCGGACATCGTGTCTTCGGCTCGATCTGGGTCTCGATCTTCATCGGTGAATCGAGTGTTGCATCCGATCACGGTATCGATCTTCGGCTGGATCGAGTGGTGTACTCGATCTGGCTCTCGCTCTGCATGGCGTCATTTACGTCCGTACCGATTGATCGATTGCTTCACTCGATCTCCGTCTCGATCATTCTCCTTGGATCGCCTGGTTGGCTCGATCTTCTGGTCGATCAACTCCTAGATCGACCGGCCATGCTCGATCTGCTCCTTGATCTCTGGTCCTTAGCATATATCCGAGCTCCCACGAACTACTACATCAGCCTCAACACGTCCACGAACCTCCACGACTCCAAAGCAGACAGAAACAACCTGAATGTGATGCAAAATGCAAGGAAAATGCGTATGCTGATGCAAGAATGCTCTAGGACCCTAAGTGATACAATCTAACCTAAAACATGATACAAATGCATGAAAAGCTAACTAATGAGTATGCAAAATGTATGCAATATGCAATAACATCAGGAGGGTTCGTGGACATGCTGAGGCTCGTGAGGAGGTTCGTGGGACTTGGAGAATTCAGGAATGCTTGCTAAGGACCAGAGATCGAGAAGCGATCGAGCATGGCCGGTCGATCTAGATGAGATCGACCAGAAGATCGAGTAGTCCATCCGATCCAAGGGAACTGATCGAGACGGAGATCGAGTGAAGCGATCAATCAAGAAGTACGGACGTGAATGACGCCATTCAGAGGGAGAGCCAGATCGAGTCTACCACTCGATCCTCCGAAGATCGACTCCAAGATCGAACGAAGCACTCGATCCACCGAAGAAGATCGAGACACAGATCGAGCTGAAGGCACAATGTCCGAAGATGATCGAGCGGGGTGCTCGATCTCGAGGTCGATCTCAGTGCACTTTAACCGTTTTTGGCTGCTAGCGAGGGGGGGACCATCGAGCTGTTTGGCCTATTTCGAGAAGGCGGCGATCATGCTTTCTTAGAGTGGTTTTCACTTTATCATTTTTCATCGTTTTCTCTCTGTTCGAAGGCGATTTTGCCATTGTTAGACTTCGAAGCTTTGTTCTTGAATATTGAATCGTTTAAGCTTTAAGTAATCATTTTTTCATGTTTATCGTTTCATCCTTTATGTTTTGCTTAGTTTACCTTATGTGTAGTGAGTAGTTTAATCGGGTTTAGGGGTTGAGAGGATTCAAAGGGGTCGAAAAGGTTTTCAAAGTTTGGTGTTTTCTTGTTCTTCATGGCTTTCTCTTCTAGGATGTCGAGTTCTTAAGGCTTAAAGACTCTCACGCCAAGATCTTTATGATCAGAGAGGTCTCTTACCTTGACAGGATCCAGAGATTTCTGAATATCGCATCTTAGAGACTAGTTACCCTTTCCCAAACGCCATGGTAGTTTAGGGGACTAGTTAAGCCGCGTGTTTGAAATCTGAGTTCTTTGCCTTTCAATCTCTTTTTCCGCCAAACGCCATGGGTTTGGAGAAGAGAATGAAGGAGTGATATATACCACACGCCATGGATGGATTTTGTTTTGTTTTCAAGGCTTAGAGAATCTCACAAAGTGCGTAGTTCTAGAGTTTTCAAACCAAGCTTGAACCTTTGAAACCCTTGAACATGAATCTCAACCCTAGACCCTCCTTCTTAGTATTCTTACATCTCTGTTAATCATTCGCTTGCTATCTGTTCGCATCCTGGTCTTTAGATTCGTTTCTGTTGAACATTTAGACGAGATCGATCGTTGTTGCTCGATCTAGTGGTCGATCTACTAGTCGATTTTTATAAATTCATAGCTTTGCATTTTAATCATTATGTTTGTTCGTCGTCGTAGTTAACTCATTCCTGGTATTTTTTAAAATAGTTTTGCTTTGCATTTAGTCGTTGCATCTAGTTTTTAGGATTTTTACAAAACCGTCCATCATTTGCTTAGCTTTACTCGATCCTTGCATTCTCATTGCACTTTCTAGTTCCTAGGTGTGGATTGACACTCACTTGCATCTATACTACATCTCAGGGTTGCATTTGGGCTTTGATACAACATCATAAGTTAAAAACTTGTTATCAGCGATACACCAATCAAGATTGTGGATTTAAGCACAGACTTGCAACATCCTAACAGAGCTAAGCAATGAACAAGAATAAAGCAAAGGCAAGATCTTTCAATGCATACTATCTAACTTTCAAGTCAAGAATCTCAAAACCAGCATTATCTAGCCCTAAGCGAATCATCTAGCAAGGTGAACTATCACTTTGGTGTCACTGAACAAAGGAAACATAGACCAAACTAGACTATTAAGCCAAATAAGCGAACCATGCTTAGAGAAGAGGTATCAAGACATTAAGTGAACCATATGCATCTATCAAACAATATTCAATCAAAAGGAGCAAGCTTTATCAACATTAATCACTTTGCAAGAGAAGGAGATAACAGAGAACCATTAAACAAGCCTAATCACCCCTTAATCACATCTTAATCACCACGTTTCTTACTTAGAACCCTAAATCCAAAGAGGACTACTCACTAATCATGTTTAATCCCATTGATTTGGAGTCAAACATAACTAGATGAGGTTAAAATACAAAGAAGATAAAACTAATCTACCAAGATGCAAGAACAAAGGATCTGCACAGCTTGCTTAGAAGTAAAGTGAGCTCTGCATTGTCTAAGAAAGCATTGACAATAACATGATAAGTAGAGTTTTTTTCCAAGAAACGCATACCTTAGTCCTGCTGGAAGCTGTTTGAATTCGATTTGGGAGGATTATCCTCACTCCAATCACTAAGCTTTGCAGCTTTCTCAGAATTTCCAACCAGCTCCTCTTGTGTAACCAGTTGCATAACATGCTCACTTGCAGCCATCATCTTGACATACCCAGTAGAAATGTCATCCAGCTGCTCTGCTTCTCTTGCAGAAGTAGTCAGTGCTCTCTCCAAAAAAGTTGTAGGATGCCTCTCTTGAAATATTTCCTCTGCAAGGTTGGTGAAGGAATCAACATAGAATGTTTATCCATCTATTGTGAGTCTCTTCATCAGCTTGTCCATGTCAAAGTTCATGACCAGATCACACACATTAAGAACTATTCTTCCTTTCCTTACATCAATAATGGCTCATGCAGTAGCTAAGAAGGGTCTTCTTAGAATGAGAGGATATTTGGGTTCTTACCCATACTCCAGAACCATAAAATCAGTGGAAATCATGCAGTCTACCACTTTGATATGAGCATCCTCTAAGACACCTTCTGGAATCCTTACAGATCGATCAACTAGGATAAGAGAGATCCTAGTGATGGCTTGCTACATTGTAATGTTTTAGGCTGCCTTTCATACATCTTTCCCCTTATTTTTGAATCTTCTCTTAGTATTTTAGTCTTGTTTGCATCTAGAAGTATCATTGCATGCATATAGCTTATGATGGCATACATGTGCATGTTTATGGTGTATTTCAGGTGTATTAAAAGGCTTTGGAGCTTGGGACGGAGATTGGAGCAGCAGACGTTCAAGGAAATGCCATAAGAAGAAGTTTTGCAAAGTTCTGCATTTATATCGAGGTGGAGCATCGAGCAGGATACATGTGGAGTATGCCCGATGTAAGCCGTAGTACATGGAGAAGAGGACTTGGACGTAGATTTGAAGATGGTGGTTTACATCGAGGTGGCGTGTCCAGCAAGGAGAGATGTATGAGCCGATTCCGAGATACAAGACATATCGAGTACCAGCTTCGAGCAAAACATTCGGTGCCTTGCCCGATACAGCCGACAATCCACATCCTCACGATCAACAGACCAGAAGAACAACCCACAACATGGAAGGCTTGCATCGAGATGACACATCGAGCAAAACACTGTCTGTACTACCCGATGTGTCTGATTCGCGCGTTGACCAGCTATTTCTTTGATCTCATCCTATTTTTTAGGTTTTGGGTCCTTAGTATAAAAGAGAAATCACAAAATAATATCCTATCTTTTATCCATCTTGTGTTATCTTCTTAGTTTTGAAATTTTCTTAAGAACCTTGTAAAAACCTTGCTTTTCTTTAAGTTATCTTGCATTCATGTTTTAGATCTTGTGTCTTGTGATTGATTTTTGCACCTTAGTAGTTTAGTTTCTTTCATTTTCGCACTTCACCTCATTTAATCATATTTAACTCTAATCAAATTATTTTAACCATGATTACTGAGTAGTTTACCAAAGATTTGAGGTTCTAAGTAAGGAAAGTGGTTTTTAAGGGTTAATTAAGAGTGTTTAGGCTAGTTTAATGTTAATCTCTATTGCTTCCTTCTCTTGCAAAGCTGTTAATGACTAAAAGTGTCTCCTTTTTGATTGAATATGATATTGTTGATGTTGATGATTCACTTAAGAGCTTGATGTCTTGTTTCTTCACATGGGTCGCTTATTTGGCTTAATAGTATAGCATTGTTTATGGTTCCTTTGTCTTGTGACACCAAAGTTGACAGTTTGCCTTGCTAGATGATTTTCTTAGGGCTATGTAATGTATGATTCATGAGTCTTGCTTGATGGTTTGATAGTTTGCATCAAAGAACATTCCTTTGCTTGAAATCTGATGCATTGCTTTAGTATTGTTTAGGTTTCGCATATGTGGAGCAAAGGCCAGTTCTTGAATTTTTGAGTTGCTGTTTAGGTTCCTAAAGAATACTAACCGATGATAAGTTGACTAGAATCATTTCTTGAGAGAGAGAGAGGGGTTCACTTTGATTAGTTCTTCTTTTAGACTATTATGGTTCTATACTTTATGCTCATGGCTAGTGAATACACCATCAAAAGTGGTTTTGACACACTAGCTTGGTTGAAATGAATTTGTCTTACACACCACTAAGCTGATTCTCTTTAGACACCTTGTTTAGGATTTGCAATATTGAGAAATGCTTGTTTCAATTGCTTGTTTGAATGCCTTGTTTAGAAACCCCTTAATCACTTATGGCCACTTGACCATCATTGCTTAGAAATCTTGAGTCTTGCTTTTGATTCCGTAGTTTAATTTGCATATCATCTTGCTGCTTTTGTTTACTTGCCTTAGTTCATCATCTTGTTTAGTTTCAATCATTATTTGCTTAGTCTTATTTCTTGTTTTAATTTCTTGCACTTCTAGGTTGTTAGATTGGTTCTTTCATCATCAAAACCCCATCTTAGCTTAGCTTAGAGCATAGATTGCATCTCATACTCCACAATGGGACTGAGACCTCATCATATACTACAACTGATTAGGAGTTTGTCTTTGCCATTGTGGATTCTTTTGAGTTTGTCTTTGCCCTTAGACTAAGTCTTTTACTTTACTAATTAGCTTTACCATTTGCTCTGTTTTCTCAGGTACTATTTGTATGAACTTAAGATCTTAAGGCTTACACAACTTAGTCCCTCCCATTGACAACATTCATCACTTAGACTGTAGGGTTAAGAGAAAAGCTGTGAGACAAAGAGTTCTGGAGTTAGAGGAAACATGGCAGATCAGGACGGTGGTCAGTTACCACATGTGGGAGTAGTTGGACAACCTCCAGTACAAGTTGCACATGTACACTAGAAGAGGTTCATACAGCTGTGTACAATAAGGGACACAATACGTCCAGTGCATGCTCCAAGAGTCCCAAGATCTATAGGAGCTGGAGATGCCCCAGATACACATTGCAACCGTAGTGGGATCAATGCTCCACCGGTCCATCAGAACCATTTCGAAATCAAGCTTGGTCTTATCAAATTGGTACAAGAGAACCGCTTTCATGGTTTACCAAATGAAGACCCTTTGGATCAATTGGATCAGTTTGACAAGGTATATGGTATGGCAAAGATACAAGGAGTATCAGAGGATGCATTGAAGCTCAGGCTTTTTCTCTTTAGACTTAGCGATAAGGCGCACCAATGGGAGGAACACTTCCCCAAGGTTCTATAAGCACATGGGATGAGTGTAAGACTGCTTTTCTCAACAAGTTTTTCAGTTCTACTAGAACAGCCAAGCTAAGGAACGCCATCAGTAGCTTCACACAGCATGGAAATGAAACCTCCTGTGAGGCATGGGAGAGATTCAAGTCATACACGCTACAATGTCCTCATCACGGGTAGATAACAAACGAGAGCTTGCTATCTACACTATACCGTGGGGTCAGTCCTAAGTACATAATGCTTCTAGACACTGCATCAAATGGTAACTTCATGGGAAATAGTGTGGTTGATTGTCTAGCATTGGTTGAGAACTTAGCCTTATCAGATGGCAATTATGGAGATGAATATGATAGGACTACAAGAACTGTTAGGAGCAATGAGACTGAGAGTTCTACTAAGAGGGATATGGAGGCTTTTAATGATAATCTTGAAAAGATTTTGAGTGTCTCTTTGAAGAATGTGAGCTTTGTTGGAGAAACTTGTGCTGCACAAGAAGAGGATAGAGCATTTTTAGAAGAAGAATCCTTCTACATAAATCAACAAGGCTTTCGAGGTTTCAACGACAACTGTAACCATCCTAATCTCTCAAACAGGAGCACCAACGTAGCTAACCCTCAGGATAAGAGTTACCCTCAACAAGCTCCTCAACAATTTTCTTCTTCAAAGCCTGAAAACCAGCTACCAGGAAAGATTGAAGCAAACCCATACGACTACCCGAGGGATGATCCGAGCAAGGCAAAGTATTTCCCCTATATCGAGCAACTACGTCGAGCAAAACACACTTTGATTTTGCTCGATGCGAGATGTCCCGGAGGAAAAGCTGATCACTACGTAGAAACCCCGAGGCACAGCAGCATAATCGCAAAGTCACAAGATCCGATGTCTCTGATATGGTACACACAGGATGTCACATCGGGTGTTTTGCTTGATATGACCCTTGTAAAAAAAAATTACATGGTTAATTCGAGTAAAAACCACATGTGCATCCTGCAGTAGGTAAAAACAACTTCTTTTCCTCCATTTAGCATTTTTAAATTTTGAACTAGATTCTCTTGCAGTTTTTAAATGACATTCTTGTTTCCTTATCCCTTAAAAAGTAGTTTCATTCTCTTCTCTCCACACATTGCATATCGACCTAAACACCAGTTTCTAAAACTCTTTGCAAAGCATTTTCTCTCTTTTGATTTCTTCTCAAGCCTTGCATAAGTTTAAGGTAATTAGTGGTAAATTCCCTATTATTTGTGTTTAACCTTTGCAAGCTGACCTAGGATGTGTAGAATGCATTTCGAATCTGCTTTGGGTGTTTAATTAGAATTGCTGTTTCAATTGCATGTCATCATTGTTGCATCCTTTGTTTGAAATTAATGGTTCAAATGTTGGAAAAAACTGGTTTTGTGTTTGACCATGCATATTGTTTAGATTAAGGCCAAAATCTATGCATGTTCACGTTTTTCCTTCACATATGCCATTTAAATGCTTGATAATAGAGTAACAATGATGTTCTAATGCTTGTCCATAATTTAGTGGAGAGAAGATTACCTTTTGATGCACATACTTGATTTTTCGGATAAACTGCTGCTTGCTGTTTCCTGAATTTTAATTTTTATTGTTTTTACCTTTTCGAGCTGAAATTTTTTGCTTAATTCGTATCTGTTTGTTGGTTTTCAGTGCGCTTTTTGTGGAATGTTCGTAAATTTTCTTGATTTTAGAAAATTATTCCTGTGAACAGTACTCAAAAAGGAACAAAACAGTAATTGTAGTATCAGCTTTGTATTTTCAGATACAATGTCAAGCACATGGGACTTTAGATGGTTTTGGGTTCGAGCGAACATGCAAGATACAAAGCTGAAAGCAAGAGGCCAGTTGTTGAAGAGGAGTAATGAAGTGTATGAAGAAGGAGAAAAGGAGTTTGGCAATGGCTTCAGCAAGTTCAGAGCTAACAAAGCGTTGTACACACTCGGATTCACTGAGCTGGAGGGTAGCTTGGGATTTTCTGAAGGCAGAAGAGTTCAATCCATGAGTTTCAAGACCAATAAACTCAAGCAAGTGTGGGAAGAGATAGCGAATGGGGAATACAAAGCTGGACATCTAAGGAGTGCAAGCATTCGCCATTCTACCCTCAGATATGTTCACTGTGTGATTACAAGCACACTATTCTACAGGAAAGAACAGAACATGGTGAAAGAAGAACAGATGGGCTTGATAGTGAAAGGTTTGAAGAATATCTTAGTGGAAACAAGGCATGGGAAGATTGCTGGTGAGCGCTTAGGAGTGGGACTCATTACAATACTCATGAAGAAATTTCTTTCAAGCCAGAAGTGGGCTTATAACACCACTGATAAGAAGCCTAAGCTACCCATTTGAGGCTTGATCACACCCATCTTACTTGGCACTGGTGTTGAGCTTGGAGAACAGGATGTTGGGATGAATTTCATTGATGTCCCTTACCTTGGGAAGATCGGTTATCTCTCTAGAGCTATGGAGACAGGATGTGTCTATCAGTTTGAGCTTGATGAAGAGAAGAAGAAGATTTTACTGCCCAAGCAACGCCTCACAAGTTTCACTTATTTTGACAACATCCGCTTCATGCCAAGTGTGGATGAGTTATATGATCCAAGAAGTGATCCACCTTTGATGAGACCTAGCAAAGTCAGAAACATAAGCACAGTGAGAGACTCAGATGTGGAGGATGATGAGAGAAGGGAACCAAGAGATTCTAGAGCAAGAATGAGAGGCATTGGAGCACCAAGACTATGATAGCCGCCCCTATGCTTTTGATCCTTACCAAGTGATATGCCATCTGAAGCATAAAGAGCTGATCATGAGCACATTAGACTCCTTCAAAGGTGGAACAACTTCCAGGACAAGGCAATAAGAGGCCTCATGAAGTCGGTTAAAGCCAACAAGAAGTTGGTTGACTCTCTTAAGAAGAAGGTGAAGAAGCTGAAAAATAAGTTGGGAGGATCTTCATCAACTAAGAAGACTAATCAAGCTGTTCAAACCGAGCCAGAAGGAGATGGATCAGATGGAGATAGCATGTCTGAGGATGAGCCTGATGCCACTGTTCAAGGGAGACACTCTTTAACCAACTGAACTGCCAAGGCATTCCTCTCATGTACCGGTTTCAAGGAGCAAAGGAAAGAAGAGAAGGACCAGGCAGAAAACACCATCAGAGGAAGATGCCTCTACTTGCCATGTCACTGAGAGCTCAGCCTCTCACCACTCCTCCATCTGAAGTAAGGTACACCATTCAAACCATTGTTCATACCATAAATTTTTTAAAGTCTTTCAATGCGCTTGTTTTCTTGAGTTTGTGAACACTCTCTTCACCATTTTTATTACATAGAGACTGTGTAATTTAAGTGTGAGGAGGAGTGTATGATGAGCTAATGATTGCATTTGCATTTGCATATAGATTAGATAACCATGCATCATACTTGAATTGCACTTAAGGTGTAGAAAACCCCTAAAAGTTTGAAAAACATTTGAAAATTTGTTCCACAAAAAGAGAGTGTTCATGTGCATTTATATATGACTTAGACTTCATGCATTCATTTAGAATTAGCTTGCTTATTTAATTTGGGAACAATGTAAGTAGATCTTTGTAAATACTAGTAGTTTATTAAAATGATGTCTTTGTTCTTAGTCCTTTGATGCATTTGATGTTGAACTAGAAATATAGCTGAACCACTTTTAGAATTAGCAATTTTTGAAACCTTGTTTGAAAATGAAGCATGTTTTGAAATGAAAGCAGCTTTTATATAAGTGGAACCTTAATTTGAATTTTATAAATATCATCTCTCGTGCATATGTGAGTGTTGTCATGGATTAATTTTAAAATATTTGGACTTTCTTATCCTTTTTTACCACTCTTGAAAAAGTCCATTTAGACCACCATACCTTTAACCAGACCTTCTTTCAAGCCAAATCATTAATAGTGAGCGAATTGTGAGGCCTCACTCTCATAGTTGTAGCTTAGAAAAAAGTGTTAGGTTAGGACTACAAGGGAAGTATTTCCATTGTAGAACTAGCTAACTCTTGAGTTAGATAGGCTATGATTTTGGGAAAAGTTTGGGGTTTATTTTGGGTTTGTTCAAAAGAGAAGAAAGGAAGGCAAGAGAAAAGAAAGGAAGGCAAAAGTTATAAGTGGAAATGGCGGCTAAGTACAAAAGGAAAAGAAGAAAGGCTCTAATCTACAAGCAAAGAAAGATGCAAGAAGTGCAGTGTTTAAATCAAAAAGCCAAAGGCGAAATGAAGCACAAGCATCACCAAAAAGTAGCCAAGTGCATAAAAAGAAGCCGCCACCACAAGAAGTTCAAAGCGAAGGTGTCCCTCCATGTGCTTAAAAGAGAAGAAATTTTGGGTTTTGATTTAAGTTTAAAGTTCTTAAAAATGGTAGCTTAGGTGGGTTTATATTGCTTAGAAAGAGTTAGAAACATTTCTTATGGGACTTGGGTAGATGGGAGTCTTTCCTTGTATGTTTAAGTTGTTCTTTGACCCTTAGCATTTTGCCAAAACTCAACCATGCTTTCTAGAGAGAACCCTTTGAAACACCAAAACCAGTTTGATAATATGGAATCATTTTTGTTCCATAAGCCTTGTCCCTTAGCCAAATGAAACTCTTGCACTTGCATAAGCATGATTCACTGTTTGGTATTAATGAATGTTAAAAGGTCGATTAATTTGATGAGCTTGTGTAAGTTGATAGCATTGTGATCATTATTGCTTTGCGATCATTATCTTTTATCCATCTTGTGCTATCTTCTTAGTTTTGCAATTTTCTTAAGAACCTTGCAAAAGCCTTGCTTTTCCTTAAGTTATCTTGCATTTATGTTATAGATCTTGTGTCTTGTGTTTGATTTTCATACCTTGTTGGTTTAATTTCTTTCATTTTTGCACTTTACCTCAATTAATCATGTTTAACTCTAATCAAATAGGCTTAAACATGATGAGAGGTTCTAAGTAGGAAAAATAGTTTTTAAGGGTTGATTAAGGGTGTTTAGGCTTGTTTAATGTTAATATCTATTGCTTCCTTCTCTTGTAAAGCTGTTAATGATTAGAAAGTGTTTTTAATTGAATATGATATTATTGATGTTGATGATTCACTTAAGAGCTTGATGTCTTGTTTCTTCACATGGTTCTCTTATTTGGCTTGGTAGTTTAGCATTGCTTATGGTTCCTTTGTCTTGTGACACCAAAGTTGACAATTTTTCTTGCTAGATGATTCGCTTAGGGCTAGATAATGTGTGATTCATAAGTCTTGCTTGATGGTTTGATAGTTTGCATCAAAGAACATTCCTTTGCTTGAAATCTGATGCATTGCTTTAGTATTGTTTAGGTTTGGAAAATGTTGAGCTTAAGGTCATATTCTTGAATTGTTGAGTTGCTGTTTAGGTCCCTAAAGAATCCAGAATGATGATAGCTAACTAGAATCATTGCTTGAGAGAGAGGGGTTCACTTTGATTAGTGCTTCTTTTAGTCTATTATGGTTTTATGCTTTATGCTCATGGCTAGTGAATACACCATCAAAAGTGGGTTTGACACACTAGTTTGGTTGAAATGAATTTGTATTATACTCCACTAAGCTGATTCTATTTAGACACCTTGTTTAGGATTTTAATATTGAGAAATGCTTGCTTGAATTGCTTGTTTGAATGCCTTGTTTAGAAACCCTTTAATCACTTTTATGACCACTTGACCATTATTGCTTAGAATCTTGAGTCTTGCTTTTAATTCCTTAGTTCAATTCACATATCATCTTGCTGCTTTTGTTTACTTGCCTTAGTTCATCACTTTGTTTAGTTTCAATCATTATTTGTTTAATTTTATTTCTTGTTTTAATTTCTTTCACTTCTAGGTTGTTAGATTGGTTTTTTCATCATTGAAACCCCATCTTGGCTTAGCTTAGAGCATAGATTGCATATCATACTCCACAATTGGATTGATACCTCATCCTATACTACAAATGAATAGGAGAGGACATTTGATATTTGAGTCCAAAAGGTCTTCCTTCACCTAGTGGGTTGAAAATCAGTCAATCCAAGGCTGACAGCAACTGATTGAGGCATCAGATTGACACTTGAACTCATATCACAAAGATATATCTTGAATCTCTCTGACAAGATAATTCAATCTAACACAAAACTTCTTAGATCTGTGAGTTTCTCTGGAATCTTGTTCAGAGAACAGCATTGCTCCTTGCTCAAGACCCAACTTCTTGGTTATCATTCTCTTCATATATCTTCTAATCACATGATTGAATCTATTGTCATCAATAAGAGGAATCTCAACCACAAGCTTATCCATGATAGCTTTGCATATAGCATCGTCCAGTTCTTAATTAGACTTTTATAGGATTTCTGAGGTAAGATATTTTAGGCTTATATACCCTTTCTTCCACGTTTCCTGAAGCTTTAACTTGAACCGGGTTTGTCTGCAGCTGGTGTCGATCGATACTTGGGTGGTGTCGATCGACACTCTTCTCTTGTGTCGACCTTGGTTGATTTACCTTTGTCAAGACTCAAGGAATCAAAGATTTCTATTGGTGTTAATTGACACCCATTCGTAGTGTCGGGAGACAGAAATGTCGTCTTCTTCACCTGAAGCTGCACGATTTCTTCTGCACTTGGACCTTTTTTCTGCACTGGTTGCAGATCTATTCTACTCATCAATGTGGTGGCAATGACATGATGCCTCATATTTGTATTAGTCCTTCCAGGAAGGAACTCCTCTTGTCTTTTGACAGACCCAGCAGTCTGTGCAACTTGAGTATCCAGATTCTTGACATGGGTGTTAAGAGCTTTGAATTTTCCATTCAAGTCATGGTATAGAGCATCAATCTTCCCACTGAATTCGACAATGATCTTTTGCTGGCCTTCCAGGATCTGTTCCAGCATAGACTTCATCACATTGTCTACTGATTGTGCATGTGGTGCTTGGTAAGAAGAGGAACCATAGTTCCTTATAAAGCTGATGTTCTGATATGGCTGTTGGTATTCAGTCTTCTGATATTGAGGCTTTAGAGCATAACCAGAAGAGTTCTGGTTTCCTACAAAGGTGCTCTTCTGATTGTTTCCACTGAAACCTCTATTTCCCTGCTCATTACCAAACTTTTGACCCTGAAACCCAGCTTCATTAATGTAGTTGACTTCTTCTTCCTCATATTCCTCAGTTGGTTCGAATGTCTCCACGTCAGCAGCAAATTGGACTGGCTTCTTACCCACTAGAAGGCGATGAAAAGAGTCCAATTTAGCCTTTACCTCAGCAATCTGATTGCCATCCATCTTTCCAGAAAGTTTCTTCCTCTCAAAATCTGCATTCTTGGTACTATTGCTAGATGCCAAGATCTCAAACAATGTATAGGCGTCTTCTGGATACCTGGTGTTGAAGTTCCATTTACTGGCAGCATCTAAAGCCATCTGATACATCCAGTCAACGTCCCTAAATAAAATTCTTAGCAACGACACCTCATTGAAGCCATGGTGTGGGCATTTTCTCTGATATGCTCTGAATCTCACCCAAGCAGCCTTGAATACTTCATTTGGTCCTTCAAAGAAGGAAAAGATTTTCGTCCTCAACTCTTCTGACCTTGCATCATCATAGAATTTGTTGAGGAAAGTGTTCTTGGTGTTCTCCCAAGTAGTCAGTGATCCAGGCTGTAGTTGTTTCAGCCAATAAGCTGCATCTCCACCAAGAGAGTATGGGAAGACCTTGCAGAAAAGGAAGTCATTGCTGACTCCATGAGCCTTGATGCTTGTCACCAAATCCTCAAACTTCCCTATATGGTCCATAAGATTCTCATGAGGGAGACCATGAAAGACATGCTGACCCACAAGTGTGTAATATGCAGGTATCAGCTCAAAGTCATGTCTCTGGGAGGCAAGAGGATGGATTGCAGCTCTGTCTGCATAGAACTACTCAGGCCTGTTGTAGTTGCTATGTGTGTGCCCATGCCCAACAGCATTCCCTGCAGCTCATTGCTGCTCTTGCTGACCAACTTGTTCTACTGCTTGTTCAATTATTAGTCCCATCAGCAACCAGTTTCTGTCCTTGGGAATTTTGCCAATTCCTTTCTTCATCATGCAGCAGGCCATCTTCATCACGAATTAGCACGATCAGATTGATCATCTTGACAGGCTTTTTAGCGTTCATGTTTGTCCTTTCCAGGCGTGCTTGCACTTGATTATCTAGCCTGATTAGCTCTTGATCCGTGTTGCTTCTAGTACTGCGATTATGCATATACCTGAAACAGACAAGAGAATGTTAGTAACAAAAACAAAAAAAAAAAACAACACAGACAAATTCTAATACTAAAATTCTGTAGGGAACTATTAACTCCACGTCAACGGTGCCAAAAATTTGATAGGCTCAAAATTTTACCTAAATAATACTTCAGTAAGTGCACATAAAAACAGTTGTAATATAAAAGGTTATTGAATTCCAAGAGATTTAAAGAAGCCATACAACAGAAATTATATTCAAATTTAGCTAAGAGTAAATAGATGTAATGCAAGTAAACTAAAAGAAAGCAGCAGATGATCAATTTAAATGTTTTAAAATCAAGAAGACAAAACGCTAGGCCTTGGAAAATTCGCAGGATGAATTCAAAGTTACAGAATGAGAATGTCAGGATATTTAACTAAAAACCGTTCTAGAATTCGAAACACAAATTGTAAATCAATCAATTTTCGCTGCCGAAATTATTTATGTCTAAATCCTAGAATTCGAATTTTTTAACAAATTTAAACAATTTTGAGAAGCAGTAAAATCAGGGTCAATTGTTCAAAAAATCTCTAAAACAAATTCATTTGCAGATCGATATTTTGCTCGTCTAAAATTGGTTGTGGTGATTAACAATACTTCCGCATATATTAATCAACCTAAGATCTAATTTCTAGGTGATCAATACTAAAAACAGTATTAAAGAAATCTATATGAAAAACAAACAGATTAATCCTAACAATATTTCAATTATAACAACTCATAATGAACACTTGAAAAACTCAAAACCTAACTAGCAGATTACTCATATATGGTGAACAAAGAAAACATCATGAAATAAATAAACTGCCTAAGGGAGAAGAATAAGATACAAGAGAGGTTCAAAATTTTCTCTAAGAATAGAGTGTAGATTTGTCTCCCCAAAAGCTTCTAATCTAATCTCTCTCTAAGTCTCAATAGAAATAAATTAATACCTAACAATGGTTTTCAAACCCTAAATACAGGTCTGATACAATATGAAAAAAATCAGATAATCAAATATCTTCATAATTTCATAAAGCCAAAAGAAATTTGTATCAGAACTAAAAGCTCATATCCTCTATCTTTTTCATTTATGTTCTGTTTTTGTTTCACGTTTCATCAAGATTTCCATAAAAAATATAACTATTTTTTTTATTCATTAATTTCTGTAAACTTAAAAAAGACCATAAAAAATAGTTTTAAGGCTTTGTTCTTTGATTCGTGACTTTTATATAAAAAAACCCATAAAATCATTTTCTTTATTTTCTATTTTTAAAAAATTAATGGTTGTTTCTATTATTATTAAAAAAATGGTTACTATTTCTTTCTAGGATTTATTATTTAATTTCAAATATAAAAAAATTACAGACAAAGTTTTTTTATTTTTCTAAAAATTTTATAATAAAAAACAAAATCTGTTTTGAGGATAGAACCATTTAAAGAGGGACAGAATGATACAATATCAAAAATCAGATAATCAAATGTCTTCATAATTTTATAAAGCCAAAGGATTCTCGTTAAATTCCAAAGCAAAATTGGTGGCAAGAAGACATTTTCTCCTTTTGTTTAAATGTAAATCATTTATCTTAAATGTAATTTATTGTAAAGATTTCTTTTTCAGAGCTATAAAAGCTTATCTATTTTCATTGTAAAAATATGTTGAAATTTTTGGAAAATGAAAGAGAATTTTTCTCTAGGGAGCTTAGGTTTTGTTACTTTGTTCATTATAGATTGTGTGGAATCACTTCTCGTGTGTTATTGCAAAAACTTGAGTGTTTTGTGGAATCCGACACTTGAATTTTCTTGTAGAGACTTGCATCCCGCGTGAGGAATAGCTCTTGGGATCCTGCTTCTAATCAAGTTGGTCGTGGAATCGATCAGCAACACGTGTGTAGATTTTGGTGGATTCCGAGTCTTACATCAAAGCCTAAAACACGAGTAAGGCAAGTTTGCAAATAATAAAACTTCTGGAACAATCTTGTAAATCTTCAGAAATCTTTTTAAACTCTGCGAGTAAGTTCTTCCACAATCAGTGTCGATTGACACACATGAGTGGCATCGATCGACACTCTACTATAAATTCGTCTCCGACTTCATCTCTTTAGCGATAACACCCATAAAGAAATTTTGATGTATTCTGGTGCTTATTAATGATAATTTCAAATAAATGATAATTTCAAATATTAATAAAAGACATATTTCTGCGCAGAGAACGGGTTCAATGATTATTATAGACAAGAAAAGAAAACAATAGAAGCAAACAACCCGAGAAAAGCGGGGGAGTACTCTATACAGTGCGTTCTATTATTGCCTCTTATTCCCGAGGGAGTGGTCTGAATTTTTTTTTTAAAGAAGTATTTTAAAATCTCAATTAAGTGAGTTCTTACTATTTTTCATGTAATACATTTTTGTTTTCTGGATTATAGTTTTTTCTTTATAAATATTTGATGTATTCCATTTCAAATCTAAACTTTAAACTTTGATAAAAAAATATCTAACTTCTATGCATAAACATGTAACTAAAGTATATCGGGATTTCTGGGTTGCATAGATACATTATACAAATCATTTACACCTATTAACTATATTTGTTGAATTTCTTTAATTTCTTACATAACTTCTTAATTTCTAACAACAACTGACAATAATTAGAATTTTATATTTTGTTTTTTATAACCAAATTTTCAATATTTTTTTTCTTAAATATTATAAATCTATCTAATTTTAAATTAAACTCTCAAATATAACAAAACACAATCGATAAATGATACAATAATTATAAATACAAAACTACTAATTTAAAATAAACATCACACACAAACGAAACCAAAAATACAATTCATAAATAATACAATGTTCACATTCCAACAAACAGTTAAATCATACAATAAACATACTCAACTAATATATTAATAATATAAAGAAGAAAAATTAAACTTTTTAATAAAACTTAAATTTAATAAATTTACCCTCCACTTAGAGCGGGCAAAATCCTAGTTTCTATTATGTGACTACAGCCACATTAATATTCACAAATAATTGGATTGGATTTACTAATAGATCTGTAATCAAAATATGAATTTGCCATTTTTTAATTGTTGGGATACGTAAATTAAATTTATCTAAAATTGAGGTCTAATTTTGTAGAACTCCTAAGTATAGGCACAGAATGGGACTCAACAAAATGTTAGAAGTCGTAATTGGCCGACTTCTCCTCCTCTTCAAATCATATATTGTAAGAATCTCATGATGAATGAGGAATCAGAAATATAAGGTTGATCACCCCAACCATAACCGATTAATTTTGACTTTTCAGAGAGACAAAAGGGTTTACATTGTCTTACTTAATAGACATATCAAGAGCATTCCAGAAAGGAAAAAAAAAAAACATCCTTTTGAATTTTGTACACTAATACCCCCAAAATCATTAAGACTCCCAAATTGTGCAAAGATAAACCAAAAGTCAAACACTTGTAAGCAACTGAAATAAGGTCTACACAATGGGGAGTAATGGGGTCTATCAAACCTTGATCCTGCACAAATTGCTTTCCTTCTTACTTCAATGTCACAATGGCGATAGCCCGCGACTTCAACTTCATTACAATCTGCAAGAAACCAATATATATATATATATATATATATATATATATATATCAAATTTACATGAAGACAATATGACTCCAAACATCAAGACCACATCTTTAGTTTTCTCACCATAAACTCTCTCAAACAAAATTATAATCACATTCAGCGCAAAAGTGTGTTTAAACGAAATCAGATACCATTTCTAGCACAATACAACCTGTATCAGGTCTCTAGCTATGTTCTTTCTTCGATTTCAAGAATGCAAACCCATGTTTTTGTTTAAACATGCAAGACCCATTTGAAACCATTTCTTGGTTGTGAAACTTGTTATACAATGAACTTAGTTTTTACCTGGAAAAGTAAGGCGGCATGGTTAAGGATGGTTCTAATTACAAATGGCGAGCTTGGGGCTCCATTCACTTGACACTCCATAGTCAAGGCTGAGCTCAGTCATGGGAGGAATGTTCTCCGCGGCGAAAAGCATAACCCGAGGGAACATCATGTTGTTGTGATCATGGAGTACTAACTGAACAATGACATTAGGATCATTACTGTGGCTAATGTAACAAGCGACGTTCCTCATCTTCGACACATCCATTGCGAAATCAACAGGAGGAATCTGAGGGTACGAAGGCCGCTCGTAATCAGTAAAAACCTGAGTCAAATCTCCCCAAGCTTCCCATCTAGAAGAAGAGAACCGAGCAGGGTACACCAATGTATCACCATTCATGGTAACAATGTTTGCTTGTTCCCTTGTCAAAGCAACACCAACATACTCACAGATAAAAGCACCAGCATGTAATATATCCAAAGACCGAACCCCCCAACCTGTTTCCACCGACCTAAAGACTTCTAGTCTATTCCTCAAACCCTTTTGAGTAACGCGGTTTCGACAATTCGGAGGGCACATGCAAGCCGGTCCACACTCATGTATCATCTGTCTCTGCCTAATCAGGTTCCCATTGTAATCATAAGCAAACTCACCTCCGTTCTTGATAGCACAAAGGCAGCCACTGCTACAACCTGAGACACAGTTGCATCCACTTCCATTACCACTCCGTTGAAACAACAATCCAGGGGGAAAAGAAGCTTTCACAAGGTACTCGTAATACAAAGGCTCTTTATCGTCGTCAATGTCGTTAAACAGATAGACAGGGACATTCTCCTTCCTGTTGGAGATATCGAAGCTGATGTAACCTCTCGGTTTCACGGACAAAGGATCGGTTTTTAGAGTCTTGGCTAGCTTCATGACCGAGGTTCCCATCTCGGCTTGACCTTCGATCCTCTCAAGCCTAAACTTAAACACACCGAAGCCAGATTTCCCAACATCGAACCAAGAATCAACAATCCTAAACAGACCATCATAGACATAGACTTTGCTCGAAACGGAGTTCTCGTACTTAAACCCTCTAATAACTCTCACTTCAATCCCATAGTACATACTCCTCTCCATTGCGAGATTCCCACCTTCTAGCTTCTGATGTTCAGCTTGCCGACCGAGCTTATCTTGCCCACCATGTCCTGTGTACAAAATCACATCTCCTTGATCATCATCATCCTCATACCCACCTGAAACAATGACACTAGTAGCAATTGGCTCTCCGTTAGAGCTACGACTCCCTATGAGATAATCAATCCCAGCTTGTGTCTGTCCATGTAAACCCATAACGCAAAGCTCAAGCCTGAAGAAGAAGATGTCCCCAACTTGAACTCCGGGGATCGAACCGACGATCCGTTTGTCACGATTCAGCCACAATAACCGCTCTTTCATCATCGACGCAGCTTTACTATCCGGCCTTCCTCTCCTCCTTCCGATCCCAAGCCCTTCACGCCTTTCTTCCATTATCAAGTAGATCCTGAGGGAATCGTAGATCATCCTCGTCTTCCTCACTATCTCTCGGAACTGTCTCTCTCCTTCAGACCCAATATCGGTGATCCTCACAAGCTCAGACGAACGCTCCTGTGGCTTCGGCTTTCGGGTAACGACGGATTGTGAAGCTGAAGCGTCGTTGAGTGAGTAAGTAACTGGATTCGGGTCTTCCTCCACCGGTACGATTGCTCCGGTTAGAGAATCGAGAGAATCGATAACCGTGACGTCCTCGTGACGCCTGAGGCGATTAGCGAAAGCGGAACGGAAAGTCTCCGCGACATTGTTGAACTCCATGAACAAGCTGGGTTCGATGGAAGGATGAGCGGAGGGAGGTTGGACGGGGAGGTTGAAATTGAAGGTTGAGGATGATGGATTCGGGGCTTGTGGGTTAGATTCGGTTTCAGGCTCGAGCTTTGGGACCAGAGCGAGCGATGGGTTCAAGGAGGGAATGTGAGAAGTCATCTCTTTCAACGAGAAAGGTAGAAATGGGTAATAGAGGGAAATAGGGTTTTTTTAAGCGGGATCGAAGAAATAGGATTTTGATTTCAAGCTACAACCATGGCGGAGATGAAGCTTGCGTCAGTCTCTCGACTCGAACTCTTTCCCTACAAAGATTCATTGTGAGTTTTCTCAAAATTTGCTATGGAGAAAAACAATTCTCTGATCTAATACGGATTCAAACGATTATTCCAAAATTAGCATCTAGCAGGAAAAAGAACCCAAATATATTACCTATATTTTGAAATCAAAATCCAAGATCTCCTGCGATGAAATAGTGCTCTTTAGGCTCTGGGCTTTGAACGAACGTGTGTTTTGCTTGGTGCTGCCAAAGCTAAACACACCTACATGTATCTCTTAAATATTAATTATAAAATGGTATTTTTAAAAAATATTTTGTGTTATCTTCACAATCATTCTTAGAGCATTTCAATATATTATTTCTATTTTCATTCTAAAATAAAATAATTGTAAAACACAATTTAACTTTTGTTTTAAATATTATTCTATTTTCCATTTCAAAAGGAATAATTTAAGCATATTCTTTTTTCTATTTTATTAATTATGAAAACATATAATACAATTTGCCAAAAACTTATACAATTTAAAGGAAAAAATCTCTAATCTAATTAAGATTTAAACAATTATTCCAAAATAAGCATTTAGCTAAAAAAAATTTCAAATGTCTTACTTATAATTTAAAATTAAAATCTAAATCTTATACAATATTACTTTTTAGGTTCTACACTTTGAATGAAGATGTGGTTATTTGGTGCTTCAACAAGCAAACACACCTCGTTTAAAAAAAGATATTTAATTGTATAGTGATATTTTACAAAATGTTTATGTGCTAATATTGAGATCGAGAAGACATTTAAGAGGGAACTATATATTAATACATGTCGATATTTTTATTTATTTTTGTTTCCAAAAATAAATTATTTTATTTATAGTGATTTATGTATTTATAATGAGGATATCAAAAATAGATACATATATTAATGTTGAATATTTTAATATTATATGAGGCATCACTTACCTCTTTTCACTAATGATTTCAATGAGAGTTCAAGATTTGAATTTTCAATTTGAATTTTAAATACAACTTTTCGATATTATTGAAAACCCTAATTATACATACCACTACATGAATTTTTTCTACTTGAAAACACTAGTGTGCAAAAAGGGTATGCTGTAATCGATGGACACTACATGAAATTCATAAGTTTTGATAATGTTATCAATGGGATATTCAATCGTGATTTACCAATTCGTAAGTATTTTTGTTTGTTGTTTATAATTTAGATCTTTTTTTTACTTCATACTTACTTAACAAATTATTCTTTTTCGTCTTATTTTTTTAAATATTTTAGGTCGAATTTCTATGCTTACGGATATGGTCAAAGTAAAAGATACAGACTTTAGCCCATTGTGTCTAGCCAACACATGTCGTCTCTCATTTGCTATCCAGAATACATAATACATGTTAATTTAAAGTTGAATGAATATGTATCAATGCTTTTAATTTGTTATCTATCTTGAAGCAATGCAAAGTGTTGAATGTTTGTTAATATTTAAGTTTACCTATCACAGATTAACAAATCTAAATTGCATTGCTCATAGAAAATTTGCACTTGAAATTACAAAGAAATGGTGAAACTTCAGTTCCCTAGGTGATTTTCATGTTATCAATGTTGGAGGTATGTTTTAACATATAAATTTTGATGTTAATATTGTGTTGTTAAAAGTGTACACTTTTTGGTTTAACATGTGTTTCTTTTTATATAGAAAATGTTCAAATGATTGATGCTGTTGGTGATTTTATTCAGTTTTTTCCAAGCTGTTTCTTTTCTAAGTTGTTGTTTGATGTATGCTAATATAACTTCTTTATTATTTTTGAGAAATCTTAATTTGTGTAAAACCTGAAATGAAGGTGAAGATAGATTTACACTTACAATTGATTTGACATAAACTCGGTTACTAACTTCTTCAAATATTGACCTTTTGGAATCCAATTGCGATGATTTCATCATAACCTATATTAAGCATACAAATTAAGAGTTAGCTAAAGGACAATTTTACATGTATGAGAAAGAGATATTTAAAACCAGCTTACCAACATATGAACAGATTATTCCAATGGTGTCTACTTCAATTTTCTGTTTTGTATCTCCTCAAATGTTACTTTCAACCGACATTCATTCAATGATGACAAAAAAACCATTATTGGACTGAGTATTTTTTAACATACTTTAGGAAACTGATTTCAGATTTTGTATACTTATCTGAGGTAGTGATGTTGTGACATCTCAATGTAGATTAGTTCCTCCAACAAACTCGAAGACATGTTATGAAACATAAAAACATAAGAAGAAAGCAAAATTTCAGAACTCTATCAAAAAATGAAATAACAAAAATTTTTGTAGTTCGAAAACAATTATAATTTATATCTTCGATTAAGACAACTTCGTTCTTGAAATGCATTATATATCGTTTCTGTTAATTTATAGATAATTAATTTAGATAATCCGATTATCGAAACCTAACACTATTTTACTTCTTTGAATCTGATTATCAGATGATGAACAATATATAAAAAAAGAATATTATGTATCTGAATCAACGAAAGTAATCATTTAGTGGAAATCAAAACCATCGTTTAAAAAGTTGAGATCGAAAACTTTTAAATCATTTCTGTAAATGAAAAAGCAATGAAAGTTTCGATCTTTCCATATTTGGTATAGAATCTATTTATTTTTGTCCGCAGTAACATTGTATCATCTGTAGAACTTACTTGTTTTTGATAAATCTTCTAAACTTTCCCATGAAATCTTTAGCGCAAATTCCTCAATAGTCATCCTCACAACGAATTGCAGATGATGAACCAAGATATTGAGGAACGACAGAGTGTAGTGGATGGTCCGAACAAGATCTTTTGGAGATCTAATAAATTTCTTGGTTTCTCAATCGTTTCCGACAGAAGATCCTTTAGGAAAGCGAAGAGATTGAAGGCTGATTGGAAAATTATTGGACATGCACGAGTTTGGGCCATGAGATAAACAAGAAATGGCCCAAACAATGTGTTATACATAGAAACCCATTTAAAGAGACACCAACAATTTGTCTCGGCCCAACACAGCAAAAATTAATTTTAATTAATAGATCACTAGTGGAAGCCCCCTTAGCCCAATGGTTTAATAAAGGTTTATTACTGCTTCTATACCGGGAGGTCTGAGTTTCGAATCCCACAGAGCGTGATTTATTTTTAATTATGCAGATTAACGAAGAATGATGCAAGTTAATGGAGTCAAGCTTACAAGAGATCTTCAGTGTGGTGCAGGCAGAATCGCCAGGCGTAGATCGTCATATGATGGTGGTGCAGGATGCAGGTAGAACCGTTAGTCGTGGATCTTCATAAGACGGTAGAATTGACTGTTGTAGAATCGTCGATGTAACAGTTCTCATAATTTGTAATAGATTAATAAATCAGTATTAAAAAAAAAATTAATCAATCACTATTAATTCAATTTAATTGTTTTTTAAATATATTTCTAAAGTACCAATAAAATTGTTTTACAGAGTTATTTTAGAGAGTTGTAAGTATATATATAAATAATAATTGATTAATATCATTCTTAAAAATTATATTTATATGTGTTAATTGTAAGGTCATATTTTATTTAAAAACATTATTAACCCTTTATATTTGATAGTATGTGTATAATACATAATTTGAACATTTATAAGATCAACTTGAAGAATAATTTATCCATATAAAAATCATAAAATCAGATTTGACCCCATCATATAACTAAATAATCATAAAATCCGTATAATATGAACATAAAACCCCCTTATACAATATTATTTGAACATTTATATAATTAAATTAATGAATAATATACCTCTGATAAAATTATAAAATCATGAAACCATTATACATAATTTGTACATTTATAAGATCCACATTAAAGAGAATAATAAATATATATGAAAATCATAAATTAATATTTGAGCTTATTATATAACTAATTTATCATAAAATCCGTATAATAGAAACAATAAAATCCGTTATCCATACTTATTTGAACATATAAATAATTCACTTAATGAATAATATACTTCTCTGAAAATCATAAAATCATAAAATCTGTTAATTCTATTTTATAACTCAATAGTTAGTACACAATAAGGTTTTGTTATATATTTTGGATTTATAACAAACCCCCTATCTTTATAATATATATCCTTATATATTTATATTCAAACGCGCGGATCCAAAATCTAGTTTAAAATTAAAATCGAAATACTCTGCAATATTACCTTTTAGGTTCTACGCTTTGAATGAAGATGTGTTTATTTGGTGCTGCAACAAGCAAACACACCTCCTTTTAAAAAATATAATTAATTGTATGGTGATATTTTAGAAAATGTTTATGTGTTAATATTGAGATGGAGAAGACATTCAAAAGAGAACTATATATTAATACATGCCGATATTTTTGTTTCTTTTTGTTTCCAAAGATAGATTATTTATGTATTTATGACGAGGTTATCAAAAATAGATATGTATATTGATGTTGAATATTTTAATATTATACAAGAGGCATCACTTACGTCTTTTCACTAATCATTTCAATGAGAGTTTAAAATTTGAATTTTATATGCAACTTTTCGATATTAATTAAAACTCTAATTATCCATACCCGCTATAAATAATACTTTATAGCTAAAGTGATTTCATCACCCGAAACCTACTACTTCTCTTCTCTATTTTTTAAACTGTGAATTTTAGATTTCCGTTAAGTGGATACTTAGTTTCACAAAATCTAGGATCTAAATCAGTGGAGATCTAATTGGCACATATGTGTCATGGTTTTCAAGTGTTGGGAACTCCATTCTCAAAGGGAAACCGAGGTGCTAAATTTCATCTTCGTCGATGAAGAGGTATGTTTTATTTCATCTTTTTGGATATTTTATTTTTCTTTAAAACATATGTTTATCTAATGTAAGGTTTAATAAAATTTTGTAGGGGAATAAAATCCATGCTATCTGCGACGATGTCCAAAATCAGTCTTATTATAGAATGATCCAGACATTTCTGATATTTCCGAGACTAGAAGGTTCAAGCGTGCATTGTAAGTAGAACAAACTGTTTAGTGTCTTTTCAATGGCAATGATGAAGACTCCGAATTGGATTTCTATTATGTATCGCAATTTCCCATTGGAAGAAAATTATGAATTAAAATATTATGTTGTTTTCTGCCTTTCATTATGGATTACTATTTGCGGATCAATATTATATTTTCTCGGATTACAAACTGATTTTATTCAGTTTTTTTCAAGTTTTTTCTTTTCTAAGTTGTTGTTTGATGTTTGCTAATATAACTTCTTTATTATTTATAAGAAATCTTAATTTGTGTTAAACCTAAAATGAAGGTAAAGATAGATTTAAACTTACAATTGATTTGGCATAAAATCAGTTACTAACTTTTTCAAATATTGACCTCTTGGAGTCCTATTGCGATGATTTCATCGTAACTTATATTAAGCATACAAATTAAGAGTTAGCTAAAGGATAATTTTACATGTATGAGAAAGAGATAATTAAAACCAGCTTACCAACATATGAAAAGATTATTTCAATGGTGCCTACTAAAATGTGTAGGATTTAGGCATTCTTTGCTCTTGTTTTTTTTTTGTTTCCACCATGTTTCATATATTTTAGAAGTCATTTTAGTGCTTTTGAGTCTTGTTTGCATCATATAGTGTTACATTAGAGTCACATGCCATTTTGTTACGTTTGCATTGTATTTTGTATGCTTTTAGGGTACTATGGAGCTTTTTGGGACTTGAGGACATGGAGTAACAGTGGATAAAAGAGTGAAGCTAGGAAATTCATGAAGAAGCAAGGGGATGACTCTCGCACAAACCCGCCGGTTTGAAGCAGACGCTGGCCTACCAGTGTGGCGCATTCTCGCACAAACCCGCCGGTTTGGAGCCCCTGCCGGTGTACCAGGGTGGAACATTCTCGCACAAACCCGCCGGTTTGGAGCACCGCCGGCCTACCAGGGTGGCACATTCTCGCACAAACCCGCCAGTCTGTGAACCCGCCAGGCTGCCCATATGCTCTAGATAGGCCACTTTCTGGTTTAAGCTGGATCTGACCCGATTTATTCTGGGTCGACCCGTTTGTTTTAGCTACCTATAAATACAATTTTAGCCAAAAAAAACCCTAAGTTATCTTATGTTTTAGATTTCCTTGCCTCCTTAGTTAAAAACACTTGTTCTTGTGATTTATGTTGGATCTTTCATATTTTCTTCTTAATTAACTGAAGTTTTCTTAATTTTTTCCTAATTTATATTAATTATATCTTGTGTCATATTTATTTTTGCTTTCACCATGATTAGTGAGTAGTTTCATTAGGGTCTAAAGATGGATAGATTGGGGTGAATTGATGACTGATCTTTGATGTTTAGGGCTAGATTCTTTAATATAATTTCTTATTTGATGTTCTTAATGTTAAATCTGCTCTGATCATGTTGGTTTAGAACTTAGGTCTTTTCATGCATTGAGAGTGTTTGATGAAATGCCTGAATGAATCATCTAAGAGATTTGCATACATAGCCTACGGGAATAGATGTCTAAGGTGTTTATTGACCTTATAGAACTGGATTTTAATGCTTCTTGATTATCTTTTTACTAATTAGGATTATATCTTGATTAGATAATTAGCAAAGGGATTAGTGTCATGGACGTGGATTAATCTTGCATAAGAGTTCTATGTCTAAGGATTAACATTAATATGATTGTATGAACATCATTGATCACTCAAAGAGTCACCCTAACTCAATTAACCCATCTTAGGACCTATTTCCTTTTTTTAAAGCTTGTTTAGTAATTACTCTGTTTTTGCTTTTCTTAAGTGCTTCAGTTTGTTTCTAATATGTCTTGTTTTCTTGTTCATCTAGACTGATAGAAACAACTTTATTGATCTTGCTTGGATAAGAACCTTTATGCATTCTTGGTTTTCACAACAAACCTCATTTGGATTGACATCTCCAATATTACAATGACATGATTATTAGTGATTAATTGTTGGTGAAAACTCCTACTATCAATTTGGCACCGTTGCTAATTGGGGGTTTTGGTTGTGCATCAGAAATTTAGAGGTGCTTGAGATTGAACATTTGTTTTACTTTGGTTACTAAACTCTTTCACCTTGGTTTGAATCATCTCTTGCAGGTGCATGAACCTGAAATCCCGAGGAAACAACAAGCTTGTGGATCCCATTGACAACATACATAGGCTGAGAAGACTTGCTGCAAGGGAAAGAGAAATGGCTCAACAGTTATCGAGGTTTGGCATGGATAATCAGCATAATTATGGGGGTAATGATCCACCAATGGCAAGTGCAAATGAGCAAAGAGGTCATGCTCAAGAAGGCCAAAGGAATGGTGTTGTAGCTGCTAGAGTCCCACAACATGCTCCAAGGGTACAAATGCACATTGGAGCTGGAGATGCTCCTAACTCTCATACCAACAGGAATGGAGTCATCCCTCCACCTATTGAGTACAACAACTTTGAGATAAAGAGTGGTCTCATCTCAATGGTTCAAGGGAATAGGTTTCATGGGCTGGCTATGGAAGATACTTTAGATCACCTGGATCAGTTTGATAGAATCTGCAGCATGACAAAGATCAATGGAGTTTCAGAGGATGGCTTCAAGCTCAGATTGTTTCCTTTCTCACTTGGAGACAAGGCTCATCTTTGGGAAACAATCACCTGGATCAGTTTGATAGAATCTGCAGCATGACAAAGATCAATGGAGTTTCAGAGGATGGCTTCAAGCTCAGATTGTTTCCTTTCTCACTTGGAGACAAGGCTCATCTTTGGGAAACAAACCTTCCACAAGGATCCATTACTTCTTGGGATGAATGCAAGAGAGCTTTCCTTGCTAAATTCTTCTCCAACATAAGGACAACTAGATTGAGGAATGAGCTCTCCAGCTCCACACAACACAACAATGAAAGCTTTTGTGAAGCATGAGAAAGATTCAAAGGCTACACTATGCAGTGTCCTCATCATGGCTTCTCTAATGAGTCTCTACTCAGCACTCTTTATAGAGGAGTCTTGCCTAAGTTCACAATTCTGCTTGATACAGCTAGCAATGGAAACTTCTTGGAAAAGGATGTTGATGAAGGTTTAGACTTGGTGGAGAATCTAGCCCTTAGTGATGGAAACTAGGGAGAGGAATATCATAGATCCTCTAGGGGAGACTCTGATGATAGAAAAAGAAAAGATATCAAATCCCTCAATGATAAGTTGGACAAGCTACTCCAAGGGCAACAAAAGCAACTCAACTTTGTTGGAGATTGTGATCAACCTCACGATGGGGAGATTAATATACAAGAAGAGATAAATTATGTGGGAAACGAAGGTGGATTCAACAAGGATTTCAACAACTATAGAAATTTCCCAAACTTCTCATATAGAAGCAATAATGTGGCAAACCCTCAAGATCAAGTCTATCCACAACAAGGCAACCAAGGCCAAGGAGGGTAACCAAAACCTTTTGTCACATACAGCCAACAACAAGGGTATGTTCCCAAGAACAACTTTCAAGGTAACCAAGAGGATTTTCAGCAAAAGCAATCATTTTCACCACCTGGTTTTGGGGCACCACCAGGGCAAGCTAGCACTGCTACTCCTCAAGATTTTGATATAGAGAATATGCTCCAACAGCTTCTACAAGGTCAAGCTCAAGGTGCTATGGAGATTAGTAGGAAAATGGCTGAAATTCACAACAAAGTGGATTGCTACTACAATAGTCTTCACTCCAAGTTTGAGACTTTGACATCTAAATTCCAACAGCTTGAGAACAAGGGAGCTCCCTCTTCTTCAACCACACAAGGTCAACTTCCTGGAAAAGCAATAGCTAACCCAAAGGAGTACTGCAATGATATATATTCTATTGATGAGGATGAATATGAGCTTGTTGTGAAAGAGTTTGAGCAACTACTAGAAGGTACAAATGATGAAGTGTCACCCTCCACAGACATCGCATCTACAGTCAATAAGGACATTGAGATTCAAGATGGGAGGGGGGGGGGGGGTGATCATTAAAAGTGACTCCATGGTTATTGCTAAGGACATGGGTAAAAGAGTGTTTGATGAACTCATGAATTCTACAAAAGTAAGAGTTGGGGAGCACAAAAGAGAAGTGGCTAAGAAGAGTGATATGGAGGCAACTTTTCCTCACGAAGGAGAAACTTCTTCAAGTGATATTTCTATCTATAAGCCACCACTCCCATATCCTGGGCGAATTTTGACTAAGGCACAAAAGAAAGTGCTCTCAAGCTTTCGAGAAAGCATGGAGAAAGCTGGTGCCCCATTGCCAAAAGTGGACAACTTGATTCAAGTTAAGGATCATCTGAGGTTCATCAAAGACTTGCTGGCCAATGGAAAAAACATAGAAGAGCTTATGGAAAATTTTGATCCACCAAGCACAAGGAATGAGCCTAAAACTATCACAAAGCTTGGTAATCCACGAAAGTTTTGAATTTCCTGCACTCTTGGAGGTTTGAAGATTTATGAAGCTTTGTGTGATTCTGGATCAAGTGTCAATGTGATGTCCCTTAAATTGTTTAAAAGCCTTGGGATTACAAACATGAAGGAGTATCCATCACCTATCACCTTTGTTGATGCTTCCTTTAGGCAACCACTAGGCCTTGTTGAAGATTATCCATTGAAGATTGATGAGTGTCTAGTCCCAACTGACTTCATAGTCATGGACATGGTTCAAGCAAACAAACTACCTCTGCTCTTAGGAACTCCCTTTCTCAATACAGCTGGTGCAAGCATTGATTTCCCCAACAAGAAGGTGATTCTCAAGAGTGTGAATGATAAGGTTTTCCATCCCATGAAGCCTTATATCTTGGATTTTTGTGGCACAATCACATGTGACACTATCAAAGCTGATGAGGAATGGTCATATACAAAGGGTCAACTGATGGGATTCACTTCTGTGATGCTGAAGGGAGATGATATTCTTGACCACAATGAGTATGATGGAATAGGCTTTGATGGTGAGTGCATACTTGCTTTGTTTGATGACCCTAATATGGATAAGCTATTGTTGAAGCCAACAAAATTGGCAAAGAAAGAATCTAATAAGGACATTCCCATCCTTGCTTCAGCCTCTCTAACTATGAGTCTACACCCTTTAAGGCTCATAGATGGCACAATGAGTACAAGGTGAAATACAAGGGGATTCCAAAACCCTTTGCAAGTGCTACAGCCATACTCCATCCCACACTTCAAGAAATTGATAAATGCAAGCTTCAAGAGCTACTCTCCAATGTCATCATGGTCAACCTCATAAAGGGCACAAGCTTGAATCCATCCTCCACAACTCACTTCACCACCACCAGCTCAAAAAGGAGTTCCACTACTCCTTATCTCCAGCTCCTCAAGGAAAAAGGCTAGGGCCAAGGTATGGTTCCCTCTCCTTTTCATTGTATATACCATTTAGTTTTTACCTTTTTGTTGAATTGGTCTCTCTTGAAGTTTTATTACACAAGAGACTGTGTAATTTATGTTTGGGGGAGAGGTTAACATATTTGGTATTGTGTTTTGTTTTCTTATCTTCCACCATTTGCATGTGTCTCATACATTCATGCATTCATCTATTTGCATAGAAAAACACAAAAAATCAGAAAATTTTGAAAAATTGTATTTAGAAAAACAGAGGATATAGTTGCATTTGCACTTAAAATTGAGTCTAGATTGCATATCATATAGGTTTGCATAGCACTTGCATTGGGAGTAATGATAAACTTGTCAAGATATCTATGTTTGAAATATTTTCAATGCCCTAGTTATGAGTTGTTTGATGCGTTGTAGAAATTAAGGTTGCACCAAGCTTTGAATTCTTACATTGATATTCATGTCTCAAGTTGAAGCTTGCTGTGAATTGAATCTAACTCTATTAATTAGAACCATAATCTTGATTTTGAATTATCTTTAGTTCATGCATTGAAAAGTGATCCCATGGTTACCATATACATATTTGGACTTTCTTCTTCATTCTCATCACTCTTGCTAGTCCAAATAGCTTACCCCACCCCCAGATAAGCCTTCTTTGAAACCTAAACACTCTCATGTGTGACTGTGAGGCCTATTTTCGAATTTCTGAATCATCAAGACAAAAAGTGTTGAGTTTAGGCTGACAAAGAGAAGCTTTCATGTAGATACTAGCTTGCATCTTGAGCTAGTATTAGGCTAGGTTGGTTGATCTGTAGACTAAGAAGGTTCTTGTTAAAAGATTTATCAATGGGAGCAAGAGGAAAGAAGAGAAGGGTGATACATAGAATTTGAGTTGGGGAGTATACAATAAGATGGTGGCAACAAGAATGCTCTAAAAACAGAAGAAAAAGGTGATCTCTAGCAACATAACAAGGCCATACAACAAGAAGAAAAACTGGCCAGCAAGCATCCATAGAAGATAAGACAAGGAGACACCACCTCTACCAACGAGAAGAAGAATCCCCCAAGATCAACAAAGGAGATGAAAGAAGTATGATGGTTATGAAGGCAGAAAAAGCCTTGGGAATGGGTAGTTTATGAGGTTAATCTTTGGGTTTAGACTAGGATAGAAGTTGATTTAGGCATTTGGGTAGATGAAAGTCATCCTTGTATGCATAAATTAGTTTTTACTCTTAGCATTTTGCCATAGATTGATTCTTTTCATTGATTGATCCTTTGAAACACCAAAAGCCCTTCACATTGAGATCATCTTTGTCTCAAGACCATGTCCCTTAGCGAAATAGTTTCATTTTATTTGCATGATCATGATTCACTTGGTTACACTTAATGAATGTTAAAGAGTTGGATGATATGAATGCTTGTGTAGACTAAGCTTGGATTCATTGTTGTTGAGATGACTATGGCTAAAGCTTTTGAAGTATGAAAAACTCTTTGCATTTTAGAACTAATAACTTAGGCATTGATTTGATTTTTTGTTGTTGATGTCTTTGGATTTGAGCTTCCACCTTCAAACCTCTTCTCCTAGTCGCTTATATTTGTTTGCTTGAGGGCAAGCAAAAGGTAAGTTTGGGGAAGTTGATATGTGTAGGATTTAGGCATACTTAGCTCTTGTTTTGTTTGGTTTCCACCAAATTTCATATATTTTAGAAGTCATTTTAGTGCTTTTGAGTCTTGTTTGCATTATCTAGTGTTACATTAAAGTCCCATGCCATTTTGTTGCAATTACATTGTATTTTGTTTGCTTTTAGGTAATATGTAGCTTTTTGGGACTTGAGGACATAGAGTAGCAGTGGATAAAAGAGTGAAGCTAGGAAATTCATGAAGAAGCAAGGGGATGACTCTCGCACAAACCCGCTGGTTTAGAGCACCCGCCGGCCTACCAGGCTGGCGTATTCTCGCACAAACCTGCCGGTTTGGAGCACTCGCCGGCCTACCAGGGTGGCGCATTCTCTCACAAACCCTCCGATTTAGAGCACCCACCGGCCTACCAGGGTGGCGCATTCTCGAATAAATTCGCCAGTCTGTGAATCCGCCAGGCTGCCCATATGCTCTAAATAGGCCACTTTCTGGTTTAAACTGGATCTGACCCAGTTTATTCTGGATCAACCCGGTTTGTTTTAGCCACCTATTAATACAATTTTAGCCAAGAAAAACCCTAATTTATCTTTTGTTTTAGATTTTCTTGCCTCCTAGTTAAAAACACTTGTTCTTGTGATTTGTGTTAGATCTTTCATATTTTCTTCTTAATCTACTGAAGTTTTCTTATTCTTTTCCTAATGTATGTTAATTATATCTGCCATGATCATGTTAGTTTAGAACTTAGGTCTTTGCACGCATTGAAAGTGTTTGATGAAATGTCTGAATGAATCATCCAAGAGATTTGCATACTTAGCCTATGAGAATAGATGTTTAAGGTGTTTATTGACCTTATAGAACTGGATGTTAATGCTAGTTGATTATCTTTTCACTAATAGGAATTAGATCTTGATTAGGTAATTAGTAAAGAGATTAGTACCATGGAAGTGGATTAATCTTGCTTAAGAGTTCTATGTCTTAGGATTAGCATTATTATGATTGTATGAACATCATTGATCACTCAAAGAGTCACCCTAACTCAATTACCCCACCTTAGGACCTATTTGCCTTTATTGTTCAAGCTTGTTTAGTAATTTATCTGTTTTTGATTTCCTTAAGTGCTTTAGTTTGTTTCTTATAAGTCTTGTTTTCTTGTTCATCAAGATTGATAGAAACAACTTTATTGATCTTGCTTGGATTAAGAACCTTTGTGCATTTTTGGTGTTCACAACAAACCTCATTTGGATTGACATCTCAAATACTACAATGACATGAGTAGTAGAGATTAATTGTTAGTGAAAAATCTTACTATCAACTGCTTCATATTGCTGTTTTGTATGTCCTCAAATGTTACTTTCAACCTACATTCATTCAATGATGACAAATAAACCAATATTCGACTGAGTATTTTTGAATTTAAATTTTAAATGCAAATTAATTATCCATACGGTCTATAAATAATACTTGATAGCTAAACTGATTTCATCACCTGAAACTTACTACTTCTCTTCTCTATTTTTTAAACAGTCAATTTTGGATTTCCATTAAGGATGGATACTTGGTTTCACAAAATCTCAGTCTAAATCAGTAGCGATCTAATTGGCACATTCGTGTCATGGTTTTCAAGTGTTGGAAATCCCATTCTCAAGAAGACACCGAAGTGCTAAATTTCATCTTCGTCGATGAAGAGGTATGTGTTTATTTCATCTTTTTGGATATTTTTTTTTTCAGACATATGTTTGTCTAATTAAGGTTTAATAGCATTTTGTAGGGGGATAAAATCCATGTTATATGCGACGATCTCCAAAATAAGTCTTATTATAGAATGAAACTAACTGTTGGAAAATGGTTTAAGTCGCAAGTAACCCAGTTAACAGTGTGGTCGATTGTATGTAGAAAATTCTTCTACTTGATAACACTAGCGTGAAGAAAGAGTATGCTGTAACCGATGAACACTACATGACTTCTTTGTGTTTCCTGCACAATGAACCACAAGTTATCCGGGTCCCTAATTTTCTTGCCGTAAAGGCCATATTCGCGACGACCTTGCTGCGTATCACGATGATATACTTACATATTTTGCATATTTAGCATACATTTAAGGTTTGTTTTCATGCATTCATCTCTCATTTTTCGCTAGTTTGCACCATTTGTCTCATTCTAGGTCCTAAGTGCACATTGCATTAGCATTTGCATATTTTCGGCATTTTTGCATCACATCCAGGTTGTTTTGGATACACTGGAGCTGTGGAAGTTGTGTGGACGTGCTAAGGATCGAGAGGAAGCTTGTGGACACCTGGAGAACTCAGCCATTCAGCAAAGGAGCCGGGATCTAGGCGCAGATCGAGCTAGGTAGGTCGATCTAGACGAGATCGACCAGAAGATCGAGTGACTCAAGTCGATTCAAGAAGGAGGATCGAGACCAAGATCGACCGAGGTGATCGATCGTGAGTACGGACGCGGACTACGCCATGCAGAACAAGAGCCAGATCGAGACCACGACCTGATCACCCGAGGATCGAGTAGAAGATTGAAGGAAGTGCTCGATCCATCCGACTGAATCGACCAGAAGATTGAGCAAAGGAAGGCGATCCATGAAGAAGATCGAACCAGATATCGATCACCCAACTCGATCTCTATACCTTATCCGCCAAGATCTTTATGATCAAAAGGACCTCTTACCTTGACAGGATCCAGAGGTCCTTGAAAGTCGAATCCTAGAGGCTAGTCTACCTTTCCCAAACGCCATGGTAGTTTAGGGGACTAGTTAGGCCGTGTGTTTGAAATCTGAATTTTATGCCCTTCAATCTCTTTTTCCGCTAAACGCCATGGGTCTGGAGGAGAGAATGAAGGAGTGATCCATACCACACGCCATGGATGGATCTTGTTTTGTTTTCAAGGCCTAGAGAATCTCACAAAGTGAGTAGATCTAAAGTTTTCAAACCAAGCTTGAATCTTTAAAACCCTTGAACATGAATCTGAACCCTGGACCCTCTTTCTTAGTATTCTTGCATCTCTGTTAATCATTCCCTTGCTATCTGTTTGCATCTTGGTCGTTAGATTCATTTGTGTTGAACTGTTAGACGAGATCGATCATTGTTGCTCGATCTAGTGGTCAATGCTGTGGTCGATCCACTAGTCGATTTTTATAAAATCATAGCTTTGCATTTTAATCATTCTGTTTGTTCCTCATGGTAGTTAACTCATTTCTAGTATTTTAAAAATAGTTTTGCCTTGCATTTGACTATTTTATCTAGTTTTTAGGATTTTCACAAAACCGTTCATCATTTGCCTAGCTTTACTTGATCCTTGCATTCTCATTGCACTTTCTAGCTCATAGGTGTGGATTGACACTCACTTGCATGCTATACTACATCTCAGTGTTGCATTTGAGCTTTGATACAACAACACATACCAAAAAACTGTTATCTAATAGCGCCGTTGCCATCTTAGGAGTGTTTAGGAAGCATTGAGATTTGGGGTTTAGTAAAGACTAAGCCTTTTGTTTTTATTTTCAGTTACTAATTTCTCTACTCTCACACGTGTGTCTTTCAGGTACATGAATCTACGTTCAAGGGGAGACAACAATCTACTTCAACCCTTGGACAACATTCATCAACTCGGATATTCACGACAGCGAAGAGTTAGAGAGCAAGCAAGAGCTTTTGAGGAGATTGTTCAGCAAGGTTCAGTGGATTTTGAAGCGATGACTGAGCATGAACATCCAGAGGGACATCCTCCAGCTCACGGGGCAGTGGGACGGGGTAATGGAAACCCCCAACATGCGGCTAGACCCCCACGAATCATAGGAGTGGGAGATGCTCCCAATACTCATCACAGTAGGTTTGGGATCACTCCTCCTCCTGTACAGAACAACAACTTCGAGATTAAGCCAGGATTCATCTCAATGCTGCAAAACAATAAGTTTCATGGGCTAGCAATGGAAGATCCCTTGGAGCACCTTTATAACTTCGAGCAAGTATGTGGGATGATCAAGATTAATGGCATATCCGAAGATGATTTCAAGCTGCGTCTCTTTCCATTTTCTCTTGGAGACAAGGCTAGACATTGGGAGAAGACCCTTCCACAAGGCACCATTACCTCTTGGGCTGAGTGTAAGAAGGCTTTCCTTTCAAAGTTCTTCTCTAGCACCAGAACAGCAAGGCTGAGAAGTGAGATCAGCGGCTTCACTCAAAGGAACAATGAGACGTTCAATGAAGCCATGAAGCGATTCAAGGACTACATAATTCAGTGTCCTCACCACGGCTTCAGCGAAGAGACTCTTCTAAGCACTATCGACCGCGGAGCTTCACCTAAGATTCGCTTGCTACTTGACACGGCTAGTAAGGGAAACTTCCTTGGTCAAGAGGTAGAAGAAGGCATGGAGCTGATTGAGAACTTGGCATTGAGTGACGGCAACTATGCTGAAGACTACGACCGTGCACCGAGAGGTTCTGAGCTAGAGTCTTGCAAGAAAGAGCTTAAGTCATTGCATGAGGAGATTGACAAGCTGGTGTTGGCTAACCAGAATAATGTTCAGTTTGTTGGTGAAGCGGATGAAACCTTAGAGGAGCTTAAGTTGAGTCAAGAAGAAGCCAATTGGGTGGCGGGTCAAAACAACTACAAACCTCAAGGGTATTCACAAGGCTACAACCAGAACAACAATCTCTCATACCGAAGCACCAATGTCGCGAACCCTAAAGATCAAGTGTACCCTGCTCAGCAAGCAAAGCCTTTCGTCCCATACAACAAAGGTTTTCAGCCGAGTGGGGGCTTCCAAGGGCAAGGGCAGAACAACTTCCAAGGACAACAGCAAGGAAACAAGGGTTATACGCCAATGTACCCGCCGGGCTTTGTTCCTCAACAACAACCGATGCAACAACAACAAGTTGATCCTGTCCAAGCGATGTTTCAACAACTGATTCAAGGGCAAGCCTCTACAAACCAGAAGTTTGCCGAGATGAATACTCGCTTAGACTCCTCACTCACTGATTTCTCTACTCACATTACAACCTTGAACAACAAGATCAAGCAGCTAGAGAAAGGAAAGGCGAGTACAAGTGGTCAGAATAGCTTACCGGGCAAGTGTGAGCAGAATCCTAAAGAATACGCCAACGCCATCAGGCTAAGGAGTGGGAAAGAGCTTGCACCTACGGTTACTCCCAAGAACAACGAGGACGTTGTAACTCAAGATGGGGAGGGTAAGCTTTCAGCTGATGATGAGATCAACTTTGACAATGTTTGGATTCAAGGTCCAAGGAGAGGTGAGAAAGCGGCTGTAGAGAAGAAAGTGGAGCAAGCTGCTAAGGAGAAGGATGCTTATGTGCCTCCACCGTGTGTACCCAAGCTACCTTTTCCTGGCCGCTTCAAGAAGCAACTCATACAGAAGCATAGAATCTTGTCTGAGAAGCATCTTAAGGACGTAGAGATCAAGCTACCTCTCCTGGACTGCCTTGCAATGATGCCTAAGTGCGCCAAATTCTTCAAAGATACGCTTGTAAAGAAGAATAAGGAAAACAAGGAAGTGCTTGTTCTTAGTGAGGAATGTAGTGCTGTGATACACAAGGAGATAGTCCCTAAGAAGTTGGGAGACCCTGGAAGCTTCACTATACCTTGTGCTTTAGGTCCTTTGGAGTTCAAGAGTTGCCTTTGTGATCTCGGAGCTAGTATAAATCTGATGCCTCATTCCGTAGCAAAGAAACTTGGCTTTACCCGGTTCAAAGATTGTAGAATCTCGTTGGTACTAGCTGACAGGAGTGTGAGGTTACCCGTGGGTTTGCTTGAGGACTTGCCAGTGAGAATCAGTGGTGTAAACGTGCCTACAGACTTCGTTGTGTTGGAAATGGATGAAGAACCTAAGGTTTCGCTCATTCTCGGTAGACCGTTCTTAGCCACCGCCGGAGCCATCATAGACGTCAAGAATGGGAAGATAGCTCTGCACTTGGGTAAAGACATAAGGCTGGACTTTGATATCAATGAGGTTTTGAAGAAGCCTACGATAGAAGGGCAAGCTTTCTACATTGATTCGTGGGACGATTTAGCGGATGAGTTACTAGAAGAGTTGGCTCAGGAGGATCATTTGAAGCTGGCGTTGACTAAGGAGCCAGGGGAGTTCAGTTACTTGGATCAGAGGACTTAGGAATACGTTAACTTGCTTGATTCAAGGAAAGTTATGCTGGAAGATGAAAGCGCTTGCCTAGAGATCGACTCCGAGATTAATGACATTACTCGATCCAGGGGTCAAATTGACAAGACAATCGAGAACACAACTCGATCCGGTGCAACAATCGACAGTCAGATCGAGGAGGGTGATCGATCCAGGAAATTGATCGAGCTCGAGACCGAGAGATGCCTTCCGATTAGTTCAGGGTCCAATCCGGAGATCGAACCAGCAGCTCAATCTCTCACTCGATCCACATCAAATCGAGTGAGTGAATTGAGTGAAACTGCTCGATCTAGACGACATCGAGAGCAAGATCGACTGGATGACTCGATTTCAGAAGGGACAGCGGTTCAAGAAGGCAGCCTCAAGGGTCATGTCTCGGGTTCTAAGCAGGGTTCCAAGGAGGAAAACAACAGCAACAGCCACGAGGATGATTGGAGCGAGCTGCTAGTCTCAAAGGTGGACCTTAAGGAGCTCCCAAAAGGGCTAAGGTATGCTTTCTTAGGGCATAATGAAACCTATCCCGTGATTGTGAATGAAAACTTAAGTGATGATGAGTTTCACTCGCTCTTAACTGAGTTGAGATAGTATAGGAAGGCCATTGGGTACTATTTAAGTGACATCAAGGGCCTTTCACCAATGCTTTGCACTCATAGGATTCACTTGGATAACGAGAACGCCTCTTCTATAGAACATCAAAGGCGTTTGAATCCTAATTTGAAAGAGGTTGTTAAGAAAGAGATTCTTAAGCTGCTAGAAGCTGACGTGATCTATCCCATAAGTGACAGCATGTGGGTTTCTCCCGTACACGTGGTGCCTAACAAGGGAGGGATCACTGTCATTAAGAATGACAAAGATGAGCTTATACCTACTAGGACTATCACATGACACCGTATGTGTATTGATTATAGGAAGCTTAATCTTGCTACTAGGAAGGATCATTTTCCCTTGCCTTTTATTGATCAAATGCTTGAAAGACTTGCTAATCACCCCTACTATTGCCTTCTTGATGGATATAGTGGATTTTTCCAAATACCAATCCATCCAAATGATCAGGAGAAGACGACCTTTACATGCCCTTATGGCACCGTCGCGTATCGAAGGATGTCACTCGGGTTGTGTAACGCACCGGCTACGTTTCAGCGGTTTATGATATCGATCTTCTCCGATCTAATAGAAGAGATGGTAGAGGTGTTTATGGATGACTTATGGGTCTATGGTGCATCCTTTTCTGCGTGTTTGTTGAATCTTTTCAAGGTACTAAAGCGTTGTGAGGAGACAAACTTGGTGCTTAATTGGGAGAAATGCCACTTCATGGTGAAGGAAGGGATCGTGCTTGGCCATAAGATATCAGAGAAGGGCATTGAGGTTGATAAGGCTAAGGTTGAGGTCATGATGAGTCTTGAGCCGCCGGTTAATGTTAAAGGAGTGAGGAGTTTTTTGGGACACGTCGGCTTCTACAGGCGCTTCATCAAGGATTTTTCTAAGATTGCACGCCCTCTTACACGGCTGTTGTGCAAGGAAGCTGATTTTGTCTTTGATGAGGAGTGTTTACAAGCCTTCGTGACCATCAAGGACGCTCTAGTATCCGCACCTATAGTGCAAGAACCGGACTGGACTCTACCATTCGAGATTATGTGTGATGCTTGTGACTACGCCGTGGGAGCCGTTCTAGGTCAAAGGAAAGATAAGAAGCTACACGTGATTTACTATGCTTCAAGAACCTTGGATGACACGCAAACAAGGTACACTACTATGGAGAAGGAGCTATTGGCAGTAGTGTTTGCCTTTGAGAAGTTCCGGTCATACCTCGTGGGTTCCAAGGCCATTGTCTAGACAGATCACGCGACTTTGAGGTACATCTATTCCAAGAAGGACACTAAGCCGAGGCTTTTGAGATGGATTCTTCTTCTTCAGGAGTTTGACATGGAAATCAAAGACAAGAAAGGGATAGAGAATGGCGTTGCTGACCATCTCTCTCGGTTAAGAATCAACGAGTCTCTACCCTTAGATGATTCGCTTCCCGAGTAACAACTCATGGCGATCACTACGGCTGTTTGTGGAAAGCTAGAGGGGCAGTTTGAGGAGGTTCTGAGCTTCAAAGAGGAGGATCTTCCTTGGTACGCGGACATTGTGAACTACTTGGCATGTGGGGAAGAGCCTTCGCATCTTGACAACTATCACAGGAAGAAGTTCATGAGGGACGTGAGCCAATACCATTGGGACGAACCCCATTTATACAAGAGAGGTGTTGACAGCCTATACAGGAGATGCGTGACAAAGGAGGAAGCAAGAGATATCATCTTTCACTGCCATGGCTCTTCGTATGGCGGGCACTTTGCTTCATTCAAAACCGTCACTAAGGTCTTGCAAGCCGGTTTCTGGTGGCCGTCTATTTTCAAAGATACCCATGAGTTCGTGATGAGTAGCGAAGCTTGTCAACGAGCAGGGAACATCACTAAGGGGAACGTGATGCCTCAAGTTCCCATCTTTGAGGTAGACGTCTTTGACGCGTGGGACATAGACTTCATGGGGCCGTTTCCCTCGTCCTACGGCAACAAGTTCATCCTAGTAGCTGTTGACTACATTTCTAAATGGGTTGAGGCCATTGCTTCCTCTACAAACGATTCTAAGGTGGTGATCAAGCTCTTTAAGAGCATCATTTTCCTGAGGTTTGGAGTACCCAAGGTGGTGATAAGCGACAGAGGAAGTATGGCGTGAAGCACATTGTAGCTACACCTTACCATCCTCAAACGAGTGGCCAAGTGGAGGTCTCAAACCGATAGATCAAGGCGATACTTGAGAGAACAGTTGGGACAACTCGGAAGTATTGGGCGGTGAAGTTAGATGACGCTTTGTGGGCTTACCGGACTGCTTTCAAAACGCCCATTGGTACTACTCCTTTCACTCTTCTCTACGGCAAAGGATGTCACCTCCCCGTTGAGCTAGAACTTAGGGCGTTGTGGGCTGTGAAGCGGCTGAATTTTGATCTAAAGACGGCTTAGGAGAAGCGCTTAATCCAGCTACACGAGCTTGATGAGCTAAGGCTGGACGCTTACGAAAGCGCTAGCATCTACAAGGAGCGTACTAAGGCTGCTCACGACAAGAAGCTGGTACACAAGGAGCTTAAGGAAGGGAGTTTGGTGCTGCTTTATAATTCAAGGCTCAAGCTCTTTCCAGGAAAGCTAAAGTCACGATAAAGCAGTCCGTATGAAATCAAGGAGGTATTGCCCTACGGAGCTGTCACGTTGGTAGGCAAGAGTGGGAATGCATTCACAGTGAACAGACACAGAGTTAAGCCATACATGGCGAGTGCATTTGACAAGGAGAGCACCTCAATGCTTCTCCAAGACCCACCATCTGCCTAAACCAAGTATAATCTAGCCAAAGACGTTAAAGAAAGCGCACTTGGGAAGCATTCCCATGTCTATCCTGTATATATTTCTGCTTTATTTCTTTTCCAGTTTTATGTTTTTATCTTCTGAGTGTGTAGGAACAAGTATGAGGGATTGCAGGCCATGATCTTAGATCCAAAAGGAGTAAGAAGGGGCGAGTATAAGCTAGAGATCAAGTGCTAGATCGACTCATCCTGGCTCGATCTTTGCTAGATCGAGCTAGTGAATCGAGAGGAGATAGTCGATCTAGACGAGATCGAGTAGACAGATCGTGTGACACAGTTGATCACGAGAGGAGGAACACCCTACACGTTTAGCCTGAAAAGCAAACGAGAGGTGGATCGATTGAGTCACTCGATTCTCAAGGCTAAATCGAGTATTCTACTCGATCTTCCACTCGATCTAAGCTAAATCGACCCCTGAATCGAGAACCTAGCTCGATCACGAGGACTTAGCCGTTGTGCCAAAAACTCAAGGAACGAGAGGTGCAATCGATCCAAGACTCGATTCAATCCAAATCGAGTCCCAAATCAAGAAACCCTCTCGATCCAAGCCATTATGGGCATGAGATCGAGTCCTAGATCGACCAAATGGACTCGATCTCGTGCCGAGGTAACATTTTCTTTTCCCTCTTCTCCTCTTTCCCTCCAATTTTTAAATTCAAAACTTCGTCAAGGCAGGAATCTTTGACCATGAAAGATGTGCCTTGACCAAGACTTTTGTCAGAAACCACTTCTTTTACCCATGGTTTTGTTTTTGTTAGCCTTTAAATGTTTTCAACCACTTTCACATTCTCTCATTCTTGTTTTCTCGAGTTGTTAAGCAAAAGAGAGAGTGAGTTCTTTGTTTTCTAAAGGCTAAAAAGCATCTTTTTCAATCCTTGCAAAGGTATTTTCGAATCTTCAAGAATATCTTCAAGAAAATATCCCTTTTTATTCGCTTTGATTGTTTTAGATGCTAGAGTGGTTTTGAATTTGTAAAAATAGCTTGATAATAGGAAAAATTCTAGATTTCTCTCTATCTCTAGATATGATTCTCTATTATTTTGTTATAATTTTTATAAATCCCCCAAAATTCTAGGGTATTAGCTATAGGTTTTCTTCTTTGCTTCTCTCTTTCTCTCATCATATCGCCGTTTTGCTCATTGCTTTGCTTGAGAAACTTGTTTCAGGCTCAATGGCTCCGAAAAGAACGAGAGAAGAGACAGCACAAGAGGGAGAAAACCAAGTAGTGGCTGTTCAGGAGAGGGTTCGTTGGAGTAAGGATGAGAAACGGGACAAGGAACGGCTTCAAAGGCTGAGGTTCGAGGCGACTAAGTTTGCGGACAGAGGATTACTGGCCAAGATGGGGATTCTATGAGATTTTGATCAGCTCCTCCAGAAGATAGGGCTGAGGTGTTTGTCACGGATGGATTGCCCAACCTTTCCCAAAGTGACAATTGACTTCCTTGCTACTTTGGAGTTTGCGTACGAGAATCCTAGCGTCCCAATTCCTTCTCAAGGCCGCCTCTCCTTCAAGATAAAACGCCAAGCCTTCAGTCTCTCAATCCCCGAGCTTTGCCAAGCTTATGGCCTCGATGCAGCTGCCACAAAGGTTGACTTTCCCTCCTGCACTCAAGCAAACGAGCTGTGGGACATCATCGCCGATGATGACTACAAGGCGAATACTGCAAAGATCAAGAGAGTGAGGAGTCCGGTGCTGCGTTACACGTTGAAGCTGATTGCCAACACCTTCAGCGGACGGTCAGTAGCCCCCACGGTGACAAGAACAGAGCTTTGTTTCTTGTTCCAAGGCATCAAGCATCTCGTGTGTGACCCTGATGAGAATGATGATCCGTTGGAAGACCAGTTGGGAGACGACGTTAACTACAGATGCATCCTGGCGGCTTCATTGGTGAAATACAAGGCGTATGCCTTGAGGAGCAAGGCAAGCTCTTCGCTCATTGGCGGTTTCCTCACTCCCTTGTTCGTGCAAGCTGGTGTACCGATCCAAGACTACACCCCTGTTCCGGAAAGAGCCTTCATGGATGAGACATACCTAAGGAACACGGACAGCTTGGGACGCACGCCAGCTGAGGATTTCTTTGAATATCTGTTCATTGACACGGAGAATGAGAAGAGGGTGTGTATCTTGCCAAACGCCGAGACCAAGCTGTTGGGAGTTGGGAACATCGAGTTTCTCCCAAGCGTAGAGGAGTGTTTTGCCCCTCTAGGAGCCACGACCGCCACCCGACAAGCTATTCGCCCAAGATCAGAGTCTCTTGCCACGGATGATGAGTTGCCCGAAGCCGTTGTCCTCCCCAAGATTGATTTTGACCCACAGACTATGACGGAGAAGTTCCTTGCTTCTGTTGTGGAGATGCAAAGGAAAATCAACAAGTGGCAGAGCAAGGTACTCAAGAAGCTCGCCAAGAAGGTCATATCACTTCAAGGAGGCTCACCTAAGGAGACTCACCTAATAAGGCTGCAAGTGAGGAGGTTCAACAGCCCGAGAAGAGAAGGCTTTCAACCGGTGGAGTTGTCATCTGTGAGACTCAAGGCAGCAACATTCAGCCGGCGCGTCTCTCTCTCCAAGAGGCAGCCTCCAAAGGCAAAGCCGTAGTCTCTAGCTCGTCTGGAACATCCTCAAGTTCCAGCCAAGACTAGACCCGAGGTAACAACAACCTTCCATTGTACATACCGTTCATGCTTTCTTGATTTTTGCTTTGTGTTTTGAGCTCTCTCGAACCTGTTTGCCACCGGGACGGTGTCATTCAAGTTTGGGGGGAGTATGTGTGTGGTTTGACATGTTTATTTTGCTCTTATTTTATATTTACATCCCTTGAGTCTTGCATGCATCTAAGGCATAGAAAAGAAAAGGAAAAAATTGGTAAAAGTTTTAAAAATTTTCAAAACAATTCATGTAGTTGCATTCACATTGTTAAGCATTTTAGGATTGAGTCTAGAATTTTTAAGCATCTAGGTTGTTTACATTTTCATAAGGGGTAAAGTTTTCTTAAAAAGGTGTTTAAAACTCATGGATTGTTTCAATGCCCTAGTTAGTAGTTCTCTAATGCTTTGCTCACGCTTTGAAAGTAAGTCCTTACCATGCTTGGATCACTTGTTTTGATTTTCGTGACTTGAATTGAACATTCATGATTTGAAACTTGTCCTAATAAGTGAGAACCCTAATCTGATTTGTAAATATCATTCTTATGCATTTGAAAATGAACACATGGATCTTAAAAATATTTAGGCTCTCTTCCTCCTTTTACCACTCTTTGTGAGCCTAAGTAGAACTCCCACCTTGACCCTTACCTTTCTTTGAAGCCAAGTTTTCGTGTGTGACATCATTGTTAGACCTCTTTCGGTTTGAACTTAGCATAATGTGTTACGTTTAGGCGATATGATTAGGTTCTCATATAATTGCTAGCTTTGCATTTTGAAGCTAGTTTAGGGCTTAGGATAAGTTTGGGGGATCAATGGGATTTCTTGCTAGTTTATATGCTTGCAGTTTCAAAGAGTTTTGGTAATTGAAATGATTAAAAGGTTTTAAGTGAAAGGTTTTGTTTTCAAAGATAAAAAGCTCTAAGTATTTCAGAAGATAGCTCTTAAGTAAAATAAAAAGAAAAAGAAAAGAAAAGAGCCTAAGTGCCAAATAAAAAGAAAATAAAAAGAAAAGAATAATAGAGCTATCAATAAGAAAGAAATAAGGAGCTTAATATTTTCAAACATTTTCACTAGCCTAAAAAAGTTAAGATGTTTTCTGTTTTGTTTTGGGGTTTGCTAAGCTTTTGCTTTGGATATAAGGGTAGATTCTAGAGGGTGAGTGAGCTAAAAAGAAAGAAAATGAGAGGGGTTTTAGGATCATTGTTAGCTTGCATGGGTAGATGAGAATCTGATCATGTATGCATCAATTGCCTTTACCTTTAGCATTATGCATAAAGTTCTTACCATATTAAGAGAAACCCTTGCTTAAAATAAACCCTTTTTCAAATGAGATCATTCTATGCTCATAGCCTTTACCCTTAGCCAAATGTGTTTTGCTTTAAAGTGCATAGGTTTGATTCATGGTTCGGTCGTTAATGAATGTTAAAGGATAAGTTTTTTTTTATTGTTTGGAATAGGAGAGTCATGATTTGAAATTCTTTGTGTGATGAGTATGGCTAAGTTCTTTGGAGTATGAGTGTGTGCATTGCATTTTAGAACTAGTAACTAGGACGTTGAGATTGATTCATTTGAAAGACACCTTTGCAAGAAGCTTAAACCCTCGTTTGTTTTAAAACCTCTCTCCCTTCTTGAATTTTGTTTGCTTGAGGGCAAGCAAAAGGCAAGTTTGGGGGAGTTGATATTGCTGCATATTTCATGTATTTCGCATACATATAAGTTAGTTTCTCATACATTTACATTGTATTTTAGGCTAGTTTGTATCACTTTAGGTCCTAGAGTATTCTTGCACCAGCATATGCATATTTCTTGCATTTTGCATCACATTCAGGTTGTTTTCGGCTACTTTGGAGTCTTGGATGATTCGTGGACGTGCTGAGGCTCGAGAGGAGGTTCGTGGGAACTTGGAGAATTCAAGAATGCTTGCTAAGGATCAGTGATCGAGAAGCGGATCGAGGATGGCCGGTCGATCTAGATGAGATCGACCAGAAGATCGAGTAGTCCATCTGATCCAAGGGAACTGATCGAGACGGAGATCGAGTGAAGCGATCGATCAAGGAGTACAGACGTAAATGACGCCATGCAGAGCGAGAGCCGGATCGAGTCCACCACTCGATCCTCCGAAGATCGACTCCAAGATCGGACGAAGCACTCGATCCACCGAAGAAGATCGAGACACAGATCGAGCTGAAGGCACGATGTCCGAAGATGATCGAGCGAGATGCTCGATCTCGAGGTCGATCCCAGTGCACTTTAACCTTTTTTGGCCGCTTGCGAGGGGGGGACCATCGAGCTGTTTGGCCTCTTTCGGGAAGGCGGCGATCTTGCTTTTCGATACACGCTTTCATTTTATATTTTTACAGTTTTTCTCTCTGTTCGAAGGCCATTTCGCCATTGTTAGACTTTGAAGCTTTGTTCTTGAATATTGATTTGTTTAAGCTTTAAGTAATCGCTTTTCATGTCCATGAGTTCATCCTTTATGCTTTGCTCGGTTTACTTAATGTGTAGTGAGTAGTTTCATCGGGTTTTGGGGTTGAGAGGATTCAAAGGGGTCTAAAAGGTTTTCAAGGCTTGGTGTTTTCTTGTTCTTCATGGCTTTCTCTTCTAGGATATCGAGTTCTTAAGTCTTAGAGACTCTCACGCCAAGATCTTTATGATCAAAAGGACCTCTTACCTTGACAGGATCCAGGGGTCCTTGAAAGTCGAATCCTAGAGGCTAGTCTACCTTCCCAAATGCCATGGTAGTTTAGGGGACTAGTTAGGCCGTGTGTTTGAAATCTGAATTTTATGCCCTTGAATCTCTTTTTCCGCAAAACGCCATGGGTCTGGAGGAGAGAATGAAGGAGTGATCCATACCACACGCCATGGATGGATCTTGTTTTGTTTTCAAGGCCTAGAGAATCTCACAAAGTGAGTAGATCTAAAGTTTTCAAACCAAGCTTGAATCTTTGAAACCCTTGAACATGAATCTCAACCCTGGACCCTCTTTCTTAGTATTCTTGCATCTTTGTCAATCATTCGCTTGCTATATGTTCGCATCTTGGTCGTTAGATTCATTTGTGTTGAACTGTTAGACGAGATCGATCGTTGTTGCTCGATCTAGTGGTCGATCCTGTGGTCGATCCACTAGTCGATTTTTATAAAATCATAGCTTTGCATTTTAATCATTCTGTTTGTTCCTCATGGTAGTTAACTCATTTCTAGTATTTTTAAAATAGTTTTGCCTTGCATTTGACCATTGCATCTAGTTTTTAGGATTTTCACAAAACCGTTCATCATTTGCCTAGCTTTAGTTGATCCTTGCATTCTCATTGCACTTTCTAGCTCGTTGGTGTGGATTGACACTCACTTGCATGTAATACTACATCTCAGTGTTGCATTTGAGCTTTGATACAACAACACATACCAAAAACCTGTTATCAAGATACACCCTCAAGCTCTTAGCCAACACTTTCAGTGGGAGATCCGTGGCTCCAACGGTTACCAAGAATGAGTTTTGCTTTCTCTTCCAAGGAGTTAAGAAAGTTCTATGCGATCCTGAAGAGAATGAAGAGCCAATGGAGGATGAGCTTGGAGATGATGTCAACTATGGATGCATTTTGGCTTCCTCTTTGGTCAAGTACAAGGCGTGGGAAATGAGGTGCAAGGCGAGCTCAGCTCTCCTCACACCGCTGTTCATACAAGCGGGGGTACCTATCTCGAAGTTTCAACCTTGCGCGGAGAGAGCTTACATGGACGATACTTATATGCGCAACACTGACTCCTTGGGATGCACGCCAGCTCCAGGTTTCTACACCTACCTGTTCATAAATGGTGATAATGAGAAGAAGGAGTGTATCTTGCCAAACCAAGAGGAAACAGAACTACTAGGCGTTGGCAACATAGAGTTTCTGCCAAGCGATGAGGATTGTTTTGCACCTCTAGGAGCCACAGCCGTGCCACCACAAGTTGCTCGCCCACGTTCAGAGTCACCTCCTTCCGATGTTGAGATGCCCACGAGCTTCGACCTTCCCAAACTTGATTACGAGCCGAGGACAAAAGCCGAGAAGTTTCTTGCATCTGTCGTGGAGATTCAGAGCAAGGTCAATAAGTGGCAGAGCAAGATTATTAAGAACCTTACTAAGAAGATCAAAGTCTTACAAGGAAGCCCACCTAAGAAGTCTTCAAGTGAGGAGGTTCAGCAGCCGGAGAAGAAAAGGAGATCGACCGGTGGTATAGTGATCCGTGAGCCTCAAGAAAGCAACCAAGCTGCACGCCCCTCTCTACATGAAGGCACGAGCAAGGAGAAGGGCAAGGCGATCACCCACGACACTCCTAGAAAGAGCAAGAAGTCTGGAGCATCCTCAAGCTCCAGCCATGCTTAGCTCCAAGGTACCACACACAACCTTGTAAATAACATGCATCTTTTGCTTTTTTTGCTTTGTGTTTTGAACTCCTCTTGACTTTGTTTGCCACCGGGACGGTGTCATTCAAGTTTGGGGGAGTGTGTGCTTTGACTTGTTCTATTTGGTTCTTATTTTTTGTTATCATCCTTGAGTCTTGCATTGCATCATCTAAGGCATAGAAAAATACAAAAAAATTATAATTTTTTTTAAAAAAAAATTTCAAAAAATTCATGTAGCTTGCATTTGTATTGTTAAACATTTTAGGATTGAGTCTAGAATTTTAATCATTTAGGCTGTTTGCATTTGCATAAGGGGCAAAAGTTTTTCTTGAAAAGTGTTTTAAGCTCATGAATTGTTTGAAGGCCCTAGTTAGTAGTTCTTTGATGCATTGTTCACACTTTGAAAGTAAGCTCTAACCATATTTGGATCATTTGTTTTGATTTTTGTGGCTTAACTTGAACATTCATGAATTGAATCCTTTCCTATCAAGTGAGAACCTTAATTTGAATCTTTTTAATGATCATACTTATGCATTTGAAAAAGGATACATGGATCACTTATACATATTCAGGCTTTCTTATCCCTTTCACCACTCTCTTGTAAGCCTGAGTAGACTTCCCACCTTGACCCTTACCTTCCTTTCAAGCCAAATATTTCTTGTGTGATTTGTGAGGCCTTATTTTCGGTTTCAACTTGGCATAAAGTGTTAGGTCTAGGCGACATGATTAGGCTCTCATATGATTGCTAGCTTTGCAATTTGAAGCTAGTTTTAGTTTAAGTTTGGGGGCGGGGATTCATGGGGGTTGTTTGCTTTGGTTTCGGTTTGAAAAGATTTTTGTGTTTGGGGTTTGAACAAAAAGGAAATGAATGGTTTTAAGTGGTAGGCCTTGTGTTTAAAATGAAAAGCTCTAGTTTGAAAAAGAAGATATCTCTCAAAAAGAAAAGAAAAAAAAAAGAGATGTATAAAAGAGCCAAAAGGCCAAGTAAAAAAAGAAAAAAGTTATAAGAAGAGAGCTATCTAAGTATTCAAAAGAGTTAAGTATGTTTATGGTCTTACCACTAGCCAAAAGGGTTTTAAATTATGTTTTTATTTGGGTTTTGCTTGGCGTCTTGCCTTGTTGATGTGGGTAGTCCTTAGGAGTGTGAGTGAGCTTAAAAAGAAAAGAAAAATAAGAGAGGGAATAGGATCATTGTTAGTATATATGGGTAGGTGAGAGTCTAGTCATGTATGCATCAATTGTCTTTACCATTAGAATTATGCATAAGTTCAACCTTCTTTGAGAGAACTCATTGCTTGAATTACATTACCCACTTGAATGAGATCATTTTTGTCTCATAACCTTTGTCCCTAAGCCAAGTGTATCCGGTTTTAGATGCATAAGGGTGATTCACGGTTTTGATCTTAATGAATGTTAATGGATAGGATTATTGGATTGTTTGGGATATGAGAGTCATGATTTGAGATTCAACATGAGATGAGTATGGCTAAGTTCTTTAGAGTATGAGTTTGTGCATTGCATCTTAGAATTAAGAACTAGGACCATTGAATTGATTCATTTGAAAAACACATTTGCAAGGAATTTGAGCCCCCATTTTTAAAACCTCTCTTCCTTTCTCGAACTTTGTTTGAGGGCAAGCAAAAGGCAAGTTTGGGGAAGTTGATATACTTACATATTTTACATATTTGGCATGCATTTAAGGTTTGTTTTCATGCATTCATCTCTCATTTTTCGCTAGTTTGCACCATTTGTCTCATTCTAGGTCCTAAGTGCACATTGCATTAGCATTTGCATATTTTCGGCAATTTTGCATCACATCCAGGTTGTTTTGGATACACTGGAGCTGTGGAAGTTGTGTGGACGTGCTAAGGATCGAGAGGAAGCTTGTGGACACCTGGAGAACTCAGCCATTCAGCAAAGGAGCCGGGATCTAGGCGCAGATCAAGCTAGGTAGGTCGATCTAGACGAGATCGACCAGAAGATCGAGTGACTCAAGTCGATTCAAGAAGGAGGATCGAGACCAAGATCGACCGAGGTGATCGATCGTGAGTACAGACGCGGACTACGCCATGCAGAACGAGAGCCAGATCGAGAACACGACCCGATCACCCGAGGATCGAGTAGAAGATCGAAGGAAGTGCTCGATCCATCCGACCGAATCGACCAGAAGATCGAGCGAAGGAAGGCGATCCATGAAGAAGATCGAGCGAGAGATCGATCACCCAACTCGATCTCTATACCTTATCCGGCCAGCTCATTTTTGGAGCGTAGTGAGGGGACCATTTTGGTTGTTTAGCTATTTTGGGCGAAAGAGGGACATCATTTTCATTACGAACGCTTTGTCTCCTCTTTTCTTATGCTTCTTTAGGCTTATCGCCATTGTCATTGTTTTTCAAGCTTTTCTTGTTTTGAACCTTTGAATCTTGCTTAATCTAAGTATTTTCTTTAATCGCTCTTGCTTAATCATGTTTAGCTTTCCTTCTTTTGCATTTCAATCGGTTTTAATCATGTGTAGTGATAACAAGTTTTTTTCAGTGTGCAAGCAGAGAGGTTATCAAAACTCAAGCATACACAGTTGTAGTATAGCAAGAGGTATCAATCCAATCCTAGGGAGCAGGAAGAGCAATGAGAATACAAGGATCTAGTGAATCTAAGCAAATATGATAAATGATTGGTAAAATCTAACAAAACTAAATACAACGATCTAATGCAATGCAAAACAATTTTAAAATCCCTGGAAGAGGGTTAACTACCACGAGGGACAAGCAAAAGATGAAAAATGCAAGGCTACTTGATAACAAGCTTTTGTTGTGTGTAAGTGTGTGTTGTGAAGATGATGCAAGAATGTTATCAAACTCAAGCACCTATATGTTGTAGTATAAAATGCAAGAGAGTATAATTCCACACTTAGGAGCTAGAAAGTGCAATGAGAATGCAAAGGTTATGCAAAGCTAAGAAAATGAAAAATGATTGGTAAAATCCCTAAAAACTAGATGCAACGATCAAATGCAAAGCAAAACTATTTTAAAAATACCACAGATGAGTTAACTACCACGAGGAACAAGCAAAATGATTAAAATGCAAAGCTATGAATTACTAAAAATCGACTAGTGGATCGACCACAGGATCGACCACTAGATCGAGCAACAACGATCGATCTACTAACAGTTCGAACAGAAATGAATCTAACGACCAAGATGCGAACAACTAGCAAGCAAATAATTAACTGAGATGAGAAAATACTAAGAAAGAGGGTCCAGGGTTGAGGATCATGTTCAAGGGTTTCAAAGGTTCAAGCTTGGTTTGAAAACTTTAGATCTACTCATTTTGTGAGAGTCTCTAGGCCTTGAAAACAAAACAAGATCCATCCATAGCGTGTGGTATGGATCACTCGTTCATTCTCTTCTCCAAACCCATGGCTTTTGGTGGAAGAAGAGATTGAAGGGCATAAAACATAGATTTCAAACACACGGCCTAACTAATCCCCTAAACAACCATGGCGTGTGGTGATATATCATCATTTTTATGGTTTTTAGCCATGATATAAGTCCTTTTTATTGAGTCTTTTTGGTCTTTTTAGAGTCCTAGAAGAGTCTTTGCAGGTTATAGCATGTCTGGAGCATAATTGGAGATTTTGGAACCTTTTGGAGCATTCTGAGTTGAAGCCACGAAGTACCAAGCTCGAAGCAGAAAGTATCCCATATGGTGACGCTCGTCACCACCCTTGGTGACGCTCGTCACCCATCAAGGAAGGAGCGTGGTGGATTTATTAAATGTATGAAGACTATTTGCAGAATTGGCCCAAAAGTTCCATTATTTACAAGAAGACCCCAGATCGTGTTTAGCCTCTATTTATTAGGTTTTTCAGCCATTATTTTCAGGGATCTTAGTTTTTGAGAATTCAGAGAGCTTAGAGAGAGATTTATTCAGAGCTTTTTGGGGAGATAAATCCTGTACTCTTTTGAGAAGATTTCGAACCCCTCTATTCTTTTACTCTTTCTCTTAATGCAATATTATTCAGTTATGCTTTGTGATCCCATAATCATGTCTGAGTAATCTGCTAGTTAAGTTAGGGCTTTTTCAACAGTTGATGAAGAGATTGTAGAATCGCAATTCTGTCAGGAACATGTTTTGGTTTTTCATCTCTGCTTGCTTTAAAATCGAATTTCTGAGAAACATCATCTAGGAATCCGAAAATCTTAGGTTGTTAAATATATGTGAGAGCATTATTCATAACCTGAACTAGTATTTGATGAGCAAAACAACTTAGTGCAAAGAGATTTGGCTTAGGAGTTTTGTAAACAATTGAATCTGATCATTCCTGCATGCTTAGGTTGTTAGGATTTGCAAAGAGATTTGAAACTCTGTGATTTAGGCATAGATAACTTTTGCAATGAGAATTGATTAGTTATACATCAGTGATTCATGTTTAAAACGGTTCTTAATCATTCCTGATTTCATGCATTCTACATTCTTGGATTCAACCTGCGAACTGTCCTGACTTAGCGCTTTTAGTCTTCTGAAACTTAGATCATCTTATAAAATCGTTTGCTTACTTTTATTCATTCATTCACATTACATACATCAATATCCTGCTTAGCTTAATCCGAACCTACATTTGATAGTGTAGTCTGCATTACTCTTTTAGGATTTCGATACCCCTTGTACTACAACTGCTTTGCTGTGGACTTGCAGTAGTTTTATTTGGGTAAAACCTGAGCCCTATCATGTGGGAAAGGAAGGATTAGCCTCTAGGATTCGACTTTCAGGGAAATCTGAATCCTGTCAAGGTAAGACATCCCTCAGATCATAGAGATCTTGGCGTGAGAGTCTCTAAGCCTTAAGCACTCGCTATCCTAAAAGAGAAAGCCATGAAGAAAAAGAAAACACCAAGCTTTAAACCTTCTCAACCCCTTTGAATCCTCTCAACTCTGAAAACCCGATGAAACTAGTCACTATTCATAAAGTAAACCGAACAAAACGCAATAGATGATAGACTAAACATGAAAACGGTAGATTAAAAGCAAAGATTCAATGTTCAATATTCAACACGTAAAAGAAAGAAAACTCAAGATTCTACAATGGTGGAGAAAATCGCCTCCAAAACTAGAGAGAAGAAGATAAAAAGATAAAGTGAAAAAATGCTCCCAAAAGCAGGATCGCTGCTTCCAAAAATGGGCAAACAGCTCGATGGTCCCCCCCTCACTAGATGCCAAATTCGGTTAAAGTAGCCTGGGATCGACCTCGAGATCGGGCATCTTGCTCGATCGTCTTCGGAAATCGCGGCCACAGCTCGATCTGTATCTCGATCCTCTTTGGTGGATCGAGTGCTTCGATGGATCGAGTGGTTTGTCCGATCTTGGAGTACTCTCGCTCTGCATGGCGTCATTTACGTCCGTACTCCTTGATCGATCTCTTCACTCGACCATCATCTCGATCAGTCTCTTCGCATCGACACAGATTACTCGATCTTCTGGTCGATCTCGTCTAGATCGACCTGCCATGCTCGATCTGCTACTCGATCTCAGGCCCTTAGCATGCAATCCTGATTTCTCCAAGTGTCCACGAACTTCCTCACGAGCCTTAGCACGTCCACGAATCCTCCATAGCTCCAAAGTAGTCGAAAATAACCTGAATGCAATGCAAAATGCAAGAAACATGCAAATGCTGGTGCAAAAGTATGCAAAACACATGAAATATGCAGCAATATCAACTCCCCCAAACTTGCCTTTTGCTTGCCCTCAAGCAAACAAAATTCAAGAAGGGAGAGAGGTTTTAAAACAAATGGGGGTTTAAGCTCCTTGCAAAGGTGCTTTTTAAATGAATTAATCTCAACGTCCTAGTTACTAATTCTAAGATGCAATACACACACTCATACTATACAGAACTTAGCCATACTCATGACACAATGAACTTCAAATCATGACTCTCCTATTCCAAACAATCAAAGAATCTCATCCTTTAACATTCATTAATGATCAAACCGTGAATCAAACTTATGCACTTTAAAGCAAAACACATTTGGCTAAGGGTGAAGGCTATGAGTATAGAATGATCTCATTTTAAAAAAAAAGGTTTTCACAATGCAATGGGTTTCTCTCAAGAATGGTATGAACTTTATGCATAATGCTAAAGGTAAAGGCAATTGATGCATACATGATCAGATTCTCATCTACCCATACGCTAATCAATCATCCTAAAACCCCTCTCATTTCTTTTATTTTAAGCTCACTCACCCTCTTAAATACTACCCTTATCAACAAAGCATTAGCTTAGCAAACCCCAAATCAAAACAGAAAACATCTTTACTCTTTAGGCTAGTGAAAAGGCTTGAAAATTTTTTAGCTCTTTATTTTTTTCTTATTGATAGCTCTCTATTCTTTTTTTTTTTTTTCTTTTCTTTTCTTTTTATTCGGCACTTTGGCTCTTTTCTTTTCTTTTTATTTTACTTGAGAGAGCTATCTTCTGAAATACTTAGAGCTTTATACATTTTGAAAACAAAGCCTTTCATTTAAAACCTTTTATTCACTTCAATTACTAAGACTTTTTGAAACTGTAAGCATATAAACAAGAATGCAATCCCATCAAACCCCCAAACTTATCCTAAGCCTATAACTAGCTTCAAAATGCAAAGCTAGCAATCATATGAGAACCTAATCATGTCACCTAAACGTAACTCGTTATGCTAAGTTCAAACCGAAAAGAGGCCTCACAATGATGTCACACAAGAATACTTGGCTTGAAAGAAAGGTAAGGGTAATGGTGGGAGTTTTACTTAGGCTCACAAAGAGTGGTAAAGAGGAGGAAGAGAGCCTAAATATGTGTAAGATCCATGTGTTCATTTTCAAATGCATAAGAATGATATTTAAAAATCAGGTTAGGGTTCTCACTTATTAGGACAAGTTTCAAATCATGAATGTTCAAGCCAAGCCACGAAAATCAAAACAAGTGATCCAAGCATAGTAAGGACTTACTTTCAAAGTGTGAGCAAAGCATTAGAGAACTACTAACTAGGGAATTGAAACAATTCATGAGCTTAAAACACCTTTTTAAAAAAACTTTAACCCCTTATGCAAATGTAAACAACCTAGATGCTTAAAAATTTTAGACTCAATCCTAAAATGTTTAACAATGTGAATGCAACTACATGAATTTTTTTTCTTTTTGAAAATTTTTAAAAATTTTACCAATTTGTTTTTGTTCTTTTCTATGCCTTAGATGCAATGAAGACTCAAGGGATGCAAAGAGAAGATAAGAGCAACATAAACATGTCAAACCACAAACATATTCCCCCAAACTTGAATGACACCGTCTCGGTGGCAAACAAATTCGAGAGAGTTCAAAAATACAAAGCAAAAACAAAGAAAATATGAGTTGTATATACAAGGGAAGGTTGTTGGTACCTCGGATCTAGCCTCGACTGGAACTTGAGGATGTTCCAGACGAGCTAGATACTATGGATTTGCCTTTGGAGGCTGGTTCTTGGAGAGAAAGACGCGCCGGCTGGATGTTGCTTCCTTGAGTCTCACGGATGACAACTCCACCGGTTGAAAGCCTCCTCTTCTCGGGCTGTTGAACCTCCTCACTTGCAGCCTGCTTTGGCGAAGCTCCTTGAAGCGCCTTGACTTTCTTGGCAAGCTTCTTGATGACCTTGCTTTGCCATTTGTTGATCTTCCTTTGCATCTCCACAACAGAAGCAAAGAACTTTTCTGTCTTAGTCCGCGGCACAAAATCGATCTTGGGGAGGACAAAGGCTTCGGGCATATCATCATCAGTGGCAGGAGACTCTGATCTTGGCCGAGTAGATTGGCGAATGGCGGCTGTGACTCCTAGAGAAGCCATACACTCCTCTACGCTTGGGAGAAACTCGATGTTCCCAACTCCCAATAGCTCGGTTTCGATATTGTTTGGCAGGATACACACCCTCTTCTCATTCTCCGCATCAATGAATAGGTACTCAAAGAAACCCTTAGCTGGCGTGCATCCCAAGCTGTCCGTGTTCCTTAGGTATGTCTCATCCATGAAAGCTCTATCCGGAATGGGAGTGAAGTTCTGAAGCGGGACACCGGCTTGCACGAACAAAGGCATGAGGAAGCCTCCAATAAGTGACGAGCTTGCCTTGCATCTCAAGGCATACGCCTTGTATTTCACCAATGAAGCAGCCAGGATGCATCCGTAGTTCACGTCATCTCCGAGCTGGTCTTCCAACGGCTCATCATTCTCATCCGGGTCACACACGAGATGCTTAATGCCTAGGAACAAGAAGCCAAGCTCCGTCTTGGTGACCGTGGGGGCTACTGACCATCCGCTGAAGGTGTTGGCCATCAACTTCAAAGGGTAACGCAGCACCAGACTCCTCACCCTCTTGATCTTCGCGGTATTCGCCTTGTAGTCATCGTTGGCTATGAGGTCCCAAAGATCGTTTGCTTGAGTGAAGGAGGGAAATTCAACCTTCGTGGCAGCAGCATCGAGGCCATAAGCTTGACAAAGCTCGGGATTGAGAGGCTGAAGGCTTGACGTTTGATCTTGAAAGAGAGGCGGCCTTGAGATGGAGTTAGGATTCTCGTACGCAAACTCCAAAGTGGCAAGGAAGTCGATTGTCACTTCGGGAAAGGTTTGGCAATCCATCCGTGACAAACAGCTGAGCCCTATCTTCTGGAGGAGTTCATCAAAATCTCCCAATATCCCCATCTTAGACAGCAAACCTCTGTCCGTGAACTTTGTTGGCTCGAACTTTAGCCTTTGAAGCCGTTCCTTGTCTCGTTTCTCTTCTTTAGACCATCGGACCCTCTCTTGAACAACCACCTCTTGGCCTTCTCCTTCTTGTGCTCTCTTCTCGTTCTTTTGGGAGCCATGGTGCCTGAAACAAGATTCTCAAATAAGAGAATAAGCAAGGCAGGGAAAAACCGAGAAAGAGACTACCAAGAAGGTAAACGTATAAGTAATACCCTAGAATTTTGGGGAATTTATAAAAATCCTAGCAAGATAACAAAGAATCAAATCTAGAGTTATAGTTAAATCTAGAATTTTTCCTAATATCAAGCTAGTTTTAAAAAAAATAAAAACCGCCCTAGCATCTAAAAAAATCAAAGCGAATTAAAAGGAAATTTTCTTAAAGATTTTCTTGAAGATTCAAAAATACCTTTGCAAAGATTGAAAGAGATTGCTGTTAGCCTTTAGAAAATAAAAATTCACACTCTCTTTTGCTTAAGAACTAGCGAAAACAGGAATGGGAGAGCGTGAGAGAGGTTGAAAATATAAAGGCTAACAATTTTACAAAACTATGGCTAAAAGAAGTGGTTTTCTGACAAAAGCTGTGGTCAAGGCACATCTTTCATGGTCAAAGATGCTTGCCTTGAGCACTTATTAAATTTAAAAACCGGAGGGAAAACAGGAAAGAGGGAAAAAGGAATTGTTACCTCGGCACGAGATCGAGTCCGTTTGGTCAATCTAGGACTCGATCTCATGCCCATAATGGCTTGGATCGAGAGGGTTGCTCGATTTAGGACTCGATTCGAATTGAATCGAGTCTTGGATCGATAACACATCTTGTTCCTTGAGTTTTTGGCACGACGGCTACGTCCTCGTGATCGAGCCACGTTCTCGATTCAGGGGTCGATTTAGGCTTGGATCGAATGGCAGATCGAGTATACTACTCGATCTAGACTTGAGAATCGAGTGACTTAGTCGATTTACCTCTTGTTTGCTTTTCAAGCTAAACGTATAGGGCGTTCATCCTCTCGTGATCGACTGTGTCACACGATCTGTCTACTCGATCTCGTCTAGATCAACTAACTCCTCTCGATTCACTAGCTTGATCTAGCAAAGATCGAACAAGGATGAGTCGACCTAGCACTTGATCTCTAGCCTATATTCGCCCCTTCTTACTCGTTTTGGATCTAAGATTATGCTCTGCAATCCCTTATACCTGCTCCTACACACTCATAAGATAAAAACATAAAACTGAAAGAGAAATAAAGCAAAAATATATACAAGATAGACATGGGAATGCCTCCCAAGTGCGCTTTCTTTAACGTCTTTAGCTAGACTTTACTTGGTTTAGGCAGATGGTGGGTCTTGGAGAAGCATTCAGGTGCTCTCCTTGTCAAATGCACTCGCCATGTATGGCTTAAATCTGAGTCCGTTCACTGTGAATGCATTCCCACTCTTGCCTACCAACGTGACAGCTCCGTAGGGCAATACCTCCTTGATTTCATACGGCCCACTCCACCTAGATTTAAGATTCCCAGGGAATAGCTTGAGCCTTGAATTGTAAAGCAGCACCAAACTCCCTTCCTTAAGCTCCTTGGGTACCAACTTCTTGTCATGAGCAGCCTTAGTGCGCTCCTTGTAGATCATAGCGCTTTCGTAAGCATCTAGCCTTAGCTCATCAAGTTCGTGTAACTGGATCAAGCGCTTCTCCTGAGTTGTTTTTAGATCAAAATTCAGCCGCTTCACAGCCCGAAATGCTCTATGTTCCAGCTCAACAGGGAGGTGACATCATTTTCCGTAGAGAAGAGTGAAGGGAGTAGTACCAATGGGTGTTTTGAAAGCAGTCCGGTAAGCCCACAAAGCGTCGTCTAACTTCACTGCCCAATCCTTCCGAGTTGTCCAAACTGTTCTCTCAAGTATCGCCTTGATCTGCCGGTTAGAGACCTCCACTTGGCCACTCGTTTGAGGATGGTAAGGCGTAGCTACCTTGTGCTTCACGCCATACTTCCTTAGAAGGTTTTCAAACAACTTATTGATGAAATGGCTACCGCCGTCACTGATTACAACCTTGGAGACTCCAAACCGTGGAAATATGACGGTTTTGAAAAGCTTTATCACCACCTTAGAGTCGTTGGTAGGGGAAGCCTCAACCCATTTAGAAATGTAATCAACCGCTACTAGGATAAACTTGTTGCCGTTGGAAGATGGGAAAGGCCCCATAAAATCTATGCCCCATGCGTCAAACACGTCTACCTCAAAGATAGGAACCTGAGGCCTCTCGTTCCTCTTCGTGATGTTCCCTGCTCGTTGACAAGCTTCACAACTCTTCACAAACTCATGGGCATCTTTGAAGATAGACGGCCACCAGAAACCGGCTTGTAAGACTTTTGTAGCGGTCTTGAATGAAGCAAAGTATCCACCGTACAAAGAGCCGTGGCAGTGAAAGAGAATGTCCTTAGCTTCTTCCTTTGTAACACATCTCCTGTATAAACTGTCCACGCCCCTCTTGTACAGGTAAGGCTCGTCCCAAAAGTAGTGGCCCACGTCTCTAATGAACTTCTTCTTGTGATAGTTGTCAAGATGCGAAGGTTCGTCTCCACATGCCAAGTAGTTCACAATGTCAGCGTACCAAGGAAGATCCTCTTCTTTGAAACTCAGAACCTCCTCAAACTGCCCTTCTAGCCTTTCACAAACAGCCGTAGTGATCATCATAAGTTGTTCTTCCAGAAGTGAATCATCTAAGGGCAAAGACTCATTGATTCTCATCCTAGAGAGGTGATCATCAACACCATTCTCTATTCCTTTCTTGTCCTTGATCTCCATGTCAAACTCTTGAAGAAGAAGTATCCATCTCAAAAGCCTTGGCTTAGTATCCTTCTTGGAGTAGATGTATCTAAGCGCTGCGTGATCCGTGTAGACGATGGCCTTGGAACCTACATGGTATGACCTGAACTTCTCAAAAGCGAATACAACTGCCAACAACTCCTTCTCAGTCGTAGTGTACCTGGCTTGCGTGTCATCCAAGGTACGTGAAGCATAGTAAATCACATGCAGCCGCTTATCTTTCCTCTGACCAAGAACAGCTCCCACGGCGTAGTCACTCGCGTCACACATTATCTCGAATGGTAGAGTCCAGTCCAGTGCTTGCACTATAGGCGCAGATACTAGAGCTTCCTTGATAGTCACGAAAGCATGAAGGCAATCGTCATCAAACACAAAGTCAGCTTCCTTGCACAACAGTCGTGTGAGAGGGCGTGCAATCTTGGAAAAATCCTTGATGAAGCGCCTGTAGAAGCCAGCATGGCCTAGGAAACTCCTCACCCCTTTGACATTAACCGGCGGCTTAAGACTCATCATGACCTCAACCGTGGCTTTGTCAACCTCTATGCCTTTCTCTGATATCTTGTGGCCAAGCACGATCCCTTCTTTCACCATGAAGTGACACTTCTCCCAATTAAGCACAAGATTCGTCTCTTCACAACGCTTTAGTACCTTGCAAAGATTCAACAAACACCCAGAAAAAGATGCACCATATACAGAAAAGGCATCCATAAACACTTCCACCATCTTTTCTTTTTTATCAGAGAAGATCGACATCATACACCGCTGAAACGTAGCACGGTTCGTTACACAACCCGAATGGCATCCTTCGATACGCGAAGGTACCATAAGGGCATGTAAAGGTCGTCTTCTCTTGATCATTTGGATGGATTGGTATTTGAAAGAATCCACTATATCCATCAAGAAAGCAATAGTAAGGATGATTAGCAAGTCTCTCAAGCATTTGATCAATAAAAGGTAAGGGAAAATGATCCTTTCTAATAGCAAGATTAAGCTTCCTATAGTCAATACACATACGGTGTCCTGTAATACTCCTAGTAGGTATAAGCTCATCCTTGTCATTCTTAATGACCGTGATCCCTCCCATCTTAGACACCACGTGTACGGGAGAAACCCACGTGCTGTCACTTATGGGATAGATCACGTCAGCCTCTAAAAGCTTAAGAATCTCCTTCTTAACAACTTTCTTTAAATTAGGATTCAAACGCCTTTGATGTTCTATAGAGGAGGCGTTCTCATTATCCAAGTGAATCCTATGAGTGCAAATCATTGGTGAAAGGCCTTTGATGTCACTTACAGAGTACCCAATGGCCTTCCTATACTTTCTCAGCTCAATTAGGAGTGAGTGCAACTCATCATCACTTAAGTTTTCATTCACAATCACAGGATAGGTTTCGTTAAACCCTAAGAAAGCATACCTTAGCCCTTTTTGGAGCTCTTTAAGGTCCACCTTTGGGGCTAGCAGCTCTCTCCAATCATCCTCGTGGATGTTGTTGTTGTTTTCCTCTTTGGAGCCCTCCTTAGAATCTGAGACATGACCTTTAAGGCTGCTTTCTTGAACCTCCGTCCCTACTGAGATTAAGTCATCCAGCCGATCTTGCTCTCGATGTCGTCTAGATCGAGCATTTTCACTCGATTCGCTCACTCGATTTAAGGTGGATCGAGTGAGAGATCGAGCTGCCGAGTCGTTCTCCGGAATGGACCCTGAACTGATTGGAAGGCATCTCTCGATCTTGGACTCGATTAATTTCCTGGATTGATCACCCTCCTCGATCTGAATGTCGATTGTTGCACCGGATCGAGTTGTGTTCTCGATTGTCTTGTCGATTTGACCCGTGGATCGAGTAATGTCATCGATCTCAGAGTCAATTTCTAGGCAGGCGGCTTCATCCTCCTTAACAATCTTCCTAGAATCCAGCAGGTTAGCGTATTCCTGAGTCCTCTGATCCAAGTAATCGAACTCCCCTGACTCCTTAGTCAATGCCAGCTTCAAATGATCCTCTTGAGCCAACTCTTCTAGCAACTCATCAGCTATAGCGTCAAACGTCTCAATGTAGAAAGCTTGCCCTTCCATAGTAGGCTTCTTTAAAACCTCATTGATGTCGAAATCAAGCCTGATGTCCTTGCCTAGATGTAGAGCTATCTTCCCATTCTTGACGTTGATGATGGCTCCAGCAGTGGCTAAGAACGGTCTACCAAGGATGAGCGGATCCTTAGGTTCTTCATCCCTTTCCAACACAACGAAGTCCGTAGGCACGTTTACACCACTGATTCTCACTGGCAAGTCCTCAAGCAATCCCACGGGCAACCTCACGCTTCTGTCAGCTAGCACCAAGGAGATTCTACAATCTTTGAATCGCGTGAATCCCAACTTCTTTGCTATAGAATGAGGCATCAGATTTATACTAGCTCCCAAATCGCAAAGGTAACTCTTGAACTCCAATGGACCTAAAGCGCAAGGTATTGTGAAGCTTCCAGGATCTCCCAACTTCTTGGGAACTATCTCCTTGTGTATTATAGCGCTACATTCCTCACTAAGAACCAGCACTTCCTTGCTTTCCTTATTTTTCTTTGCAAGCGTGTCTTTGAAAATTTTTGCACATTTAGGCATCATGGCAAGGCAATCTACGAGTGGTAGCTTGATCTCTACGTCCTTTAGATGCTTCTCAAACAAGATTCTGTGCTTCTCTATAAGCTGCTTCTTGAAGCGGCCAGGAAAAGGCAGCTTGGGTACATACGGTGGAGGCACGTAAGCATCCTTCTCCTTAGCAGCTTGCTCCACTTTCTTCTCTACAGAAACCTCCTTACCCTTTCTTGGTCTCTCAATCCAAACGTTGTGGAAGTTGATCTCATCATCAGCTGAAAGCTTACCCTCCTCCTCTGGAATTACAACATCCTTGTTGTTCTTAGGAGTAACCGTAGATGTTAGCTCTTTCCCACTACTTAGTGTAATGGCGTTGGCGTATTCCTTGGGATTCTGCTCACACTTGCCCGGTAAGCTATTCTGACCACTTATACCCGCCTTTCCTTTCTCTCACTGCTTGATCTTGTTATTGAAGTTTGTAATCTGAGTAGAAAAATCAGTGAGAGAGGAGTCAAAGCGAGTGTTCATCTCGCCAAACTTCTGGTTTGTAGAGGCTTGCCCTTGAATCAGTTGTTGAAACATGGCTTGTACTGGATCAAATTGTTGCGGTTGCATTGGTTGTTGTTGAGGAACAAAGCCCGGAGGGTACATTGGTGTATAACCCTTATTTCCTTGCTGTTGTCCTTGGAAGTTGCCTTGCCCTTAGAAACCACCACTCGTCTGAAAACCTTTGTTGTAGGAACGAATGGCTTTGCTTGATGAGCAGGGTACACTTGATCTTTAGGGTTCACGACATTGGTGCTTCTATAGGAAAGATTGTTGTTCTGGTTGTAGCCTTGTGAATACCCTTGAGGTTTGCAGTTGTTCTGACCCGGCACCCAATTGGCTTCTTCTTGACTCAACTCAAGCGCCTCTAAGGCCTCATCCGCTTCACCAATGAAGTGAACATGCTTCTGGTTAGCCAACACTAGCTTGTCAATCTTCTCATGCAATGACTTAAGCTCTTTCTTGTGAGACTCTAGCTCAGAACCTCTCGGTGCACGGTCGTAGTCTTCAGCATAGTTATCGTCACTCAATGCCAAGTTTTCAATCAGCTCCATGCCCTCTTCTACCTCTTGACCAAGGAAATTTCCCTTACTGGCCGTGTCAAGTAGCAAGCGTATATTTGGTGAAGCTCTGCCGTATATTGTGCTTAGGAGAGTCTCTTCACTGAAGCCGTGGTGAGGACACTGAATGGTTAAGTCCTTGAACCGCTCCATGGCTTCATTGAATGTCTCATTGTTCCTTTGAGTGAAGCCGCTGATCTCACTTCTCAACCTTGCTGTTCTGGTGCTAGAGAAGAACTTCGAGAGGAACGCCTTCTTACACTCAGCCCAAGAGGTAATGGTGCCTTGTGGAAGGGTCTTTTCCTAATGTCTTGCCTTGTCTCCAAGAGAAAATGGAAAGAGACGCAACTTGTAAGCATCTTCGGATATGCCATTGATCTTGATCATCCCACATACTTGCTCAAAATTGTCAAGATCCTCCAAAGGATCTTCCATTGCTGACCCATGGAACTTGTTGTTTTGCACCATTGAGATGAATCCTGGCTTAATCTCGAGGTTGTTGTTCTGTACAGGAGGAGGAGTGATCCCAAACCTATTGTGATGAGTGTTGGGAGCATCTCCCGCACCAATGATCCGTGGGGGTCTAGCCGCGTGGTTGGGGTTTCCATTACCCCTTCCTACTGCTTCATGAGGTCCCTCAGGATGTTCGTGCTCAGCCATCGCTTCAAAATCCACTGAACCTTGCTGAACAATCTCCTCAAAAGCTCTAGCTTGCTCTCTAACTCTTCGTGTTCTTGAATGTCCGAGTTGATGAATGTTGTCCAAGGGTTGAAGTAAGTTGTTGTCTCCCCTTGAACGTAGATTCATGTACCTGAAAGACACAAGTTTGAGAGTAGAGAAATCAGTAACCAAAAGAAAAACAAAGGCTTAGTCTTTACTAAACCCCAAATCTCAATGCTTCCTATCCCCTAAGATGGCAACAGCGCCATTTGATAATATTCTTTTGTTGTGTGTAAGTGTGTGTTGTAAAGATGATGCAAGAATGTTATCAAACTCAAGCACCTATATGTTGTAGTATAGAATGCAAGAGAGTATCAATCCACACTTATGAGCTAGAAAGTGCAATGAGAATGCAAAGGTTATGCAAAGCTAAGCAAATGACAAATGATTTGTAAAATCCTTAAAAACTAGATGCAACGATCAAATGCAAAGCAAAACTATTTTAAAAATACCAGAGATGAGTTAACTACCACGAGGAACAAGCAAAATGATTAAAATGCAAAGCTATGAATTAATAAAAATCGACTAGTGGATCGACCACAAGATCGACCACGAGATCGAGCAACAACGATCGATATACTAACAGTTTGAACAGAAATGAATCTAACGACCAAGATGCGAACAACTAGCAAACAAATGATTAACAGAGATGAGAACCCGATGAAACTACTCACTATTCATAAAGTAAACCGAACAAAACGCAATAGATGATAGACTAAACATGAAAACGGTAGATTAAAAGCAAAGATTCAATATTCAATATTCAACACATAAAATCAAGAAAACTCAAGGTTCTAAAATGGCGGAGATAATCGCCTCCAAAACTAGAGAGAAGAAGATAAAAAGATAAAGTGAAAAACGCTCCCCAAAAGCAGGATCGCCACCTTCCCAAAATGGGCAACCAGCTCGATGGTCCCCCCCCCCTCACTAGTTGCCAAATTCGGTTAAAGTAGCTTGGGATCGACCTCGAGATCGGGCATCTTGCTCGATCGTCTTCGGATATCGCGGTCTCAGCTCGATCTGTATCTTGACCCTCTTCGGTGGATCGAGTGCTTCGTCCGATCTTGGAGTCGATCTATGGAGGATCAAGTGGTGGACTCGATCTGACTCTCGCTCTGCATGGCGTCATTTACGTCCGTACTCCTTGATCGATCTCTTCACTCGATCATTGTCTCGATCAGTCTCTTCGCATCGACACGGATTACTCGATCTTCTGGTCGATCTCGTCAAGATCGACCTGCCTTGCTCGATCTGCTACTCGATCTCAGGCCCTTAGCATGAAATCCTGATTTCTCCAAGTGTCCACGAACTTCCTCACGAGCCTTAGCACGTCCACGGATCCTCCATAGCTCCAAAGTAGCCGAAAACAACCTGAATGCAATGCAAAATGCAAGAAACATGGAAATGCTGGTGCAAAAGTACTCTAGGACCTAAAGTGATGCAAACTAGCCTAAAGTGCAAGGTAAATGCATGAAAAACTATCTTATATGTATACAAAACACATGAAATATGCAGCAATATCAACTCCCCCAAACTTGCCTTTTGCTTGCCCTCAAGCAAACAAAATTCAAGAAGGGAGAGAGGTTTTAAAACAAATGGGGGTTTAAGCTCCTTGCAAAGGTGCCTTTTAAATGAATTAATCTAAACGTCCTAGTTACTAATTCTAAGATGCAATACACACACTCATAATCTAAAGAACTTAGCCATACTCATCACACAATGAACTTCAAATCATGACTCTCCTATTCCAAACAATCAAAGAATCTCATCCTTTAACATTCATTAATGATCAAACTGTGAATCAAACTTATGCACTTTAAAGCAGAACACATTTGGCTAAGGGTGAAGGCTATGAGCATAGAATGATCTCATTTTAAAAAAAAGGTTTTCACAATGCAATGGGTTTCTCTCAAGAATGGTATGAACATTATGCATAATGCTAAAGGTAAAGGCAATTGATGCATACATGATCAGATTCTCATCTACCCATACGCTAATCAATCATCCTAAAACCCCTCTCATTTCTTTTATTTTAAGCTCACTAACCCTCTTAGATACTACCCTTATCAACAAAGCATTAGCTTAGCAAACCCCAAATCAAACAGAAAACATCTTTACTCTTTAGGCTAGTGAAAAGGCTTGAAAATATCACTACTAAGAATGAAAAATCGACTAGTGAATCGACCACAGGATCGAGCACTAGATCGAGCAAAGTGGATCGATCTAACAAACAACTTCAAGCGAATGACTTCTACGAACTGGATGCAAGCTAAATGGCAAGCGAATGATGAACAGAAGTTTAAAACACTAAAAGAGATGGTTTAGGGTCGAGGTTCATATTCAAGGGTATCAAAGATTCAAGCATTTGTTTGAAAACATTTAGATCTACTCTTTTAAGAGGTTTATCTAAGCCTTGAAAACAAAACAAGAACCATCCATGGCGTGTGGTATGGTTCACTTCCTCAATCTCTACTCCAAACCCATGGCGTTTGGTGGAAAAAGAGATTGAAGAGCAAGAAAGACAGATTTCAAATATTGACCTAACTAATCCCCTAAACAACCATGGCATGTGGGAAAGGAAGGATTAGCCTCTAGGATCTGGTTTTCCAGGACATCTGAATCCTGTCAAGGTAAGACAGCCTTTGGGTCATAGAGACCTTTTCCAAGGCTCTCCAGGCTTTAAGATCCCAAGATCCTAGAAGAGAAGGTATGAAGAACAAAGAAACACAAAGCTTTAAACCCTTTCAACCCTTTTGAATCACCTCAACCCCAAAACCCGAAACGACTACTCACTACACATGTTTAAGATCAAATCATAAGCAATAAACGATAAGGTAAACATGATTAACAATAGATTAAAGAAAACTTGCTTGATATTAAACGATTCAAAGGTTCAAAAACGATAAAGCTTAAGCTGTTCTACAATGGCGAATTGCCTAACTTAGAGAGAAAAAGGAAAAGACAGAGTTAAGATAAGGTAAAGGTGAAGGCTGCTTTTGCCACAAAATGGCTAAACCGTTAGCTGATCCCCCCTTCGCTAGCCGCCAAAGACAGCTGGACGGATAAGCTCGTCTGGGATCGACATTGAGATCGACCAATGTGCTTGATCATCTTCAGGAATCGCCATGCTCCGCTCGATCTTCTGGTCGATCTGGTTGGAGGGATCGAGTATCTTGCTCGATCTTTGGATGATCGAGTCTTGGTCTCGATCTGGCTCTCGTTCTGCATGGCTGATATATCATGGTTTTTATAGTTTTTATGGTTTTTAACCATGGTATAAGTCCTTTTTATTGACTCTTTTTGGTCTTTTTAGAGTCCTAGAAGAGTCTTTGCAGGTTATAGCATGTCTGGAGCATAATTGGAGATATTGGAGCCTTTTGGAGCATTCTGAGTTGAAGCCACGAAGTACCTAGCTCGAAGAAGAAAAGTATGCATATGGGTGACGCTCGTCACCCAGAAAGGAAGGGGTCGTGGCTGTTTTCTAAAAGATAGAGGATTCTTTTCAGTTTTGGCCCAAAAGTTCCAATATTGCAAAAAGGCCCCATATCGTGTTTTAGCTTGTATATTAGGTTTTTCAGCCATTCTTTTGGCATATATCTTGTATCTTATTATTCTAGAGAGTTTTAGAGAGAGATTTGTAGAAGAGCTTTTGGAGAGACAAATCAGACTCCTTCAGAGCAGATTTCGAACTACATTATCTTTACTTCTTATTTCTTTTATGCAATCTATTCTTTTCATGATGTTTTTTCAAATCATCATATCTGAGTAGTTTGTTAGTTAAGTTAGGGATTTTTCAAGGGTTGAAGAAGAGTTTGTAGAATTGCTAAAAAATTTTAGGAAATTCATTGGTTCTTCATCTGTGCTTGCATTCATATCGATTTCTTAGACACATCATCTGGATTTCGAAACCCTAGGTTTTTGATAGATGTGAGAGCATTATTATTTACCTGAACTAGTATTAGATGAGCAAAACAACTTAGTGCAAAGAGATTTGGCTTAGGAGTTTTGTGAACAATTGAACCTGATCATTACTGCATGTTTAGATTGTTAGGGTTTGCAAAGAGATTTGAAACTCTGTGATTTAGACATAGTTAACTTCTGCAATGAGAATTGATTAGTTATACCTTTGCGATTCATGTTCAAGACGGTTCTTAATCATTCCTGATTTCATGCATTCTACATTCTCGGATTCAACCTGCGAATTTGTCCTGACTTAACGCCTTTAGCCCTCTAAACTTTAAAAACAAGCATAAAACGCCCACTTGCATTTATTTTACTGTTTTGCATTACATTCATTACTTATTGCTTAGCTTAATCCGAACAAGAACTCTTTAGTGTAGTTTACTTACTCCCTTGGGATTCGATAACCCCTTGTACTACTACTGCTTTTGCTGTGCACTTGCAGTACTTTTATTTGGGTAAAACCTGAGCCCTATCTAGTTTTTGGCGCCATTGCCGGGGAGTAATAGCTGCCTATCGATTTCTAGTATTAGGATTTTGTCTAAGTTTTAATTTGTTTACTGACTTTTTGCTGCTTTTCTTTGTTCCTGTTTCAGGTGTATGCCTAATCGCAGAACCAGAAGCAACAAAGAGAAGGAGCTTGTGACTTTGAGCATCGACGAGCTTGCTAGGTTGGAGAGAACTAACAGGAAAGCTAAGAAGCAATCTACAATGGTCGCTCCACTTATCTTGGTTGAAGATGCAGAAGGTCACTTGGTAGACAAGGAAGGAAACAGGAGAAACGAAGAGGGGCAGAGAATTGATCAAGAGGGAAATGTCATTGTTGAACAGCAGGTTCAGCAAGTGGCTGAGAACGTGGGTGTCCCTGCTGCTGTCAATAACACTGCTGGGCGTTTTGTTCAGAGGACTCTAGGTGACTACAACAGACCTGATCAGTTTTATGCCAACAGAGCTGCAATCTGACCTCCTGCCTTCCAGAGGAACGATTTTGAGGTTAAACCAGTCTACTATCAGCTGGTTGGCCAGCATCCATTCCATGGTTTACCTCATGAGCACCCCATGGATCACATAGAGAGGTTTGAGGATTTAGCTTCCAGTGTCAAAGCTAATGGGGTTAGCAATGACTTTCTGTTCTGCAAGGTTTTTCCCTACTCTCTTGAAGGAGAAGCTGCATATTGGCTGAAGCAACTGGAACCTGCTTCGTTGACCACTTGGGAAGACAATAAGAACGCCTTTCTGAATAACTTCTATGACGATGCAAGGTCAGAGGACATGAGGACGAAAATTGCTTCCTTTATACAAGGCCCTACTTAAGTTTTTAAGGCTTCTTGGATCAGGTTTAAGTCTTATCAAAGGGACTGTCCTCATCATGGCTTCAGTCAGGTGCAATTACTTGGGATCTTCTTCAGAGGCATTGACTGGAAGTACCAGATGGCGCTGGATGCAGCAAGTGCAGGAAACTTCAACACCAACAGACCAGAAGAAGCAATCAGGTTGATTGAGAACTTGGTCTGCAGCAACAGCACCAAGAATGCATATTTTCAGAGAATGAAACAGGGTGGTTTGAATGAAGGAAACCAAATAGCTGAAGTTAAGGCTAAGTTGGACAGCATGCACAGCCTTTTGGTGGGAAAGAAGTCAGTCCAATTCGCTGCAGAAGTGGAGAGTTTCAAAAATCCTGAAGACATTGAGCAGAAAGATGTTAACTTCATCAATGGAGGTTTTCAGAACCAAAGGTTTGGGAATCAACAGTGGAACAGAGGCTACAACAGCAATAATCAGAAGAATACCTTTCTAGGAAACCAGAATGCAACTGGTTATACTCCAACACCACAGTTCTAGAAGACTGAAGTTGAGAAACCTTACCAAAACAGCAAGAATTATGGTTCTTCTTCCTACCAAACTGCACCTCCACAAGACAATAAAATGGAAGCTATGTTGGAGCAGGTACTTGAAGGACAGCAGAAGATGACAGTGAACTTCAATGGCAAGCTAGATTCGCTGTATCAAGACCTGAATGGAAAAATTGAGAGTCTTAACTCTCACATGAAGAAGCTTGATGTGCAGGTTGCTCAAACTGCAGGAGCTGTTCAAAGGCAAGAGGGATTCCTTCCTGGAAGGACTGATATCAATCCCAAGCATCAGGTTAATGCCATCACGATCAGGAATTAAAAGGAGTTTAAAACAGTGCAGAAAAAGAGGCTGAGTGCAGAGCAGATCGTGCAACTGATGGAGTCTGAAGAAGAAACTTTTTCTGTCTCAGAGGTGAGTGACGAGCGTCACCAAGGAGGAGTGACGCTCGTCACCAACTTACAAGGATATCGGGGGTTGTCACAAGTGAGTGACGAGCGTCACCCTCCTGGTGATGGTCGTCACCCACCCCAGAACAAAGCTGCTTCGCCTGTAACTGCAAATTATGACCAGGAACGTGTCTATAAACCCAAAACACCATTCCCCAAGCATCCTAGGAAGTATAAACATGAGATAGAAGAAGGCAGATGCAAAGCTATGATAGACAAGCTGATGCTTGAGATCCCTCTTGTTGGTGCAGTCAAGCTTTCACCAGCTCTAAGAAGGTATGTAAAGAGAATGGTTGTGAATGGTGTAAGTCCTGAGGAAGGAGCATTGCTTACCAGAGAAATCAGTGCAATTCTCTTAGGCACAGTTCCAAAGAAGAAGAAGAAGGTGACTGTTTCTGAACAAGTCAATACCATCACTCAAAGTAGAGTTCCAGAGAAGCTATCTGATCCAGGGACCTTTGTGCTTGATTGCTCAATATTTGCAGGACGTTTTCCACACTCTCTATGTGATCTAGGGTCAAGTATTAACTTGATGCCTTTCTCTGTTGCTGCTAGACTTGGAATGACTGATTTCAAGCCAGCTGGGATCTCTCTCATCCTAGCAGATCGATCCATAAGAACCCCAGAAGGCATGTTAGAGAATGTTCATGTTAACATTGAAGGCTGCATAATTCCTTCAGATTTTGTGGTTCTGAAATATGCTGAAGAACCTAAAGATCCTCTTATTCTGGGAAGACCATTCTTGGCTACTGTTGGAGCCATCATTGATGTTAGAAGGGGGAACATTGAGCTTGATCTTGGTGATGTTGTCATGAACTTTGACATGGATAAGTTAAGAGGGAGTTCTACCATTGATGGTCAAACCTTTTCTGTAAGGACTTCCAGAGATGAAAAGAATGCCATGGAACATTCAGAAGACACTAGTGCTGGGTATGCCACTGAATCTGATACAAGTGGGCAAGTGAACAAGATGGCTATTGAAGAGGCAATATCTGAAACTTCTGCAAAAGCTCTTGGGTTTGAGGATTGCAGTGAGGATCATATCTTCATGACTAGGCTTGAAAAAGAGGTTCCAATGAATGCCAAGTTGCTGGAGGAAGACGTGTTTGTGATGGAGGCAAGACTTGCAGAGCTGAATTGCAGGAAAATTGCAGAAACTTGAACTGCAGGGTCAGTGAAGACCGTCACTGACCTGGTGATGCTCATCACCAACCTGGACTCTAAAGAGAGACGTGATATTTGCTCTACAAGTCCATCTTATGTTACCAAACCGAAAATTCACCATTCCACAACCCAGAAACCTGCAACTAGGCAAAGGTATGCACTTCTTGGAACCAAATCTAAACCTTATAATCTCATCAATAAGAATTTAAAAGGTGCAAAAGATGCTTCACACTTATGCAAGCAACGAGATTCTCGTAGAATGCTTGGTGTTTCTTTTGATGATTCTGCAGGAAAACGAAATGTCCCACCCACACTCACGACCCACCCTGCTGATGTTCCTCACTTCCTTGGAAGAATTCAAGCATCTACTGCTTATAAACCACCATGGATGAGGAGACATTCTCCTCCAAGGCATTTAATGCCACCTTCTGCTCCACAACCTGTCTGAGCAGCATTATAAGTCGAGCTAATGACTTTAAACAAGCGCTTAGTGGGAGGCAACCCACTGGTAAGTTTTCTTTTTCATATATTAGTTTAGTTTTCTATTACATAGCTAAAACAAAAAACCCAAAAACATGAGAAAAATCAAAAAAAAAAAAAAAGAGTCAGTTTGTCAGTTTGCTTTGATGATGTTTTGTGAACTTGTTGGACCATGGATTATGCTTTGTTTGGATGTTTTGATGTGTGTTTTGAGTGCTCTTACAGTTTTACTTCGGAGTACACATGATGGCATAACATTTAAACATCCAACATGACGATTTCTGAAGTTTCAGAGTGGTGACGATCATCACCACAGCTGGGTGACGCTCGTCACCAGGTCCTTCGCGAGGTACCACTTTTCCACCTTGGTTCTACAACTTCTCATGCTTCATTTTGACTGACTCTTGGCTTAATAACACTGGGGACAGTGTTGTTTAAGTCTGGGGGAGGTGGTTATTGACGTTGTGTGCTTTGTGTCATGTCTATAGAGTCTTAAAGTTGAGTCAAAAACCTGTTTTAGAGAGTCAAAATTTTGCAACTGTCAGTTTTTCTTGGAACTAACCATAGGACGTTTTTGCTGATAAGAACCATTGCCACAGTAGTTGATTACAAGTCTTACTAAGTTGAAAGTCATAGGTAGATCAATCTAGCAATGAAGGTTTAGGTTCTTAGAGAATCTGGAAAATTTGTTGTTAGCTCCACCTTAATGAACTTTAAACCTCTTGTCTTGGTGATTGATTCTTATTGATCTTGATTCTCTCTTTCAGCACTGACAATAAAGTTAAGATACAGTCTCTCTTTGATCTTTCCTGATGTAGTTTTTAAGAGTTTAAGTCCAAAGAATGGTGCATTCATGACCCTGTCTCCTCACAAGGAACAACAGTAATGAACACACTCAAGAACCTGTCTCCTCACAAGGAACACAAGTATTGTGTAGCACCATTTCTTAGACTGAAAAAGTTGAGAAAAAGAAGTGAAAAATCGAAAATATTCAAAAGAAAAGATCAAGGGAAGAGAAAATAGGAGAGCTGTGTTGAGATTGATTTGTTCAGTTGCTAGGAAGGGAAAAGAATCTGTAAAGTGATTGAGATGATAGAACCTTGATGAGATATCACACTTAGATGAAAATAAGGAGTTGACAGTAGAAATTTCGGATTTCTTGAAGGGATTTGGACTGGACATGAGAGATTTGCTAAGCTTGTGATGATTAGACTGAAATTTGATCTTGTGTTGACTCTGTGGTATGTGGATTCGAAAGCTCTAACTAGTGTGGTGTTCCTGATGACTGACTAACTGTTTCTTGTTTTCAAACCTCGACCCTGTACTCTATCTGATGTTTGCTTGAAGGCAAGCAAAAGCTAAGTCTGGGGGAGTTGATATATCATGGTTTTTATGGTTTTTAACCATGGTATAAGTCCTTTTTATTGACTTTTTTTGGTCTTTTTAGAGTCCTAGAAGAGTCTTTGCAGGTTATAGCATGTCTGGAGCATAATTGGAGATATTGGAGACTTTTGGAGCATTCTGAGTTGAAGCCACGAAGTACCTAGCTCGAAGAAGAAAAGTATGCATATGGGTGACGCTCGTCACCCGGAAAGGAAGGGTTCGTGGCTGTTTTCTAAAAGATAGAGGATTATTTTCAGTTTTGGCCCAAAAGTTCCAGTATTTGCAAAAAGGCCCCAGATCGTGTTTTAGCTTGTATATTAGGTTTTTCAGCCATTCTTTTGGCAGATATCTTGTATCTTATTATTCTAGAGAGTTTTAGAGAGAGATTTGTAGAAGAGCTTTTGGAGAGACAAATCAGACTCCTTTAGAGCAGATTTCGAACTCCATTATCTTTACTTCTTATTTCTTTTATGCAATCTATTCTTTTCATGATGTTTTCTCAAATCACCATGTCTGAGTAGTTTATTAGTTAAGTTAGGGCTTTTTCAAGGGTTGAAGAAGAGTTTGTAGAATTGCTAAAAACTTTTAGGAAATTCATTGGTTCTTCATATGTGCTTGCATTCATATCGATTTCTTAGACACATCATCTGGATTTCGAAACCCTAGGTTTTTGATAGATGTGAGAGCATTATTAATTACCTGAACTAGTATTAGATGAGCAAAATAACTTAGTGCAAAGAGATTTGGCTTAGGAGTTTTGTGAACAATTGAACCTGATCATTACTGCATATTTAGATTGTTAGGGTTTGCAAAGAGATATGAAACTCTGTGATTTAGACATAGTTAACTTCTGCAATGAGAATTGATTAGTTATACCTTTGCGATTCAAGTTCAAGACGGTTCTTAATCATTCCTGATTTTATGCATTCTACATTCTCGGATTCAACCTGCGAATTTGTCTTGACTTAACGCCTTTAGCCCTCTGAACTTTAAGAACAAGCATAAAACGCCCACTTGCATTTATTTTACTGTTTTGCATTACATTCATTACTTATTGCTTAGCTTAATCCGAACCTGAACTCTTTAGTGTAGTTTACTTACTCCCTTGGGATTCGATAACCCCTTGTACTACAACTGCTTTTGCTGTGCACTTGCAGTACTTTTATTTGGGTAAAACCTGAGCCCTATCAATGGCGTCATTTACGTCCGTACTCCAGATCGATCTCCTCTCTCGATCTCTGTCTCGATCCTTCCTCTTGAATCGACTGGGTGCACTCGATCTTCTGGTCGATCTCATCTAGATCGACCCGCCTTGCTCGTTCCGCTACTCGATCTCGGGTCCTTAGCATGAACGTATGAGTTCTCCAAGTATCCATGAGCTCCACTTTGAACCTCCATAGTGCTCCAAACAACCTGATAATGATGCATATATGCAAGAAATATGCAAAATGCGAATGCAAAGGGGACCTAGAACCTAAAATACAACAAACAGAACAAACTAGCCTATAATGCAAGATGAATGCATGAAAATCTACTATAAATGCATGCAAAATATGCAGAATATATGGTAATATCAACTCCCCCAAACTTGCCTTTTGCTTGCCCTCAAGCAAACAAAATTCAAGAAGGAAGAGAGGTTTCAAAAACGGGGGTTTAAGCTTCTTGCAAAAGTGTTTTTCAAATGAGTCAATTCAATGGTCCTAGTTCTTAATCCTAAGATGCAATGCACACACTCATACTCCAAAGAACTTAGCCATACTCATCACATAATGAATTTCAAATTATGACTCTCATATCCCAAACAATCCAAGAATCCTATCCTTTAAGATTCATTAAACTCAAAACCGTGAATCACACTTATGTACTTTAAAACCGGATACACTTAGCTAAGGGACAAGGGTTGCGAGATAAAAATGATCTCACTTACAAGGGTTATTAAAACAAGGGGTTATCTCAAAGAATGGTTGAACTTTCACATAATGCTAAAGGTGAAGACAATTGATGCATACATGATTAAACATTCATCTACCCATGCATATTAATCAAAGATCTTAGAACCCTCTCTCATTTTTCTTATCTTTTAAAGCTCACTCACTCTCCTAAAGACTACCCTTATCACCAAGGAAATTCTCCTAGCAAAAACCCAAGTAAAAGCATCATTTTAAAACCCTTTAGGCTATTGGAAAGGCTGAGAACATACTTAGCTCTTTTCTTTTACTTTGATAGCTCTCTACTCATTTTTTTTTTCTTTTTTCTCTTTTCTTTTCTTTTTAAACACTTGGCCTTTTGGCTCCTTTCTCTTTTTTATTTTATTTTATTTTGAGAGCTACCTTCTTAGTTAAACTTAGAGCTTTTATTTTTAGAACAGCAAGCCTTCCACTTAAAACCATTGAAACCTTTTTAATTCAACTTCCAAATATCAAACTCTTTAAACCGAAGCAAAACAAACCAACCCCCAAGAACACCCGCCCTATCCTAAGCCTAAAACTAGCTTCAAAATGCAAAGCTAGTATCAATATGAATGCCTAATCACGTCGTCTAAACCTAACACTTGAAAGGAAGGTGAGGCCTCACAAAGATCTAACACACAAGAACATTGGCTTGAAAGGAAGGTGAGGTAAGGATGGGGAAATCTATTTAGGCTTACAAGAGAGTGGTTAAAGGAAGAAGAAAGCCTAAATATGTATAAGTAATCCATGTAACCTTTTTTCAAATGCATAAGTATGATAATTAAGAAGATTCAAATTAAGGTTCTCACTTATTAGGATATGATTCAATTCATGAATGTTCAACTTAAGCCACGAAAATCAAAACACATGATCCAAGTATGGTTAGAGCTTACTTTCAAAGAGTGTACAATGCATCAAAGGACTACTAACTAGGGCCTTGAAACAATTCATGAGCTTAAGAAAAAAATTTACCCCTTATGCAAATGTAAACAACTTAGATGCTCAAAAACTCTAGACCCAATACTAAAATGTTTATCAAAGTGAATGCAACTACATGAATTTTTTTTTTTTTTGAAAATTTTAAAATTTTTACCAATTGTTTTGTTCTTTTCTCTGCCTTAGGATGTATGCAAGACTCAAAGGATGATAACAGAAAATAAGAAGAAAGAAAACATGTCAAACACACCACACACTCCCCCAAACTTGAATGACACTATCTCAGTGGCAAACAAATCCAAGAGAGTTCAAAACACAAAGAAAAAACAAAGAAAACATGCGTGGTATATACAAGGGATGGTTGTTGGTACCTTAGAGCTAAGAAGTGCTGGAGCTTGAGGTTGCTGCAGACTTCTTGCTCTTTGTGGGGGTCTCGTGAGCTACTGCCTCGCCTTTGTCCTTTGCAGCTCCTTCATGAACCGAGTGGCGAGCATGTAGGATCGTTGCTTGGGGCTCACGGATCTTAATGCCTCCGATGGATCTCCTTCTCTTCTCGGGCTTCTCGACTTCTTTGCTTATAGCCTTCTTAGGTGAGCTCCCTTGAAGCGCCTTGACCTTCTTGGCAAGCTTCTTAATTACTTTGCTTTGCCATTTGTTGATTTTCCTTTGCATCTCCACAACATAAGCAAGGAACTTCTCGGTCTTTGTCCGCGGCTCAAAATTGACCTTGGCGAGAACAAAGCTCTCGGGCATCTCATCATCCGATGTGGGGGACTCTGACCGTGGGCGAGCAGCTAGTGCTGGAGCAGCTGTTTCTCCTAGAAGTGCAAAACACTCCTCTACACTCGGCAAGAACTCCACATTGCCAACTCCTTGCAGCTCGGTTTCCTCCTTATTCGGTAAGATGCAAACCCGCTTCTCATTCTCATAGTCAACGTACAAGTAGGTGTAGAAACCTTCGGCTGGCGTGCGTCCCAAGCTATCCGTGTTCCTCAGGTAGATCTCATCCATGAAGGCTCTCTCCGGAACAGGAGTGAAGTTTTGAAGCGGTACGCCAGCTTGCACAAACAAGGGCGTGAGGAAGCCTCCAATAAGCGTCGAGCTTGCGTTGCATCGCAAGGCATATGCCTTGTACTTCACCAAGGAGGCGGCTAAGATGCACCCATAGTTCACGTCGTCGCCGAGCTCATCCTCCATTGGCTCGTCATTCTGCTTAAGATCACACACGAGGTGCTTCACGCCTTGGAATAGGAAGCAAATCTCGGTCTTGGTGACTGTTGGGGCCACGGACCGTCCACTAAAGGTGTTGGCAATCAGCTTGAGCGTGTATCTCAGCACCGGACTCCTCACTCTCTTGGTCTTCGCTGACACGATCTCCCCTGGAACTACTCTGATGATAGGCTGATGAAGATCAAGTGATGATTGCGAAATGGTGATGATGATGGCGTGAGAAGGGAAAATGGTGGTGTGAAATGAGATTAGAATGGTATTAAGGGTTTAATGGAACGATTTAAGTGATAAAATGGGAGTAACAGATAGTAGAGTTTCAAGGACACTTGGTGAATAGAAACTCGGATCCACAAGAACACATTCAAGAGATCAAAGGGTGAGAGAAGAAATGCAGCAATGGCTGTTTGTTTAACACTTAGTTCTTTGCTGATTTACAAAGGAAGGCGTAAAACAAGTCTTATACTACCCTAAAACCAAACAGCATGGCGTCTAAGAAAGAAAACAACAAAGCGTCCAAAGTAAAGAATAAAACAACAAGGCGTCCCATTCCAAAGAATCCTAATTGGTGCGCCTGAAAATACTAAGTATAAGGCCAAAGTAGCTCTACATTTATTACCCATTGGCAATGACTCCTAAGTAACTTGACGTAGTGATTCATCTGCCTCATTAAAAACCATGTTGAGAAAACCCAATGGGACAAAACTCATCATGGGAAAAAGAGTACAGACTCCTCACCTAAGTTACTTAGTTATCATTACCGGGTGGAGTCTTCTGGTTGAAGATGTTGAAAACTTGAATAGCTGGTAGGTTGCATAATCCTTCTGCCATAAGTGCATGAACTTCCTTAGCCAGCTCCTTAGCTCTGGAACGAGTGATCCTCCCTACTATCTCCGGTTCCTCCTCTGGTTCTGCAGCTACCGTGCTATCCCCTATCATATCATCCTCTCCCTCTTGAAAGGGATTTGTCCTCAAATCTGTATCTGCAACATAAGGAAGCAAGTCAGAGACATTGAATGATGGAGATATATTATACTTACCTTGAAGATCAATCTGGTAGGCATTGTTGTTGATCCTCTTGATGACTTCGAATGGTCCATCCATCCTTGGCATAAGCTTGCTCTTCCTCTCTTCTGGAAATCGGACTTTCCTCAAATGAATCCACACCAAGTCTCCTTCCTCAAAGATTAACTCCTTTCGGCCCTTGTTTGCATGCTTCTCATACTGCTTAGTCTTCTTCTCTATATTCTCCTTAGCCTTGGCGTGTATCTTCCTCACCTGTTCTGCCTTTTCTTTTCCATCTAAACTACATTTCACACTTAGAGGCAAAGGGATCAAGTCTAGAGGTGATTGTGGGTTAAAGCCATAGACAATTTCAAAAGGAGAAAAGAGGGTTGCAGAATGCTTAGCGTGATTGTAAGCAAACTCCACGTGTGGTAGACACTCCTCCCATGACTTGATGTTACTCTTGACCAGCGTTCTAAGAAGTGTTGACAATGTTCTGTTCACCACCTCGGTTTGTCCATCAGTTTGAGGGTGACATGTAGTGGAGAATTGAAGCTTGGTTCCTAGTTTAGCCCATAATGTTCTCCAGAAATGCCCTAGAAACTTGGTATCCCTGTCTGAAACTATCACTTGAGGCATGCCATGTAGACGAACTACTTCCCTGAAAAACAAGTTAGCTACACAGACAGCATCATCTGTCTTATGACTAGCAATGAAGTGTGCCATCTTACTAAACCTGTCAACAACTACAAAAATCGAATCTCTACCATTTCTGGTTCGAGGTAAGCCAAGCACAAAGTCCATAGAAATATGAGTCCACGGTTGAGAAGGAATAGGAAGAGGAGTATACAAACCGTGAGGTTGCACCTTACTCTTTGCCATCTTACAAACTGCACACCTAGAACAAATCCTCTCAACGTCTGTCTTCATGTATGGCCAATAAAAGTGATCTTGCAGTCCAAGTAGAGTCTTAGCGACTCCAAAGTGTCCAGCTAATCCACCTCCATGAGCTTCTCTGACCAATAACTCTCTGACAGATCCTCTTGGTATGCACAAGCGATTCTTATAAAACAGATATCCATCCTGTCTATGATATTTTTCAAAAGCAAACTTATAGCACTTGCCATAGCTCTCAGCAAAATCAATGTCAGTCTCATAAAGATCTACTATATGTTCGAATCCATTAAGCTTAGAAGTTAAAGTAGAGACAAGTGTGTACCTCCTTGATAATGCATCTGCAACTACATTATCTTTACCTTTCTTGTACTTAATGATGTATGGAAAAGTCTCTATGAACTCCATCCACCTGGCGTGTCTTTTATTGAGCTTCTGCTGCCCTTTAAGATGCTTTAGAGACTCATGATCTGTATGAATGACAAATTCCTTGGGCCACAAGTAGTGCTGCCACGTTTGAAGAGCTCGAACTAATGCATAGAGTTCCTTGTCATAGGTTGGATAGTTGGCGGTTGATCCTCCTAGCTTCTCACTGAAGTATGCCACTGGTTTCCTATCCTGCATCAATACAGCACCGATTCCAACTCCTGAAGCATCACATTCAATTTCAAAAGTTTTAAGGAAATCAGGAAGAACTAAAAGAGGGGCGTTGATAAGCTTCTCTTTAAGGGCTGTGAAAGCCTGTTCTTGTGCTTCCTCCCATCTAAAACCAACTTCCTTCTTGATGACTTCAGTTAATGGTGCAGCAAGGGTGCTAAAGCTTGGAACAAATCTTCTGTAGAATCCTGCTAATCCATGAAAGCTTCTCACTTCCCCAACACTCTTAGGCGTAGGCCATTCTTTGATTGCTTTGATCTTCTCTTCATCAACCCTCACTCCTTCTGCACTAACAACAAAGCCTAGAAAGACAACTTCAGTAGTACAGAATGAACACTTAGAGAAGTTAGCAAAAAGGGATTGAGAACGAAGAACATCCAGAACTTGGCGGATGTGCCCTAGATGTTCCTCCAAACCTTTGCTGTAGATGAGAATGTCATCGAAGTAGACCACTACAAAAACTCCAATGAATGGTCTTAAGGCATGGTTCATTAGACGCATGAAGGTACTGGGAGCATTGGTGAGACCAAATGGCATGACTAACCACTCATACAACCCTTGCTTGGTCTTGAAAGCAGTCTTCCACTCATCTCCCTCTTTCATTCTGATCTGATGATAACCACTCTTTAAATCGATTTTGGAGAACACTGTTGACCCACATAACTCATCTAACATATCATCTAATCTTGGGATAGGATGTCTATACTTCACTGTGATGTTGTTGATTGCTCTGCAGTCTACACACATCCTCCATGTTCCATCTTTCTTAGGAACCAACAGAACTGGTACTGCACATGGACTAAGACTCTCTCTGATATATCCTTTACTCATCAGCTCTTCTACTTGTTTCTGAAGCTCTTTAGTCTCTACAGGATTGGTTCTGTAAGCCGGCTTATTTGGTAGCACTGATCCTGGCACTAGATCAATCTGATGCTCAATTCCGCGAGTTGGGGGTAAGCCTGGGGGTATCTCTTCTGGAAAGACATCCTTGTACTCCTCAATGATCTCTATAACCTCATAGGGAAGTTTCTCTAATGGTTTAGTACTAGCCAGTGTTTCTTTGTAGACAAACATGAAAGTGGTCATCTCAGGATCAAAGAGCTTGTTGAACTCACTGTGGTTGATGTATAAACTGTTGGAGACTTTCTCTTTGTCTTTGCGGTTCATGTGAAGTTGATCTTGGTAGATTTCGCTGGGGGAAAGTGGTAGAAGAGTGACCTTGCGCCCCTTAAATTCAAAAGTCTGCTTGTTGGTGTAGCCATCATGAAGAACTCTCCTATCATACTGCCATGGTCTCCCTAACAACATATGACTAGACCTCATAGGAACCACATCACAAAGGAGTTCATCTTCATACTTCCCAATGGCTAGCTTGACAAGCACTTGTTGAGAAACGGTGATGGCTCCTTTGTTGTCCAACCACTGCAGTTTGTAAGGTCTAGGATGTGAAGTGGTTTTAAGATTAAGCTTCTTTACCATCTCTTCACTGGCGGCATTGGTGCAACTTCCCCCATCTATAATCAAGGTGCAGACCTTGTCCTGAACTACACATCTGGTGTGAAAGAGATTCTCTCTCTGACCTCTATCATCTGGATGCACCTGAACACTCAAAGCCCTGCATGCCACTAGCATCTCTCCAACTGCTGCTGCTTCTTCTTCTCCTTCTGTACTAGCATCTGATTCACTCTCTGAACTGTATTGAGGCACGATGTCTCCTCCCTCTTGCAGCAAAAACATCTTCTTATTAGGACAATCTCTGGAGTAATGTCCCATACCTTGACACTTGAAGCATCTGACATTGCTAGTAGAAGTTCCTCTTGGTTTAAACTCGGTTTTAATCTCCTCCTTGATTGTTGTTGTAGCCGGTTTTGTGTTCTGGGTAGAGATTGACTTGTTGAACTCTTTCGGTTTTGGTATGTTAGAGGTGAAGGTTGGTCTGCTAATTCTCCTCTTGATCTGTGCTTCAATCAGTTCTGCCTTATGCACCATTTCTTGCACATCCTCATAGTTCTGTAGCTCAACCTTGTCTTGAATCTCTCTGTTAAGTCCTCCCAAGAACCTAGACATCACCATGTCTTCTCCTTCTCTCAAATCGGCTCTAATCATCAAGGTTTCCAGCTCTTGGTAGTAATCTCGAACAGACTTTGTTCCTTGTATGAGGCGCCTAAGCTTGTTGAGAATCTCTCTCTGATTGTGTGCAGGAACAAACTTCCTCCTCATCTGCGTGGTTAGTTGACCCCAAGTGGTAATAGGAAGTTCGTGATGCCTCTCTCTAGTGACTCCCAACTGTTCCCACCACAGGAGTGCATAGCCATTGAACTCTGAAACAGCTATCTTCACCTTGTTGAGCTCATAGGTGCCTTGAACCAAGAAGTTTGATTCCATCTTTCTTTCCCAATCTAAGTAAACTTCTGGATCATTATTGCCGTGGAAGGAAGGAAACTGAATCTTAAGGTGATTCAGCTGTTGTTTCAATGGGTCATAATCTCGGTTGTTGCCTCTGTTCCTGCCTCTCCTCACGGTATTAAAGCTATTGTCTGATCTCTCTTCTCCTTCAGAAGATCCAGGTTCTGTTTCCACATAAACTCTACGCCCACCAACGTTCTCAGCTCGGAGGTGTGGAGATGTTCTAGCAGCTCTGTGTCTCTCTCTCTCTGTTCCCTCAGCATTCCTTCGCCGGTTTACACTGGTTTCTCTCCTTCCAAACAGGTGTTCTTGTAGTGTTAGCTCTGGGTTGTTTAGAAGAAGCTCCCATGTGTGCTTTTCCTTTGGCAAGGCGGATTGCTTCACTAGGACTGGGCGGTTCTGATGAATCACTTTCTGCAGCACTGTTCTCTTTCAGAAAATCCTTGAACCGAGTCTCAAACTTGTCGTTGAGCTGCTCTATCTGTTGCATCAGCTGAGTAGCAACTGACTGATTAGCTTCTTTGATTTGTTGCGCCATGGCCTGATTCAGAGCTTCCATGGCTTCTGCTGAAAGCTCCATGGTACCTGAGACAATCAAAACAACAATCAAAGTAAAAAGTTCTCAAGATAACAAGTTTTTAAGATTGATTAAAGAAGGAAATACAACTCCTAAAACTATTAGGGAAACGAACACACAACCTATTGCTATTAGGAAATCGAAACTAAACACTAACTTTTATGAAACAACAAAAAGGCAAACCTAAGACTCTTAGGACAATCGATTAAACAAAGAAAACGAAAAAGAGGGGTTTAGGGTTTCTCAGCCTTTGGTTCAGAGTTGGCTCTGATACCACATGACACGATCTCCCCTGGAACTACTCTGATGATAGGCTGATGAAGATCAAGTGATGATTGCGAAATGGTGATGATGATGGCGTGAGAAGGGAAAATGGTGGTGTGAAATGAGATTAGAATGGTATTAAGGGTTTAATGGAACGATTTAAGTGATAAAATGGGAGTAACAGATAGTAGAGTTTCAAGGACACTTGGTGAATAGAAACTCGGATCCACAAGAACACAATCAAGAGATCAAAGGGTGAGAGAAGAAATGCAGCAATGGCTGTTTGTTTAACACTTAGTTCTTTGCTGATTTACAAAGGAAGGCGTAAAACAAGTCTTATACTACCCTAAAACCAAACAGCATGGCGTCTAAGAAAGAAAACAACAAAGCGTCCAAAGTAAAGAATAAAACAACAAGGCGTCCCATTCCAAAGAATCCTAATTGGTGCGCCTGAAAATACTAAGTATAAGGCCAAAGTAGCTCTACATTTATTACCCATTGGCAATGACTCCTAAGTAACTTGACGTAGTGATTCATCTGCCTCATTAAAAACCATGTTGAGAAAACCCAATGGGACAAAACTCATCATGGGAAAAAGAGTACAGACTCCTCACCTAAGTTACTTAGTTATCATTACCGGGTGGAGTCTTCTGGTTGAAGATGTTGAAAACTTGAATAGCTGGTAGGTTGCATAATCCTTCTGCCATAAGTGCATGAACTTCCTTAGCCAGCTCCTTAGCTCTGGAACGAGTGATCCTCCCTACTATCTCCGGTTCCTCCTCTGGTTCTGCAGCTACCGTGCTATCCCCTATCATATCATTCGCCGTATTCGCCTTGTAGTCATCGTTGCTTATAAGATCCCACAAGTCATTGGCTTGAGTGAAGGGAGGGAACTCAACCTTGTTGGCAGCAGCATTGAGGCCGTAGGCTTGACAAAGCTCCGGGATTGAGAGATGAAAGGCCTGACGCTTGATCTTGAAGGAGATGTGGCCTTGAGAAGGAGTAGGGATGCTCGGGTTCTCATATGCGAACTCCAAAGTGGCTAGGAAATCGATTGTCACTTCGGAAAAGGTTGGGAAATCCATTCGTGACAAGCACCTGAGCCCTATGTTCTTGAGGTGTTGATCAAAATCTCCCAAGATCCCCATCTTAGACAGCAAACCCCTATCCGCAAACTTTGTTGGTTCGAACCGAAGCCTCTCTAGCCTCTTCTTGGCTTGCTTTTCCTCCTTAGACCATCTGACCCTCTCCTGAACCACCACTTCTTGACCTTCTCCTTCTTGTGCTGTCTCTTCTCTCGTTCACTTGGGAGCCATAGTACCTGAAAAACAATTCTCAAGCAACAGAATGAGCAAAGACGGCGAATATTGAGAGAAAGACTAAGCAAGAAAGAAAAACTTATAACTAATACCCTAGATTTTTGGGGGATTTATAAAAATTCTAGCAAGATAATAGAGAGAGAAATCTAGAGATAGGATCAAATCTAGAATTTTTCCTATTATCTAGCTAGTTTTAAAAATTCGTTAAACCCCCTAACATCCATTATTCAAGCAAAGCAATAAAAAAACATTTTGAGCAATTAATCGAAAATACCTTTGCAGAGTTTGAAAACAGATGTTGTTAGCCTTTAGGAAAAACAAATATCACTCTCTCTTGCTGACACAAGAGTTTTTGACTCTCTTATGCTCAATCACCCTTGTGTTAGTCAGTTGTAGTAAGGGTTTTATGTCAATCCATTGGGAAGAGTTGAAAACAGAAGAGTTGAGAGTAAAATCTCTAAGTCAGGCAAGCAGAGAATTGGTTTTGTTGCCTAAGCAACAGTTCTAGCAACCTAAGTGAAGCAAGCAGCAACCAAAGTAAAAGCAGAAGTAAACTAAGCAATTCTAAGCTAGGAAAACAGAGTAAAACAGAGCAAAACAGAGGAAATTCGAAATTCAAATAAGAGAAAGGCAAGTCTCTAGATGTGGTTATTGACTATGGAGAATTTCAAGCATCAACTAAGGCTGTTTCAAACTACATTGATCAAGCAAGCAAGCAAGCAATGGTGATTCCTAGACATAGAGTTCACCCTTAAGCTAGTTAGATCCAATCTCTTAGCAAATAACCCTTTGCTAAACATTCCAACAAGAACTAACTCTCATTAGTGCTAAAACATCAAGCAAGCATGATTAAACAACTCAATTCAAGTCAAAATGCTCCTCAAACAGTCAATCTCTTGAGCCAAGGCCAGCAAATCCTCTATTAAACATGATCAACATTTCATCAAACATTTGGTGGGCATAAGAGAAAGCTAACAATTTAGACAAGTTTGATCAAGACTAATCTAGCATGAATAACAGATTAATAGAGAGGAACCCATAAAATGAAGGACATAACAAGCCTTAATCAAGCCTTAGATTCCCCTAATCTACCACATCTAGAAACCCTAAGATAACTACTCACTCATAATCATGTTTAACACCAAATCACAAAGGGAAAGGATGCTAATCATGATTAAAAGAAAGATTAAAGAAAGATTAAAGCAAATACTTGATTATATTAAACAAAGCAAAGAAATTGTCTTACAAACTTAAAAGAAATGCTCAAGAACAGTATTTTGACATGACTTGTCGAAAATCTGGAAAAAGAGGCTATTTATAGCCTAGAAAGGAAAACCCTAGAGTAATGGCATAGTTTAATTAAAAACAGGTTCGGGCTGGGTCAGTATCGGTCAGTCGTGTCGATCTCCAGTGACCGAAATGGGTCCCTATCGGTCTTCAGTGATCGACACACATGACCGAAATTAATCCGATGTGTTTGTGTCGATCACACTTGACCGATACTGGTGACCGATATGCTCCGTATCGGTCACTCTTGACCGAAATTCTCCGTGTTCTGACCGAAAACTTCTGCAGAGATCTTCTGCTGTGATCCTTCTTGCTCCCTTTTGCCCAGCTAGCATCTTGTATCACTCCCAAAAATACTCCAAGCTCCTTTAAGCTCCAAAAGCACCTAAAAACATCCAAAATGCAAAGAAAATGCAAACTAGACTCTAAATGCAACCTAAGTCTAAAAGGAGAAAAAAATGGGATAAAAGCAAAGGGAAAACATGCAAAAGAGGATCAAAATATGTACTAAATGCAGCCTTAAATGGTGTAAATACAAGAGAGATCAACACCCCCACACTTGCCTTTTGCTTGTCCTCAAGCAATCAAGAACAAATGGGAGAGTGAGGTTTGAAAATGGGCATCCAGATTCCAAATGTGCAAAGGTAAAGAGATGGTTTCAATGCTCAATTGCCTAGTTGTAGGATGCAAACATAATCAGCTATACTTTAAAGATCCTAGCCATGCTCATCATGTTTCAAAATGATCTCAAATCCCAACTTAGGCAGATACTCAAATCAATCAACTCTTTAACATTCAATTAATTTTAGAATATGAATCATGCTTATGCAAATCAAGTGAAGACATTTGGTTGAAAAGGGTAAGGTTATGAGATAAGAATGATCTCATTTAAGCACAAGGGTTCAAAAACATAAAGGATCACTCAATGAAATGACTTCATCTTAGGCAAAATACTAAAGGTAAAAGCACACTTATGAATGCAATTCAAAGCTCTCTTCTACCCTTACTTCCCAAAGATGAGTCCTAAGCATTTCTAAACCCAAGAGTGAACCCTCTAAGTCTACCCTTTCCTAAATTCTACCCTTTACCCATCTTCATGGCTGGGGAAACTTCTTCTTTTGCTTGTGTGGCTGCTTCTTTTTGGTTGGGACTTGCTCTTCTTTGTTGTGTCGGCACCTTCATCACCTTTGGTGAATTGCTTCTTGGTCAGATTTTTCTTCTTTTGGACCTTTCTAAGCATTGTTGTTGGCGCCAAACCTTCTTTTTAAACTTAGAGCTTTTAGTCCCTTTACTTAACCACAATACTAAACTGTTTCCCCTTTTCTACCATTTCAGATCTTTTCCTTTTCTTTCAAAACATAAAAAACTTTAAAGTTCAAACCACTTACTCTACCCTTTTTAAACCCTAAAACTCCTATCCTGGAATCAAGCTCAAGATGCAAGCTGATATCTACAAGAGAGCTAATCATTGCCAGCTTTATTCCTAACACTTTTTGCCAAGACAAAATCGAAAATGCAATGCAAAGGCCTCACAGCTCTCACAATAGTGTTTAGACTCAAAAGAAGGTTTTGGTTAAGGGTGAGGATGTAACTGTCCCATAATTATGAGGATCAGCTATTTGGATCAACAAGAGTGGTAGAAAGGAGAAAGATGATCCAAATATGTATATGGTAGCCATGAATTCACTTTTCAATGCATAAGACATGATAATTAAAAGTCCAAATTAAAGTTCAAGTTGATAGAGTTGATTTTCAGAGAACAAATGCTTTCAGAATGAGATGAGGAGACCAAATCTAGCAAACTAAGCATGGTTCAGCCTTAACTTGTAGCAATCAAATGATGCATCAAACAACTAAGCACTTAAAAACTGAAATCATCTCTAAACACTAAGCACTTTACAAGCAAAACTCATCATAATGCCCTCTGCAAATGCAATGCAACCTACATGTCAACACTAGACTCAATCCTAGAAGAATGAAATGCAACTACATGCTCTCTTTTTGGTTTGCAAAAATGCAAAAAATTTCAAATTTTTTTTTCGATTTTTTGTGTTTTTCTATGCCTTACATGTATGCATGATATGCATGAGACTCAAAGTGAAAAGAAGAAGAAAAACTAAGAAAACAGAAAACAAAGTCAAGCCTCAAATCTCTCCCCCACACTTAGTTGGGAGCTTCATAGGGCTGGAAGTAGAACTGCCTTGAGCTGTAGTTCAACACTTCTTCTTCTTCAAGCTCATCTTCTTCATGGGTTCTTTCTTGGCCTTCAGCGCCAGCAGTAGCATTCCATTGTTCTTCTTCTTCTTCTTCTCTGATCTCTTCAGTGTGCTCCTCTTCTTCTTCACTGTCTTCTTCTTCTTCTACTGTAGGAATAGGGCCGCCGGTGTAGAGCTCCTCCTTACTCAAGTTGAAATTGATGTTTGATGTTGTGGTGAAGGAGGTCAGCCTTGGGTTTGGGAGAAGGACTCTCACATGCTCCAAGTGGTTGTTGAGGAATTGATAAACATACTTGCCTTGGATGCTCTTCTCAAGAAAATGACTCCTCTTCAGGTAGTCCATATCTATCCAGACAGGAGCTAGAGCATCTTCAGCATGCTTCTCAAGGTTCACATCACAGGCTAGTAGAATTGCTGTCACAACTCCTCCAATGTGCAGTTGTGGATTCTTCTCCCTTCTTCCCTTGTTGACAATCCAGCTTTGGTATGTTTGCAGCTGCTCCATCAACAGCCTTACAAGGCATGGGAGCTTGCTAGGTGGAGGAACTTTCACTGCACATCTGCTGGTGCCTGGACCAGTGTACAATCCATTGTAGAAGAAGTCTCTCTCCCTGCCAGTTAGGTGTGAGGTTTCTTTCCTTGCAAAAAATGTATTTGCAAGCACCTTGTGTGTATATCTAACTGCAGGATGCTTCAAGTGTTGGTTCCTTGTAGCCCCAGCTTTGAATTCCCTTACTCCAACTGCCTCCGAAAACCTTGTGTACTGTGATTTATGGATTAAGAACTTCTTCCCTCTTTGAAAGTGGGTGCTCAGCCCCAGCGCCCTAGAGAGTTCTTGGAATGTGATTTTGAACTTCTGTTTTCCAAGCTTGAAAGAGATCCATCCATCATGGTCAGGGAGCTCACTCTTCTCATAATAAAGCACCTTGAGGGTGGAGAGGAATTGATGAGTGAAGCGCTCATAGGATGGGAGAGGCTGTAGTAGCTCTGTAAGCCCCATCTGTTCAAAAGTGCAGATGCAGTCTTCATAGATTCCCAGCTCCTTCATTGTGGAGGGGCAAGGATATCTTGTTGGCTTGAAGGTACATCTACTGAATCCCTCCATGAGTTCCCTAGCACTGTACTTCATGGGTGGAGTCTCTTCCTCAACAGCTTTTCCCTTGCCTCTCTGCTTGGCGCTTTTATCCTTAGCTGGCCTCTTCCCAGCGGCCTTGGATGAAGTCTCAACAGCTTTGCCCTTTCCTTTTTCTTGCCTTACTGTTGGAGGTGTTGGTGCTTCCTGAGGTGCTTCTCCCTTTTTCCCAGCAGCTATTTTTGTTCTTCCCATGGTACCTTCAAAAGCAAAGCTTGAAAACAAGGTAAGTGAAAGAATAAAAGCTGAAGAACCAAATAGCTGAAAGCTTTTATGGAGAAACTCTTTAATGCTAAGAAAAGTCTAACAAGTCCTAACAACAAGCTGAAACTTATTCAAAGCAAGAAGAGATCAAAAGCTAGCAACTAAATAAACTAGAATGCACGAAAGATAAACAGTTATGCATGACATTCTAGCAAAATGGTTCCTAGGCAAAAGAGATGATGATTTTGCAAAAGGATGAAGATGAGCAAGCAATGAGATAAACAGATATTAATCAGAACTTCAACATCTAGCTTGATATCTCAAAACAAATCCATATTGCAAAATCATAGCACAACAATCAAAACTAAACACTGCTTGCTCTTAAAAACTTCAAAAATGCAGTTTTTATCATAAGTTAAAAGTAAGAGCAAAGAGAGATAGTTTAGGAAGCAAACCTGTAGTGAACTTATGAACACTTAGAGAAAGCAATAAAAGAGAAAAAGAACGAGTTATTTCGAGCTTTAGGTGAGAAGCAGAGTGAGTTTGAGTGTGAAGAGAAGTGAAGAGAGTTGTTGCTTAAATAGAGAGAAAGGAGAGGAAACCAAAGGAATCAAAGGTTGGTGAGGGAACATAAGGAATCAAAAGTGTGGGGGACAAAAACAAAAGTGTTCAGAAGCTAGGAAAGAGGTCAGAAGGAATCCCATTTAAAAATTCAAACTACTTTGGCTCCAAACCAAAAGAGGTAAAATTTTTTGAAAGTTGAGACACTTACCTCGGATGGAGTTTCGGTCACTCATGACCGATATTACTAACCGAAATTGCATTTTCGGTCATGAGTGATCGATACTAGAGACTAACGTGTTTCCTGGGATTAGTATCGGTCATCAGTGATCGACACACTTGACCAAAAATAACACGGTGTGCTTATGTCGGTCATGAGTGATCGATATTGGTGACCGAAATGTTTCCAAGAATCTTATCGATCACCAATGATTGACACACTAGACCGAAATTAGAACGGTGTGTTTATGTCGATCATGCATGATCGATACTGATGACCAAAAATCTATTCCTCTTTCAAACTTCTTTCCATATTGGTCACAAGTGACCGATATGTTGACTGGTATAAACTGGCTCCACTGATATCGGTCAATCATGATCGCTACTAATGACCGAAAATCTGTGTATCGGTCTGTCATGACCGATACAAATGACCGATATCAGCCAGAATACACCTGTTCTTTGTCCCATCATACTTTCTCAAGCCCCAGTTCGAAATCCTGTTTCTATACACTAAAACAAAGCATAAAAGAAATACTAGAAATCATAATATATACAAAAGGATACCATGGGACTACCTCCCAAGTGTGCTTGTTTAAAGTCACTAAGCTTGACCTTGATTACCTCTTTAGTTGAGGTGAGGAGAAGGAGTCATGGAACTCCTTGGTGGTGGCTTGCTCCTTTGGACTCTAGCAGAAACTCCATTCATCTTTATCCTTGCAAAAGGCATAGTCTTCCCCTCTTGTTGAAGCTTAAAGATGAACTCTCCCTTCTTAGAGACCCTTGGTTGCAAAACCAGCTCCCCTTTGTTAGTATCCAACTTGATCTCATTCAGATTCTTGTAACCCACCACTTCAAGGACCTCCTCTTCAGTGGTGTCTTCAAAAAACTTGGCCAAACAGCAGCCATCAAAACTCTCTCCTTGGTAGACTTCAAACTCTGGCCAGTTCCTTCCAAGTTGCTTCAGCTTTTTGATCGCCATTGAGAAGGCTTGCTCATTATCCAGCTTATTCCCCTTGGAGTCAAACCTTAGAACCTTCTTCTTGGTCAGCTTCAGTTCAATAGTGAATTCCTTAGCATCAAACACTGCTCCATCTGAGGCCAAGAAAGGTCTTCCTAGTAAGATAGCATTCTTTATATGTCCTTCCACATCAAGCACCAAGAAATCAGTGGGAATGGTTACTTCTTCTATCATCATTGGCACATCCTTAAAACTCCCAAGTGGTTTCTTCACTGTTCCATCAGCTATAGTAAGGGATACATTACTCTCTTGAAGTTGAGTGTAGCCAAGAGCCTTAGCAGTAGAGGATGGGAGAAGATTGATACTTGCTCCAAGGTCACAAAGACAGCTCTTGAAAATCTGCCCCTTAAGTTCACATGGGAGAGTGAAACAGCCTGGATCCCCAAGTTTTTTGATAGTGAGCTCCTTAACCTCAGGTGTTCCAGTCTTCTCCCTTAGCTTCTCAAGTTCTTCTTGGCCATTTAAACCCCTCAACTCCATCTGCACAGCATAGAGAGTTTCATACTTCTGAACTAGCTGTTCCTTGAACCTTCCTGGGAAAGGGATGGTTGGTTGATAGACAGGGAGAGTCGCTGTTTGAGGTTTCTCCTTATCATCATCAGCTTCCATCAAGTAATCCTTTGTGTTGTCAACAATCTCATGTGGCGCCCACCATTCTTCATCATCTGAGTTTTCTCCATCTCTAAAGGGTCCTTCTTCTACAGCTCCTTGGTCATTTTTGATTTCCAAGAACTCTTCCCCCCCACTTAGAGGTTCAGTGTCGTCAGTGAACAAGTAGTGGAACTCTTCAATAAAAGCCTCCTCTTCAGTGGAGAAGCTTTCTTCTTCTAGCACAATAGCATTGCAGAACTCCTTTGGGTTAGCTTCTGGTTTTCCAGGAAACTGTCCTTGTAGCTTGGGACCAGCTATTCCTTTGTTGTTCTCTAGAGTTTTGACTCTTGCAGCCAACCCATCAAACTTGTTGGTAAGCTCTACATGCACTGAATCAATCTTGTTGTGGACCTCTGCACACTTCTTGTTCATTTCTAAGGTTGTAGTGACTTGAGTGTTGATCATTTGCTGCATGAGGGTCTTGAGATCAGTGTCCTGAGAGCTAGAGGAAGCTTGTCCTTGTGCTTGGGCATTGAATCCTGGAGGGTTGTAGGGCGCTCTTGGCTGATAGTTGTTGTTCCTCTGCTAGAAACCTTGATTGTTGTAGGGAACAAAAGGTCTTGGGGGAGCTTGCTGTTGCTGTTGAGGGTAAACCTGATCTTGTGGGTTGGCAACATTGTTGCTCCTGTAGGACAAGTTGGGATTGGGTCTGTAGTTCCCATAGTTGTTGTAGCCACCTTGATTTCCCAAATAGTTCATCTCCTCAACTTGGCATTGCTCCTGTTCATCAAGCTGAACCATGTCTCCTACAAAGTGAACTTCTTTCTTCTCTCTTAGCAACAAGTCCAGCTTCTCATGGAGAGACTTGATTTCTTTCTTGCTAGACTCTAACTCATCCTTGGCACTCCTTGGTGCTCTGTCAAACTCCTCATTGTAGTTTCCATCAGACTGAGCCAAGTTCTCTACTAACTCCAAACCTTCATCTACATCTTTTGACAGGAAGTTCCCATTAGAGGCTGTGTCCAGGAGCATTCTGATCTTAGGCAAGGCTCCTCTGTAGAGAGTAGAGAGCAAAGATTCTTGTGAGAAGCCATGATGAGGGCATTGCAATGTGTAACCCTTGAATCTTTCCCAAGCTTCTCCAAAGCTTTCATTGTTCCTCTGTGCAAATCCTGAGATCTCATTCCTTACCCTAGCAGTTCTGGAAGTGGAGAAAAACTTTGCTAGAAAGGCTTTCTTGCATTCATCCCAGCTGGTGATACTCCCTTGGGGAAGGTTTTTCTCCCACTGATGTGCCTTGTCTCCTAGGGAAAAGGGAAACAATATGAGCTTGAAGCCATCTTCACTTACTCCATTTATCTTTGTGAGGGAGCACAGCCTGTCAAAATTGTCCAAATGATCTAGAGGGTCTTCAAGTGGTGACCCATGGAATTTTCTGCCTTTAACCATTGAAATCAAACCAGACTTGATTTCAAAGTTGTTGTTTTGGACTGCTGGTGGAATAATGCCTGTCCTGTTGTTGTAGGCATTTGGTGCATCACCAGCGCCAATAGGTCTAGCTGCTCTTGGAGCTTGTGCAGCACCTCTTGGTCCTTGCTCACCCTGTAAGCTTTGAACACCTTGATGTCCTTGTATACCCAGAGCGCCTGCAGCTCCTTGAGGTCCCTGAAATCTGATGTCATCCATGACTTGATCCAGATTGTTCATACCAAGTCTTTGCAAGTGTTGCTGCCTTTCTTGCTGTCTCCTTGCTCTCTGTCCTCTATCCAGCAGATTGATGTTGTCTATGAAATCCACAAGATTGCCTGAACCTCTAGATCTCAAGTTCATATACCTGAAAGACAGAAGTGAGAGTCAAAGAGAATTAGTAACCAAAGAAAAGTAAAAACTTGATCTTAAAGATTCTACAAACTCTAATGATTCAAACTGTTTCCCAAATGGCAACGGCGCCAAATTGGCACAAGAGTTTTTGACTCTCTTATGCTCAATCACCCTTGTGTTAGTCAGTTGTAGTAAGGGTTTTATGTCAATCTCTAAGTCAAGCAAGCAGAGAATTGGTTTTGTTGCTTAAGCAACAGTTCTAGCAACCTAAGTGAAGCAAGCAGCAACCAAAGTAAAAGCAGAAGCAAACTAAGCAATTCTAAGCAAGGAAAACAAAGTAAAACAGAGCAAAACAGGGCAAATCCGAAATTCAAATAAGAGAAAGGCAAGTCTCTAAATGTGGTTATTGACTTTGGGGAATTTCAAGCATCAACTAAGGCTGTTTCAAACTACATTGATCAAGCAAGCAAGCAAGCAATGGTGATTCCTAGACATAGAGTTCACACTTAAGCTAGTTAGATCCAATCTCTTAGCAAATAACCCTTTGCTAAACATTCTAACAAGAACTAACTCTCATTAGTGCTAAAACATCAAGCAAGCATGATTAAACAACTCTATTAAAGTCAAAATGCTCCTCAAACAGTCAATCTCTTGAGCCAAGGCCAGCAATCCTCTATTAAATATGATCAGCATTTCATCAAACACTTGGCGGGCATAAGAGAAAGCTATCAACTTAGACAAGTTTGATCAAGACTAATCTAGCATGAATAACAGATTAATAGAGAGGAACCCATAAAATGAAGGACATAACAAGCCCTAATCAAGCCTTAGATTCCTCTAATCTACCACATCTAAAAACCCTAAGATAACTACTCACTCATAATCATGTTTAACACCAAATCACAAAGGGAAAGAATGCTAATCATGATTAAAAGAAAGATTAAAGAAAGATTAAAGCAAATACTTGATTATATTAAACAAAGCACAGAAATTGTCTTACAAACTTAAAAGAAATGCTCAAGAACAGTATTTTGACATGACTTGTCGAAAATCTGGAAAAGAGGCTATTTATAGCCTAGAAAGGAAAACCCTAGAGTAATGGCATAGTTGTAATTAAAAACAGGTTCGGGCTGGGTAAGTATCGGTCAGTCGTGTCGATCTCCAATGACCGAAATGGGTCCCTATCGGTCTTCAGTGATCGACACACATGACCGAAATTAATCCGATGTGTTTCTGTCGATCACACTTGACCGATACTGGTGACCGATATGCTCCGTATCGGTCACTCTTGACCGAAACTCTCTGTGCTCATACCGAAAACTTCTGGAGATCTTCTGCTGTGATCCTTCTTGCTCCCTTTTGCCCAGCTAGCATATTGTATCATTCTCAAAACTCCTCCAAGCTCCTTCAAGCTCCAAAAGCACCTAAAAACATCCAAAATGCAAAGAAAATGCAAACTATACTCTAAATGCAACCTAAGTCTAAAAGGAGAAGAAAATGGGACAAAAGCAAAGGGAAAACATGCAAAAGAGGATCAAAATATATACTAAATGCAGCCCTAAATGGTGTAAATACAAGGGATATCACTTGCTTAGAAAACTCGAAACACAAGAAATGAGAGAGTGTGTGTTTGCTTGAAAATATAAGGGCCAACAAAAATCTAAAACCATGGGCAAGCTAGTGGCTTTCTGACAAAAGTGTGGTCAAGGCACATCTTCCATGGTCAAAGATTCCTGCCTTGACAACAATTTAAATTTAAAAAAAAATAGGAGGGAAAGAAGAAAAGAGGGAAAAGAAATTGTTACCTCGGCACGAGATCGAGTCCATTTGGTCGATCTAGGACTCGATCTCATTGTTATAATGGCTAGGATCGAGAGGTTTGATCGATCAGGGATTCGATTCAACTTGCACGAGTCTTAGATCGATTGTACCCTCTCGTTCCTTGACTTTTGGTCAACTAGGCTGTATTCCTTTGATCGAGCCACATCATCGATTTGGGGGTCGATTTGGCTTAGATAGAGTGGGGGATCGAGTTGACTGATCGATCTGTCTTTGAAGGATCTTCTCGAGAGGAATTAGATCGGTCGATCCAGATTTGGACCGATCGATCCAAACCTCAAGAATTTCCCGAGACATTTTAGATTAGTCGATCTAGATGGGATCGATCAATCCGAACTCATCTAGATCGACATTGTCTACTCGATCTCGTCTAGATCGACTGGCTCCTCTTGATTCACTAGCTCGATCTAGTAAAGATCTAGCTAGGATAAGTCGATCTAGCACACGATCTCTAGCCTATACTTAGCCTTTCTCGCCTCTTTTGAACTCCAAGATCACACCTAACAATCCCTTATCCATTCACCTACACACTTAAACATTAAAAGCATAAAACTGAAGTAGAAATAAAGCAAAAATATGTACAAGATAAACATGGGAATGCCTCCCAAGTGCGCTTTCTTTAACGGCTTTAGCTAGACTTTACTTGGTTTAAGCCTGAGGGGGGTCTTGAAGAAGCATGGAGGTGCTCTCCTTGCTGTAGCCATCCGCCAAGTAAGGCTTAACCTTGTGCCCGTTGACTGTGAAGGCATCGCCACTCTTGCCAACCAATGTAACTGCTCCATAGGGTAGAACCTCTTTGATCTCAAACGGCCCACACCATCTTGATTTGAGCTTGCCCGGGAACAGCTTCAACCTTGAGTCGTAGAGTAGCACCAGACTGCCTTCTCTTAACTCCTTGTGAACAAGCTTCTTGTTATGAACTGTCTTGGTCCGCTCCTTGTAGATCTTAGCACTGTCGTATGCATCTAGCCGTAGCTCATCAAGCTCATGTAGCTGAATCAACCGCTTCTCCTGAGCTGTCTTGAGGTTGTAGTTGAGCTGCTTCACTGCCCATAGTGCCCTATGCTCCAACTTAACAGGAAGGTGACACGCCTTGCCGTATAGGAGAGTGAAAGGAGTCGTGCCTATACGGGCCTTGAAAGCAGTTCGGTAAGCCCCAACTGTCCTCTCTAGTATTGCCTTGATCTGCCTGTTAGACACTTCTACTTGCCTACTAGTTTGAGGATGATATGGAGTTGCTACCTTGTGCTTCACGCCATACTTCCTTAAGAGACTTTCAAACACCTTGTTGATGAAGTGGCTTCCACCGTTACTGATTACTACCTTGGGGACTCCAAACCGTGGGAATATGATGGTCTATAAGAGCTTTATCACCACTCTGTCATCGTTTGTTGGGGAAGCTATAGCCTCAACCCACTTAGAGACATTGTCAACTGCCACTGAGATGAACTTGTTGCCGTAAGAAGATGGGAACGGTCCCATGAAATCTATCCCCCAAGCTTCAAAGACATCAACCTCAAAGATAGGAACCTGAGGCATCTCGTTTCTCTTGGTTATGTTCCCTGCCCGTTGACAAGCTTCACAACTTTTGACAAACTCGTGAGCGTCCTTGAAGATAGATGGCCACCAGAAACCCGCTTGTAACACCTTTGTAGCAGTCTTGAAGGAAGCGAAATGACCACCATATGAAGAGCCGTGACAATGTAGGAGTATGTCCTTAACTTCTTCCCTTGTTACACACCTCCTATACAAGCTGTCCACGCCCCTCTTGTAAAAGTATGGCTCGTCCCAAAAGTAGTGGGAGATGCCTCTCATGAACTTCTTCTTGTGATAATGATCATGGTGAGTAGGCTCCTCTCCATAAGCCAAGAAGTTCACTATATCAGCATACCAAGGTAAGTCTTCTTCCTTGAAACTCAAAACTTCTTCAAACTTGTCTTCAAGCTTCTCACATACCACCGTGGTGATCATCATGAGCTGCTCTTCAGGAAGTGAATCATCTAATGGCAAAGCTTCATTGACTCTCATCCTTGAGAGGTAATCAGCAACACCATTCTCTATCCCCTTCTTGTCTTTTATCTCCATATCAAACTCTTGTAGAAGGAGAATCCACCTTAAGAGCCTCGGTTTTGTGTCTTTCTTGGAGTAGATGTATCTCAAAGCTGCATGATCCGTGAAGACAACAACCTTAGAGCCTACGAGGTATGACCTGAACTTCTCAAAAGCAAACACAACGGCCAGCAACTCCTTCTCGGTTGTAGCATACTTCACTTGCGTGTCATCCAAGGTACGGCTGGCATAGTAGATAACATGCAACCGCTTGTCTTTCCTCTTACCAAGAACAGCTCCTATGGTGTAGTCACTCGCGTCGCACATGATTTCAAACGGTAGACTCCAGGCCGGTGCTTGTACTATTGGCGCGGATACAAGAGCTTCCTTGATAGTCTTGAAAGCATGAAGACAATCCTCACCAAACACAAAGTCAGCTTCCTTGCAAAACAACTGGTGAGGGGCCTTGCTATCTTGGACAAATCCTTTATAAATCTCCTGTAGAAGCCTGTGTGGCCTAGGAAACTCCTTACTCCCTTGACATTAACCGGCGGCTCAAGACTCATCATGACCTCAACCTTGGCTTCATCTACCTCTATGCCCTTCTCTGATATCTTGTGGCCAAGCACGATCCCTTCCTTCACCATGAAGTGGCACTTCTCCCAGTTGAAAACAAGGTTTGTCTCTTCACAATGCTTAAGTACCTTGCAAAGATTCAACAAACAAGCAGAAAAAGACGCACCATATACAGAGAAGTCATCCATAAACACTTCTACCATCTCCTCTATTAGATCAGAGGAGATCGACATCATACACCGCTGAATCGTAGCCGGTGCGTTACATAACCCGAATGGCATCCTTCCATATGTGAAGGTGCCATAAGGGCATGTAAAGGTCGTCTTTTCTTTATCGTTTGGATGGATTGGTATTTGAAAGAAACCACTATAACCATCAAGGAAGCAATAATAAGGATGATTAGCAAGTCTCTCAAGCATTTGATCAATAAAATGTAAAGGAAAATGATTCTTTTTAGTAGCAGAATTAAGCTTCCTATAGTATATACACATACGGTGACCTGTTATAGTCCTAGTAGGAATCAATTCATCTTTATCATTCTTAATGACTGTCATCCCTCCCTTCTTAGGAACCACATGTACAGGGGAAACCCACGTGCTGTCATATATGGGATAGATCACGTCAGCCTCTAACAACTTAGGAATCTCTTTCTTGACTACCTCTTTCAAATTCGGATTTTAGCGCCTTTGGTGTTCAATAGAAGAAGAGTTCTCATTATCTAAGTGAATCCTATGAGTGCAAAGCATTGGTGAAAGGCCCTTGATGTCACTAAGAGAGTACCCAATGGCCTTCCTATACTTTCTCAGCTCATTTAGGAGCGAGTGCAACTCATCATCACTTAAGTTTTCATTCACAATCACAGGATAGGTATCATTAAGCCCTAAGAAAGCATACCTTAGCCCTTTTGGGAGCTCCTTTAGGTCCACCTTTGGGGCTAACAGCTCGCTTTAGTCCTCGTCGTGGCTAGTGTTGGCGTTGCTGTCCTTAGTAGCCTCCTTAGAACCTGAGTCATGACCCAAAAGACTGCTTTCTTGAACCGTTGTCCCTTCAGAGATCGAGCCATCCAGTCGATCTTGCACTCGTTCTGGTCCGGATCGAGAAACTTCACTCGATTCACCTACTCGATTTGCTGTGGATCGAGCAGGAGATCGAGTCCGTGACTCGTTCTTTGAACTGATCGATTGGCTTCTCTCGATCTTCCCATCGTTCTCTTCTCTGGATCGACCAGCCTCCTCGATCTTCTTTTCGATTGCTGTCCTGGATCGAGTGATCTTCTCGATTTCCTGATCGATCTCTAGGCATCCGCCTTCATCTTCTTTGACAACTTTCCTAGAGTCGAGGAGATTAACGTACTCTTGAGTCTTCATACTCAGAAAACCAAACTCCCCTGGCTCTTTAGTCAATGCCAGCTTCAAGTGATCAATGCCAGCTTCAAGTGATCCTCTTGTGCCAACTCTTCTAGCAATTCATCCGGCAAAGCATCCAACGTCTCTATGTAGAATGCTTGTCCTTCAATGGTCGGCTTCTTCAGGACCTCATTGATATCAAAATCCAGCTTCATGTCTTTACCAAGGTGTAGAGCTATATTCCCATTCTTGACATCAATGATTGCTCTGGTGGTTGCAAGGAATGGTCTTCCAAGTATAAGCGGATCCTTAGGCTCTTCATCCATCTCAAGCACAACAAAGTCAGTTGGTACATTGACATCGCTTATTCTCACTGGAAGATCTTCTAGAATACCCACTGGAAGTCTCACGCTTCTGTCAGCTAACACAAGGGAGATCCTACACTCTTTGAAACGTGTGAAACCGAGCTTCTTTGCTATAGAATGGGGCATGAGATTTATACTTGCTCCCAAATCGCATAAGCAGCTCTCAAACTTCAATGGACCCAAAGCACAAGGAATGGTGAAGGATACTGGATCTACTAGCTTCTTAGGCACTATTTCTCTCTGAATAATGGCACTACACTCTTCACTAAGCACCAAGACATCTTTACTCTCCTTAGTCTTCCTTGTAAGGGTCTCCTTGAAGAACTTAGCACACTTCGGCATCATAGCTAGGTAATCAACATGAGGAAGCTTGATCTCTACATCCCTAAGATGCTTCTCAAACAAGAGCCTATGCTTCTCTATAAGCTGTCTCTTGAAGCGGCCAGGAAAAGGAAGCTTAGGCACATACGGTGGAGGTACATAAGTATCCTTCTCCTTAGTAGCTTGCTCCACTTCCTTCTCTACGGCTACCTCTTTACCCTTTCTTGGTCTCTCAATCCACACATTATCAAAGTTGATCTCCTCATCACCTGAAAGCTTACCCTCCCCTTCTTTGACTACAATGTCCTCATTGTTCATATGAGCAACACGCGGAGGAAGCTCTCGACCCCTCCTCAAGGTGATAGCGTTGGCGTATTCCTTTGGATTCTGCTCACACTTGCCCGATAAGCTGTTCTGACTGCTTGTACTAGCTTTTCCCTTCTCTAACAGTTTGATCTTGTTGTTCAGGTTTGTAATCTGAGTTGAGACGTCAGTAAGAGAGGAGTTAAGGCGGTTGTTCATCTCGGCAAACTTCTGATTAGTTGAAGCTTGACCTTGAAGAAACTGCTGAAACATTGCTTGAATCTTGAGGAGGCTGTTGCATCTGTTGTTGTTGAGGAACCAAGCCGGGAGGAAACATAGGAGTGTAATCTTTGTTGCCTTGCTGTTGCTGCTGACCTTGAAAGTTCCCTTGCCTCTGCCCTTGAAAGCCACTATTCCCTTGAAAACCTTGTTGTAAGGAACAAACGGCTTTGCTTGCTGAGGGGGGTACACCTGATCTTTAGGGTTCTCTACATTCGTGCTCCTGTAAGAGAGATTGTTGTTCGCTTGCTAGCCTTGCCAATAACCCTGATTCTTGTTATAGTTCTGACCAGCAATCCAGTTAGCTTCTTCTTGACTCAGCTCTAGTTCCTCGGAGACATCTTCAGCTTCTCCTATGAAGTGAACTTGCTTCTGATTTGCAAGCACTAGCTTGTCTATCTTCTCATGGAGGGACTGGAGCTCTTTCTTGTGAGACTCTAGATCAGCTCCTCTTGGTGCTCGGTCCTAGTCCTCCGAATAATTCCCATCACTCAATGCCAAGTTCTCTATCAGCTCCATACCTTCTTCCACTTCTTGACCAAGGAAGTTGCCTTTGCTTGCCGTGTCAAGTAGCATACGGATCTTGGGCAATGCTCCGCGGTATATTGTGCTTAGGAGAGTCTCTTCACTGAAGCCGTGGTGAGGACACTGAATGGTATAGTCTTTGAATCTCTCCATAGCTTCAATGAATGTCTCGTTCTGACTTTGAGTGAAGCCACTGATCTCACTTTTCAACCGAGCTGTCCTGGTGCTTGAGAAAAACTTTGAGAGAAAAGCTTTCTTACATTCAGCCCAAGACGTGATGGTGCCTTGTGGAAGTGTCTTCTCCCAGTGCCTAGCCTTGTCACCGAGAGAAAATGGAAAGAGACGCAGCTTGAAGGCATCTTCAGATATGCCATTGATCTTGATCATCCCACACACCTGCTCAAAGTTATCAAGGTGCTCTAAGGGGTCTTCCATAGCTAGCCCGTGGAATTTGCTATTCTGAACCATTGAGATGAATCCAGGCTTAATCTCGAAGTTGTTATTCTGGACTGGAGGAGGAGTGATCCCAAAGCGATTGTGATGCGTATTAGGAGCATCTCCAGCGCCTATGATCCGTGGGGGTCTAGCTGCGTGGATGAGGTTTCCATTGCCCCTTCCTACACCACCGTGAGCTGGTGGAGGTCCCTCAGGATGTTCTTGCTCAGCCATTGTTGTAAAGTCTACTGAACCGGCTTGAACAATCTCCTCAAAGGCTCTAGCTTGCTCTCTTGCTCTTCTTGTTCTTGAATGTCCGAGTTGGTGAATATTGTCCAGGGGTGTAAGTAAGTTGTTGTCACCCCTAGAACGCAAATTCATGTACCTGAAAGACACAAGTGTGAAGAGAAAGAGATTAGTAACCAAAATGAAAGAAAAGACTTAGTCTTTACTTAACCCCAAATCTTAATGCTTCCTAACAACCCTAAAATGGCAACAGCGCCATTTGATAACAAATTATTTTCATTGTGCAAGCAGAGAGGTTATCAAAACTCAAGCATACACAGTTGTAGTATAACAAGAGGTATCAATCCAACCCTAGGGAGCAGGAAGAGCAATGAGAATACAAGGATCTAGTGAATCTAAGCAAATATGATAAATAATTGGTAAAATCTAACAAAACTAAATGCAACGATCTAATGCAATGCATAACAATTTTAAAATCCCTGGAAGAGGGTTAACTACCATGGGGGACAAGAAAAAGATGAAAAATACAAGGCTACTAAGAATTAAAAGTCGACTAGTGAATCGACCACAGGATCGATCACTAGATCGAGCAAAGTGGATCGATCTAACAAACAACTTCAAGCGAATGACTTCTACGAACAGGATGAAAGCTAAATGACAAGCGAATGATGAACAGAAGTTTAAAACCTTGAAAGAGAGGGTTTAGGGTCGAGGTTCATATTCCTGGAAGAACAACAAGGGAGTAGCAAGTGAACCACGCCCTCAAGGTAATCTCCCTGGAAAATGTGAGATGAACCCAAATGAATACTGCCAAGCTGTTGAATCTCTTGATGCTTTCACCCCTGAGGAAGATGGTATAATAGATTAGTTTCTGTCCATGATCAATGAGGACATTGATGAACAAAGTGAGGGGGAGGAACTTGTTCAAGTCTCTGATGCTAAGAAGGAAGCTCAAGCTGATGTGTTCCCAACTTACCAGCCTGATATTCCATTTCCAGGAAGATTCAAGGAGCTACTAGTCAAGAAGTATGAAACTCTTTATGCTGCTCAAATGGAAATGAGAGGTTTAGATGCTGAAGAAGAGCTTAGTAAACTGAGAGCTAAGGCTTAAGCACCAGAAGTTAAGGAGCTGAACATCAAGAAGCTTGGAGATCCTGGTTTCTTCACTCTCCCATGTGAGCTCAAGTGCAAGACTTTCAAGAGTTGTCTATGTGATATAGGAGCCAGCATCAATCTATCGCCAGCCTCCACAGCCAAAGAGCTAGGATACATCAAGTTTCAACAAAGCAATGTGTTTCTAACCATTGCTGATGGGACTGTGAAGATGCCATTAGGAGCTCTCAAGGATGTGCCCATGATGATAGAAGGAGTCAAGATCCCTACAGATTTCTAGGTGTTGGATGTTGAAGGGCAGATCAAGAATGCCAGAGAATGCACAACAGAGATGAGGCTTACCAAGGACAAGGTTTTGAAGTTTGACAGAAAAGGCAACAAGCTGGAGCATGATCATGCTTTCTCCATGGAGCTGAACAAGATGAAAAGGGGTTTACAAGAACTGGCCCGAGTTTGAAGGTTACCAAGGAGAGAGCTTCGATGGTTGCTATTTGTCAAGGCTGTTTGAAGACACCACTGAAAAGGAGGTCCTTGAATGGTTGGTTACAAGAAGATGAATCAAATCAAGGTTGTTACTGAAGAAGGAGGGGGTGATCTTGAAGCCCCTTTGTTTTAAGGATGGTGAATTCTGAAGCAAGGAGGCAAGTATAAGCCCTTTGCTGAGATGAGGATTGATGGACTCACCACCAGGTTCAAGACGAGCAACACACCACCAAGGAGTTCCAAGACTCCTTCTCCTTACCTCTGCTAAAGAGGTAATCAAAGTCAAGCTAAGTGAATTTAAACAAGCACACTTGGGAGGTAGTCCCATGGTATCCTTTGCATATATTATGCGTTTTAGTTCCTGTTTATGTTTTTCTAGAGTTCTTAGAAGCACGAGTTTGGATTGAGGATTGAGAAGATGTTTCGGGAAACAAAACGGATGCTTTCTGGCTGGTATCGATCACTTGTATCGGTCATGGCAGACCGATATAAGCCTTTCAGTCTTGACCATCGACCTAAAGTGATCGATAATGTTGGAGCCAGAAGTGCATTGGGCAACCCCATCAGTCACATATGACCAATGGGGGAAAAAGATGTTCAAGCATGGTTTTGATTTATCATCACTTTTATGGTTTTTATCCATGATATAAGTCCTTTTTATTGAGTCTTTTTGGTCTTTTTAGAGTCATAGTAGAGTCTTTGCAGGTTATAGCATGTCTGGAGCACAATTGGAGGTTTTGGAGCTTTTTGGATCATTGCAAGGATCATCCTCGAAGTAAGTAACTCAGAAGCGTTGTTCTGCAGTTGGTGACACTCGTCACCACTTATGGGTGACGCTCGTCACCCACCCCTGAAGAGAATCATGAGCTTCAACTAAAAAATTGAGGGAAATTTGCACTTTTGGCCCAAGAGTTCCATTATTTACAAGAAGACCCCAGCTCGTGTTTCGGCTTGTATATTAGCTTTTTCAGCCATTGTTTGGCTGATATCTGGTACTTTCGAATTCAGAGAGCTTAAGAGAGTGAATTGTAGCAGAGCTTTTGGTGAGACAAATCAGACTCCTTCGGAGCAGATTTCGAACTCCTTTATCTTTATTTCTTTTATGCAATCTATTCTTTTCATGATGTTCGTTTCATTCACCATGCCTGAGTAGTTTGTTAGTTAAGTTAGGATTATTCAAAGGTTGATGAAGAGTTTGTAGAATTGCTAAAATAATAGGAAATTCATTGGTTCTTCATCTGTGCTTGCATTCACATCGATTTCTTAGACACATCATCTGGATTTCGAAACTCTAAGTTGTTTAATAGATGTGAGAACATTATTAATCACCTGAACTAGCATTAGATGAGCAAAACGCCTTATACAAAGAGATTTGGCTTAAGAGCTTTGTGAACAATTGAACCTGATCATTACTGCAAGTTTAGGTTGTTAGAGTTTGCAAAGAGATTTGAAACTCTGTAATTTAGTCATAGATAACTTCTGTAATGAGAATTGATTAGTTATATCTTTGTGTTTCATGTTCTAGATGGTTTTAATTCATTCTTGATTGCATGCATTCTACACTCTCGGATTCAACCTGTGAATTGTCCTGACTAAGGGTCTTTAGCTTTCTGAACTTTAAGAACAATCATAAAAACGCCCTCTTGCATTTATTTAACTATTTGACATTACATTCATTCATTATGGCTTAGCTTAATCTGAATCTATAATCTCTAGTGTATTAAGCCTACTCCCTTGGGCTTCGATAACCCCTTATACTATAACTGCATTGCTGTGCACTTGCAGTAGTTTTATGTGGGCAAGACCTGAGCCCTATTAAGTTTTTAGCGCCATTTCCGGGGAGTAATAGCTGCCTATCGATTTTTAGTATTAGGATTTTGTCTAAGTTTTTATTTGTTTCCTACCTTTCTGCTACTTTTCTTTGTGCTGGTTTCAGGTGTATGCATAATCGCAGTACCAAAAGTAACAATGAGAAGGACCTTGTGACTTTGAGCATCGACGAACTCGCTAAGTTGGAAAGGGCCATCAGGAAAACTAAGAAACAGTTTACAATGGTTGCTCCACTTGTCTTGGTCAAAAATGTAGAGGGTCTCTTTGTTGACAGAGATGGAAACAGGAGGAATGAACAAGGGCAGAGACTGGATCAGAGTGGGAATATCATAGGTGAACAGGTGATTCAGCTAGCCCTAGATGACGCTGTAAACGTTGCTGGGCGTTTTGTGCAGCGGACTCTTGGAGATTACAACAGACCTGATCAGTTTTATGCCAACAGAGCTGCAATCCGCGCTCCAGCATTCCAGAGGAATGATTTCTAGCTCAAGCCTGCTTATTATCAGCTTGTGGGTCAGCATCCCTTACATTGCTTACCTCATGAGCACCATATGGATCACATAGAGAATTTTGAGGATTTGGCTTCAAGTGTCAAGGCTAATGGAGTTAGCAATGACTTCCTATTCTGCAAGTTTTTTTCTTACTCTCTTGGAGGAGATGCTGCTTATTCGCTGAAGCAACTGGAGCCTGGATCGTTGACCACTTGGGAAGACACCAAGAACAATTTTCTGAACAACTTTAATGATGATGCTAGATCAGAAGAACTGAGGACGAAAATTGCTTCATTCTCCCAAGGTCCTACTGAAGCTTTTAAAGCTTCTTGGTTGAGATTTAAGTCCTATCAAAGGGACTTTCCTCATCATGGTTTTAGTCAGGTGCAACTGCTTAGTATTTCTTCAGAGGCATTGACTGGAAATACCAGATGGCGTTTGATGCTTCTAGCAGTGGCAACTACAACACAAACAGACCAGAAGAAGCAATCAATTTGATTGAAAACTTGGCCTGCAGTAACAGCACCAAGAATGCTGATTTTCAGAGGATGCAACAGGCTGGTTTGAATGAAGGAAACCAAATAGCTGAGGTTACCGCTGAGTTAGACAGTATACACAGCCTTTTGGTGGGAAAGAAATCAGTCCAATTTGCTGCAGAGGTGGAGATTTTCAAAAATCCTGAAGAATTTGAGCAAAAGGATGTTAATTTCATCAATGGAGGGGGTTTTCAGAGTCAAAGATTTGGGAATCAGCAATGGAACAGAGGTTACAATGGCAATTATCAGAAGAGCACCTTCACAGGAAACCAGAACAGAGGTTAGACAGTATGCACAGCCTTTTGGTGGGAAAGAAATCAGTCCAATTTGCTGCAGAGGTGGATATTTTCGAAAATCCTGAAGAATTTGAGCAAAAGGATGTTATTTTCATAAATGGAGGGGGTTTTCAGGGTCAAAGATTTGGGAATCAGCAATGGAACAGAGGTTACAATGGCAATAATCAGAATTGCACCTTCACAGGAAACCAGAATGCAACTGGTCACACGCCACAGCCACAGTTCCAGAAGACTGAGTTTGAGAAACCATATCAGAACAGCAGCAACTTCAACAGGAATTATGGCTCTTCTTCCTACCAAACTGCACCTACACAAGACAACAAGATGGAAGCTATGCTGGAGCAGATCCTAGAAGGACAGCAGAAGATGACTGTGGACTTCAATGGCAAGATAGATTTGCTGTATCACGACCTGAATGGAAAAATTGAGAGTCTGAACTCTCACATGAAGAAGCTGGATGTTCAGGCTGCACAAACTGCAGGAGCTGTTCAAAGGCAATATGGATTGCTTCCTGGAAGGACTGATATCAATCCCAAGCATCAGATTAATGTCATCACAGGCAGGTGTGAAAAGGAGCTTAAAACAGTGCAGAAAAAGAGGTTGAGTGCAGACCAGATCGTGCAACTGATGGAGTTTGAAGATGAAAATTTTGCAGTCTCAGAATCAAGTGACGAGCGTCACCAAGGGGGTGTCGCTCATCACCCACTTTACACAAGCCCGACACTTAAAGATTATCACAGGTCAGTGACGAGCGTCACCCCCCTGGTGACGATCGTCACCCACCCCAGAAAGAAGCTATTTCGCCTGTAACTGCAGATAATGGCAAGGAACAATCTTATAAATCCAAGACACCCTTCCCCAAGCATCCTAGGAAGTCTAAACAGGAGATAGAAGAAGCCAGATGCAAGGCAATAATAGACAAGCTGATGCTTTAGATTCCACTTATTGATGCAGTCAAGCTTTCACCTGCACTAAGAAGGTATATTAAGAGAATGGTTGTTAACGGTGTAAGTCCTGAGGAAGGAGCATTGCTCACCAGAGACATTAGTGCAATTCTCATGGGTACAGTTCCAAAGAAGAAGAAGAAAGTGACTGTTTCTGAACAAGTCAGCGCCATCATTCAAAGTGGAGTTCCAACGAAGCTACCTAATCCAGGAAACTTTGTGCTTGATTGCTCAATTTCAAAAGGACGGTTTCCCCATTCTCTTTATGATCTAGGGTCAAGTATTAACCTGATGCCTACCTATGTTGCTGCTAGACTTTCAATGACTGATTTCAAGCCAGCTGGGATATCTCTTATCTTAGCTGATCGATCCATAAGAACCCCAGAAGGCATCTTGGAGGATGTTCCTATTAACATTGAAGGCTGCATGATTCCCACAGACTTTGTGGTTTTGAAATATGCTGAAGAACCTAAAGATCCTCTTATTCTTGGAAGATCATTCTTGGCTACTGCTGGCGCCATCACTGATGTGAGAAAGGGGAAGATAGAGCTTGATTTGGGTGATGTTGTCATGAATTATGACATGGATATGCTGAGAGAAAAATCCACCATTGATGGTCAGAGCTTGGTGTTTCTTTTGATGATTCTGCAGGAAAAAGAAGTGTCCCACCCCCAGTCACAACCCGCCCTACTGATGTTCCTCACTTCCTTGGAGGAGTTTGATAACTATTTTCTTTGCAAGGGTGAGTATGCAATGAGGCTATCAAACTCAAATGCAAGACAGGTTGTAGCACAGTATGCAAGAGAGAGTCAATCCACACCTAGGATGATAGAAAAAGCAAAGAGAATGCAAGGGCTTTGCAAATCTAAGCGAAACAAGATAGGTTTTGAGAAAATCCCTAAAAACTAGATGCAGCAACTAAATGGAATGCAAAACTATTTTAATATTACCAGGAATGATCAAACTACCATGAGGAACAAACAGAATAATTAAAGGACAAAGCTACGAATTACTAAAATTCGACTAGTGGATCGACCACAAGATCGACCACTAGATCGAGCAACAACGATCGATCTCGTCTAAAGATGCAAGAACAGTAAAACTAACGACCAGGATGCTATCAAAGATCAAGCGAATGGCGAGAGAAGATGTAAAGATGCTAAGAAAAAGGGTCTAGGGTAGAGATTCATGGTCAGGGGTTTCGAAGGTCCGAACTTGGGTCGAAAACTTCAAATCGACTCACTTTGTGAGAATCTCTAAGCCTTGAAAACAAAATAAGATCTATCCGTGGCTTTCGGTATAGATCATTCCTTCATCTTCTCCTCCAAACCCATGGCTTTTGGTGGAAAGAGAGGTCGAAGGGCAGGAAAAACAGATTTCAAACGAATGGCTTAACTAGTCCCCCAAACTTCCATGGCTTTTGGGAAGGGGTAGCTAGTCTCTAGGGTGTGATCTTCAGAGGTCCCTGAATCCTGTCAAGGTAAGAGACATCTCGGATCATAAAGCTCTTGGCGTGAGAGTCTTTAAGCTTTAGGAACTCGACACCCTAGAAGAGATAGCCATTAAGCACTAGAAAATCCCAAGATCGAAAACCTTTTTGACACCTTGAATCCTCTCAACCCCGAACCTAAATGAACTACTCACTACACATAAGATAAATCAAGAAAAGCATGAAGAAAGAAACGATGAACATGAAAAAGAACTAGATTAAACTTCAAACGATTCGAATACAAAGCAAGAAAAACTTCAAGTTCGACAATGGTCGATTCTCTCCAAAACCAGAGAGAAAAACATAAAAAGATAAGAATGAAAAAGTTGTGTGGAAAGAGACATCGCCGCCTTCCCAAAATGGCGAAAACAACCTGATGGTCCCCCCCCCTCGTTAGCGGCCAAAAGCGGTTGAAAGGACAAAGATCGACCTCGGGATCGAGCGGCTCTCTCGATCATCTTTGGACATCGTGTCTTCAACTCGATCTGGGTCTCGATCGTCTTCGGCGGATCGAGTGTTGCATCCGATATTGGTATCGATCTTTGGTTGGATCGAATGGTGGACTCGATCCGGCTCTCGCTCTGCATGGCGTCATTTACGTCTGTACCGTTTGATCGATTGCTCCACTCGATCTTCGTCTCGATCATTTTCCTTGGTCGCCTGGTCTTCTCGATCTTCTGGTCGATCTCATCTAGATCGACCTGCCATGCTCGATCTGTTCCCCGATCTCTGATCCTTAGCAAACATCCGACCTTCCACGAACCGCCACAACACCTTCAGCACGTCCACAAACCTCCACGACTCCAAAGTAGCCAGAAACAACCTGAATATGATGCAAAATGCAAGGAACATGCGTATGCTGGTGCGAGAACGCTCTAGGACCCTAAGTGAGCCAACCTAGTCTAAAGTGTGATGTAAATGCATTAAAAGCTAACTAATATGTATGCAATATGCAGTAACATCAACTCCCCCAAACTTACTTCTTGCTTGCCCTCAAGCAACAGAAAATAAGTAAGGAAGAGAGGTTTTAAAACGAATGGGAGTTTAAGCTTCTTGCAAAGGTGCCTTTTAAATGAATCAATCTCAATGTCCTAGTTAACAGTTCTAAAATGCTATGCATACACTCGTACTCCAAAGAACTCAGCCATACTCATCACACAAAGAAATTCAGATCATGACTCTCATATTCCTAACAATCAAAGAAACTCATCCTTTAACATTCATTAACATCCGAACCATGAATCAAACTTATGCACTTTAAAACAAAACACATTTGGCTAAGGGTGTAGGTTATGAGCATAGAATGATCTCATTTGAAAAGGGTTTTCAATTAAAACAAGGGTTTCTCTCAAAAGTGGCAAGAACTTTATGCATAATGCTAAAGGTGAAGGCAATTGATGCATACATAATCAGATTCTCATCTACCCATGTAAACTAACAATGATCCTAAACTCTTCTCATTTGTTAACTTTCATCCTCACTCACCACTTATAATCTACCCTTTTTCTTCTCAAAGCTTAGCATTCCCCAATTCGAAACAAAAAACATTTTTAACTGTTTAGGCTAGTGAAAAGGTTGAAAATAATTTTGCTCTTTAACTATTTCTTATTGGTAGCTCTCTTATTTATTTTTTTTCTTTCTCTTTTTCTTTTTTTATTTATTTGGCACTTAGGCTCTTTTTCTTTTTATTTTTATTTGAGAGAGCTACCTCCTGAAATTTATTAGAGCATATATATAATTTTTAAACACAACCCTTCACTTAAAACCTATTTCTTTCTTTTAAACACCAAACTCTTTTTGAAACCAAAAACACATAATCATGAAAAAAACCCCAATGATCCCCCAAACTTATCCTAAGCCTATACCTAGCTTCAAAATGCAAAGCTAGCAATCATATGAGAACCAAATCATGTCGCCTAAACCTAACACTTTATGCTAAGTTCTAAACCGAAAAAGAAGGCCTCACAATGATGTCACACAAGAAATATTTGGTTTCAAAGAAGGGTAAGGGTCAAGGTGGGAGTGTTACTTAGGCTCACAAAGAGTGGTAAAAAAGAAAGCCTAAATATTTTAGAATCCATGTGTTCATTTTCAAATGCATAAGGATGATAATTAAAATTTCAGATTAAGGTTTTCTCTTATTAGGACAAGTTTCAAATCATGAGAGTTCAATTCAAGTCACGAAAATCATAGCAAGTGATCTAAGCATGGTAAGAACTTACTTTCAAAGCATGAGCAAAGCATTAGAGAACTACTAACTAGGGCATTGAAACAATTCATGAGTATAAAACACCTTTTTAAGAAAACTTTAACCCCTTATGGAAATGCAAACAACCTAGATGCTAAGAAAAATACTAGACTCAATCCTAACATGTTTTGACAAGATGAATGCAACTACATGAATCTTTGAAAAGTTTTTAAAAATTTTACCAATTTTTCATGAACTAAAGAGTCAAGGATGCTAAAGGAAAATAAGATCGGAGAACACATGTTAAACCACACATGTACTCCCCCAAACTTGCTTGACACCGTCCCGGTGGCAAACAAATTCAAAGGAGCACCAAAACACAAAGCAAAAAGAAGCAAATATGAACGGTTATGTACAATGGAAGAAGGTTGTTACCTCTGGTCTAGTCTCGGCTGGAACTTGAGGATGTTCCAGAGGAGCTAGAGACTATGGTTTTGCCCTTGTCGGTTGGTTCTTGGAGAGAAAGGCACGCCGGATGAATGTTGCTGCCTTGAGTCTCACGGATGACAACTCCACCGGTTAAGAGGCTCCTCTTCTCGGGTTGATGAACCTCTTCACTTGCATCTTTCTTAGGTGAGCCTCCTTGAAGTGCCTTGACCTTCTTGGCAAGTTTCTTGAGCATTTTGCCTTGCCACTTGTTGATTTTCCTTTGCATCTCCACAACAGATGCTAGGAACTTCTCCGTTTTGGTTCTCGGCTCAAAGTCTATCTTAGGAAGGGTGTAGGCTTCGGGCATCTCATCTTCCGTGGCTGGAGACTCGGACCTTTGACGAGGAGCAATCGCTGGGGCAGGCGGTCCTCCTAGAGGAGCAAAGCATTCTTCTTCTGTTGGCAAGAACTCGATGTTCCCAACACCAAGCAGCTCGGTCTCGTCCTTGTTTGGCAGGATGCACTCTCTCTTCTCGTTCTCGTCGTCTATGAAGAGATAAGCATAGAACCCTTCTGCTGGCGTGCGTCCCAAGCTGTCGGTATTCCTCATGTAGACCTCATCCATGAAAGCTCTAGCTGGAACGTGCACGAAGTCGTGTATAGGTACGCCAGCTTGTAAGAATAGAGGAGTGAGGAAGCCGCCAATGAAAGAAGAGGTTGCCTTGCACCGCAAGGCGTAAGCCTTGTACTTCACCAAGGAGGCAGCAAGCACGCATCCATAGTTCACCTCGTCGCCGAGCTCATCATCCATAGACTCGTCATTCTCATCCGGATCACACAACAAATGCTTCACGCCTTAGAACATGAAGCAAAGCTCGGTCTTCGTGACCGTGGGAGCAACTGACCTTCCGCTAAATGTGTTGGCGATCAGCTTCAAAGTGTACCTCAGCACCGGGCTTCTTACTCTCTTGATCTTGGCGGTGTTGGCTTTGTAGTCTTCATTGCTTATCAGGTCCCAAAAATCGTTTGCTCGCTTGAAGGAGGGGAACTCGATCTTGGTGGCAGCCGCGTTGAGACCATACGCTTGACATAGCTCGGGGATGGAGAGGCTGAAGACTTGACGTCCGACCTTGAAGGAGAGGCGACCTTGTGAAGGGATGGGTGCGCTAGGGTTCTCGTAATGAAACTCCAGCGTGGCAAGGAAGTCTATTGTCACTTCTGGAATGGTAGGGCAATCCATCCGTGACAGACATCTTAAGCCAATGTTCTTGAGGAGTTGGTCGAAATCTCCAAGGATCCCTAGCTTGAACAGCAGCTCCCGATCCGCAAACTTAGTAGGCTCAAACCTAAGCCTTTCAAGCCGTTTCTTGTTCCTCTTCTCATCCTTACTCCATCTGACCCTCTCTTGAACAGCCACCTCTTGTCCTTCTCCCTCTTGTGCTGTCTCTTCTCTCGTTCTTTTAGGGGCCATTGTACCTGAAACAAATTTCTTAAGAAGTTTGATAAGCAAAACAGCGATTTGATGAGAGAATAAGAGAGGGGAAGAAGAAAGCTTATAACTACTACCCTAGAGTTTTGGGGAATTAATAAAAATTATAGCAAAATAAAAGAGAATCAAATCTTTAGATACTAGAAAATCCAGAATTATTCCTTTTACTTAGCTAAATTTTAAAATTCAAAAACGGCCCTATCATGTAGAACAATATCTTGCGAATTAAAAGGGAATTTTCCAAAAAATATTTCATTAAACTCTGAAAATACCTTTGCAAGAATGTTAAAGAGCCTTGCTAGCCTTTGAAAACAAAAAACTCTCACTCTCTTTGTTTAAAATTTCCGAGAAAACAAGAATGAGAGGGTGAGAAGTTGTTGAAATATTTAAAGGCTAAGCAAGAAACAAAACCATGGGTAGGAAAGGTGGTTTTCTGACAAAGTCTTGGTCAAGGCACATCTTTCATGGTCAAAGATGCTTGCCTTGACCAAGTTTTGAATTTAAAAACTGGAGGGAAAAGAATAAAGGAGGGAAAGAAAATGTTACCTCGGCATGAGATCGAGTCTGTTTGGTCGATCTAGGACTCGATCTCATGCCCATAATGGCTTAGATCGAGAGGGTTACTCGATTTTTGACTCGATTCATGAAGAATCGAGTCTCGGATCGATTGGCTCCCTCGATCGTTGAGATGTTGGCTACACGGCTAAGTCCTCATGATCGAGCTACGTCCTCGATTTGGGGGTCGATTTGGCATAGATCGAGTGATGGATCGAGTCGAGTGATCGATCTGTTTTCAACAGATTTTCCCGAGAGAAACTAGATTGGTCGCTCCATTTAGGATCGATCTATCCATTTTCGTCTAGATCGATCTTATCACTCGTTCTCGTCTAGATCGACTGGCTCCTCTCGATTCACTGACTCGATCTAGCAAAGATCGAATCAGGATCAGTCGATCTAGCACTCAATCTCTAGCCTTTTCTTAACTCCTATCGCCTCTTTTGGACTTCAAGATCGAGGTTTAGACTCTTCATACCTGCTCCTACACACTTGCAAAATAAAAACATAAAACTGAAAGAGAAATAAAGCAGAAATATGTACAGGATAGACATGGGAATGCCTCCCAAGTGTGCTTTCTTTAACGTCTTTAGCTAGACTTTACTTGGTTTAGGCGGATGGTGGGTCTTGGAGAAGCACCGAGGTACTCTCCTTGTCATAGCTGTCCGCCAAGTAAGGCTTGACCCTGTGTCCGTTGACGGTGAATGCACTGCCACTCTTTCCCATCAATGTAACAGCTCCATAAGGCAGCACTTCTTGGATCACAAACGGCCCGCTCCACCTTGATTTCAGCTTTCCCGGGAAGAGTTTGAGTCTTGAATTGTACAGCAACACTAAACCTCCTTGGCAACCAATTTCTTGTCATGAGCTTCCTTAGTCCGCTCCTTGTATATCCGAGAGCTCTCATAAGCGTTCAGTCTTAATTCGTCCAGTTCATGTAGCTGAATGAGGCGCCTCTCTTGAGCAGTCTTGAGGTCAAAGTTCAGCCTTTTCACAGCCCACAATGCACGGTGTTCTAGCTCAACCGGGAGATGACAGCTCTTGCCATAGAGCAGATTGAAAGGGGTTGTACAATTCCGTGTTTTGAAGGCGGTACGGTAAGCCCAAAGAGCATCGTCCAGCTTGCTGCCCAGTCTTTCCTTGTTGCTCCGACAGTCTTCTCCAGTATAGCCTTGATTTGCGGGTTGGAGACTTCCACTTGACCGCTTGTTCGAGGATGATACGGTGTAGCCACCTTATGTTTGACGCCATACTTTCTCAAGAGGTTCTCAAAGACCTTGTTTATGAAGTGGCTTCCTCCATCGCTTATAACCACTTTTGGTACCCCAAACCTAGGGAAAATGATACTCTTGAATAGCTTGATCACCACCTTAGAATCGTTTGTAGGGGAAGCAACAGCCTCAACCCATTTAGAGACATAATCCACTGCTACTAAGATGTACTTGTTGCCATATGAAGAAGGAAATGGCCCCATGAAGTCTATGCCCCACGCGTCGAACACGTCAACATCGAAGATGGGAACCTGAGGCATCTCGTTTCTCTTAGTGATATTCCCTGCTCGTTGACATGCCTCACAGCTCTTCACAAACTCGTGTGCATCTTTGAAGATGGACGGCCACCAGAAACCGGCTTGCAACACCTTCGTGGCAGTCTTGAATGAAGCGAAGTGTCCTCCGTAGGAAGAGCCGTGGCAGTGATAGAGGATGTCTCTAGCTTCTTCCTTCGTAACAAACCTCCAGTACAAATTGTCCACTCCTCTCTTGTATAAGTAGGGCTCGTCCCAAAAGTAATCACTAGCCTCTCTCATGAACCGCTTATTGTGATAGCTGTTAAGATGTGTTGGCTCCTCACCACACGCTAAGTAGTTCACGACTTCAGCGTACCACGGTAGATCCTCCTCTTTGAAGCTCAACACCTCTTCGAACTGCCCCTCTAGCTTTCCACAAACAGGCGTTGTGATCACCATGAGTTGCTCTTCTGGAAGAGAGTCATCTAAGGGGAGAGACTCGCTGATCCCTAGCCGTGAGAGATGGTCAGCGACTCCGTTTTCTATTCCCTTCTTGTCTTTAATCTCCATGTCAAACTCCTGGAGCAAGAGAATCCACCTTAATAGCCGAGGCTTAGTGTCCTTTTTCGAATAGATGTATCGCAAAGCACGTGATCTGTGTAGACAATAGCTTTGGAACCCACGAGATACGACCGGAACTTCTCAAAGGCAAACACTACTGCAAGCAACTCCTTCTCTGTAGTAGTGTACCTTGTTTGCATGTCATCCAAGGTTCTTGAAGCATAGTAAATCACGTGCAGCTTCTTGTCTTTCCTTTAACCAAGAACGGCTCCTACGGCGTAGTCACTAGCATCGCACATGATCTCAAAGGGTAGTGTCCAGTCTGGTGCTTGAACTATAGGGGCTGATATAAGGGCTTCCTTGATGGTCACGAAAGCTCGCAAACACTCCTCATCAAACACAAACTCAGCTTCTTTGCACAACAACCGTGTAAGAGGACGTGCAATCTTGGAGAAGTCCTTGATGAAGCGCCTATAGAACCCGGCATGTCCCAAAAAACTTCTGACTCCCTTAACGTTAACCGGCGGCTCAAGACCCATCATGACTTCCACTTTAGCCTGATCAACCTCAATGCCATTCTCTGATATCTTATGACCAAGCACTTATCCCTTCCTTAACCATAAAGAGGCATTTCTCCCAGTTTAGCACCAAGTTTGTCTCTTCATAACGCTTTAGTACCCTGCAAAGATTCAACAAACACGCAGAAAAGGACGCACCATAGACAGAGAAGTCATCCATGAACACCTCTACCATCTCTTCTATTAGATCGGAGAAGATCGACATCATACACCGCTGAAAAATGTAGCCGGTGTATTACACAATCCAAACGGCATCCTTCGATAAGCGAAGGTACCGTAGGGACATGTGAAGGTCGTCTTCTCCTGATCATTTGGGTGAATTGGTATCTGAAAGAAACCGCTATACCCATCGCGGAAACAGTAGTAAGGGTGATTAGCAAGTCTCTCAAGCATTTGATCAATAAAAGGCAAAATGAAATGATCTTTCCTAGTTGCAAGGTTAAGTTTCCTATAATCAATACACATCCTATGACCAGTGATGGTTCTACTAGGAATAAGCTCATCTTTTTCATTCCTTATGACTGTGATCCCTCCCTTCTTAGGCACCACGTGTACAGGAGAAACCCACGTGCTGTCACTTATGGGATAGATCACGTCAGTCTCTAAAAGCTTAAGGATCTCTTTCTCAACAACCTCTTTCAAATTAGGATTCAAACGCCTTTGATGTTCTATAGAAGAGGCGTTCTCATTATCCAAGTGAATCCTGTGAGTGCAAAGCATTGGTGAAAGGCCCTTGATGTCACTTAAAGAGTACCCAATGGCCTTCTTATACTTTGTCAGCTCAGTCAGGAGCGAGTGCAACTCATCATCACTTAAGTTTTCATTCACAATCACGGGATATGTGTTATTAGGCCCTAAGAAAGCATACCTTAGCCCTTTTAGGAGCTCCTTAAGGTCCACCTTTGGGGCTAACAGCTCGCTCCAGTCATCCTCGTGGCTGTTGTTGTTGAGTTCTTCCTTGAAATCCTCCTTAGAACCCGAGGCATGGCCCTTAAGACTGCTTTCCTCAACCGCTGTCCCTTCTGAAATCGAGTCCTCCAGTCAATCTTGCTCTCGATGTCGTCTAGATCGAGCAGTTTTGCTCGATTCACTTACTCGATTTGATGTGGATCGAGTAAGGGATCGAGACGCTGAGTCGATCTCCTGATTAGACCCCAAAATGATCGGAAGGACTCTCTCGATCGTTGACTCGATTGTTTTTCCGGATCGATCATTCCTCTCGATCTGTCTGTCGATTGCTGCACCGGATCGAGTTGTGTTCTCGATTGCCTTGTCGATCTGACTCCTGGATCGAGTGATAGTGTCGATCTCGGGGTCGAACTCTAGGCAGCAGCTTTCATCCTTCTTAACAATCTTCCTAGAATCCAGCAAGTTGACGTACTCCTGGGTCCTCTGATCCACATAGCCAAACTCTCCTGGCTCCTTTGTCAGTGCCAGCTTCAGATGGTCCTCCTGAGCGAGTTCTTCTAGCAACTCATCCGCTATGGCATCCATCGTTTCAATGTAAAAAGCTTGCCCTTCTATGGTCGGCTTCTTCAGAACCTCATTGATATCGAAGTCCAGCCTTATATCCTTTCCCAAGTGCAAGACAATCTTCCCGTTCTTGACGTCGATGATAGCCCCGGCGGTTGCAAGGAATGGCCTTCCAAGGATGAGTGGATCCTTAGGCTCTTCATCCATTTCCAACACAACGAAGTCCGTAGGCATGTTCACACCGCTGATTCGCACCGGTAGATCTTCAAGCAGCCCCACTGGTAGCCTCACACTCCTATCAGCCAGTACCAACGAGATCCTACAGTCTTTGAAACGAGTAAAGCCAAGCTTCTTTGCCATAGAATGAGGCATCAGATTTATGCTAGCTCCGAGATCACAAAGGCAACTCTTGAACTCCAGAGGACCTAAAGCGCAGGGTATAGTGAAGCTTCCAGGGTCGCCCAACTTCTTAGGGACTATCTCCTTATGTATCACAGCACTACACTCTTCACTTAGAACAAGCACCTCCTTGCTTTCCTTATTCTTCTTCACGAGAGTGTCTTTGAAGAATTTGGCGCATTTAGGCATCATTGCAAGGCAGTCAACGAGAGGTAGCTTGATCTCCACGTCCTTAAGATGCTTCTCAAAGAGGATTCTATGCTTCTCTATGAGTTGCTTCTTGAAACGGCCAGGAAAAGGCAGCTTAGGTACATATGGCGGAGGTACATAAGCATTCGTCTCCTTAGTAGTTTGCTCCGCTTTCTTCTCAGAAACTGCTTTGTCTCCTCTTCTTGGCCCTTGGATCCAGACATTGCTAAAGTTAATCTCATCATCAGCTGAAGGCTTACCCTCCCCCTCTTGAATTACAACGTCCTCGTTGTTCTTAGGAGTAACCGGAGGTGCTAGCTCTTTGCCGCTTCTTAACGTGATGGCGTCTGCATATTCCTAAGGATTATGCTCACACTTGCCCGGTAGGCTATTCTGACCACTTGTACTCGCTTTCCCCTTCTCTAGATGCTTGATCTTTTTGTTTAAGTTGGTGATCTGAGTGGAGAAGTCAGTGAGAGACGAGTCTAGACGAGTGTTCATCTCGGCGAACTTCTGGTTTGTAGAGGCTTGCCCTTGTATCAGCTGCTGAAACATGGCCTGAACCGGATCAACTTGTTGTTGCATCGGCTGTTGCTGCTGAGGTGCAAAGCTCGGAGGGTAGTTAGGCGTATAACCCTTGTTACCTTGATGTTGTCCTTGGAAGTTGTTCTGCCCTTGACCTTGGAAACCACCACTCGGCTGAAAACCTTTGTTGTAAGGGATGAAAGGTTTTGCTTGCTGAGCAGGGTACACTTGGTCCTTAAGGTTGGCAACGTTGGTGCTTCGGTAAGAGAGATTGTTGTTCTGGTTGTAGCCTTGGTTGTAGCCTTGAGGTTTGTAATTGTTCTGTCCCGCCACCCAATTGGTTTCTTCCTGGCTCAACTCAAGCTCCTCTTGATTTTCATCGGCTTCACCAACAAAGTGAACATGCTTCTGGTTGGCTAACACCATCTTATCTATCTTCTCATGCAAAGATTTCAGCTCCTTTTTGTGAGAATCTAGCTCGGATCCTCTCGGTGCACGGTCATAATCCTCAGCGTAGTTGCCATCACTAAATGCCAAGTTTTCTATCAGCTCCATGCCCTCTTCTACCTCCTGACCAAGGAAGTTCCCTTTGCTAGCTGTGTCAAGCAACAACCTGATCTTTGGTGAAGCTCCGCGGTAGATGGTGCTGAGTAGGGTCTCCTCGCTGAAACCGTGATGAGGACATTGGATCATGTAGTCTTTGAAACGTTCCATTGCCTCGTTGAATGTCTCGTTGTTTCGTTGAGTGAAGCCGCTGATTTCGCTTCTCAACCGTGCTGTCCTGGTGCTAGAGAAGAATTTTGAGAGAAAGGCCTTCTTACACTCGGCCCATGAGGTGATGGTGCCTTGTGGGAGGGTCTTCTCCCAATGCCTAGCCTTGTCTCCGAGTGAAAAGGGAAAGAGACGCAGCTTGAAAGCATTTTCAGATATGCCGTTTATCTTGATCATCCCACATACTTGCTCGAAATTGTCAAGGTGGAACTTGTTGTTTTGCACCATGGAGATGAAACCTGGCTTAATCTCGAAGTTGTTGTTTTGTACAGGAGGAGGAGTGATCCCAAACCTATTGTGATGAGTATTGGGAGCATCTCCGGCTCCTATGATCCTTGGGGGTCTAGCCGCGTGTTGGGGGTTTCCATTGGCCCTTCCCACTGCCCCGTGAGCTGGAGGAGGTCCCTCTGGATGCTCGTGTTCAGCCATAGCTTCAAAGTCAACCAAACCGTGCTGAAAAATCTCCTCAAAGGCTCTGTCTTGTTCTCGTACTCTTCTTTGCCGTGAATGACCAAGCTGTTGAATGTTGTCCAAGGGTTGAAGTAGATTGTTGTCTCCCCTTGACCAAAGATTCATGTACCTGAGAAACACACGTTTGAGAATAGAATGATTAGTAACTAAAACAAGGTAAAGGCTTAGTCTTTACTAAGTCCCAAATCTCTATGTTTTCTAAACAATCCTAGGATGGCAACGGAGCCATTTGATAACTATTTTCTTTGCAAGGGTAAGTATGCAATGAGGCTTTCAAACTCAAATGCAACACAGGTTGTAGCACAGTATGCAAGAGAGAGTCAATCCACACCTAGGATGATAGAAAAAGCAAAGAGAATGCAAGGGCTTTGCAAATCTAAGCGAAACAAGATAGGTTTTGAGAAAATCCATAAAAACTAGATGCAGCAACTAAATGGAATGCAAAACTATTTTAATATTACCAGGAATGATCAAACTACCATGAGGAACAAACAGAATAATTAAAGGACAAAGATACGAATTACTAAAATTCGACTAGTGGATCGACCACAAGATCGACCACTAGATCGAGCAACAACGATCGATCTCGTCTAAAGATGCAAGAACAGTAAAACTAACGACCATGATGCTATCAAAGATCAAGCGAATGACGAGAGAAGATGTAAAGATGCTAAGAAAAAGGGTCTAGGGTTGAGATTCATGGTCAGGGGTTTCAAAGGTCCGAACTTGGGTCGAAAACTTCAAATCGACTCACTTTGTGAGAATCTCTAAGCCTTGAAAACGAAATAAGATCTATCCGTGGCTTTCGGTATAGATCACTCCTTCATCCTCTCCTCCAAACCCATGGCTTTTGGTGGAAAGAGAGGTCGAAGGGCAGGAAAAAGAGATTTCAAACGAATGGCTTAACTAGTCCCCCAAACTTCCATGGCTTTTGGGAAGGGGTAACTAGTCTCTAGGGTGTTATCTTCAGAGGTCTCTGAATCCTGTAAAGGTAAGAGACCTCTCGGATCATAAAGCTCATGGCGTGAGAGTCTTTAAGCTTTAGGAACTCGACACCCTAGAAGAGATAGCCATTAAGCACTAGAAAACCCCAAGATCGAAAACCTTTTTGACCCCTTGAATCCTCTCAACCCCGAACCCAAATGAACTACTCACTACACATAAGATAAATCAAGCAAAGCATGAAGAAAGAAACGATGAACATGAAAAACAACTAGATTAAACTTCAAACGAATCGAATACAAAGCAAGAAAAACTTCAAGTTCGACAATGGTCGATTCTCTGCAAAACCAGAGAGAAAAACATAAAAAGATAAGACTGAAAAAGTTGTGTGGAAAGAGACATTGCCGCATTCCCAAAATGGCGAAAACAACCCGATGGTCCCCCCCTCGCTAGCGGCCAAAAGCGGTTGAAAGGACAGAGATCGACCTCGGGATCGAGTGGCTCTCTCGATCATCTTCGGACATCGTGTCTTCAACTCGATCTGGGTCTCGATCGTCTTCGGTGAATCGAGTGTTGCATCCGATCTTGGTATCGATCTTTGGTTAGATCGAGTGGTGGACTCGATCCAGCTCTCGCTCTGCATGGCGTCATTTACGTCTGTACCGTTTGATCAATTGCTCCACTCGATCTTCGTCTCGATCATTTTCCTTGGATCGCCTGGTCTTCTCGATCTTCTGGTCGATCTCATCTAGATCGACCTGCCATGCTCGATCTATTCCCCGATCTCTGGTCCTTAGAAACATTCGACCTTCCACGAACCGCCACAACAGCTTCAGCACGTCCACGAACCTCCATGACTCCAAAGTAGCGAGAAACAACCTGAATGTGATGCAAAATGCAAGGAACATGCGTATGCTGGTGCGAGAATGCTCTAGGACCCTAAGTGATGCAACCTAGTCTAAAGTGTGATGTAAATGCATGAAAAGCTAACTAATATGTATGCAAAATGTATGCAATATGCAGTAACATCAGAGTTCATGCATCTGTGCTTATACACCACCATGGATGAGGAGACATTCTTCTCCAAGGTATTCACTACCATATTCTGTTCCACCAGCTGTATGAGCAGCATTCAAGTCGAGCTAATGACTTTAAACAAGTGCTTAGTAGGAGGCAACCCACTGTCTGACTTCGGAGTACACATGATGGCATTGCATTAACACATCCAACAAGACGATTCTGGAGTATCAGACGTGGTGACAATCGTCACCACTGAGAGGTGACGCTCGTCACCCGTCCCTTCGCGAGGTACACTTTCCACACTTGGTTCTACACGTTCACTTGCTTCTTTTTGACCAACTCTTGGCTTAATAACACTGGGGACATTGTTGTTTAAGTATGGGGCAGGTGGCTACTGACGTTGTGTGCATTTTGATTTGTTTTCTGAGTCTTAAAGTTGAGTCAAAAACCTGTTTTATAGAGTCAAAATTTTGAAACTGTCAGTTTTTCTTGGAACCAACCACAAAATATTGTTACTTATAAGAACCATTGCCACAGTAGTTGATTACAAGTCTTACTAAGTTGAAAGTCATAGGTAGATCATTCTAGCAATGAAGGCTTAGGTTCTTAGAGAATCTGGACAATTTGTTGTTAGCTCCACTTTAATGAACTTTAAACTTCTTATCTTGGGGCTTGATTCTCATGGATCTTGATTCTCTCTTTCAACACTGACAAGAATGTTTACATACAGCCTCTCTTTGATCTTTCCTGTTACAACTTTTAGGAGTTGAAGTCAATAGAATGGTGCATCATGGCCCTGTCTCCTTACAAGGAACAACAGTAATAAACACTCAAGAACCTGTCTCCTCACAAGGAACACAAGTATTGAGTAGCACCATATCTTAGCCTGTAAAAAATGAGAAAAGAAGTTGAAAAATTGAAAATATCCAAAGGAAAAGATCAAGGGAAGAGAAAATAGAAGAGCTGTGTTGAGATTGCTTTATTCAGTGTTTAGGAAGGGAAAGGAATCTATAAGTGATTGAGATGATAAAACCTTGACGAGATATCACACTTAGATAAAAATGAGGAGTTAACAATAGAGATTTCGGATTTCTAGAAGGAGCTTGAACTGGATTTGAGAGATTTGTTAAGTTTGTGATTATTAGACTGAAATTTGATCTTGTGTTGGCTCTGTGGTATGTGGATTCGAAAGTGTTAATCAATGTGGTGTTCCTGATGTTTAGCTGACTGTTTCTGTTTTCAAACCTCGACTCTGTTCTCTGTCTGATGTTTGCTTGAGGGCAAGCAAAAGCTAAGTCTGGAGGAGTTGATATATCATGGTTAAACCATAAAAACCATGATATAAGTCCTTTTTACTGAGTCTTTTTGGTCTTTTTAGAGTCCTAGTAGAGTCTTTCCAGGTTATAGCATGTCAGGAGCATAATTGGAGGTTTTGGAGCATTTTGGATCATTGCATAGATCATCCCCGAAGTAAGCAACTCAGAACCGTGTCCTGCAGTGGGTGACACTCGTCACCACTTAGGGGTGACGCTCGTCACCCACCCATGAAGAGAATTGCGAGCTTCTATTAAAAGATTAAGGGGAATTGGCACTTTTGGCCCAAGAGTTCCATTATTTACAGTAAGACCCCAGCTCGTGTTTAGGCCTGTATATTAGGTTTTTCAGCCATTATTTGGCTGATATATGGTACTTTAGAACTTGGAGAGCTTTAGAGAGAGATTTGTAGCAGAGCTTTTGGAGAGACAAATCAAACTCCTTTAGAGCAGATTTCGAACTTCTTTATCTTTATTTCTTATTTAGTTTATGTAGTCTATTCTTTTCATGATATTTGTTTCATTCGCCATGTCTGAGTAGTTTGTTAGTTAAGTTAAGATTACTCAAAGGTTGATGAAGAGTTTGTAGAATTGCTAAACTGATAGGAAATTCATTGGTTCTTCATTTGTTCTTGCATTCACATCGATTTCTTAGACACATCATCTGGATTTCGAAACCCTAGGTTGTTTAATAGATGTGAGAACATTATTAATAACCTGATCTAGCATTAGATGAGCAAAACACCTAAGTGCAAAGAGATTTGGCTTATAAGTTTTGTGAACAATTGAACCTGATCATTACTACATGTTTAGGTTGTTAGAATTTGCATAGAGATTTGAAACTCTGTGATTTAGATATAGATAACTTCTGCAATGAGAATTGATTAGTTATATCTTTATGCTTCATGTTCTAGACGGTTTTAATTCATTCCTGATTGCATGCATTCTACACTCTCGGATTCAACATGCGAATTGTCCTGACTTAGTGCCTTTAGCTTTCTGAAGTTTAAGAACAATCATAAAAGCGCCCTCTTGCATTTATTTAAGTATGTCGCATTACATTCATTCATTATCGCTTAGCTTAATCCGAATCTATAATCGCTAGTGTAGTAAGCCTACTCCCTTGGGATTCGATAACCCCTTATACTATAACTACATTGATGTGCACTTGCAGTAGTTTTAATTGGGTAAAACCTGAGCCCTATCAGGTTTCCATCGGTCAAAGCCATCGGTCAAGGAACGACCGATGGGAATCAAGCGGATGTAGCACCGATCACTTGTATCGGTCAGAAGTGACCAATGGAAACCAAGCAGATGTATCATAGGTCACTGCCATCGATCAAAAGTGATCGATGGGAATGGGCAGAGGAGTATCGATCACTTGTATCATCGATCACTTGTATCGGTCATAGCTGACCGATACAACCCTATCGGTCACTTGTATCGATCAACAGTGACCGATAGAGGCCAGCGAGGTAAGTGATTCTAACTTTCAAAATTTTCCATTCTGACCCACTTCTGCCAGCTCCAGCATCTCCACTGAGGAATTCTCTTGCCCATCCCACCACTCCTCTTACCACAACTAAGGTACCACATCCCTTCCATTGTATAAAGCGTTGCATCATTTTAAGTTTTTGTAATATATTGCTGTTGCTTCTCTCTCTCACTCCTTTCATTACACAAGAGATTGTGTAATTTAAGTGTGGGGGGGAGGGGGAGGAGATTTGAGATTTGACTTTTTTTGTTCTTTTTTTAGTTTTTCATTTTCTTTCATCTTGAGTCACATGGATATCATGCATTCATTTAAGGCATAGAAAAACACAAAAAATGAAAATTTTGAAATTTTTGCATGTTTTTTCAAACCAAAAAGAGAGCATATAGTTGCATTTCATTTGCTTAGGATTGAGTCTAGTGTTTGCATATAGGTTGCATTGCATTTGCATAGGGCACAATGAGGAATTCTCCTAGTAAAATGCTTAGTGTTTAGAGATGATTTTAATGTTTAAGTGGTTAGTTGTTTGATGCATCATGAGAATGTTAGAAGTTAAGGCTGAACCATGCTTGGATTGCTAAATTTGATCCTATTATCTCATGCTGAAAGCATTTGTTCTTTGAAAATCAACTCTATCAACTTGAACCTTAATCTGAATTTTTAATTATCATGTTTGTTCATTGAAAAGTGAATTCATGGCTACCATATATATATTTGGAATCTTCTTCCTTTTTACCAATCTTGTTGATCCAAATAGCTGATCCTCATACTTATGGGACAGTTAATCTACTCCCTTAACCAAACCTCCTTTTGAGCTTAAACACTATCTTAAGAGTTGTGAGGCCTTTGCATATAATTTTTTAATTTTGTCTTGGCAAAAAGTGTTAGGAATAAGGCTGGCAATGAAAAGCTCTCTTGTAGATATCAACTTGCACTTTGAGCTTGATTCTAGGCTAGGAGTTTAGGATAAAAGGGTAGAGTTAAGTGGTTTGAGTTTCATGTTCATATGCTTTAAAAGAAGATGGAAGAGTTTGGAATGGTAGTATGGGGAAACAAGTTATAATTGTTGTTAAGTACAAAGGGGATAAAAGCTCTAAGTGTTTAAAGAAGGAAGGTGCCAACAACAAGGATTTGAAAGGTCAATAAAAAAAAAAAAGAAATCAGACCAAGCATTTCACCAAAGGTGAAAAATGGCGCCTAATCAACAAGAAAGGAGCAAGTCCCAACAAAAAGAAGCAACCAAACAAGCAAAAAGAAGAAGTTTCCCCAGCCATGAAGAAGGAGAAGGGTTAGAGTTTAGGAAAAAGGTAGACCTAGGGGTTCACTTTGGGGTTTAGAAGTTTATAGGATTCATCTTTGGGTAAAAGGGTAGAAGAGATCTTTGATTTACATGCATAAGTGTGCATTTTGCCTAAGATAGAATCATTTTCAGTGAGTGATCCCTTATGTTTATGAACCATGTGCTTGAACGAGATCATTTTAATCTCATCACCTTATCCTTTGAACCAAATGTCTTCACCTGATTTGCATAAACATGATTCATGGTTACAAGCTTAATGAATGTTAAAGAGTTGATTGATTTGAGCATTTGTCTAGGTTGAGATTTGAGATCATTTTGAAACATGATGAGCATGGCTAGGTTCTTTAAGGTACAGCTGATTGTGTTTGCATCCTACAACTAGGTACTTAAGTGTTGACTTTATCTCTTTACCTTTGCATTTTTGGATTTGAATGCTTACTTTTAAACCTCATCCTCCATTATTTCTTTGTTTGTTTGCTTGAGGACAAGCAAAAGGCAAGTGTGGGGGTGTTGATATCTCATGTATTTACATCATTTAGACTTGCATTTAGCTCATATTTTGGTCTCCTTTTGCATGTTTTCTTTCTCTTTAGTCACATTTTCTTCACCGTTTAGACTTAGATTGCATTTAGGTTGTAGTTTGCATTCTCTATGCTTTAAGGATGTTTTTATGTACTTAAGCAGCAGCAGGACCCCATCGATCAAGCCCATCGGATGCACCATCGGTCAAGCCTATCGATCAAACTGGACCGATTGGAAACAGGAAAAGCCCATCGATCAAGCCTATCGGTCAAGGAGTGACCGATGGAAAAGCAGCGGATACACCATCGATCACCCCTATCAATCACTCAAGACCGATGAGAACCAGTCCGAACTTGCTTTTATTTAAAAATTTTCCATTAATCTAAGGCATTTGTTTTTAGTATAATTAGACTTGATCTAATGTTTTTAGAAAAAAGATTTTTTCTTGCTTAGTTTTCTGATTACTCTTGGTCTTTGTTAGAACAATTCTATCATTTTAATCAAAAATTTTTATTGCCTTTTAATTTCTTCTCTAATCTACATTTTAAACATGTTTAGCATCATTTACTCTTGTTATTTGGTGTTTTCCATGATGATTAGTGAGAAATTATCTTAGGGTTCTTAGATGTGGTAGATTATGAAAATTTATAGGCTTGTTTTAGGTTTGTTATTGTTTAATGTGATTGATTCCTCTCTATTAATCTTTTCTTAAGCTTGATTTGTCTTGATCATATGAATCTAGATTTAGGCTTCATTTTATGCCGACCAAGTGTTTGATGAAATGTTGATCTTGGTTAAAAGAGGATTTATTGGCCTTAGCTCAAGAGATTGACTGTTTGAGGAGTATTTGGACTTGAATAGACTTGGTTATACATGCTTGTTGATTGTTCTAGCATTAATGAGAGTTAGTTCTTGTTTGGATGATTAGCAAAGTGTTATTTGTCAAAAGATTGGACTTAACTTGCTTGATTGTGAAATCTATGTCTAGGAATCAGCACTGATAGCTTGTTTGCTTGATCAGTGATGTTTGAAACAACCTTTGTTAGTCTTTGAATTCTCCAAAGTCAATAACCACATCTAGGAACTTGTTTTCTCTTATTGACTTTCGAATTTTGCCATTTGCTCTGTTTTATTGCTCTGTTTTGTTCGTTGATCATTGCTAAGTTGTTCTCTTTTGAGTATTGATTGGTGTTTCATCACTTAGATTGTTAGTTCTAGTTGCTAAGCAACAAAATTTTCTCTGAATTCACTTGACATAGAGATTTCTGCTCACAACTCTATTGTTATTCATCTTAACCCCTTGGATTGACATAAAAACCAATGCTATACTACAACTGACTAGTACAAGCTTAGGTGATTGAACCAAGACCTAAAAAGTCTTGTATCAAGAATCTGGACATAGATGGTTTGTCGGAACCGGTCTTTCAGACGCAGTTTCTTGGGTCCTTAACAAGGTACACCTTCTCCTTGGCCCTTTTTATGCCTTGTGCTGCATCCACCATCATCTCCCATGCTCCTTATAGTCTCCAAACTCTCCAAATGTACCTGCCAAACTCTCCAAATGCACAAAGCATGCAATGCACATCCTAAATCTACACTAGGTCCAAAATGAATGCAAATTGGATAAGAACAAGCAAAAATGCATGCTTAGAGACTACAAAACAATGCAAATTGTATGCTAATATGGTATATATAATGAGTATATCAACCTTTTAAGTTGCTTCTTAGTTTGTTTCATACATCTTTCGTCCTTATTTGTTTTTCTTCGTTTATTGCTTTGTTTCGCGGTAGATCTGATTCCTTGACTCCGGGACAAGCATGCATGGTTGCTCTGGGGTCCTGAGTCTTGGAAAGTACAGTTGCCCCGCATAGATCGGTAGAGGTAGGGACCTCTGTCGGGGCCTTGATTCTTGCGGGCCTTTTCCCATGCTATATGCGCGTTGCACGATCGAGCTATGTTGACTGCTTACAGCTCGCCGGTGATCCCCCTCCTTCTAGCGCCAACTGTTCGGGAGCAGATTTTGGGATGCCACATGGGAGTGTGCTATTCATCTGGGGAGTGGAACTGTGCCTCCAAGTTTCGTCCTCTGGGAAGAAAGGCGACGAGTCGTTTCGTGGCTGAAGCTTATTCGCGTCCAGTGGGCATGAGTGGAGACCTGTTCGAGCCTGCAATCACTACACAAAGAGATCAGTCGGGCCATCAGGAGGACCGAAAGGAGGTTTCCCTCCCAAAGGTTCTCCGACGCCCAAGTCCATAAGCGCCATACCAGGAACAGATACGCAGGCGGGTATTTCTACTGGTTTGGGTTAGCTGCCTAATCCGGGGATTGAAGCAATTGTTTTCTTATGAGTGTTTCAGAAGGTTTTTAAGACGAAAGAGGGGATTTAGCTAGCATAAATGCCAGGTTCCGAGTTAGAGAGGGACTTATCCTGTATGGTGTCGTCCCTTTTGACTACTCTGTTTTGCAATCCCTGGCTGGTCAGGGGCGGAGTTGGATCTTCTCCTCCTTAGATCAAACTCTTAGTAGATCTCTCTCTCTCTCTCTCTCTCTCTATTCTTATTCTTTCGTCTTCTCCTCCTCACCGGGCCTCCCCCTTTCTCTTGGGGATATCTCCTTTTTTTATACAAGTCTTTCCCATCCTGTCTTATCCGTTCGGCATGCCAGAAGAGCAGGTGGGTTGGTGGCGCATGCGTGATTCGGGAAGCCTGCCAACTGTCTAGGAACAGTGTGCTAAAGAATTGTTGTTCAAGCTAGCAACCTGTGTGAGTGTCTAGGGTGGTTTGGCGTCCACGTGTTGTGCCACCCTTAAACATGGTAAAATCGATTCCAATAAATGTAATTGGTTTTCTTTTAAAGCTATTATTCCATTTTGGATTTCAAAAAAAATTAAAAACATTTTTTTTTTATTTTACTAATTACAAAACAAATTGACATAATTTGCAAAAAATTATATAACTTAAAAAAATGATATAATATATTATTTTAAAATTTATTTATTTTATTTTATTTTCTTTTAAAAAAAAAATAATTTACATATTTTTCAGCCCATACTGGAGCTCACTTCTCAGAAAGTATACTCCACATTTTTTATTTGGGATCTCTCTAGGAAATACATGCGTAAGAAAATATTTCTGGCTAAGTCAACACTCAATGTAAATATAGAGGGGGCTCACCTTCAAAAAGCACAAAACCCTAAACGTATCTTTTATAAATACTATATTTCTCTCTCTCGAAAGGGAGGCTTCTCTACTGTACCCACGAAAATCACACATGGGGATACCTTTTTACTCTCCAAAATTTTTTTTTTCTTCGTTCCTTTTACATTCCTCCCCTCACAACTCAATTTTTTAGTTCTCCCCAGCGTCTTGTGGCATGTTCAGACTTGAGTGTCGGAGAATCTTCGGGATGAAAACTCCCTTCCGATATCCTTGAAGGTCTCTTTGCTGTTCATTTGCAATTAAGATAGAAGAGCTCTGTCAGATCGCCCCAACAGTCTATCCCCGTCAGACTGGCCAGCATGCTCCCGGGAGACAGCAGTCTGCCCAGTGAGCTCTCAGGAAGCCCCAGTAAGTTCCCGGGAGACAGCAGTCTATCCTGTCAGAATGTCCAGCAAGCTCCCAAGAGGCTTCAGTAAGGTCCTGAGAGAAAACAGTCTGCTCAATCAAACTATCTAGCGAGGTCCCACGAGACACTAGCATGCTCCTGGGAGACAGTAGTTTACCCCCGTCATACTAGCCAGCGAGGTCTCAGAAGGTCCTATCACGCTCATGAGAGACAGCAGTCTGCCCCCGTTAAATTGTTCAGCAAGCTCCCAGGAGACTCCAGCAAGCTCCCGAAACACAGCAGTCTACCCCCGTCAGACTTTATAGCGAGCTTTCAAGAGGCTAGATAGCTTGCTATATTAGAGAGTTTTAGGCTGCATTTCATTCGTCTTTTTCCTTGTTTTTGCATCTTTTCGTAGCATTTTACTCTCATTTGCATCTAGAAGTAGCATTGCATGCATTTAGCTTAGGATGGCATACATGTGCATGTATATGGTGTATTTCAGGTGTATTTGAAGGTTTTGGAACCTGGGAAGGAGATAAGAGCAGCATACATTCAAAGAGATGCCATAAGAAGGAGTCTTGCAAACTCTGCGTCCATATCGAGGTAGAACATCGAGCAGAACACCTATGAAGTGTGCCTGATGTGGATTGTAGGATGAGGAAGAGGAACATGATCGTGGACATCGAGACTGCACCGGGATAGAGCACCGAGGCGATCAAGTTGTACATGCCGATATGAAGCAACAGGACATATCAGGGTCCAGCATCGAGCTGAACACCCGACCACTTCCCCAATACAACCCGAGACCTGCTGCATTACGAGCAGCCAATAGGATGACCAAACTACGATAAGAGCCATTCTACATCGGGCATGATGCATCAAGCAGAACATCTGTCTGTACACCCTGATGCGTCAACGCCGAGAGTTGACCAAACTTTTTTTACTTTTTGTCAAACTTTATCTTTAGGCTTATTTAAGCTAAACCTTATCTTTCTAGCACTTATCTTCTTTCTTATCCTTTTTTTCGAGCTGTGGGAGAACCACAAGGTGATTTATGGAATTTTGATCTAAGGTCACCCTTTTTAATAAAGTTTTGCATTTCTGTTGTTATAGTTCTTATTGGATCATGCTAGATTTGTTATTTCTGTTTGTTTTTGTTGATATGTGAGATGGATCGCGAGTAGTTTCATATGGTTTGAGGTTGGAGCAGATTTGGGGATGATTAGTTGATTATTTAGGGAACTCTTGCTTAATAATTGCTTGATTCACCTTGCTTAGTTATTCCTAAGGCTTGAGTAGCTTGATTGAGTGAAATAGATAATAGGTGTTTGCTGCATCAAAAGTGTTTGTTTAAATGCCAGAAAGAACTATGTTTGGGATAATTGCTTAGATGGTTATATTGCATCTTAGTACATTGTTTGGTCTTTAAGATCCTTGTGTTATCATGCTAGTTTTGTACAAATATGCCATCTCGAGTGGGTCTGACATGTGCATTACTGATAGCTCTTGTATTTACACCATTTAGGCTTGCATTTAGTTCATGTTTTGGTTCTCTTTTGCATGTTTTCCTTATCTTTTGTCCCATTTTCTTCTCCTTTTAGACTTAGGTTGCATTTAGGATATAGTTTACATTTTCTATGCATTATGGATGTTTTCAGGTACCTATGGAGCTAAGAGGAGCAAAAGGGACCAAGGCAGACGATCCCTGCTGAGCCTATCGATCAAGGCACAAGACCTATCGGTCAAGGAGTGACCGATATGATCCCTATCAACCAGGCCTATCGGTCAGTGAACTGACCGATAGCAGTGCACTGTTTATATTTCGGTCACCCTATCGGTCATCTTCCAAACCGCTAGGATCCCTATCGATCATTCCTATCGGTCACAACTGACCGATGGGAATCCAGACCGAGCTTGCCTTTTATTACACTTTTTCCATTATTTTCAACAAGTCACCTCATAACACTGTTCTTGAGTTTATTTTTTGGGTTTGTAAGAAAAATTTCTTGCTTTGTTTAATATAAGTTTGTATTTGCCATTAATCTTTCTCTAATCTCTCTTCTAATCATGATTAACATCTTTTCCTCTTGTGATTTGGTGTTAAACATGAGTATTAGTGAGTAGTTTGCTTAGGGTTCTTAGATCGGTATATTAAGGGGATTTAGGGATTGACTAAGGTTTGTTTAGTGTTTAATTTCATGGGTTCCTTTCTATTAATCTGTTTATAAGCTAGATTTGTCTTGTTCACACTTATCTAGAATTTCAGCTTTCTCTTATGCCCACCAAGTGTTTGATGAAATGCTGATCTTGTTTATTAGAGGATTTGCTGGAAATGGCTCAACAGATTGACTGTTTGAGGTGCATTTTGACATGAATAGAGTTGATTGCTATTGCTTGCTGAATGTTTTAGAACTAATGAGAGTTAGTTCTTGTTAAGGTGTTTAGCAAAGGGCTATTTTACAAGAGATTGGATTTAGCTTGCTTGTTTGTGAACTCTATGTTTAGGAACCACCATTGCTAGTTTGTTTGCTTGATCAATGGTGTTTGAAACAACCTTAGTTAATCTGTAGATTTCCCAAAATCAATAACCACATCTAGGAACTTTCTTTCTCTTTTATTGAATTTCGAATTAGCTTCGTACACTGTTTTTTTTGCTCTGTTTTACTTCTTGATCATTGCTAAACTATCTTCTCTTGAATTCTCTTTGGTGATTGATCATTCTAGGTTGTTAGATAAGTTGCATAGGCAACAAAAACTCTCTTTGCTTTGCTTGACTTAAGGGATCCTAGTCACAACTCTTTTGCTTTCAACAAAACCTATTTGGATTGATATAAAACCCTTGCTATACTACAATTAATTTACATAGAGGGGTGATTGACTTAAGAGGCTAAAAACCCTTGTATCAATTTGGCGCCGTTGCCAATTGAGTTTTCTGTTTGAATTAATAAAGTTTGTAGAATCTTTAAAATCAAGTTTTTAGTTTTATTTGGTTACTTACTCCTTTTCGAGAATTTTCATTTCAGGTACATCTCTACAAGCAGAGAAGATGCCCTGTTTTGAAACCTCCAGGTGCAACAACTTCCAAAAAGAGCTTCTGCCTATGGACTACTTTGCAGACAGCTACAAAACACACCCACAGTTTGCGCCCACTCCTGCTCTCCCTCAAGGTCAATACAATGCCTATACCTCTGCCGCATATGATACCAAGAGCATGCTCACTCAATTCCTCAACTTACAACTCCTTGAGACACTGGAGATGAACCAGGGATTTGCTGAGTTGCATAGCAAATTAGACTCTGTTCATGATGAGCTTACCAAGCTTGATGATTGGGATTCAAGGATGCAGATCTAAGAAGACAACATAGGAATTGCAACAGCACCATGCTCCCAAGGTACTCTCCCTGAAGCATGTAACCATAATCCTCAGGAATTCTGCCACTTAGTTACTGAAGAGGATGAAGAATTTATTGATGAAGATGCTTCATTGGAAGAGCTTGGCATTATGCTGCAAGAGTTGCTGTTACATGTGGACATGTTAAGGGCTGAGTATGGGGGGGAGGTCACCCATGCCAACATCGATGATCAAGAAGCTACATATACTGTAGACAAGTTCCTCAAAGGACTAGATGACAGCTTGAACAGAGAAGAAGAGCAAGAAAGAACAGCACAAGAATCTGCTGAGAAGGAAGAGGCTGAGAAAGCCTTAGTTGCTCGGGAAGAAGAAGCCAAACCAGAGCTCAGTGAAGCTGACAAAGAACTTGTAGAGAAAAACCATGCTTTGATGGTCTTGGCTAGTGAATGTCCTGAAGACTGCAGGGAGCTATACGATCGCCAACTGGGCAGCTCCTCAAGAAGAAATGAGAAGGGTAAAGCTCCTGAAGTTCAAGCTCACAAACCACCAGTCACTTGAAACACAATGCACTTTACAAAGGCTAGGATGGAAGTATACACAATGTTCAGAAAAGACATACAAGTTGCTGGGATAAAGCTTCCCCATGGAACCACTTTGCTTGAAGTAAAGGATCAGATCAGGTTCCTCAAGGAAATCTTTGCCAAGCTGGAAGTAGTGGAGCCAATTCCGGAGAATGTAGGGGCTGATCTAAATAGAAGCAAGGAGCTGAAGACATTGACAAAGCTTCCCAATCCAGGAAAGTTCCTCATTACTTTTGAACTAGAGATGCTAGACAATGTTGGGGCCTTGTGTGATTCAGGATCAACAGTGAATGTCATGTCTCTCCACTTGAGCCAGACTTTAGGAATCAAGAAACAGAAGCCCTGCAGAGCCTCTATCACCTTTGTGGATAACACCTCAACAAGACCTTTGGGCATGCTGAAGGATTTACCTTTGAAGATTGGGAATTGCCTAGTGCCAACAGATTTTGTGGTTATGGAGAAGACTTATTCAATAGAGGTGCCACTTCTTCTAGGAACACCATTCTTGGCAACAGCAGGAGCTCAGCTAGAGTTCAAGAGAGGCTCTGTTATTCTGAAAAATGTTGATGAGTTCAAGGTCTACAAGATTGTCTGTCCTTCCATAGTCTTCTGTGGAATGATCATTGAAGAGGAAAGTGAACAACAACAACTTCTAGAGCATTTGCACCATACTATGGGCTCCACAAGGAGCATGTTGATGAGTGACACTCTCCCTGAAGATCCAGATCAGAAGCTGGACACTGGGTTGAAAGTTGAAGATGGTTTGAATGAGGTTGAGAGCTTGATCACCAAGGGAGTGAAACCTTCAATCACACCAAGTGTCAAAAAGAAGAGGAACACTAAGTCAGCTAGAGAGAAAAAGAAGCTGATGTCAATGGGCACTTGGGTCTACCATAAGAAAGAGGTAGGAGCACCAGCTCTATCAACCTCTTCTCAGTAGTGAGGTAAACCAAGTCAAGCTTAGTGACTTTAAACAAGCACACTTTGGAGGTTGTCCCATGGCATCCTTTGTATATATTAAGCTTTCTAGTTTATTTTTATGTTTAGTCAATGTGTATAGAAGCAGAAGTTCAGTTTGAGGATTGAAAAAGTGTCTAACGGACAAAGATTAGGTACATTCTGGCTACTATCGGTCACAGTATCGGTCAAGACAAGACCGATACAGACCATATAGGTCATGCTATATGTCATGACGTGATCGATAGTAGTAGAGCCAGAACATACCAGTCCACATATCGGTCACTTGTGATCGATAGGTAAAGGAGTCTATAAATGAGATTCCTATCGGTCTAAGCTATCGATCATAGACTGATCGATGGAAATGTATCGGTTGTTTTTCGGTCACTCTATCGGTCTAGAGAGTGACCGATACAAAGCAATCAGATATATTTCGCTCAGTGTATCTATCAAGCTAGAGACCGATAGGATTTACAGGAAGCTATTGGTCAGTGCTATCGATCACTTGTGATCGATAGGCACCCTATCAGTCATTCGTATCGTTCAACCATGACCGATAGCCCGCGAGATAAGTGTTTAAAATTTTTGAAATTTTTTCCCTCCTTTGGTTTGGAGCCAAGGAGATTTAAATTCAAATTTTGGCTTCATCCTGACACTTTGCAGAGCTCCTGAGCACTTTCATTCTTGTCCCCCACACACTTTTGATTCCTTTGGTTCCCCACTCCCCTCTTTAAAAAACCAACAATCTCTTCTCTTCTCTTCACACTTTATTTTACTATTTCTCTCATCAAAATCCGAATTCATTAGCTCTCTCTCTTTTATTTATCTTTTCTGAGTGCTCAGAAGCTTCACTAAGGTTTTCTTTCTTAACTGTTCATCCTTTGTTCTTAATGAATTCATTTGCTTAAAGTTATCATTTCTATGGTTTTAAGAACATAATTTGTTTAGTTCAAGATGTTGTGCTTTGGTTTTGCATCGTGGATATGTTTGAAATGGGCAAGTTAACTGTTAAAGCATTGTTTACTGTTCTTAATTCTCAGTTCTTGCTTGTTTAATATCCCTTTGCATAATCATTTTCTCTTTTGCTTAGAACTACCATGCTAGGTTCACATGCATGAATGTTAGATTTTCATTTTATGAACTCTAGCATGTTTAAACTGTTAGCTTGTGAATTCTTCTTGCTTTTTAAGAGTTTATTCTTGTTTAGTGACTAGATAAACTTCTATTAGCTTAGAGAAATTCCTTTTAAAGCTTTCAGTTTTTTGTTTCTCAAACTTTTGTTCTTTTACTTATACTATCTTCAAGCTTTGTTTTTGAAAGTACCATGGGTAAAACAAGACCAACGGCATCAAAGCACCCACTTCTCCTAGAGTTATAAGAGATAAAGGCAAAGGCGCTGCAGCTGAGGAATCATCAAAGGCTGCTGGAAAGAGACCAGTTGGAGACAAGGGCGCCAAGCAGAAAGGAAATGGCAAAACTGTGGAGGAAGAAGTCCCATACCATGAGCCAAGTGCTAGACAGCTCATGGAGGCTTTCAACCAGTGCACCTTCAAGCCCACAAGATACCCTTGTGCCAACACAATGAGAGCACTTGGGATCTATCATGATTGCAAGTGTATCTTTGATCACATGGGGCTTGGTGAGTTCATGGCCATGCCACTTCCCTCCTACCAGCATCTCACTTATCAATTCCTCTCTACCCTCAAAGTGGTGGGATATAATGAAAGTGAGCTCCCCAACAATGATGTATGGATCTCCTTCAAGCTTGGAAAGCAAAGGTTCACAACACCATTCCTTGATATCTCCCAAGCGTTTGGACTGATGTCTTATGCTCACAAGAGGAACAAGTTCTTCATTGGCCAAAGGGAGCACAGGATGCTATGGGGAATGATTGGGGCTGGAAATTTCACAGCTGGAGCCACAAGGAACCAACACCTGAAGAATCCTGCAATGAGGTATGCTCATAAGGCGCTTGCAAATACATTCTTTGCAAGAAAAGCAACAACAAACCTCACTGGAAAGGAGAGAGACCTCCTGTACTTTGGGATGTATGAGCTTGTAGGCATCAGCAGAAATGGAACAATGATACAAGAATTTTGACTCTCTTGGTCAATCGCCCATTGTACTAGTCAGTTGTAGTATTGGGTTTTAATGTCAATCCAAATGGGTTTTAGTTGAAAGCAGAAGAGTTGAGAGTAAAAATCTCTAAGTCAAGCAAGCAGAGAAGTGTTTTTGTTGCCTAAGCAACCAATCTAATATCCTAATATGATCAAGCAGCAAAGAGAGTAAAGATAAAAGCAAACTAAGCAAAATTAAGTAAGCAAAACAGAGCAAAACAGAGCAAATCCGAAATTCAAATAAGAGAAGAGCAAGTTTCTAGATGTGGTTATTGACTTTATGGAATTTATAGACTAACTAAGGCTGTTTTAAACAACATTGATCAAGCAAACAAGCTAGCAATGATGATTCCTAGACATATACTTCACAATCAAGCAAGCTAGATCAAATCTCTTGTAAAATAGCCCTTTGCTAAACATCTTAACAAGAACTAAGTCTCATTAGTGCTAAAACATTAAGCAAGCATTAATAAACAACTCTATTTCAGTCAAGATGCTCAAAACAGTCAATATCTTGAGCCAAGGCCAGCAAATCCTCTATTAAACAAGATCAGCAAGAGAAAGTTAACAACCTAGATAAGTTTGTTCAAGACATATCTAGTTTAAGAACAGATTAATAGAGAGGAACCCATAAACTGAGGCACTAAACAAGCTTTAATCAAGTCCTAAATTCCCATGATCTACCACATATAGAAACTTGATATTGCTGCATATTGCATGTATTTTGCACACATATAAGTTAGCTTTTCATGCATTTACATCACACTTTAGGCTAGATTGCATCACTTTAGGTCCTAGAGCATTCTTGCACCTGCATACGCATGTTCCTTGCATTTTGCATCATATTCAGGTTGTTTCTGGCTACTTTGGAGTCGTGGAGGTTCGTGGATGTGCTGAGGCTAGTGTGGAGATCCGTGGGAACATCGGATGTTTGCTAAGGACCAGAGATCGGGGAGCAGATCGAGCACGGCCAGTCGATCTAGATGAGATCGACCAGAAGATCGAGTATTCCTTCCGATCCAAGGAATATGATCGAGACGGAGATCGAGTGAAGCGATCAAGTGGTACGGACGTAAATGACGCCATGCAGAGCGAGAGCCGGATCGAGTCTACCACTCGATCCGTCGAAGATCGATACCAAGATCGGATGCAACACTCGATCCACCAAAGAAGACCGAGACACAGATCGAGTTGAAGACATGATGTCCGAAGATGATCGAGCAGCATGCTCGATCTCGAGGTCGATCTCAGTCCTTTCAACCATTTTACCATCGAGCTGTTTGGCCTACTTTGGGAAGGCGGCGATCACATTTTCACACACGCTTTTACTTTTGCTTTTTTATCATCTTTCTCTCTGGTTTTTAGGCGATTTCCGCCATTGTTGAATTTCGAAGCTTTTGTTCTTGGATCTTTTGAATCGTTTAAGCTTTAAGTAATCGTCTTTTATGTTTCTCGTTTCATCTTTCATGCTTTGCTTGATTTACTTAATGTGTAGTGAGTAGTTTAATCGGGTTTTGGGGTTGAGAGGAGCCTAAGGGGTGGAAAAGGTTTTCAAAGCTTGGTGTTTTCTTGTTTTTAAAGGCTATCTCTTCTAGGATGATGAGTTCCAAAGGCTTAAAGAGTCTCACGCCAAGATCTTTATGATCAGAGAGGTCTCTTACCTTGACAAGATCCAGAGATCTCTGAAAATCACATCCTAAAGACTAGTTACCCTTTCCCAAACGCCATGGTAGTTTAGGCCATTAGTTAAGCTATGTTATTGAAATCTGAGTTAATTGCCCTTCAACCTCTCTTTCCACCAAACGCCATGGGTTTGGAGGAGAGGATGAAGGAGTGATCCATACCGCAAGCCACAGATGGATCTTGTTTTGTTTTCAAGGCTTAGAGAATCTTACAAAGTGAGTAGATCTAAAGTTTTCAAACCAAGCTTGGACCTTTGAAACCCCTAAACATGAATCTCAACCCTAGACCCTTCTTTCTTAGCATTCTTACATCTTCGTTAATCATTCGCTTGATTCTCGTCGCATCCTGGTCATTAGTTTCATTGCACTTGCACTTTTAGACGAGATCGATCGTTGTTGCTCGATCTAGTGGTCGATCCCGTGGTCGATCCACTAGTCAATTTTTATAAATTCATAGCTTTGCATTTTAATCATTCTGTTTGTTCGTCGTGGTAGTTCACTCTTTTCTAGTAATTTTAAAATAGTTTTGCCTTGCATTTAGTTGTCGCATGTAGTTTTTAGGAATTTCACAAAATCGCTTATCATTTGCCTAGCTTTACTCGATCCTTGCATTCTCATTGATCTTTCTAGCTCCTAGGATTGGATTGATACTCGCTTGCATACTTTACTACAACTAAGTGTTGCATTTGAGCTTTGATACATCATTGCATACACTCTGCACGAAAAATCTTGTGATCAAAACTCTAAGCAAACTACTCACTAATACTCATGCTTAACACCAAATAACAAAGGAAAAGGATGTTAATCATGATTAGAAGAGAGAATAAAGAAAGATTAAAGGCAAATACTCAAATAAATTAAATAAAGCAAAGGTTTTGACTTACAAACTCAAAGGAAATACTTAAGAACAGTAATTTGACAAGACTTGTCGAAAATCTGGAAAAATAGGCTAATTATAGCCTAAAGAAGGAAGCCCTAGAGTAATGGCAAAAGTGTAAGTAACAGGTTCGGACTGGATTTACATCGATCAGTTACAACAGTCAGGGTTGATCGATGTAGAGTTACATCGGTCTGGTCAGTGATCGATGTGGTGACCGAAATTAACTCAGGGCGTTTGTTCCGATTACTCCTGATCGATGCTGATGATCGATGTGCTCGTATTGGTCACCTCTTGATCGATGCTCCTGACCAAAAATCTTACATTGATCACCCTTTGATCAATGCTCTCCGTGCTCTGACCGAAAAGCTCTGCAGAGATTGTCTGCTTTGATCCCTTTTGCTCCCTTTGGTCCAACTAGCTTCCGGGATCATCCTCAAAGCTCATCCAAGCTCCTTTTAACTCCATAAGCACCTAAAAACATCCAAAATGCAAGAAAAATCCAAACTATATCCTAAATGCTACCTAAGTCTAAAAGGAGAAGAAAATGGGACAAAAACTAAGGAAAACATGCAAAAGAGAACCAAAACATGTACTAAATAGAGGCCTAAATGGTGTAAATACAAGAGACATCAACACCCCCACAATTGCCTTTTGCTTGTCCTCAAGCAAATAAGAACAAATGAGAGAGTGAGGTTTAAAGGTGGGCATTCAGATTCCAAAAGTGCCAAGGTAAAGAGATGGTGTCAACGCTTAAGTGCCTAGTTGTAGGATGCAAACATAATCAGTTATACTTTAAAGAATCTAGCCATGCTCATCATGTTTGAAAAAGATCTCAAGTCTCAACTTAGGCAAATGCTCAAATCAACCAACTCCTTAACATTCAATTAAGATCAGAACCATGAATCATGCTTATGCAAATCAAGTCAAGACATTTGGTTGAAAAGGGTAAGGTTATGATATAAGAATGATCTCATTTTAGCAAAGGGTTAATAAACATAGGGGATCACTCAATAAAAGCATACTTATGCATGCAAATCAAAGCTCCCTTCTACCCAAAGATGAATCCTAAGCACTTATAAACCCAAAAGTGAACTCCGAAGTCTACCCTTTCCTAAACTCTACCATTTACCCTTCTTCATGGCTGGGAAAACTTCTTCTTTTTGCTTGTGTGGCTGCTTCTTTTTGGTTGGGACTTGCTCTTCTTTGCTGCATTGGCACATTCATCACCTTTGGTGGATTGCTCCTGGTCTGATTTTTCTTCTTTTGACCTTTCTGAGCTTTGTTACTGGGGCCTTTCTTATTTGTACTTAGAGCTTTTTCTTCCCTTTACTTAACCACAATTCTAGACTGTTTCCCCTTTTCTACCATTTCAAATCTTTTCCTTTTCTTTCAGAACATAAGGACTTGAAGCTCATACCACTTACACTTCCCTTTTTAACCCAAAACTCCTATCCTAGAATCAAGCTCAAGATGCAAGCTGATATCTACAAGAGAGCTAATCATTACCAGCCTTATTCCTAACACTTTTTGCCAAGACAAGACCGAAAATGCAATGCAAAGGCCTCACAGCTCTCACAATAGTGTTTAGGCTCAAAAGGAGGTTTTGGTTAAGGGTGTGGATGTAACTGTCCCATAAGTATGAGGATCAACTATTTGGATCAACAAGACTGGTAGAAAGGAAAGAGATGATCCAAATATCTATATGGTAGCCATGAATTCACTTTTCAATGCATAAGACATGATAATTAAAAGTCCAAATTAAAGTTCAAGTTGATAGAGTTGATTTTCAGAGAACAAGTGCCTTCAGAATGAGATGAGAAGACCAAATCTAGCAATCTAAGCATGGTTCAGCCTTAACTTCTAGCAATCATATGATGCATCAAACAACTAGCTACTTAAACACTGAAATCATCTCTAAACACTAAGCACTTTACAAGGAAAATTCATCATAATGCCCTATGCAAATGCAATGCAACCTATATGTGAACACTAGAGTCAATCTTAGAAGAATGAAATGCAACTACATGCTTTCTTTTTGGTCTGCAAAAATGCAAAATTTTTCAATTTTTTTCGATTTTTTGTGTTTTTCTATGACTTACATGAATGCATGATATGTATGAGACTCAAAGTGAAAGAAAAAGAAAAACTAAGAAAACAAAACACAAAGCCAAACCCCAAATCTCTCCCCCACACCTAAATTACACAGTCCCTTGTGTAATGAAAGCAATGAGAGAGAGAAGCACAAAATATAATACAAAACTGAAAAAGATGCAATGGTATAAACAATGGAGAGGATGTGGTACTTGGTTAGTGGTAGGAGTGGTGGGATGATCCAGAGGTCTGAGGAGACTTGCTAGCCCTCCTCTTGTTTCTCCTCTCATAATCCTTGGTAGAATGCTCTGCTTCTTGAGGTGGTTGAACCCAACTTGACCATAGTTGCTCTGCTTGAGAAGAGTTCCCTTGTCGACCCCATTGCCATTTGGGAGAGGAAAGATTAGCCTCTAGGATCTGGCTTTCTAGGATATCTGAATCCGGTCAGGGTAAGATAGCCTTGGAATCATAGAGATCTTTTCCAAGACTCTCTAAGCCTTAAGACCCCAAGATCCTAGAAGAGAAGGAATGAAGAACAAGAAAAACACAAAACTTTAACCCCTTAAACCCCTTGAATTGCCTCGACCCTTAACCCAAAAAGAACTACTCGCTACTCATGTTTAAGACTGATTGAAATGCAATGAACAAACAACTAAGCATGATTAAAGAGTGATTAAACAACAACTGCTTAATATTAAAAAATTCAAGTTCAAAATCAAAAGAAAAGCTTCGATGTTCAACAATGGCTCATCGCCTAAGATAAGAACAGAAAAAGCAAAAGCAAAATGTAGATAATGAAGGTGATAGCCGCCTCTTGCCTAAAATTTCTAAACAGCTGGACTGGTCCCCGCCACTACGCTCCAAAAACGGTTAAAGTACCTGAGATCGATCTTAAGATCGATCAGTGCACTCGATCGTCTTCAAGGATCGCCTTCTGCTGCTCGATCTACAAGTCGATCTGGTTGGATGGATCGAGTACCTCGTCTGATCTTCTACTTGATCTTTGGATGATTGAGTCGTGGTCTCGATCCAGCTCTCGTTCTGCATGGCGTCATTTACGTCCGTACTCCAGATCGATCTCGTCTCTCGATCTTGGTCTCGATCTTTCCTCTTGAATCGACTTGGGTCACTCGATCTTCTGGTCGATCTCATCTAGATCGACCTGCCTTGCTCGATCCGCTACTCGATCTCGGGTCCTTTGCAAGCAAGGTTGAGCTCTCCAAGTGTCACAAGCTTCTAGCTGATCCTCCTCACGTCCACATAACCTCCACAACTCCAGAGTGCTCCAAACAACCTGATAATGATGCAAAAGTGCAAGAAATATGAAAAATGCGAATGCAAAGGGACCTAGGACCTAAAATGCAACAAATGGAACAAACTAGCCTATAATGCAAGATGAATGCATGAAAAACTATCCTAAATGCATGTAAAATATGCAAAATATATGGTAATATTAACTCCCTCAAACTTGCCTTTTGCTTGCCCTCAAGCAAACAAAATTCAAGAAAGGAAGAGAGGTTTGAAAGCGGAAGCTCAAAATGAAAGATGTCAATGGAAAAACCGATTCAACGCCCAAGTTATAGGTTCTAAGATGCAAAGAGGTTGTTCTACTTCAAAAGCTTTAGCCATACCCATCAAAGCAAACAATGAACTCTAGCTTAGCCTACACAAGCATTCAAATCAACCAACTCCTTAACATTCATTAAGCGATAACCAATGGATCAAGTTTGTGCACATCAAGCGAAAGCATTTGGTCAAAGGTTTATGGCCATGAGATGAAAATGATCTCATTTAAAGAGGGGTTTAAAAATTCAGGGGATCAGACAAAGAAAGAATCCTATCTTTGGCAAAATGCTAAAGGTAAAGGCACACTTATGCATGCAAGTTAAAGCTCCCTTCTACTCATTTTACCCAAGATGATCCTAAAAACTTCTAAACCCAAAGTTAACCCCTAAATCTACCCTTTCCCAAAGTGCTTGATCATCTTCATTCTTCACAATGGGGGTAACTCCTTTTTCTTCTTTCTGTGTGGTTGACTTCTTCTTTTTGAAATTTGCTCTTCCTTGTTGTATGTTTGGCGCCACTTTCTTCACCTTTGGTGGATGGCTCAGTCTGATTTTTCTTCCTTTTGAATGACCTTTGTAAGCCTTGTTGCTGCTGGCGCCTTTCTAATAAACCACTAAGAGCATTCTTTTCTATTTTACTTAACCACAATTTACTTGTTTCCCCTTTGCTACTAACCCCATACTTCTTCTTTTGAAAATGTATAAACATGAAACTCTTAAACCACTCAAATAACCCTCTTCCCAAACTCCTAACCTAATACCAAGCTCAAAATGCAAGCTGGTGTCTACAAGGGAGCTTTTCCTTGCCAGCCCTATTCCTAACACTTTTTGCTAAGATAGGATGGAAAATGATGCAATAAAAGGCCTCACTACTCATGCAAAAGTGTTTAGGTTTGAAAGAAAGATTTGTTTAGGGCGTGGTTAACTGCCCCATTATGATGAGGATCAGCTACTTGGATTAATAAGAGTGGTAAGAAAGGAAGAAGATAATCCAAGTATGTATATGGGTAAGCCATGGAATCGTTTTCAATGCGCAAACAAGATAATTCATTGTCAAGATTAAGGTTTTACTAAGATGGAGTTGGCATCAAATCAAAGCGAGTTTCAACATAAGACTAGAGTATCAAATGCAAGTAATCAAGGTATGGTGCAGCCTTAACTTCAAACTCACTAGATGCAATCAAACAACAAACAACCAAGGCATTCAAAACAATTCAAACATTGACAACTTAACAAGTGTATATCATTCACTCCCTATGCAAATGCAGCGACCTAAATGATTTTTAAAAATTCTAGACCCAATCCTAAGATATTCTACAATGCAAGTGCAACTACATGATTTTTTTTTTGAAAATTTTGAAAATTTTTATCATTTTTTTGGTGTTTTCTATGCCTTATGATGCAATGCAAGACTCAAGGGATGATAACAGAAAATAAGATCAAAGAAAACCTGTCAAACACACCACACACTCCCCCAAACTTGAATGACACCGTCTCGGTGGCAATCAAAGATCAAGAGGAGTCAAAACACAAATAAAAATCAAATGATGCGCGGTATATACAAGGGTTCGGTTGTTGGTACCTCGAAGCTAGGCTCGTCTGGCGCTTGAGGATGCTCCAGACTTCCTGCTCTTGCTAGGAGGGTCTTGAGTGACCGCTTTTCCTTTCTCCTTGCTTGCTCCTTCGTGTAGAGAGCGGCATGCAGCTTGCTCGTTGCCTTGGGGCTCACGAATCACTATCCCACCAGTAGATCTCCTTCTCTTCTCGGGTTGTTCAACCTCTTCGCTTGAAGATGCCTTAGATGGTTTCTTCTTCAAGTCCTTGATCTTCTAGGTGAGCTTTCTAATCATCTTGCTCTGCCATTTGTTGATCTTGCGCTGCATCTCGACGACTGAAGCAAGGAACTTCTCGGTTTTGGTTCTTGGCTCGAAATCAAGCGTGGGAAGAACAAAACTCTCGGGCATCTCAGCATCAGATGTAGGCGACTCTGAACGAGGGCGAGAAGCTTGTGTGGGAGCAGCTGTGCCTCCTAGAGGTGCAAAGCACTCCTCTACACTCGGCAGAAACTCAACGTTGCCAACGCCTAACAGCTCCGTTTTGACCTTGTTTGGCAAGATGCACACTCGCTTCTCATTCTCACAATCGATGTACATGTAAGCAAACAATCCCTCATCTGGCGTGCGTCCCAAGCTATCCGTGTTCCTCATATAAATGTCGTCCATATAGGCTCTCTCCGCGCAAGGGGCGAAGTCCGGAAGTGGTACACCGGCTTGAACAAACATCGGAGTGAGGAAGCCTCCTATCAGCGCTGAACTTGCCTTGCATCTCATCGCCCATGCCTTGTACTTCATCAGAGAAGCGGCTAGGATGCAGCCGTAGTTAATATCATCTCTGAGCTCGTCCTCCATTGGCTCGTCGTTGTCCTTAGGATCACACAGAAGATGCTTAACGCCTTGGAACAAGAAACACAGCTCATTCTTGGTGACTGTGGGAGCCACGGACCGTCCACTGAAGGTATTTGCGATGAGTTTGAGCGTGTATCTCAAGACAGGACTGCGGACTCTCTAATCCCACTATTCGTTGGCTTGAGTGAAGGCAGGAAACTCAACTTGCTTGGCGTCAGCCTTCAGACCGTATGCTTGGCAAAGCTCTTGGATGGAGAGATGGTAGGCTTGTTTCCTGATCTTGAAGGTGAGGTGACCTTGAGAAGGAGTGGGGAGGCTCGGATTCTCGGAGGTAACCTTCAAAGTAGCCAAGAAGTCCAAGGTTGCCTCGTGATAGGTTGGGCAATCCATCCTTGATAAGCACTGGAGCCCAATGTTCTTGAGAAGCTGATCGACGTCTCCTAAGATCCCCATCTTAGCCAATAGATCCCTACTCGCGAACTTTGTGGGATCGAACCTAAGCTTTTCCAGCCATTTCTTGGCTTGCTTCTCTTCTTTTGTCCATCTGACCCTCTCCTGAACCACTTCTTGACCTTCTCCTTTTTGGGCTGTCTCTTCTCTCGTTCTCTTTGGACCCATGGTACCTGAAACACTGATAACAAGCTTTTTGGCTGTATGTTTTGAGTTGTGAAGATGGTGCAGGAATGTTATCAAACTCAAGCACCTATATGTTGTAGGATAAAATGCAAGAGAGTATCAATCCACATCTAGGAGCAGGAAAGTGCAATGAGAATGCAAAGGTTACACAAAGCTAAGCAAATGACAAATGATTGTAAAATCTCTAAAAACTAGATGCAACGATCAAATGCAAAGCAAAACTATTTTAAAAATACTAGAGACGAGTTAACTACCACGAGGAACAAGCAAAACGATTAAAATGCAAAGCTATGAATTAATAAAAATCGACTAGTGGATCGACCACTAGATCGAGTAACAACGATCGATCTACTAACAGTTCGAACAGAAATAAATCTAACGACCAAGATGCGAACAACTAGCAAGCAAATGATTAACAGAGATGAGAAAATACTAAGAAAGAGGGTCCAGGGTTGAGGATCATGTTCAAGGGTTTCAAAGGTTCAAGCTTGGTTTGAAAAATTTAGATCCACTCACTTTGTGAGAGTCTCTAGGCCTTGAAAACAAAACAAGATCCATCCATGGCGTATGGTATGGATCAATCCTTCATTCTCTTCTCCAAACCCATGGCTTTTAGTGGAAAATGAGATTGAAGGGCATAAAAAATAGATTTCAAACACACGGCTTAACTAATCCCCTAAACAACCATGGCGTGTGGGAAAGGAAGGATTAGCCTCTAGGATTCGACTTTCAGGGACATTTGGATCCTGTCAAGGTAAGACATCGCGGCCTCAGCTCGATCAGTGTCTCCATCTTCTTCGGTGGATCGAGTGCTTCGTCCGATCATGGAGTCGATCTATGGAGGATTGAGTGGTGGACTCGATCCGACTCTCGCTATGCTTGGGGTCATTTATGTCCGTACTCCTTGATCGATCTCTTCACTCGATCGTTGTCTCGATCATTCTCTTCGCATCGACATGGGTTACTCGATCTTCTAGTCAATCTCGTCTAGATCGACCTGCCTTGCTCGATCCGCTACTCGATCTCGGGCCCTTAGCATGCAATCCTGATTTCTCCAAGTGTCCATGAACTTCCTCACGAGCCTTAGCACGTCCACGCATCCTCCATAGCTCCAAAGTAGCCGAAAACAACCTGAATGCAATGCAAAATGCAAGAAACATGCAAATGCTGGTGCAAAAGTACTCTAGGACCTAAAGTGATGCAAACTAGCCTAATGTGCAAGGTAAATGCATGAGAAACTATCTTATATGTATGCAAAACACATGAAATATGCAGCAATATCAACTCCCCCAAACTTGCCTTTTGCTTGCCCTCAAGCAAACAAAATTCAAGAAGGGAGAGAGGTTTTAAAACAAACGGGGGTTTAAGCTTCTTGCAAAGGTGTCTTTCAAATGAATCAATCTCAACGTCCTAGTTCTTAATTCTAAGATGCAATGCACACGCTCATACTCCAAAGAAATTAGCCATTTTCATTACACAATGAATTTCAAATCACGACTCTCCTATTCCAAACAATCAAAGAATCTCATCCTTTACTTCAAATCATGACTCTCCTAGAAAAGATCGAGCCAAGATGAGTCGATCTAGCACTCGATCTCTAGCCTATATTCGCCCCTTCTTACTCCTTTTGGATCTAAGATCATGCTCTGAAGTCCCTCATACCTGTTCCTACGCACTCATAAGATAAAAACATAAATCTGAAAGAGAAACAAAGCAAAAATATATACAAGATAGACATGAGAATGCCTCCCAAGTGCGCTTTCTTTAACGTCTTTAGCTAGACTTTACTTGGTTTAGGCAGATGGTGGGTCTTCGAGAAGCATTGAGGTGCTCTCCTTGTCAAATGCACTCGCCATGTATGGCTTAACTCTGTGTCTGTTCACTGTGAATGCATTCCCACTCTTGATCTCAAAAGGTCCGACCAAGGTGACCGCTCCATAAGGCAATACCTCTTTGATCTCAAAAGGTCCGAACAATCGTGACTGCAGCTTTCCTGGAAAGAGCTTAAGCCTAGAGTTGTAGAGCAATTCCAAGCTACCTTCCTTAAGCTCTTTGCGAACCAACTTATTATCGTGAGCTGCCTTAGTACACTCCTTGTAGATCATAGCGCTTTCGTAAGCATCTAGCCTTAGCTCATCAAGTTCGTGTAGCTGGATCAAGCGCTTCTCCTGAGCTGTCTTTAGATCAAAATTCAGCCGCTTCACAGCCCACAATGCTCTATGTTCCAGCTCAACAGGGAGTTGACATCCTTTGCCGTAGAGAAGAGTGAAAGGAGTAGTACCTATGGGCGTTTTGAAAGCAGTCTAGTAAGCCCACAAAGCGTCGTCTAACTTGGCTGCCCAAACCTTCTGAGTAGTACCCACTGTCTGCTCGAGTATGGCCTTGATCTGCCGGTTATAGACCTCCACTTGTCCACTCGTTTGAGGGTGATATGGAGTAGCCACCTTGTGCTTCACACCATACTTCCTTGGAAGGCTTTCAAACAACTTGTTGATGAAATGGCTACCGCCGTCACTGATTACAACCTTGGGGACTCCAAACCGTGGAAATATGACGGTTTTGAAAAGCTTTATCACCACCTTAGAGTCGTTTGTAGGGGAAGCAATGGCCTCACCCCATTTAGAAACGTAATCAACCGCCACTAGGATAAACTTGTTGCCGTAGGAAGATGGGAAAGGCCCCATGAAATCTATGCCCTATGCATCAAACACGTTTACCTCAAAGATAGGAACCTGAGGCATCTCGTTTCTCTTGGTGATGTTCCCTGCTCGTTGACAAGCTTCACAACTCTTCACAAACTCATGGGCGTCTTTAAAGATAGACGGCCACCAGAAACCGGCTTGTAAGGCTTTTGTAGCAGTCTTGAATGAAGCAAAGTGCCCGCCGTACGAAGAGCCATTGCAGTGAAGGAGAATGTCCTTAGCTTCTTCCTTTGTTATGCACCTCCTGTATAGACTGTCCACGCCACTCTTGTACAAGTAAGGCTCGTCCCAAAAGTAGTGGCTTACGTCTCTCATGAACTTCTTCTTGTGATAGCTGTCAAGATGAGTTGGCTCTTCTCTGCATGCCAAGTAGTTCACAATGACAGCGTACCAAGGAAGATCCTCTTCTTTGAAACTCAAAACCTCTTCAAACTTGTCCTCAAGATTTCGACATACATCTGTAGTGATCATCATAAGTTGTTCTTCCGGGAGCGAATCATCCAAGGGCAAAGACTCATTGATTCTCATCCTAGAGAGGTGATCAGCAACACCATTCTCTATCCCTTTCTTGTCTTTAGTCTCCATGTCAAACTCCTAAAGAAGAAGTATCCATCTCAAGAGCCTTGGCTTAGTATCCTCCTTGGAGTAGATGTATCTAAGCGTCGCGTGATCCGTGTAGACAACAACCCTGGCTCCCACTAGATAAGCTCTGAACTTCGCAAAGGCAAACACTACTGCCAATAGTTCCTTCTCTGTAGTAGTGTATCTGGCTTGTGTGTCGTCCAAGGTACGTGAAGCATAGTAAATCACGTGTAGCCGCTTGTCTTTCCTCTGACCAAGAACAGCTCCCACGGCGTAGTCACTCGCGCTACACATTATCTCGAACGGTTGAGTCCAGTCTGGTGCTTGCACTATAGGCACGGATACTAAAGCTTCCTTGATAGTCCCGAAAGCATGAACGCAATCCTCATCAAACACAAAGTCAGCATCCTTGCACAACAGCCGTGTGAGAGGGCGTGCAATCTTGGAAAAATCCTTGATGAAGCGCCTGTAGAAGCCAGCATGGCCTAGGAAACTCCTCACCCCTTTGACATTAACCGGCGGCTCAAGACTCATCATGACCTCAACCTTGGCTTTGTCAACCTCTGTGCCTTTCTCTGATATCTTGTGTCCAAGCACGATCCCTTCTTTCACCATGAAGTGACACTTCTCCCAGTTAAGCACAAGATTCGTCTCTTCACAACGCTTTAGTACCTCGCAAAGATGCAACAAACACGCAGAAAAAGATGCACCATATACAGAGAAGTCATCCATAAACACTTCTACCATCTCTTCTATTAGATCGGAGAAGATCGACATCATACACCGCTGAAACGTAGCCGATGCGTTACACAGCCCAAATGGCATCGTTCGATACGCGAAGGTGCCATAAGGTCATGTAAAGTTTGTCTTCTCCTGATCATTTGGATGGATTGGTATTTGAAAGAATCCACTATATCCATCAAGAAAGCAATAGTAAGGAAGATTAGCAAGCCTCTTAAGCATTTGGTCAATAAAAGGTAAGGGAAAAATGATCTTTTCTAGTAGCAAGATTAAGCTTCCTATAGTCAATACACATACGGTGTCCAGTAATAGTCCTAGTAGGTATAAGCTCATCTTAATCATTCTTAATGACCGTGATCCCTCCCTTCTTTGGCACCACGTGTACAGGAGAAACCCACGTGCTGTCACTTATGGGATAGATCACGTCAGCCTCTAATAGCTTAAGAATCTCCTTATTAACAACTTCTTTTAAATTAGGATTCAAACGCCTTTGATGTTCTATAGAAGAGGCGTTCTCATTATCCAAGTGAATCCTATGAGTGCAAAGCATTGGTGAAAGGCCCTTCATGTCACTTAGAGAGTACCCAATGGCCTTCCCATACTTTCTCAGCTCAGTTAGGAGCGAGCGCAACTCATCATCACTTAAGTTTTCAATCACAATCACAGGATTGGTTTCGTTAAGCCCTAAGAAATCATACCTTAGCCCTTTTGGGAGCTCCTTAAGGTCATCCTTTGGGGCTAGCAGCTCACTCTAATCATCCTCGTGGCTGTTGTTGTTGTTTTCCTCCTTGGAACCCTCCTTAGAACCCGAAACATGACCCAAAAGGCTGCGTTCTTTAACCTCTGTCCCTTCTGAGATCGAGTCATCCAGTCGATTTTGCTCTCGATGTCGTCTAGATCGAGCACTTTCACTCGATTCGCTCACTCGATTTAAGGTGGATAGAGCGAGAGATCGAGCCGCCGAGTCGTTCTCCGGAATGGACCCTGAACAGATCGGAAGGCATCTCTCCATCTCGGACTCGATTAACTTCCTGGATCGATCACCCTCCTCGATCTGACTGTCGATTATTGCACCGGATCGAGTTGTGTTCTCGATTGTCTTGTCGATTTGACCCCTGGATCGAGTGATGGCATCGATCTCGGAGTCGATTTCTAGGCAGGCGCCTTCATCCTCCTTGAAAATCTTCCCATAATCCAGCAGGTTGGCGTATTCCTGAGTCCTCTGATCCAAGTAACTGAACTCCCCTGGCTCCTTAGTCAATGCCAGCTTCAAATGATCCTCTTGAGCTAACTCTTCTAGCAACTCATCAGCTAAAGCGTCCAACGTCTCAATGTAGAAAGCTTGCCCTTCTATAGTAGGCTTCTTCAAAACCTCATTGATGTCAAAATCAAGCCTGATGTCCTTGCCTAGATGTAGAGAAATCTTGCCATTCTTGACGTCGATGATGGCTCCAGCAGTGGCTAAGAACAGTCTACCAAGGACGAGCGGATCCTTGGGTTCTTCGTCCATTTCCAACACAACGAAGTCCGTAGGCACGTTCACACCGCTGATTCTCACTGGCAAGTCCTCAAGTAGACCCACGAGTAGCCTCACACTTCTGTCAGCTAGCACTAAAGAGATTCTACAGTCTTTGAATCTCGTGAATCCCAACTTCTTCGCTATAGAATGAGGCATCAGATTTATACTATCTCCCAATTCGCAAAGACAACTCTTAAACTCCAATGGACCTAAAACGCAAGGTATAGTGGAGCTTCCATGATCTCCCAACTTCTTTGGGACTATCTCCTTGTGAATGATGGCGCTGCATTCTTCACTAAGAACCAGCACTTCCTTGCCTTCCTTATTTTTCTTTGCAAGCGTGTCTTTGAAATTTTTTGCACATTTAGGCATCATGGCAAGACAATCTACGAGAGGTAGCTTGATCTCTACGTCCCTTAGATGCTTCTCAAACAAGAGCCGATGCTTCTCTATAAGTTGTTTCTTGAAACGACCAAGAAAAGGGAGCTTAGGAACATATGGTGGAGGCAGATAAGCATCCTTCTCCTTAGCAGCTTGCTCCACTTTCTTCTCTACAGCAACCTCCTTACCCTTTCTTGGTCTCTCAATCCAAACGTTGTGGAAGTTGATCTCATCATCAGCTGAAAGCTTACCCTCCCCCTCTTGAATTACAACGTCCTCGTTGTTCTTAGGAGTAACCGTTGGTGCAAGCTCTTTCCCACTCCTTAGTGTAATGGCGTTGGCGTATTCCTTGGGATTCTGCTTACACTTACCCAGTAAGCTATTCTGATCACTTGTACCCGCCTTTCCTTTCTCTAACTGCTTGATCTTGTTATTCAAGTTTGTAATCTGAGTAGAGAAGTCAGTGAGAGAAGAGTCTAAGCGAATGTTCATCTCGGCAAATTTCTGGTTTGTAGAGGCTTGCCCTTGAATCAGTTGTTGAAACATGGCTTGTACCGGATCAACTTGTTGCGGTTGCATCGGTTGTTGTTGAGGAACAAAGCTCGGAGGGTACATTGGTGTATAACCCTTGTTTCCTTGTTGTTGACCTTGGAAGTTGCCTTGCCCTTGGAAACCACCACTCGGCTGAAAGCCTTTGTTGTAGGGGACAAATGGCTTTTATTTGCTGAGCAGGGTACACTTGATCTTTAGGGTTCGCGACATTGGTGCTTCTATTGGAGAGATTGTTGTTCTGGTTGTAGCCTTGTGAATACCCTTGAGGTTTGTAGTTGTTATGGCCAGCCACCCAATTGGCTTCTTCTTGACTCAATTTAAGCTCCTCTAAGGTCTCATCCGCTTCAACAACGAAGTGAACATGCTTCTGGTTAGCCAACACTAGCTTGTCAATCTTCTCATGCAGTGACTTAAGCTCTTTCTTGTGAGACTCTAGCTCAGAACCTCTCGGTGCACGGTCTCTCAAGCATCTGATCAATAAAAAGAAAAGGAAAATGATCCTTTCTAGTAGCCGAATTGAGCTTCACATAATCTATACACATTCGGTGACCAGTTATGGTTCTAGTACGAATCAATTCATCTTTTTCATTCCTAATGACTGTGATTCCCCCCTTCTGAGGCACCACATGGACAGGAGAAACCCACATGCTGTCACTGATGGGGTATATCACATCAGCCTCTAACGGTTTCAAAATCTCTTTCTTCACTACTTCTTTCAAATTCAGATTTAAACGCCTTTGATGTTCAATAGAAGAAGAGTTTTCATTATCTAAGTGAATCCTATGAGTGCAAAGCATTGGTGAAAGGCCTTTGATGTCACTTAGACAGTACCCAATGGCCTTCTTATACATTATCAGCTCATTAAGGAGCGAGTGCAACTCATCATCACTCAGACTTTCATTCACAATCACGGGATAAATCTCATTAAGCCCTAAGAAAGCATACCTTAGCCCTTTTGGGAGCTCCTTTAGGTCCACTTTTGGGGCTAGCAGCTCGCTCCAGTCCTCCTCGTGGCTCGTGTTGATGTTCTCGTCCTCAGTAGCGTCCTCAGAACCCGAGACATGAGCCTTAAGACTGCCTTCTTGAACCGTTATCCCCTCAGAGATCGAGTCATCCAGTCGATCTTCCACTCGTTCTGGTCCAGATCGAGCAACTTCACTCGATTCACCTACTCGATTTGATGTGGATCGAGCAGGAGATCGAGTCCCTGACTCGTTCTCTGAACTGATCGATTCGCTTCTCTCGATCTTCTCATCGTTCTCTTTCCTGGATCGACCAGCCTCCTCGATCTTCTTGTCGATTGCTGTCCTGGATCGAGTGATCTTCTCGATTTCCTGATCGATCTCTAGGCATTCGCCTTCACCTTCCTTCACAACCATGCGAGAATCAAGGAGGTAGACGTATTCTTGGGTCTGTTCACTCAGAAAACCAAACTTTCCATACTCCTTAGTCAAGGCAAGCTTCAAGTGATCTTCTTGTGCTAACTCCTCGAGCAACTTATCGGCTAAAGTGTCTAGAGGCTCAATGTAGAAAGCCTTGCCCATGTGTAGAGAGATCTTGCCATTCTTCACATCTATGATGGCTCCAGCAGTTGCAAGAAACGGTCTCCCAAGGATAAGAGGATCCTTTGGCGCTTCATCTATTTCAAGAACAATGAAATCTGTTGGCACGTTAACTCCACTGATTCTCACGGTCAAATCTTCATGCATACCCACAGGAAGCCTTATGCTTCTACCAGCTAGCACGAGAGAGATCCTACACTCTTTAAACTTTGTGAAACCGAGCTTCTTTGCAATGGAATGGGGCATAAGATTGATACTTGCACCAAGATCACATAAACAGCTTTGATACGTCAAAGGATTAAGAGCGCAAGGTATGGTGAATGATCCTGGATCCCCTAGCTTCTTAGGTACTATCTCCTTGTGGATAATAGCACTACACTCTTCACTAAGCACCAAGACTTCTTCACTTTCTTTGTTCTTCTTAGTAAGCATATCTTTGAAAAACTTTGCACACTTAGGCATCATGGCTAGGCAATCCACCAAAGGTAGCTTGATCTCAACATCTTTCAAATGTTTCTCAAAGACCGCTCTATGCTTCTCTATCAGCTGTTTCTTGAACCGGCCAGGAAAAGGAAGCTTCGGTTTGTATGGTGGAGGAACAAATGCATCTTTCTATTTGCTCACCTCCTCTACCTTCTTCTCTAGAGCAACCTCCTAGCCTTTCCTTGGCCTCTTAATCCACACATTATCAAAGGTGATGTCTTCATCAGCTGAAAGCTTACCCTCCCCCTCGTGGACTACAATGTCCTCATTGGCTTTAGGTGCAATTCTCGGCGGAAGCTCTTTACCACTCCTCAAGGTAATAGCGTTTGCATACTCTTTGGGATTCTGCTCACACTTGCCCGGTAAGCTGTTTTGACCGCTTGTACTAGCTTTCCCTTTCTCTAACTGCTTGATCTTGTTATTCGGAATAGTGATCTGTGTAGAGACGTCAGTAAGAGAGGAATCTAGCCGGTTGTTCATCTCAGCAAACTTCTGATTAGTTGAAGCTTGACCTTGAAGCAACTGTTGAAACATTGCTTGAACCGGATCTTAAGGTTGGGGTTGCATCTGTTGTTGTTGTGGAACAAAGCTGGGAGGAAAAATAGGAGTAATGCCTTTGTTGCCTTGCTGTTGCTGCTGACCTTGGAAGTTACCTTGCCTCGGACCTTGATACCCGTTGTTTTGTTGAAAACTCTTGTTGTAAGATACAAAGGGCTTTGCTTGCTGAGGCCGGTATACCTGATCTTTGGGATTCTCAACGTTGGTGCTACGGTATGAGAGATTGTTGTTGCCCTAGTAGCCTTGTGAATATCACTTAGGCTTGTTGTAGTTCTGAACAGCAATCCAGTTAGCTTCTTCTTGACTTAACTCTAGCTCCTCAAAGACATCGTCGACTTCTCCCACAAAATGAACTTGCTTCTGATTTGCAAGAATGAGCTTGTTTATCTTCTGATGGAGGGACTTAAGCTATTTTTTGTGTGACTCCAGCTCAGAACCTCTAGGTTCTCGGTCATAATCCTTGGCGTAATTCCCGTTACTCAAAGCCAAGTTTTCTATGAGTTCCACATCCTCTTCCACTTTTTGACCAAGTAAGTTACCCTTGCTTGCCTATCAAGTAGCATTTGGATCTTGGGTAATGCTCCTCAGTATATTGTGCTCAAGAGAGTCTCTTCACTAAAGTCGTGGTGATGACACTGAATTGTATAGTATTTGAACATCTCCATAGCTTCATTGAATGTCTCATTCTGCCTTTGAGTGAAGCCATTAATCTCACTTCTCAACCGAGCTGTTCTTGTGCTTGAGAAAAACTTTGAGAGAAAAGCTTTCTTACATTCAGCCCAAGAGGTAATGGTGCCTTGTGGAAGGGTCTTCTCCCAATGCCTAGCCTTATCTCCAAGAGAAAATGGGAAGAGCCGTAGCTTGAAAGCATCTTGATATTGCTGCATATTTCATGTATTTTGCATACATATAAGTTAGTTTCTCATGCATTTACATTGCACTTTAGGATAGTTTGCATCACTTTAGGTCCTAGAGCATTCTTGCACCAGCATATGCATGTTTCTTGCATTTTGCATCGCATTCAGGTTGTTTTCGGCTACTTTGGAGTCTCGCAGGGTTTGTGGACGTGCTGACGCTCGTGAGGAGGTTCGTGGGAACTTGGAGAATTCAGGAATGCTTGCTAAGGACCAGAGATCGAGAAGCGGATCGAGCATGGCCGGTCGATCTAGATGAGATCGACCAGAAGATCGACTAGTCCATCCGATCCAAGGGAAAAGATCGAGACGGAGATCGAGTGAAGCGATCGATCAAAGAGTACAGACGTGAATGACACCATGCAGAGCGAGAGCCGGTTCGAGTCCACCAGTCAATCCTCCGAAGATCGACTCCAAGATCGAACGAAGCACTCGATCCACCGAAGAAGATCGAGACACAGATCGAGCTGAAGTCACGATGTCCGAAGATGATCGAGCGAGATGCTCGATCTCGAGGTCGATCCCAATGCACTTTAACCATTTTTGGCCGCTAGCGAGGGGGGACCATCGAGCTGTTTGGCCTATTTCGGGAAGGCGGCGATCATACTTTTAAAAACACGTTTTTTACTTTATCATTTTCATCTTTTTCTCTCTGTTCGAAGGCGATTTCGCCATTGTTAGACTTTGAAGCTTTGTTCTTGAATATTAAATCGTTTTAAGTTTAAATCCATCGTCTTTCATGTTTATCGGTTCGTCTTTTATGCTTTACTTGGTTTACTTTATGTGTAGTGAGTAGTTCATTTGGGTTTTGGGGTTGAGAGGATTCAAAGGGGTCGAAAAGGTTTTCAAAGTTTGGTGTTTTCTTGTTTTTCATGGCTTTCTCTTCTACGATGTCGAGTTCTTAAGGTTTAAAGAGTCTCACGCCAAGATCTTTATGATCAGAGAGATCTCTTACCTTGACAGGATCCAGAGGTCTATGAAAATCGCATCGTAGAGACTAGTTACCCTTTCCAAAATGCCATGGTAGTTTAGGGGACTAGTTAAGCCGCGTGTTTGAAATCTGAGTTCTTTGCCCTTCAATCTCTTTTTCCGCCAAACGCCATGGGTCTGGAGGAGAGAATAAATGAGTGATCCATACCACACGCCATGGATGGATCTTGTTTTGTTTTCAAGGCTTAGAGAATCTCACAAAGTGAGTAGATCTAGAGTTTTCAAACCAAGGTTGAACCTTTGAAACCCTTGAACATGAATCTCAACCCTAGACCCTCTTTCTTAGTATTCTTACATCTATGTTAATCATTCGCTTGTTATCTGTTCGCATCCTGGTCATTATATTCGTTTCTGTTAAACATTTAGACGAGATCGATCGTTGTTGCTCGATCTAGTGGTCGATCTTATGGTCGATCCACTAGTCGTTTTTTATAAATTTATAGCTTTGCATTTTAATCATTCTGTTTGTTCGTCGTGGTAGTTCATCGTTCCTGGTATTTTTAAAATAGTTTTGCTTTGCATTTAGTCGTTGCATCTAGTTTTTAGGATTTTTACAAAACTGTTCATCATTTGCTTAGCATAACATGATCCTTGCATTCTCATTACACTTTCTAGCTCCTAGGTTGGATTGATTCCTCTTGCACTATACTACGACTGTGTGCTGCTTAAGTTTTGATAACCTCTTGTTGCATTTGATCATTTCACAATGCAAAATCTTGTTATCACATCTTCCGAGATCCCATTGATCTTTATCATCCCACACACTTGCTCAAAGTTGTCAAGGTGATCTAAGGGGTCTTCCATTGTCAGCCCGTGGAATTTGCTATTATGAACCATAGAGATGATTCCAGGCTTTATCTCGAAGTTGTTATTCTGGACTGGTGGAGTAGTGATCCCAAAGCGGTTATGATGCGTATTTGGAGCATCTCCAGCACCGATGATCCGTGGTGGTCTAGCTGCGTGGATGGGGTTTCCATTGCCCCTTCCTACACAACCGTGAGCTGGTGGAAGTCCCTCAGGATGTTCTTGCTCAGCCATTGTTGCAAAGTCTACTGAACCAGCGTGCACAATCGCTTCAAAGGCTTGAGCTTGCTCTCTTGCTCTTCTTTGTCTTGTGTGACCGAGTTGGTGAATATTGTCCAAGGGTTTAAGTAAGTTGTTGTCACCCTTAGAGCGTATGTTCATGTACCTGAGATCACAAACAAGAAGGTAGAGCAATGAGTAATCAAAATAAAAGTAAAAGGCTTAGTCTTTGGCAAACACCAAATCCCAATGCTTCCTAACAATCCTAAGATGGCAACGGCGCCATTTGATACTAGGATGTTTACAAGCAAGGTGATGTATCAAATCCCAAACTACAATCAATGATGTAGTATAGCAGTAAGGGGTATCAATCCAACCTAGGAAGCAGGAAGAACACTAGGAATGAAAGTATTCAGCAAAGCAAATCAAATCGGGAATATGATTGGTAAAATCGACGAAACTCAATGCAATGACCAAATGAAAGGCAAAGCTATTTTAAAATCCCTGGAAGAGGGTTAACTACTGCTAGGAGAAAACAGAGGAATAAAAGAGCAAATCTACTAATAACTAAAAATCGAGCACTGAATCGGGTAAAACAGATCGATCTAACAACTTAAAGCGAAACGAATTCTAATGAACAAAATGCAAGCTTTGAAACTAAAAGATGATTACTTGAGGTTTAAAAATGCTAAAGGAGGGCTCAGGATTGACGGTCATATTCAAGAGTGTCCAAGGGTTAAGCTTTGGTTTGAAAACAAATAGATCTACTCATTGATGAGCTTTCCCTAAGCCTTGAAAAACAAAACAAGAACCATCCATGGCATTTGGTATGATTCACTTCCTCAATTTCTTCTCCAAACCCATGGCATTTGGTGGAAAAAGAGATCAAAGAGCAAGAAAAACAGATTTCAATCTACGGCCTAACTAACCTCCTTTACAACCATGGCGTTTGGGAGAGGAAAGATTAGCCTCTAGGATCTGGCTTTCTAGGATATCTGAATCCGGTCAGGGTAAGATAGCCTTGGAATCATAGAGATCATTTCCAAGATTCTCCAAGCCTTAAGACCCCAAGATCCTAGAAGAGAAAGAATGAAGAACATGAAAAACACAAAACTTTAACCCCTTAAACCCCCTGAATCGCCTTGACCCTTAACCCAAAAAGAACTACTCGCTATTCATGTTTAAGACCGGTTGAAATGCAATGAACAAAGAACTAAGCATGATTAAAGAGTGATTAAAGAAAAACTGCTTAATATTAAAAAATTCAAGTTCAAAATCAAAAGAAAAGCTTCGATGTTCAACAATGGCTCATCACCTAAGATAAGAACAGAAAAAGCAAATGCAAAATGTAGATAATGAAAGTGATAGCCGCCTCTTGCCTAAAATGGCTAAACAGCTGGACTGGTCCCCGCCACTACGCTCCAAAATCGGTTAAAGTACCTAAGATCGATCTTGAGATCGATCAGTGCACTCGATCGTCTTCAGGGATCGCCTTCTGCTGCTCGATCTGCAAGTCGATCTGGTTGGATAGATCGAGTACCTCGCCCGATCTTCTACTTGATCTTTGGATGATCGAGTCGTGGTCACGATCCGGCTCTCGTTCTGCATGGCATCATTTACGTCCGTACTCCAGATTGATCTCGTCTCTCGATCTTGGTCTCGATCTTTCCTCTTGAATCGACTTGGGTCACTCGATCTTCTGGTCGATCTCATCTAGATCGACCTGCCTTGCTCGATCCGCTACTCGATCTCGGGTCCTTTGCAAGCAAGTTTGAGCTCTCCAAGTGTCTACAAGCTTCTAGCTGATCCTCCTCACGTCCACATAACCTCCACAACTCCAGAGTGCTCCAAACAACCTGATAATGATGCAAAAGTGCAAGAAATATGCAAAATGCAAATGCAAAGGGACCTAGGACCAAAATTGCAACAAATGGAACAAACTAGCCTATAATGCAAGATGAATGCATGAAAAACTATCCTAAATGCATGTAAAATATGCAAAATATATGGTAATATTACTAACCATCAAGAAGGCGCTTGTAAGTGCTCCCATTGTTCAAGCCCCTGATTGAAGTTTGCCATTTGAGATGATGTGCGATGCTAGTGATTATTCACTTAATGATTTACTTAGTCAGAGAATTGATAAGAAGTTACATGTCATTTACTATGCAAGCCGCACTCTAGATGACACTTAAAATCGGTATGCTACAACAGAGAAGGAGTTTCTAGCAGTTGTGTTCGCCTTTGAAAAGTTTATAAGCTATCTAGTGGGTTCTAAGGTCATTGTTTACATAGATCATGCATCATTTCGCTACACCTATACCAAGAATGATACAAAACCACTCTTGCTCAGATGAATACTTTTGCTTCAGGAGTTTGATCTTGAGATAATTGACAAGAAAGGCTTAGAAAATGGTGTAACTGCTCATTTATCAAGGATGAGGATTTAAGACCTTTTTCTTATAGATGACTCTCTACCTGAAGAACATCTTATGACTATCAAGATTCTGAAAATCTGGGTAGAAGCAAGCGCTTTGCAAGACAAGAACCTACCTTGGTACTCAGATTTTGTGAACTACTTGGTTTCAAACAATCTTCCCATTTTCCAAAAGCCTTATCACAAGACTAAGTTCTTCAAAGACTTGTCTCAGCTGTATTGGGATGACCCTTACTTATACAAGAAAGGTTCAGATGGGCTGCTTAGACGCTGTGTAGCAGAAGAAGAAGCCAAGGGAATCATCTTCCATTGCCATGGTTCTGCTTATGGAGGCTATTTTGCAACTTTCAAGACTGCTACTAAGATACTCCAAGCAGGATTTTGGTGGCCTAGAATCTTTAGGGACACTCATGAGTTCATCAAGAGGTGTGAAGCATGCCAGAGGAATGGCAACATAAGTAAGAGGGATGAGATGCCTTAAAAACCAATCCTTGAGACCGAAATCTTTCATGTATGGGGCATTGACTTCATTGGACCATTTCCTTCCTCATATGGAAACAAATTCATCTTTGTGGCAGTTGACTATATCTCCAAGTGGGTTGAAGCTATTGCAAGTCCTACAAATGACTCTTTTGTTGTTGTGAAGCTCTTCAAGACTGTGATCTTCCCAATATTTAGCGTCCCTAAAGTGGTGATAAGCGATGGTGGAAGTCATTTCATTAACGAAGTATTTGACAGCCTTTTAAAGAAGTATGGGGTCAAGCATAAAGTGGCAACGCCTTATCATCCACAAACGAGTGGTCAGGGTGAGGTTTCAAACAGAGAAATCAAAGCTATTCTAGAGAAGACAATATGGATCACAAAAAAAGACTGGTAAGCCAAGCTTGTGATGCACTTTGGGCTTATTGGACTGCATTCAAGACATCAATAGGAACATCTCCTTTCAGCTTATTGTAGGGAAAAGATTGTCAACTTCCAGTGGAGCTTGAGTATAAGGCTCAATAGGCAATAAAACTGCTGAACTTTGACATTAACAGCGCTCAAGAGAGAAGACTTATGCAGCTTCATGAGCTTGAAGAAATCAGGTTGGAATCTTATGAGAGTTCAAAGAATCACAAGGAAAGGACCAAAGCCTTCCACGACAAGAAGATAGCCCACAAGGAGTTCAGACCAGGAGATTTGGTACTTCTTTACAACTCAAGGTTTAAGCTCTTTCCTGGCACGCTCAAGTCAAGGTGGAATGGGCCATTTAGAATCAAGGAAGTTCTTCCCTGTTGGGCAATCACTTTGGTAGATATTGAAGGAGGTGAGTTCACAGTCAATGGACACAGAGTCAAGCCTTACTTAGCCTCAGAGGTTCTTGGAGTGGAGACTTATCTTAGTCTCCTTGATGTTCCTACATAGCAAAGTAAAGGAAGGTCAAGCTAAGAGACCTTAAAGAAAGCACACTTGGGAGGTAATCCCATGCCTATCTATGTAAATATGATTTCCTTTTGCTTTTGATATGTTTTCTTAGTATTTTCAGGTTGGAAAAAGTAGTTGAGTTAGTCAGAGAATGTGGAAAACCAAAGGAAACTAAAGCTCTGTTTCTGCATCGAGGTGCCATATCAAGGAGAACATCTGCAAAATCTGCCTCATGCCATCTATCTCGGGGATGCAGGAGTCCTTACGTCGAGCTGGATGCGTGATGTCTCTTGTATTTACATCATTTAGGCTTGCATTTAGTGCATGTTTTGGTTCTCTTTTGCATGTTTTCCTTATCCTTTGTCCCATTTTCTTCTCCTTTTAGACTTAGGTTGCATTCAGGATGTATTTTGCATTTTCTTTGCATAAAAGATGTTTATAGGTACTCATTGAGCTACAAGGAGCATGGGAGATGATGTTGGATGCAGCACAAGACATGAAAAGAGCCAAAAAGAAGGTGCACCTTGTTGAAGCGGCCAGAAACATCACCTGACAAAACTGGCTCGGAAAAAGCATCTCCAAGACGATTCAGCTTCAACATTCTTCAACAATCTTGTAGCCCCGTGAGTTAGCTTGCGTCTGGAATTAGTTTCAGGTCATTCCCATCAGTGATTAGACAGTTACAGAAGTTTTTGTGAAACCGCTCAACCCTTATTGGTCTGTGCACGGAGGCTATCAGTCAAGGAGTGACCGATGCAAGATTTTCGGTCATTTATATCGGTCAGGAAGGACCGACATCAACCCAGCGGATGAATTTCGGTCACCAGCATCGGTCAGGAGTGACCGACATAAATATAGCGGATGAATTTTGGTCACCAGCATCGGTCAGGAGTGATCGACAGAATTCATATCGACTGAATATCAGCTGAGATGAGGTGTTTCCCTTCCGATTTGGCTTCGGCGTCCTTCTTCAACGTTGTAGCCACTTGAGTTAGCTTTCGTTTGGTATTAGTTTAGACTCGTTCCCATCAGTAGTTGAAGCGTTACGGCGAATAAAGTGAGCACATGTCCATCTGGCATTTTTACCGTTTATCTTGATCGACTTGAAGATCAGCTTGAACGAGTAGCCTCCGTGCCTCTTCTGCACCTTCACAAAAATTGTAGCCACCTGAGTTAGCTTTCTGGAGAACTTGGTTTCAGGTCATTCTGATATGCCGTTCAACAAGTATCGCAAATTTCATTAAACCGCTCAACCTATATCGATCAAACGTATCGATCAATCAAGACCGATACAACTAACCGATATGATTCATATCGATCAGCCTAGACCGATACAACTGACTGATACGCTGCCAGACTGAAGAACATTTATTTACAATTTTGCCATTTTCGCTTAGACTCCTATAAATACTTAAAATCCCTAATTTATAGGGACACTTCTCTTTTTCCAGCAGTGTCTTCCTCTTTGTTTTAGGTTTTTGATTTTGTAACTTGAATCTTTGTTTATTTCTATAAAAGTTTGCATTTGTTTTACTCTTTTGTCTTTCTAATCATGATTAACTATCTTTTCTTCATAGATTTGATGGTTTTCACCATGGTTAGTGAGTAGTTTGCTTTAGGTTTGAGATTAGGGCAGATGGGGTGATTTTATTGATTGTTTAGGTTGACTAGGGCTCAGATCTTCTCATTCCCTTTCTTATATGATTGTGTTTAATGCCTAGTACCTCTTTGTTGGAGAAGTTGATTGTAGGTTTTCACATGCAGACCAAGTGTTTGATGAAATTCCTGAATGAAGTTCAATGCTTGAAAATGGTGTTTAGATAATCATGAGTCTTTGCATTTATCATTTCTTGCTTGAATGTGCTTATTGCCTAGTACCATATTGATGAGAAATTGCCTTTAAACATTGATTATGCATGAGAATGCGAGTTGATGTTTGATATATCATATAAGAGATTAGTAAACCTAGCCTAAGAGATTAGATGTCTAGCATACTAATTGGTTTTATGGAACTTGATTTTAATGCTTGATGATTATGTGTTTGAGAAAAGAGATTTATCTTGAATATGTGATTAGAAAAGGGATTAATGCCCAGAGATTGGATTAGTCTATATTAATGTTCCTTACCTAAGGTTGAGTGTTTACAATTGTTTGTTTTGATCACCCTAGACATGAACATGAATCACCCTATCACCATTACCTTGATCTTGAACCATCTTTTAGTCTTTGAAGTTTCGTTTTACTCTGTTTTAGTTCAGCTTTTACTCTGTTCTTGCTCTGTTTCTCTTTGCCATTACTGCTCTTTAATTGCTTTCTTTTGCCTTCTTTTGTTTCTTTGCTTGCTCACTTAGGTTTTTAGACATCTAAAACTATCTTTATCTGCTTGAATTAAGATCTCTATTGCATTCTTACTGTTTCATTCTCTCCTTTTGGATTGATAAAACCCTATGCTATACTACAACTGATTAGTACAAGCTTGGCTAATTGAATCAAGTCCCAAAAAGTCTTGTATCAATTTGGCGCCGTTGCCAGTAGGGGAATGCTTTGTTCAGTAAGATTTGTAGAGATCTTGAGATCAAGCTTTGTTATTTTCGATTTTGGTTACTAATTTCTCTTTTTGGTCTAGAATTTCTTTTTTAAGTACCACAACACTTGCTCTTAAGTGTCTACAACTACAACTGAGGTTAAAGGTCAAAGATTTTTGTTTTGCAGAATCAAAGTTCAGCTGTGGAAGTATGGAAGAACATCAGTATGCTGCTGGTTTTGGTTTGCAAGGTCCACAAGGTTTACAAGGTCCTCAAGGGATTCAAGGCCTGCAAGGTGAACAAGGTCAAGCCGGTCTACAAGGTGATTGGGGAATGAGAGTTCAAAGACCATTGAAACCTATAGGTGCTGCATATATACCATCAAGCTATGCTTCAAGGCAAGGTATTCTTCCACCTATGGAGACTGACCACTATGAGATAAAGAGCAGCATGATTGCTTTGATTCAAGAAAAGAAGTTCTTGGATTGCCCAACCAAGATCCTCTAGAGCACTTGGATCACTTTGAGAGGATATGAAATTTGACAAAGCTTAGTGGAGTCTTAGATGATGGTTTGAAGCTCAAGTTATTCCCATTTTCTCTTGGTGATAGAGCTATATTATGGGAGAAATCTATAGCACAAGGCAGGATCACGACTTGGGAACAATGTAAAGGTGCTTTCTTAACCAAGTTCTTCTCTCCCTCAAGAACTGCACATTTCAGGAATGAGATCACAAACTTCAAGTAGTGGTCTAATGAAAGCTTTAGAGACACTTGGGAAAGATTTAGAGGCTTCACTCATCAATGCCCTCACCATGGCTTCACCAAGGAACTGCTACTATCCACACTCTATAGAGGTGTTCTCCCAAAGATAAGAATCCTTCAAGATATAGCAAGTAATGGTTATTTTCTTGGGAAATATGTTGATGAAGGTTGGATATTAGTGGAGAACATGGCACTCAGCAATTGGGATTATGTGGATGATAAGGAACAACAGTCCAAAGCCACTAAAGAAAAGCTAGAGACAGCATTGCATGAGATGAAAGCCTTGCAGATGAGAGTCGACTTGCTGCTCAATGAAACCACTAAACTCATTCCTAGTGCTCTTTCACCAAACCACTACAAAGAACATCAAGTCAAAGCTGTCCAACAACAAGAGGCGCCAGTGATGCATCAAGACCATGATGTTTGTGTACACCAGTCCTATGGAGACACTCATACTCAACACCATCAAGGTTCTTCTTCTCAAACAGTTGGCGCCAACACCTCCCAACCTTCACATGCATTGGACCTTAAGGAGATGTTCCTGCAACTCTAACAACTTAATAATGGAAGGTTTCAGAAGATCATGGCTGCTGAAATTCAAAGAAGTATGGCCTAAATTCAGATAAGCATGGCTGCTGAAATTCAAAGAAGTATTTCCTCCACCATCAACTACTTCCAATCCCAAATAGACTCCTTGGCTATGTAGCTGAGTAAACAAGAGAACAATGCTCAGCCACTAACCTTCAAGAAGCCCTTACAGCATTGTTATGGTATCTCCTCCACTTCCCTAACTGATATTGCTGAGAAATAAAACTCTATTGCTGAGATTATTCCAAAGGTGACACCCTCTATCATCAATGTGGGCATTGAGTCTAAGTGTGGAGGAAGTGCTTTTCACTTGAGTTCAGCTAGTGATGCCAAGGCTGATGAAGAAGACAAAGCCATTGAAGCTGAGGTTGTTGAAGCTGACATGGAGGTCAAACAAGGAACTGCACCAGCACCACGCTCTCAAGGAACTCTTGCAGAAGGAGAACCCTTTGAAGAAGGGGAAAACTCAGAAGAAGAAGAGTGGTGGGCACCACATTAACTTGTTGATGATACCAAGTAATACTTGACTGAAGTTCCTGATGTTCAAGAGAAGACTCAAGCTGCTCTCCTTCCTGTTTATCAACCCATTATCCCTTTTCCAGGAAGATTCAAAAAGCAGCTAGTACAGAAGTATCTGACCCTCTATGCTGCTCAAATGGAAATGAGAGGTTTGAATGGTCAAGAGGAGCTTGAGAAACTGAGGGTTAAAACTGGAGCATTTAAGGTTAAGGAGCAGAACATAAAGAAGCTTGGTAATCCAGGAAAGTTTCTAGTCTCTTGTGAGCTTGGTGAGTTGGTTGTGGAAGAGGCCGCATATGACACAGGTTCAAGTATCAATGTGATGTCTCTTGACTTGGAAAAAGAACTAGGAGTCACTAAGCTGCAACCATATGATTCCACAATCACTTTTGTGGACTCTTCCTCAGGAACACCTGTTGGTCTCATTGAAGACTTTTCTGTGAGGATTGGAGCATGCAAGATACCAACTGATTTTGTTGTGATGGAAATGGCTCACACTCAGAAGCCTTCTCTACTACTTGGGACTCCATTTCTGAACACAACAGGCGCTGATATTGACTTTACCAAAGGGAGAGTCACCCTCAAGAAGGTGGATGATGAAGTTAGCTATGCAATTAAGCCTCCACCTTCAAGCTTTTGTGGAAGCATCACTAATGTTGAGAAAGGAGCTGCAAAGAAGCCACCTGATGTCAAGAAAGAGCTGAGGTTATTCAAGGCTGAAGTGCTAATAGAAGATGAAGACCCTCTTGACCACAATGAGTATGATGGTGAAGCATTTGATGGTGCTTGTCTTCTCGACTTGTTTGATGGAATCAAGGTGAAGCTCTATGGTGGACCAAAGAAGCCAAGAAAGAGAGTCAGGAAACCTAAGGAGAAGCTCTACTGTGGACCCAACACATTGTTCAAGAAGAAAGGAGAAGGAACTCCAGTTCCACTCCATCATCCTCCATGATCTTAAGGATCATGACAAGTCAAGCTTAGTGACCCTAAACAAGCACTCTTGGGAGGTATTCCCTTGTTATCCTTGTTCACATTATTGCATTGTATGCTTGTCTTTGTATTTTTCTTTCAATAACAGGAGAAAGTGTGGTTTAAGGCAAGTTGTTATAAGTTGGGACCCAGTCTGACCAAACTCCCCCTAAGGTACACAATCATGCTCCTTTGTTCCTGAATACTTCTGAATATCTTTTATTACCCTCCTTTGAGCTCCTATTACACAAGGGACTGTGTAATTCAAGTGTGGGGGACGGCATTGCATTTAACATTGTGTTCCGTTTTCTTATTTTCTCTTTTACATACTTGAGTTTCATGCATTCATGCATTCATCTATGTACACTGAAAATCCATGAAATTTTCAAACTTTTTTGGAACCAAAAAGATCATTTAGTTGCACTTACATAACTAAGATTGAGTCTAGATGCATTTCATATAGGATTACATACATTTGCATAGGGAGTTGATGATAAACACTTGTCAAGATGTTAATGTTTGAATTGTTTTCAATGTCTTGGTTATCTGTTGTTTGATTGCATTGTAGTGAGTTTGAAGTTAAGGCTGCACCATATCTTGACTACTTGCATTGATACTCTTGTCTTATGTTGAAGCTTGGTTTGACTTGATTCCAACTCTATCTTATTAGAACCATAATCCTGACTTTGAATTATCTTGTTTGTGCATTGAAAGTGATTACATGGCTACCCATATACATACTTGGATTATCTTCTTCCCTTCTTGCCACTCTTGTTAATCCAAGTAGCTGATCCTCATCATTATGGGACAGTTAACCACACTCTAAAACCAATCCTTCTTTCTGAACCTAAACACTATTGTGAGAGTTGTGAGACCTTGCATTGCATCATTTTCGATCTTATCTTGGCAAATAGTGGTAGGAATAAGGCTGGCAAGGAGAAGCTCTCTTGTAGACATTTTGAGCATGGTATTAGGTTAGGAGTTTGGGAAAGGGTAGTGTAAGTGGGTTGAGCTTTAATTGTTTACATCTTTGAGAAGAAGAAGAAGTATGGGATTGGTAGTATGGAGAAACAGTTCATTTTGTGGTTAAGTTAACTAAGAAGAAAGCTCTAAGTGCTAACGAAGAAAGGTGCCAACAACAACAAAGCTTACAAAAGGTGATCCAAAAGGAGTAATCAGACCTAGCAATCCACCAAAGGTGATGAAAATGACGCCAATCATGCAACAAAGAAGAGCAAGTTCCAAAATGAAGTCAACCACACAAGCAAAAGAAGAAGGAGTTTCCCTAAATATGAAGAAGGAAGTGATCAAGTGCTTTGGGAAAGGGTAGATTTAGGAGTTTCACTTAGGGTTTTAGAAGTTATTGGGTTCATCTTGGGTAAAAAGGGTAGAAGAGAGCTTTGACTTGCATGCATAGGTGTGCTTTTACCTTTAGCATACTTGGGAGGTAATCCCATGCCTATCTATGTAAATATGATTTCCTTTTGCTTTTGATATGTTTATTTAGTGTTTACAGGTTGGAAAAAGTAGTTGAGTTGGTCAGAGAATGTGGAAAACTAAAGGAAACCAAAGCTCTGTTTCTGCATCGAGGTGCCATATCAAGGAGAACATCTGCAAAATCTGCCTGATGCCGTCTATCTCGGGGACGCAGGAGTCCTTACGTTGAGCTGGATTCGTGATATCTCTTGTATTTACATCATTTAGGCTAGCATTTAGTGCATGTTTTGGTTCTCTTTTGCATGTTTTCCTTATCCTTTGTCCCATTTTCTTCTCCTTTTAGACTTAGGTTGCATTCATGATGTAGTTTGCATTTTCTTTGCATAAAAGATGTTTATAGGTACTCATTGAGCTACAAGGAGCATGTGAGATGATGGTGGGTGCAGCACAAGACATGAAAAGAGCCAACAAGAAGGTGCACCTTGTTGAAGCGGCCAGAAACTTCAGCTGACAAAACTGGCTCGGTTAGAGCATCGCCAAGACGATTCAGCTTCAATAGTTTTCACCAATGTTGTAGCCCCGTGAGTTATCTTGCGTCTGGAGTTGTTTTCAGGTCATTCCCATCAGTGGTTCGAAAGTTACAGAAGTTTTCGTGAAACCGCTCAACCCCTTTCGGTATGTGCACGGAAGCTATTGGTCAAGGAGTGACCGATGCAAGATTTTCGGTCATTAATATCGGTCAGGAGTGACCGAAATAAACCCAGCGGATGAATTTCGGTCACCAGCATCGGTCAGGAGTGACAGACATAAACCCACCTGATGAATTTCGGTCACCAGCATCGGTCAGGAGTGACTGATAGGATACATATTGACTGAAGATCAGCTCAGATGAGGTGTTCCCATTCCGATTTGGCTTCGGCGTCCTTCACCAACTTTATAGCCACTTGAGTTAGCTGTCGGTTGGTCTTAGTTTCGACTCATTCCTATCAGTGGTTGAAGAGTTACGGCGAATAAAGTGAGCACATGTCCATCTGGAGTGTTTACCGTTGATCTTGAACGACTTGAAGATCAGCTCGGTCGAGTAGCCTCCGTCCCTATTCAGCATCTTAACTCTTCACAAAAGTTGTAACCACGTGAGTTAGCTTTCAGGAGAACTTAGTTTCAGGTCATTCTGATATGCCGTTCCACAGATATCGCAATTTTCGTGAAACCGCTGAACCTATATCGATTAAACGTATCGATCAATCAAGACCGAAATTATTCATATCGATCAGCCTAGACCGATACAACTGACCGATACGCTGCCAGACTGAAGATCATTTATTTACAATTTTGCCATTTTTGCTTAGAGTCCTATAAATACTTAAAATCCCTAATTTCTGGGGACACATCTCTTTATCCAGCAGTCTCTTCCTCTTTGTTTTAGGTTTTTGATTTTTTAACTTGAATCTTTGTTTATTTCAATAAAATTTTGCATTTATTTTAATCTTTTGTCTTCCTAATCATGATTAACTATATTTTCTTCATAGATTTGATGGTTTTCACCATTGTTAGTGAGTAGTTTGCTTTAGGTTTGAGATTAGGGCAGGTGCGGTGATTTTATTGATTGTTTAGGTTGATTAGGGCTTAGATCTTCTCATTCTCTTTATTATATGATTGTGCTTAATGCCTAGTACCTCTTTGTTGGAGAAGTTGATTTTAGGTTTTCACATGCACACCAAGTGTTTGATGAAATTCATGAATGAAGTTCAATGCTTGAAAATGGTGTTTAGATAATCATGAGTCTTTGCATATATCATTTCTTGCTTGAATGAGCTTATTTCCTAGTACCATATTGATGAGAAATTGCCTTTAGACATTGATTATGCATGAGAATGCGAGTTGATGTTTGATATATCATATAAGAGATTGTGCTTAATGACTAAGAGATTAGATGTCTATGCTAATTGGTTTTATGGAACTTGATCTTAATGATTGATGATTATGTGTTTGAGTAAAGAGATTTATATTGAATGTGTGATTAGAAAAGGGATTAATGCCAAGAGATTGGATTAGTCTAAATTAGTGTTCCTTACCAAAGGTTGAATGTTTAGAATTGTTTGTTTTGATCACCCTAGACATGAACATGAATCACCCTATCACCATTGCCTTGATCTTGAACTATCTTTTAGTCTTTGAAGTTTAGTTTTACTCTATTTTAGTTCAGCTTTTACTCTGTTCTTGCTCTGTTTCTCTTTGTCATTACTGCTCTTTCATTGCTTTCTTTTGCCTTCTTTTGTTTCTTTGCTTGCTCACTTAGGTTTTTTGACATCTAAAACCATCTTTATCTGCTTGAATTAAGATCTCTATTGCATTCTTACTGTCTCATTCTTTACTTTTGGATTGATAAAACCCTATGCTATACTACAACTGATTAGTACAAGCTTGGCTAATTGAATCAAGTCCCAAAAAGTCTTGTATCAATTTGGCGCCGTTGCGAGTAGGGGAATGCTTTGTTCAGTAGGATTTGTAGAGATCTTGAGATCAAGATTTGTTATTTTCAATTTTGGTTACTAATTTCTCTTTTGGTCTAGAATTTCTTTTTTAGGTACCACAACACTTGCTCTTAAGTGTCTACAACTACAACTGAGGTTAAAGGTCAAAGATTTTGGGTTTGCAGAATCAGAATTTAGCTGTGGAAGCATGGAAGAACATCAGTATGCTGCTAGTTTTGGTTTATAAGGTCCTCAAGGGATTCAAGGCCTGCAAGGTGAACAAGGTCAAGCCGGTCTACAAGGTGATTGGGGAGTGAGAGTTCAAAGACCATTGAGACCTATAGGTGTTGTATATATACCATCAAGCTATGCTTCAAGGCAAGGTATTCTTCCATCTATGGAGACTGACTACTATGAGATAAAGAGCAGCATGATTGCTTTGATTCAAGAAAAGAAGTTCTTTGGATTGCCCAACCAAGATCCTCTAGAGCACTTGGATCACTTTGAGAGGATATGTACTTTGACAAAGCTTAGTGGAGTCTCAGATGATGGTTTGAAGCACAAGTTATTCCCATTTTCTCTTGGTGATAGAGCTATATTATGGGAGAAATCTGTAGCACAAGGCATGATCACCACTTGGGAACAATGTAAAGGTGCTTTCTTAACCAAGTTCTTCTGTCCCTCAAAAACTGCACATTTCAGGAATGAGATCACAAACTTCAAGTAGTGCTCTAATGAAAGCTTTGGAGACACTTGGGAAAGATTTAGAGGCTTCACTCATCAATGCCCTCACCATGGCTTCACCAAGGAACTGCTACTATCCACACTCTATAGAGGTGTTCTCCCAAAGATAAGAATCCTTCAAGATATAGCAAGTAATGGTTATTTTCTTGGGAAATATGTTGATGAAGGTTGGATATTAGTGGAGAACATGGCACTCAGCAATTGGGATTATGTGGATGATAAGGAACAACAGTCCAAAGCCACTAAAGAAAAGCTAGAGACAGCATTGCATGAGATGAAAGCCTTGCAGATGAGAGTCGACTTGCTGCTCAATGAAACCACTAAACTCATTCCTAGTGCTCTTTCACCAAACCACTACAAAGAACATCAAGTCAAAGCTGTCCAACAACAAGAGGCGCCAGTGATGCATCAAGACCATGATGTTTGTGTACACCAGTCCTACGGAGACACTCATACTCAACACCATCAAGGTTCTTCTTCTCAAACAGTTGGCGCCAACACCTCCCAACCTTCACATGCATTGGACCTTAAGGAGATGTTCCTGCAACTCTAACAACTTAATAATGGAGGGTTTCAGAAGATCATGGCTGCTGAAATTCAAAGAAGTATGGCTTAAATTCAGATAAGCATGGCTGCTGAAATTCAAAGAAGGATTTCCTCCACCATCAACTACTTCCAATCCCAAATAGACTCCTTGGCTATGTAGCTGAGTAAACAAAAGAACAATGCTCAGCCACTAACCTTCAAGAAGCCCTTACATCATTGTTATGGTGTGTCCTCCACTTCCCTAACTGATATTGCTGAGAAAGAAAACTCTATTGCTGAGATTATTCCAAAGGTGACACCCTCTATCATCAATGTAGGCATTGAGTCTAAGTGTGGAGGAAGTGCTTTTCACTTGAGTTCAGCTAGTGATGCCAAGGCTGATGAAGAAGACAAAGCCATTGAAGCTGAGGTTGTTGAAGCTGACATGGAGTTCAAACAAGGAACTGCACCAGCACCACGCTCTCAAGGAACTCTTGCAGAAGGAGAACCCTTTGAAGAAGGGGAAAACTCAGAAGAAGAAGAGTGGTGGGCGCCACATTAACTTGTTGATGATACCAAGGAATACTTGACTGAAGTTCCTGATGTTCAAGAGAAGACTCAAGCTGCTCTCCTTCATGTTTATCAACCCATTATCCCTTTTCCAGGAAGATTCAAAAAGCAGCTAGTACAGAAGTATCAGACCCTCTATGCTGCTCAAATGGAAATGAGAGGTTTGAATGGTCAAGAGGAGCTTGAGAAACTGAGGGTTAAAACTGGAGCATCTAAGGTTAAGGAGCAGAACATAAAGAAGCTTGGTAATCCAGGAAAGTTTCTAGTCTCTTGTGAGCTTGGTGAGTTGGATGTGGAAGAGGCCGCATATGACACAGGTTCAAGTATCAATGTGATGTCTCTTGACTTGGCAAAAGAACTAGGAGTCACTAAGCTACAACCATATGATTCCACAATCACTTTTGTGGACTCTTCCTCAGGAACACCTGTTGGTCTCATTGAAGACTTTTCTGTGAGGATTGGAGCATGCAAGATACCAACTGATTTTGTTGTGATGGAAATGGCTCACACTCAGAAGCCTTCTCTACTACTTGGGACTCCATTTCTGAACACAACAGGCGCTGATATTGACTTTACCAAAGGGAGAGTCACCCTCAAGAAGGTGGATGATGAAGTTAGCTATGCAATAAAGCCTCCACCTTCAAGCTTTTGTGGAAGCATCACTAATGTTGAGAAAGGAGCTGCAAAGAAGCCACCTGATGTCAAGAAAGAGCTGAGGTTATTCAAGCATCACCACTTGGGAACAATGTAAAGGTGCTTTCTTAACCAAGTTATTGTGGTATTGCCACCTCTTGCATTTCTAATACACAGAGGACTGTGTATTCTAAGTGTGGGGGAGGGTTTGTTTAAACTAACACCCTGCATTCTTAGCACATTTGCATTTGCATATAGCTAAGACCAACCCTAATGCAGATCTGCAAGGGTCTAATAACAAGGTCTTAGTAATATAATTGCATTAAAATATTATGTAGAGTGTCTAATATTTTAGAGAAGGGTCTAAAATAGGATCTTTTTTTTGATTTAAGAATACACAGCTGGCAATATACGAATGGAAAAAAAAAATTTAATATATGAAATGAAAAGAAAAAAACAAAATCTACCAAATATTAATATTTAATTTTTAAGACCGCTATACTAATGGTGTTACCATTGGGGTTGCTTAAGTAACCATGCATGATACTTGTATTGCACTTAAGGCATAAAAAATTCATAAAAATTTTAAAAAATTCAAAAATTGATTTTTTAAAAACAGGGTGTTCATGTGCATTAATATAGGACTTATACTTCATGCATTCACCTAGGTTGTAACTTGCTTGTTTAAAATGGGAGTAATGATAGTAAATCCTTGAAAATGCTAGTGGTTTATGAAAATGATGCCCTTGTTCTTAGTCCTTTGATGCATATGAGGAAGCACTTGAAATAAGGCTGAACCACTCTTGGGATTTACGATTTTGAAACTTTTGTTTGAAGTTGAAGCTTGCTTGATTTTATCTTGACCTTTATCTATGTGGCACCTTAATTTGAACTTTGAATTATCTTGTTTGTGCATTTAAAATGATTGCATGGCTACCAATACACATATTTGGATCATCTTCTTCCTTTTTACCACTCTTGTTGATCAATGTAGCTGAGCCTCATACTTATGGGACAGTTAATTCACACCCTTATCCAATCCTCCTTTTGAACCTAAAAACTTTAGTGAGAGTTGTGAGGTCTTGCATACATAATTTTCGAATCTTATCTTGGCAAAAAGTGTTAGGATTAAGGCTAGCAAGGAGAAGCTCTCTTATAGATATCATCTTGTATTTTGAGCTTGATTCTAGGTTACGAGTTTGGGATAAAAGGGTAGTGTTAAGTGGTTTGAACTTCATGGTTTTTTTCTTTTAAGAGAAGAAGAAGTATGAGAATGGTAGTGTGGGAAAATAAGTTAAAATTGTGGTTAAGTATAAAGGGAAGAAAAGCTCTAAGGGTCTAAGATAAGAAAGCGCCCAGAACAGCTATGCTTTCAAAGGTCATCCAAGAACAAATCAAACCAAAGCAATCCACCAAAGGTGATGAAGAATGGCGCCTAATCAACAAAAGAGGAGCAAGTACCAACAAAAAGGATCAACCATACACGCAAAGAAGAAGGAGTTTCCCCACACATGAAGAAGAAGAGGATCGAATTATTTGGGAAATGGTAGACTTAGGGTATAGAAGTTCTTAGGATTCATCTTTGGGTAAAAGGGTAGAAGAGAGCTCTAACTTGCATGCATAATTGTGCTCTTACCTTTCGCATTTTGCCTAAGATAGAATCATATTCATTGAGTGATCCCTTGAATTTATTAGCCCTTACTTGAATGAAATAATTTTCATCTCATGACCTTACCCTTTAGACCAAATGTTTTCACTTGATTTGCACAAACTTGATTCATGGTTACAAGCTTAATAAATGTTCAAGAGTTTATTGATTTGAGCACTTGTCTAGGTTGAGATTTGAGATCATTTTGAAACATGATAAGCATGGCTAGGTTCTTTTAAGTATAACTGATTGTGTATTGCAACCTACACTTAGGCACTTAAACATTGATTTCACTTCTTTACCTTAGCATTTTTTTATTTGAGTGCCCACCTTTAAACCTCGTCCTCCAAAAGGCTAGTGTGGGGGTGTTGATATCTCATATATTTACATCATTTAGACTTGCATTTAGTTCATATTTTGGTTCCCTTTTGCATGTTTTCCTTCTCTTTAGTCCCATTTACCTTTGCTTTTAGACTTAGGTTGCATTTAGGTTGTAATTTGCATTCTATTTGCATTAAGGATATTTTTAGGTACCTAAGGCGCTATTTGAAGCAAGGAGGAAGCATGTGGATAATTCAAGGAATTCCCCAAGCTAAGGAGGAGCCAAAGGAGTGGAAATCTGGTGTAACATCGATCAAGACTTGTCCAGCATCGTACGATGTAATCCAGGAGAGAAGATGGAGGTCCACATCGATAACTCACATTGATCTGTGATGATCGACGTCAAACCACATGACAAGCACATCAGACACTCACATCGCACGATGTAGACGGGCAGGAGCTTCAGAAGTTTACATCGACCAACCACATCGATCGTCATTTGATCGACGTCTAGAACCAGAAGCCAAGATTGACCATTCACATCGAGCAATTATGCTCGATATTGGTCTTATCTGAAAACGTTTTATTTACAAGTTTGCCACTCTTTTAGGGTTTTTGGCTTTTAGTATAAATAGCCTTGAACCAATGGTTTTTAGGAGAAGTGCTTTTCTTTTTTTGTAAGAACAAGTCTCTCCTTTTAATTAAAATTTTGCATTTGCCTTATTAAATCTTTTCTAATCTCCCTCCTAATCATGTTTAACATCTTCTCCTCTTGTGATTTGATGTTTTTCATGATGATGAGTGAGTAGTCACTTTTAGGGTTTTAGATGTGGTAGATTATGGGAAATTAGAGGCTTGATTATGGTATGTTAGTGCTTAATTAGTTTGATTCCTCTCTATTAATCTGTGTTTAAGCTTGGTTTATCTTGATCACATGAATCTAGATTTAGGCTTTCTCTTATGCCCACTAAGTGTTTGATCAAATGTTGATCTTGTTTAATAGTGGATTTGCTTGTCTTAGCTAGAGAGATTGATTGTCTAAGAAGTATTTTGGCTTCAATAGAGTTGCTTTTGCATGCTTGTTAATGATTCTAGCACTAATGAGAGTTAGTTATTGTTAGGGTGATTAGCAAAGGGTTATTTATCAAGAGATTGGACTTAACATGCTTGATTGTGAACTCTATGCCTAGGAATTAGTACTGCTTGCTTGTTTGCATTGTCAATGAGATTGATAACACCTTAGTCTTGCCTTTGAATTCTCCAAAGTCAATAACCACATCTATGATCCTTGTATTTAATCTTTGAATTTTGAATTTGCTAGTGTTCTGTTTTTGTTTGCTCTGTTTTGCACTTGGTAATTGCTAAGTATTGCTTTCTTGAGTTTTGCTTGGTTCATGGTTCTCTTAGGTTGATAGTTTAATATTTTTAAAACAACTCCTTTTTTCTATATCAGTTCACTTAAAGTATTCTGCTCCTATTCCTAGTGGAATCTATCTTAACCCCATGGATTGACATAAAATCCTTACTACAACTGCTTTAAGTACAAGGGTGATTGACCAAGGCTGCAAAAACCTTGTATCAAGTTCCTGGATGAGGTTGTTCTCCGAAGGCGAACTCCCCCGTGCCCCTGGTTCTCGTGCATTGAAAGCCTACCCCGAGATCTAAGGTACCTGTGTCTGCAGGAGACGGCAAGGCGTTGGAACGCATTTCCGCCCAGAACGCGTACGAGAGGGACGTTTGGGATGGTTTTTCTGCGGTGGCTCCTGAGTTATAGAAGGAGAGTTTGGCCAGCGTTGTGAACCAGGCCAGCCATCATCGATTCCAGGTAATTGAGTCTGTCCCTTTCCTTTTCTTCCATGCCCGGTAGCGTCGGCTGGTAACTTTCCGTTTCCTCTTTCTCTGTAGGCATATATTATAAATGCGCATCTGGCTGCATCCGTCTTTGTTCTCGAAGCCCTGGTGATTTTGCTTTGGGAACTGCTGGCTTCAAAGTCCGAGGAGGTCGAGCAAGCGCGGGAGGAGAGGACATATTATCACGGCGAGGCGATTCGGCTCCGCATAACCGTCGTGGACGCCACAGGGAATGTTGACCGGCTGAGGGACGAGGCGACAGAGGTTGGTGAACTGCGCGACAAGGTGATAGAGCTCCAGGCTCAGGTTTCCATGGAGAGAACTGCGGATGCCAAGGCAGAGGAGGCCATCGAAGAGAAGAGTCTAAAGCACGACGACTTGGTTTCCACTCGAGAGTTGAGAACGGAGATGTTGACAAGCTGCGGTGCTCGAGAGTATCGGGGGAGGGTTTCAGAGAGTTGGGATAAGGAACATCTTTGAGGGGTATATGAGGTAGCGGTAGCGGAGGCTCGAGCTGCAAACGCCACAGTGCTTACCGTGGAGGATGTGGCTCTATCTCTCACTTTATTTCTTCGCATGGCTAATTCTACCGAGACCGTTGCTATCGGCATTTCGCTCTCAGGCCAGTCTGATGTCCTCATTCTCCCTTCAGAGGTGGTGCGGGTTAGTTCCTCGGGCGATATGGGCGTGGATCCTTTAGTGACCCCTGCTTCTGGGGTTCCTGATGACACCGTCCTTTCTCAGAACTCCTGTGCGGGCACATTTCCTGAGAAAATATCCCTTAAGCCGTCCCTGCAGGGGTGATCCTCTACTTATTTTTCTTTTTGTTGTAATTTGGTTGCCATTTGTCAGCATTCATGTACTCGAACTTTACTTGCTTTGTTTTCTTAAAGCCATAATATTTTAAATTGATGAGTTTTGCTGAACGCGTATTTAATATTTTTAGAAGTAGTACATTCAAAGGTTCGTAGCGTTCCAGGAGTGCTTCAGGCACTTGCTGTTCTTTTCTCTGAGACGGTAGCCTCCCGATCCCAACACCTCGGTGATATTGTATGGGCCTTGCCAGTTGGGACTACGTTTGCTATTTAATGGTGTTTGGTGTTGCGGAACACCCTGCGGAGGACCCACTATCTTTTGCGAAATGTCCGATATCAGAACTTCTTATTGTAGCTTCGGGCCACTTCGGCTTCGTAGCACGTGTTCCTTATCGCCGCGGACTCCCTTGTACCATCAATGAGATCCAAATTCGCATGCAGCATCTTGCGATTTTCTTCCTCGGTTGGTGTGAACTCGGTACGGCGTGACGGTCTCGTTGTTTCTACCGGGATTACCACCTCCGAACCGTACGCTAGGGAGAAGGGATTTCGCATGTGGTCACTTTTTCTCTCGTCCGGTAGGCCACAAGACCCTAGGGAGTTCTTTGGTCCACGCGCCTCGGGATCGGGTTATCCGTTTCTTGAGAGACTTCCAGATGGTCTTGTTTGAGAATTCCGCATGTCCATGTGTCCGGGGATGCATGGGTGTTTCGTAGCTCAATTTGATTTTATACCTGGCGCAGAATTCTTGGAAGAATTCCCCCGGGAACCGGGTCCTGTTGTCTGTCACGATCTCGTGCGGAACCCCGAAGCAAGTGATGATGTTAACCCATATGAACTTCATCGTGTCGTCTTTGATAATGGCTACATATGGTTCTGCTTCGATCTATTTAGTGAAGTAGTAAATCTCGACAAATATGTATTTGTGCGCGCTTGACAAGGTGTGGAATTTTCCGACGATGTCCAGACCCCACTTAATGTATGGCCAAGGGGATCTGATTGATTTGAGGTTCTCTGGTGGCAGGCGTGGCACGTCGGTGAAGTATTAGCACTGGTCGCATTGCTGCACAAACCTCATCACATCGGCCCTTAGGTATTGCCAAAAGAACCCCGCTCCATGGACTCTTTGTGCTAGCGTTCTCCCTCCTGAATGTACCCGCATTCGCCTTGGTTTATTTCCTTTAGGACGCGCTGTCCATCGTACAGGCTTATGCTTTTGAGGGCTATGCCGCTGTACGAATTTTTCTGGAGATGCCCTCGCAAGATAGTGTAGGACGAAACTTGCTTCTGCACTTTTTCCGCCTTGCAGGTGTTTTGCAGAAGCTTTTCTTCGCAGAGGTAATCCCAGACTGACTGCATCCAGCCTTTGTAGCCTTCTAAGTGGTTGATTTGGACCATACTCTCGTCTTCTATGGCCAAACGTGTTGGTCATTTCAGGTAGAAGACTAGGATGGTTTCCTTCGGGATCTCGGTTAGAGAAGATCCTAACTTTGCTCTGGCATTGGCCGTACTAATCTGCTCCTTTGGAATTCTCTCTAAGCCAATGGACGTGAACCTTTTACTCACTGTCTTGACCGTGTCTAGGTAGGCGGTCATGCGTGCGTCTCGCGCTTGGTACTCGCTGCAGACCTGGTTTACGACGAGTTGCGAGTCGCTGTACATGATTACATCTTTGGCTCCGAGGTTGTAGGCGATGTAAAGTCCGACGATGACGACTTCATACTCTGCTTCGTTGTTGGTGGCGCTGACTCCGCATCAGATTGTCCTGTGCGCTACATCTATTTCTGAGGAGATGAGTACAATTCCTAGCCCCGCACCCCAAAAGTTGCTAACCCGGTCGACGAACAGCATGCATTTGTCTGATGGAGACACTGTCTCGATCTGCTCGCGTACGTCGTCTTCAGCCACAAGTTGGGTAAAATCTGCGATGAAGTCCGCGAGGGCCTGCAATATTATGGCGGTGCGTGTTACGTACTAAATATCAAATTATCCGAGTTTGACAGCCTATTTCATCTGCCACCCAGCTGACTCGGGTTTGCTTAGTATGTTTTTGACAGTGTTGTAGTGAGGGCGTGGATGTGATGGGATTGGAAGTGCGGGTGTCGCTTCCTGCTGCTGAGTACTAGGCCGAGGGCTAGTTATTCCAGTTTCGAGTAGCGGGTTTTGGCGTCAAGCAGGGTGTGGCTCGTGTAATATACCGAGAGTTGCTTGCCACTGTCTCGCAGACTAACACGGAAGATGCAGCGCCGTCTGAGACCATTAAGTATAGCAAGAGCGGACCTCCGTTTATTGGCTTTAACAATACTGGGTCTTATGTGAGGTAGTCCTTTAAATTCTGTAATGCTTCGCCGCATTCCGTCGTCCACTCAGATGGTCCGAACTTCCGCATTTGCAGAAAGAAGGGGTGCACCTGGTCCGAAAGTCGGGAGACGATTCGACCGACCAGGCATTGGTTTCATTGACGTTCTTGGACGGAGTGGATTTGATCTGGGTTAGCTTTGATGCTGCGTCTCATCATGATGTATCCCAGGAATTTTCTGGAGCCGATCGCGATGGTACATTTGGCTGGGTTGAGTTTCATGTCATACTTTCGGAGTGTTTTGAAACAGTTGTTCAAGTGCTCCAGGTGTAGGTCTCGGCTGAAGGATGTGATGATCATGCCGGCATCATAGACCTCCATTGTCTTCCCTATTTCTTCGGCAAACATTTTGCCCAAGAGGCATTGGTACGTTGCCCCTGCGCTCTTCAGTTTGAATGGCATCATGGTGTAGCAGTACATGCCCCGCGAGGTTATGGATGCTGTTTTATGCTCGTCTGGTGGATGCATTCGGATCTGGTTATAGGCAGGCAAATGCATTCTCTTTGCATTAAGGATGTTGTTAGGTACCTATGGAGATATTTGAAGCAAGGAGGAAGCATGGGGATGATTCAAGGAGTTGCCCACGCTAAGGAGGAGTGAAAGGAGCTAAGTAAGGAGAAATCTGGTGCAACATTGATCAAGAAAGGACCAGCATCGTATGATGTAGAGCAGCTGAGAGCAGTGGAGTCCACATTGATGATAGATGTCAAGCAACATGACATCCACATCGACCACTAGCATCGTGCAATGTAAACGGGCAGGAGCTTCAAGTCTTCACATCGATCATCATCTGATCGATGTCAAGCACCAGACCACTCATATCGATCATCCACATTGAGCATGTGTGCTCGATGTTGGCCTTATCCGAGATGTTTTTCTTCACATGATTGCCACTCTTTTAGGGTTTTTGGATTTTAGTATAAATAGGCTTTGACTAATGGTTTAAGCCAAGTCTTGTTCTTGCTTAGTTTCTTAAGTGCTTTAATGTCCTTGGAAGAACAAGTTCATCTTTTAATCTAAGTTTTTGCATATGCCTTATTTAAGCTTCTCTAATCTCCCTCCTAATCATGTTTAACATATTTTTCCTTTGTGATTTGGTGTTTTTCATGATGATGAGTGAGTAGTCACTTTTAGGGTTTTTGATGGGGTAGATTAGGATAACTTATTTGCTTGATTAGGGCTTGTTAGTGTTTAATTATGATGATTCCTATCTACTAATCTGTATTTAGAATAGATTTATTGATCACATGAATATAGATTTAGGCTTTCTCTTATGCCCACCAAGTGTTTGATGAAATGCTGATCTTGTTTAATAGAGGATTTGCTGGCCTTAGCTCAAGAGATTGACTGTTTAAGGAGCATCTTGACTGAAATAGAGTTGTTTATTAATGCTTGCTTAATGTTTTAGCACTAATAAAAGTTAGTTCTTGTTAAGATCTTTAGCAAAGAGCTATTTTACAAGAGATTGGATATAGTTTGCTTGATTGTGAACTCTATGTCTAGGAATCACCATTGCTAGCTTGTTTGTTTTCTCTTATTTGAATCTCGGATTTGCTCTGTTTTGCTAGTTTAGTTTTGTTTAGTTTTCTTTTATCTCTAATCTCTTTGCTGCTTGATCATATTAGGATATTAGATTTGTTGCTTAGGCAACAAAAACAGTTTTCTGCTTGCTTGACTTAAGGATTTCTACTCTCAACTCTTCTGCTTTCAACTAAAACCCATTTGGATTGATAAAAACCCTATGATATACTACAACTGACTAGTACAAGCTTGGGTGATTGACCAAGAGAGTCAAAACTCTTCTATCAATTTGGTGCCGTTGCCATTTGGGTTTTATGTTTGAATCATTAGAGTTTGTAGAATCTTTAATATCAAGTTTTTAGTTTTCTTTGGTTACTAATCTCCTTTGACTCTCTTTGCTGTCTTTCAGGTATATGAACTTGAGATCCAGAGGTTCAAGCAATCTTGTGGACTTCATTGACAGAGAGCAAGGACACAGCAAGAAAGGCAGCAACACCTGCAAAGACTTGGGATGAACAACCAGGAACAAGTCATGGATGATATCAGATTTCAGGGTCCTCCAGGAGCTGCTGAAGCGCATGGCATACAAGGACATCAAAGTGTTCAAGGCTTACAGGGTGAGCAATGTCCAAGAGGCTCTGCACAAGCTCCAAGAGCAGCTAGACCCATTGGATCAGGTGATGCACCCAATGCCTACAACAACAGGACATGTATCATTCCACCAGCAGCCCAAACCAACAACTTTGAAATCAAGTCTGGATTGATTTCAATGGTTCAGAGCAGTAAGTTTCATGGGCTGCCACTTGAAGATCCTCTAGATCATCTGGATAATTTTGATAGGCTATGCTCCCTCACAAAGATTAATGGAGTGAGTGAAGATGGCTTCAAACTCAGGTTATTTCCTTTTTCTCTTGGAGATAAAGCACACCAATGGGGGAAGAACCTGCCCCAAGGAAGTATCACCAGCTGGGATGATTGCAAAAAAGCCTTTTTAGCAAAGTTCTTCTCTACTTCAAGAACTGCAAGCATAAGGAATGCGATTTCAGGGTTTGCACAGAGGAACAATGAAAGCTTTGGTGAAGCTTGAGAGAGATTCAAGGGCTACACACTGCATCAAATGGGAACTTCCTGTCAAAAGATATGGATGAAGGCTTGGAGCTGGTAGAGAATTTGGCTCAGTCTGATGGAAACTACAATGAGGAATTTGACAGAGCTCCAAGAAGTGCAAAGTATGAGTTAGAGTCTAGCAGGAAAGAAATCAAGTCTCTACATGAGAAGCTGGACTTGTTGCCAAGGGAAAAGAAAGAGGTTCACTTGGTGGGAGACATGGTTCAGCTTGATGATCAGGAACAATGCCAAGTTGAGGAGATGTACTACTTGGGCAATCAGGGTGGTTACAACAACCATGGGAACTACAGACCAAATCCCAATTTGTCTTACAGGAGGAACAATGTTGCCAACCCACAATATCAGGTTTACCCTCAACAGCAACAACAAGCTGCACCAAAACCTTTTGTTCCCTACAACAATCAAGGTTTTCAGCAAAGGAACAACAACTACCAACCTAGAGCGCCCTACAACCCTCCAGGGTTCAATGTTGAAGCTCAAGGACAAGCTTCCTCCAGCTCTCAAGACACTGAACTCAAGACTCTCATGCAACAAATGATCAACACTCAAGTCACCACAACCTTGGAAATGAACAAGAAGTTTGCAGAGGTCCACAACAAAATTGATTCAGTACATGTAGAGCTCACCAACAAGTTTAAAGGGTTGGCTGCAAGAGTCAAAACACTGGAAAACAACAAAGGCATAGCTGGTCCTAAGCCTCAAGGACAATTTCCTGGAAAACCAGAAGCTAACCGAAAGGAGATCTGCAATGCCATAGTCATAGAGGAAGAGAGCTTCTCAGCTGAAGAGGAAGCTATCATTGAAGAGTTGCTCTACTTGTTCACTGAGGATACTGAACCTCAAGGTGGGGGGGGGGGAAGAGTTCATAGAAGTTGTAACTGACCAAGGAGCTGTAGAATAAGAACCCTTTGGAGATGGGGAAAAATCAGATGAAAAAGAGTGGTGGGCGCCACATGAAGTTTTTGATAACACAAAGGACTACTTGATGGAAGCTGCTGATGATAAAGAAAAGGCTCAAGCTGCTGTCCTCCCTGTTTACCAACCAACTATCCCTTTTCCAAGAAGATTCAAGGAACAGCTTGTGCAGAAATATGAAACCCTCTATGCTGCTCAAATGGAATTGAGGGGTTTGGATGGCCAAGAAGAGCTTGAGAAGCTAAGGGTAAAAGCTGGAACATCAGAGGATAGGGAGCTTACTATGAAGAAACTTGGAGATCCAGGATGTTTTACTCTCCCACGTGAGCTTGAAGGGCAGACTTTCAAAAGCTCTTGGCTACACTCAACTTGAAGAGAGTAATGTGTCCCTTAATATAGCTGATGGGACAGTGTAGACACCACTTGGGAGTCTCAAGGATGTAATAATGATGACTGAAGGAGTAACCATCCCCACTGATTTCTTGGTGCTTGATGTGGAAGGCCATATAAAGAATGCTATCATCCTAGGAAGACCTTTCTTAGCCTCAGCTGGAGCAGTGTTTGATGCCAAGGAGTGAACAATTGAGCTGAGACTGACCAGGAAGAAGATTCTAAGGTTTGACTCCAAGGGGAATAAGCTGGAGAATGAGCAAGCCTTCTCAATGGACATCAAGAAGCTGAAGCAGCTTGGTAAACATTGGCCAGAGCTTGAAGGCTACCAAGGGGAGAGTTTTGATGGCTGCTGTTTGCCAAAGTTGTTTGAAAACACCACTGAAAAGGAGGTCCTCGAAGTGGGTAGTTACAAGAATCTGAATGATATTAATCTGGTTACTAAAAAAGGAGAGATGGTTTTGCAACCAAGTGTCTCTAAGAGGGGAGAGTTGAGATTCAAGCTTCAGCAAGAGGGGAAGACTATGCCTTTTGCCAAGTTCAGAATGAATGGAACCTCTGCTAGAGTCAAAAGGAGCAAGCAAACACCAAGGAGTTCCAAGACTCCTTCTCCTCACCTCCACTAAAGAGGTAACCAAAGTCAAGCTTGGTGACTTTAAACAAGCACACTTGGGAGGTAGTCCCATGGTATCCTTTTGTACATATTATGCTTTCTAGTTTCTCTTTTATGCTTTGTTATTATGTATAGAAACAGGAGTTCGAATTGGGGGTTGAGAAAGTCTTAAAAGGACAAAGAACAGGTGCTTTCTGGCTGACATCGATCAACTGTATCGGTCATGACGAGACCGATACAAACTTTTCAGTGATGAATATCGATCATATTTGATCAATATCAGTAGAGCCAGTTTGCACCGGTCAACATATCGATCACTTGTTATCGATCATATATGATCACTTGTGATCGATATGGAAGGAACTTTGAAAGGGAGATCCATTTCGGTCATTCACATCGATCAAGCTTGATCGTTGTAAACCCAGCGGACAAATTTCGGTCAAGTGTAATGATCAGTTGGTAATCGATGTGATTCTAAGAAACATATCGATCACCGACAACGATCACACACTGATCGGTATAAACCCAGCGGATTAATTCGGTCATGTACAACGATCAGGTGGTGACCGAAATGATCTCCAGGAAGAACATCGATCATTATCATCGATCACTTATGATCGATACTGACATTTCGGTCAGTTACAACGGTAATTTTTGATCGATGTCCTCCTTTGGTTTGGAGCCAAGGAGGTTTAAATTTACACATTGGATTCTTCGTGACCTCTTTCACAGCTTTTGAGCACTTTTGTTCTTGTCCCCCACTCTTTTGATTCCTTTGGTTCCCTTACCAACCATTGATTCCTTTGGTTCCCCCTTTTTCTCTCTATTTAAACCAACAATCTCCTTCACTTCTTTTCACACTTCAGTTCACTACTTCTCTCACCTGAAGCTCGAAATTCTTAGTTCTCTCTCTTTTATTTGCTTTCTCTAAGTGCTCAGAAGCTCCACAAAGGTTTGCTTGCTTAACTATCATTTCTTTGCTCTTAATCTATGCATTTGTTCAAAATCATCTAGTATATGTTTTTAAGAGCAAGTTTTGATTAGTTTTAAGTGTTGTGCTTTGGTTTTGCATTGTGGATTTGTTTAAAATGAGCAAGTTAGATGTTTAAGTTTGTTTACTGTACATATATCACATTACTTGCTTATTTATCACCCCTTTGCATGATCATCATCTCTTTTGCCTAGGAACCATTTTGCTAGATTCATATGCATAAGTTCCTATTCTTTATGCATTCTAGCTTATCTGAACTGTTAGCTTTTGATTCCCTCTAGCTTTGTAGAAGTTTAATATTGTTGTTAAAACTTGTTAAGCTTTTCTTAGCCAAGAGAGTTTTCTTTTTAAAGCTTTCAGTTATATGGTTTTGCAGCTTTTGTTCTTTCACTTACCCTGTTTTCAAGCTTTTCTTTTGAAGGTACCATGGGGAGAACAAACATAGCTGCTGGGAAAAAGGGAAAGGCACTACAGGAAGGAGCACCACTTCACCAAGAGCTAAGAAAGATATGGGAAAGCGCGCTGCTGCTGAGACTTCATCCAAAGCCGCTTGAAAAAGACCAGTTGGAGACAAGAGCGCCAAGCAGAGATGCAAGGGAAAAGCTGCTTTGGAGGAAGCTCCATCCAAGAAATACAGTGCTAGGGAGATCATGGAGGAATTCAGTCAGTGCACCTTCAAGCCAACAAGATACCCATGCACCACCACAATGAAGGAGCTGGGGATCTATGAAGACTGCATTTGCCTCTTTGAGAACATGGGGCTTACAAACCTGTTACAGCATCTTCCCTCCTATGAGCGCTTCACTCATCAGTTCCTCTCAACTCTCAAGGTGGTCAATTATGAGATGAGTGAGCTCTCTGACCGTTATGGATGGATCTCCTTCAAGCTTGGGAAGCAGCGGTTTACAATCACCTTCCAAGAACTCTCTAAGGCGCTGGGGCTAAGCACATATTTTCAAAGAGAAAAAAAGTTCTCAATCCGTGAATCACAGTACACAAAGATTTGGGGAATGATTGGAGTTGAGTAATTCAGGGCATTGGGGAATGATTGGAGTTGAGGAATTCAGGGCTGGAATTACAAGGAACCAACACTTGAAGCACCCTGCAGTTAGTCATGCACACAAGGCAATTGCAAACACTTTCTTTGCAAGGAAGGAAACCTCACACCTAACTGGCAAGGAGAGAGACTTCCTCTACTCTGGATTGTATGCCAATGTGGACACCGACGAGAATGCAACACTTATAGGTCCACCAAGCAAATTCCCATGCTTTGTAAGACTGTTGATGGAGCAGCTGTTAACCTATCAGAGCTGGGTTATAAACAAACGAAAAAGGGAGAAGAACCCACAACTTCACATTGGAGGAGTTGTGACAGCTATACTTATGGCCTGTGATGTGAATCTTGAGGAACATGCTGAAGATGCTCTAGGTCCTTCCTGGTTAGACATGGATTATCTGAAGAGAAGCCATCTCATTGAGAAGAGTGTTCAAGACAAGCATATCAACCAATTCCTCAATGATCACCAAGAGCCAGTAAGAGTCCTTCTCCCTAACCAAAGGCTCACCTCCTTCACCATAAGGACCAACATCAACTTCAATCTGAGTGAGGAGGAGCTCTACAAAGGCGGCCCTATCCCTAGAGAGAGAGAACAAGACAATGAGGAAGGAAACACTGAAGAGATTGAAGAAGAAGCTGAAGAAGATCACCAAGGAGATGCTGCTGCTGAAGAAGATGAGCTTGAAGAAGAGGAAGTGTTGAGCTACAGTTCAAGGCAGTTCCACTTTAAACCCTATGAAGTACCCAGCCAAGGAAGCTCTTTGAAGGTGGCTCATGAGCACATCAATGCTCTCCAGAAGTGGTGTAAATGGCAAGACAAAGCCATTAAGGGTTTGGTGAAAATGGTTAAAGGGAAGTTCAAGAAAAACAAAGCTACATCAGCAAGAACTTCCCACCAAAGCCATACTCATGAGCACACTCCTGATCAAGAAGAGCATCGACAACAAGCTGAGCCAACTGAAGAGGAGGAAGCTGTATGGAACCCCCATGGAAGACACTCTTTCCATGGACATCCAAGTGATCAATGGGGGACATGGGCACAACCAAGAGCTTCATCTTATGATCCAAGTACCCATGTACCATCAGTTTGGGAACCAACTCCCATTCCCTCTGAAGTTCAAGAATCATTGCAATGGGGTCAACAAGGGAAATCTTCTCAAGCAGAGCAATTATGGTCAAGTTGGGTTCAACCACCTCAAGAAGTAGAGCATTCTACCAAGGTTTATGAGAGAAGAAACAAGAGGAGGGCTAGCAAGTCTCCTCAGACCTCTGGATCATCCCACCACTCCTACCACTAAGCAAGTACCACATCCTCTCCATTGTTTATACCATTTCATCTTTTTCAGTTTTGTATTATATTGTGTGCTTCTCTCTCTCATTTCTTTCATTACAAAAGAGACTGTGTAGTTTAAGTGCGGGGGAGAGATTTGGGGTTTGACTTTGTGTTTTGTTTTCTTAGTTTTTCATTCTCTTTCACTTTGAGTGTCATGCATATCATGCATTCATGTAAGGCATAAAAAACACAAAAAATCAAAAAATTTGAATTTTTTTTGCATTTCTTCAAGCTTCTATTACACAAGGGACTGTGTAATTGAAGAGTGGGGGAGGGCATTGCATTTAACATTGTGTTTTGTTTTCTTGTTTTCTCTTTTACATACTTGAGTCTCATGCATTCATGCATTTATCTATGTGCACTGAAAATCCATGAAATTTTTTAATTTATTTTGAACCAAAAAGATCATTTAGTTGCATTTACATAAATAAGATTGAGTCTAGATGCATTTCTTATTGGTTTGCATACATTTGCATAGGGAGTAGATGATAAACACTTGTCAAGATGTTAATGTTTGAATTGTTTTCAATGCCTTGGTTATCTGTTGTCTGATTGCATAGTAGTGAGTTTGAAGTTAAGGCTGCACCATATCTTGAATTCTTGCATTGATATTTTTGTCTTATGCTCAAGCTTGCTTTGATTTTATTCCAATTCTATCTTATTAGAACCATAATCCTGACATTGAATTATCTTGTTTGTGCATTGAGAGTGATTACATGGCTACCCATATACATACTTGGATTATCTTCTTCCATTCTTACCACTCTTGTTAATCAAAGTAGCTGATCCTCATCATTATGGGACAGTTAACCACACCCTAAACCAATCGTTCTTTCTGAGCCTAAACACTATTGTGAGAGTTGTGAGGCCTTGCATTGCATCATCGATCTTATCTTAGCAAAAAGTGCTAGGAATAAGGCTGGCAAGGAGAAGCTCTCTTGTAGACACCAGCTAGCATTTTGAGCTTAGTATTAGGTTAGGAGTTTGGGAAAGGGTAGTGTAAGTGGTTTAAGCTTTGATTGTTTACATCTCTTGAGAAGAAGAAGAAGTATGGGATTGGTAGTATGGGGGAACAGTTTATTTTGTGGTTAAGTTAACTAGGAAGACAGCTCTAAGTATTAAAGAAGAAAGGTGCCAACAACAACAAAGCTTACAAAAGGTCATCCAAAAGGAGAAATCAGACCAAGCAATCCCCAAAGGTGATGAAAATGGCGCCAATCATACAACAAAGAAGAGCAAGTTCCAAAAAGAAGTCAACCACACAAGCAAAAAAAGAAGGAGTTTCCCCAAATATGAAAAAGGAAGAGATCAAGTGCTTTGGGAAAGGGTAGATTTAGGAGTTCCACTTAGGGAAGTTATTAGGTTTATCTTGGGTAAAAAAGGTAGAAGAGAGCTTTGACTTGCATGCGTAGGTGTGCTTTTGCCTTTAACATATTGCCTAAGATAGAATCATTTCATTAAGTGATCCCCTGAATCTTTGAACCCTTATTTGAATGAGATCATTTGGATCTCATAGCCATGTCCCTTGCCCAAATGTTTTCTCTTGATTTGCACAAACTTGATCCATTGGTTACTATTAATGAATGTTAAAGAGTTGGTTGATTTGAATGCTTGTGTAGGCTAAGTTAGAGTTCATTGTTTGCAATAATAGGTATAGCTAAGGTTTTTAAAGTAAACAATCTTTATGCAACTTAGAATCCATAACTTGGGCATTGAATCAGTTTTTCCATTTACATCTTTAGTTTTGAGCTCCCACTTACAAAGCTTACTCTCCCATTTGTTCTTATTTGCTTGAGGACAAGCAAAAGCCAAGTGTGGGGGTGTTGATATCTCTTGTATTTACGCCATTTAGGCTTACATTTAGTGCATGTTTTGGTTCTCTTTTGCATATCTTCCTTATCTTTTGTCTCATTTTCTTCTCCTTTTAGACTTAGGTTGTATTTAGGATGTAGCTTGCATTTTCTTTGCATAAAAGATGTTTTTAGGTGCTCATGGAGCCATAAGGAGCAAGGAGGAGCTTTGGGAGTTGACCAGGAAGTTGGCTGAGCTGAGTTGAGCAAGAGTAACCAAGGCAGACGATCTCTTCAGAGCCAATCGGTCAGAGCACGAAGGCTATCGGTCAAGGTGTGGCCGATAGAAGACCTATTGATCATTCCTATTGGTCAGAAAAGTGACCGATAGAAGTGCACCGTGTATATTTTGGTCACCATATCGGTCGCCTTCCAGACCGACATAATCACTATCGATCATTCCTATCGGTCACAACTGACCGATAGGATCCCAGACCAAGGACTACTTATTTAAAATTTTACCATTCTCGCTTGGACTCCTTTAAATACGAAAAAACCCTTAATTTCTGGGAACAGTCTTTTATCCAACAGTTATTTCTTCTTTGTTTGGACCTTTGAGTTTTGTAATTTGAATCTTTGCTTGGTTTTGATTAAAGTTTGCATTTTTCATCTTATTTATTCTCTCTAATCATGATTATTCATCTTTCTCTCTTTGAATTGATGGCTTTAATGATGTTTAGTGAGTAGTTCTTTTTAGGGATTTCAGATGGGTTAGGTTTAGAGAATTCGAGACTTAATCTATGATGTCTTAGTGTTAGTCATTCCATTTCCTTTCCTGATTGCTGTGTTTAATGCTTAATTAGCCCTAGCTAGGTTGATTAAGATCTTAGGCTCATTTTATTCCCATGATATTGCTGCATATTTCATGTATTTTACATACATATAAGTTAGTTTCTCACCTATATACATTGCACTTTAGGCTCTTTTGCATCACTTTAGGTCCTAGAGTGTTCTTGCACCAGCATATGCATGTTTCTTGCATTTTGCATTACATTCAGGTTGTTTTCAGCTACTTTGGAGTCTTGGAGGATTCGTGGATGTGCTGAGGCTCGTGAGGAGGTTCGTGGGAACTTGGAGAATTCAGGAATGCTTGCTAAGGACCAGAGATCGAGAAGCGGATCGAGCATGGCTGGTCGATCTAGATGAGATCGACCAGAAGATCGAGTAATCCATCCGATCCAAGGGAACTGATCGAGACGGAGATCGAGTGAGGCAATCGACCAAGGAGTAAAAAACGTAATTGACGCCATGTAGAGCGAGAGTCGGATCGAGTCCACCACTCGATCCTTCAAAGATCGACTCCAAGATCAAACGAAGCACTCGATCCACCGAAGAAGATCGAGACACAGATCGAGCTGAAGTCACGATGTCCGTAGATGATCGAGCGAGATGCTCGATCTCGAGGTCGATCTCAGTGCACTTTAACCGTTTTTGGCCGCTAGCGAGGGGGGGGGGGGACCATCGAGCTGTTTGGCCTATTTCGGGAAGGCGACGATCATGTTTTTTGGGGACGTTTTTCACTTTATCATTTTCATCTTTTTCTCTCTGTTCGAAGGCGGTTTTGTCATTGTTAGACTTTAAAGCTTTGTTCTTGAATATTGAATCGTTTAAGCTTTAATTAATCGTTTTTCATGTTTATTAGTTCATCCTTTATGCTTTGCTTGGTTTACTTTATGTGTAGCGAGTAGTCTATTCGGGTTTTGGGGTTGAGAGGATTCAAAGGGGTCGAAAAGGTTTTCAAAGTTTGGTGTTTTCTTGTTCTTCATGGCTTTCTCTTCTAGGATGTCGAGTTCTTAAGGCTTAGAGACTCTCACGCCAAGATCTTTATGATCAGAGAGACCTCTTACCTTGACAGGATCCAGAGGTCTCTAAAAATCGCATCCTAGAGACTAGTTACCCTTTCCCAAACGCCATGGTATTTTAGGGGACTAGTTAGGCCGTGTGTTTGAAATCTGAGTTCTTTGCCCTTCAATCTCTTTTTCCGCCAAACACCGTGGGTCTGGAGGAGAGAATGAAGGAGTGATCCATACCACGCGCCATGGATGGATCTTGTTTTATTTTCAAGGCCTAGAGAATCTCAGAAAGTGAGTAGATCTAAAGTTTTCAAACCAACCTTGAACCTTTGAAACCCTTGAACATGAATCTCAACCCTGGTTCTTAGTATTCTTACATCTCTGTTAGTCATTCGCTTGCTATCTGTTCGCACCTTGGTTGTTAGATTCATTTGTGTTGAACTGTTAGACGAGATCGATCGTTGTTGCTCGATCTAGTGGTCGATCCTGTGGTCGATCCACTAGTCGATTTTTATAAATACATAGCTTTGCATTTTGATCATTCTGTCTATTCCTCGTGGTAGTTCATTCGTTTCTAGTATTTTTAAAATAATTTTGCCTTGCATTTGATCGTTGCATCTAGTTTATAGGAATTTTACAAAACGGTTCATCATTTGCTTAGCTATACTTGATCCTTGCATTCTCATTGCACTTTCTAGCTCCTAGGTGTGGATTGACACTCAATTGCATACTATACTACATCTCAGTGTTGCATTTGAGCTTTGATACATCATCATATGCGAAAAAAACTTGTTATCAAATGGCGCCGTTGCCATCTTAGGAGTGTTTAGAAAGCATTAAGATTAGGGGTTTAGTACAGACTAAGCCTTTGTTTTTCTTTTGGTTACTGATTTCTCTACTCTCAAACCTGTGTTTTTCAGGTACATGAATCTACGTTCAAGGGGAGACAACAATATACTTCAACCCTTAGACAACATTCATCAACTCGGACATTCAAGACAAAGAAGAGTTAGAGAGCAAGCTAGAGCTTTTGAGGAGATTGTTCAGCAAGGTTCAGTGAATTTTGAAGCAATGGCTGAGCACGAACATCCAGAGGGACCTCCTCCAGCTCACGGGGCAGTGGGAAGGGGTAATGGAAACCCCTAACACGCGGCTAGACCCCCACGGATCATAGGAGCGGGAGATGCTCCTAATACTCATCACAATAGGTTTGGGATCACTCCTCCTCCTGTACAGAACAACAACTTCGAGATTAAGCCAGGATTCATCTCAATGGTGCAAAACAATAAGTTTCACGGGCTAGCAATGGAAGATCCCTTGGAGCACCTTGAAAACTTTGAGCAAGTATGTGGAATGATCACGATTAATGGCATATCCGAAGATGCTTTCAAGCTGCGTCTCTTTCCATTTTCTCTTGGAGACAAGGCTAGACATTGGGAGAAGACCCTTCCATAAGGCAGCATTACCTCTTGGGCTGAGTGTAAGAAGGCTTTCCTTTCAAAGTTCTTCTCTAGCACCAGAACAGCAAGGTTGAGAAGTGAGATCAGCGGCTTCACTCAAAGGAACAACGAGACGTTCAATGAAGCCATGGAGCGGTTCAAGGACTACACCATTCCGTGTCCTCACAACGGCTTCAGCGAAGAGACTCTTCTAAGCACTATCTACCGCGGAGCTTCACCTAAGGTTCGCTTGCTACTTGACACGCTAGTAAGGGAAACTTCTTTGGTCAAGAGGTAGAAGAAGGCATGGAGCTGATTGAGAACTTGGCATTGAGTGATGGCAACTATGCTGAAGACTACGACCGTGCACCGAGAGGTTCTGAGCTAGAGTCTCACAAGAAAGAGCTTAAGTCATTGCATGAGAAGATTGATAAGCTGGTGTTGGCTAACCAGAAGCATGTTCACTTTGTTGGTGAAGCGGATGAAATCTTAGAGGAGCTTGAGTTGAGTCAAGAAGAAGCCAATTGGGTGGCGGGTCCAAACAACTACAAACCTCAAGGATATTCATAAGGCTACAACCAGAACAACAATCTCTCATACCGAAGCACCAACGTCGCGAACCCTAAATATCAAGTGTACCCTGCTCAGCAAGCAAAGTGTTTCGTACCATACAACAAAGGTTTTCAGCCGAGTGGTGGCTACCAAGGGCAAGGGCAGAGCAATTTCCAAGGACAACAGCAAGGAAACAAGGGTTATACGCCAATGTACCCTCCGGGCTTTGTTCCTCAAAAACCGATGCAACAAGAGCAAGTTGATCCTGTCCAAGCGATGTTTCAACAACTGATTCAAGGGCAAGCCTCTACAAACCAGAAGTTTTCCGAGATGAACACTCGCTTACACTCCTCTCTCACGGATTTCTCTACTCAGATTACAAAATTGAATAATAAGATAAAGCAGCAAGAGAAGGGAAAGGCGAGTACAAGTGGTCAGAATAGCTTACCGGGCAAGTGTGAGCAGAATCCCAAAGAATACGTCAACGCCATCACGCTAAGGAGTGGGAAAGAGCTTGCACCTACGGTTACTCCTAAGAACAACAAGGACGTTGTAATTCAAGAGGAGGAGGGTAAGCTTTCAGCTGATGATGAGATCAACTTTGACAATGTTTGGATTCAAGGGCCAAGGAGAGGTGAGAAAGCGGTTGTAGAGAAGAAACCGGAGCAAGCTGCCAAGGAGAAGGATGCTTATGTGCCTCCACCGTATGTACCCAAGCTACTTTTTCCTGGCCGCTTCAAGAAGCAACTCATAGAGAAGCATATAATCTTGTTTGAGAAGCATCTTAAGGACGTAGAGATCAAGCTGCTAGAAGCTGACGTGATCTATCCCATAAGTGACAGCACGTGGGTTTGTCCCGTACACGTGGTGCCTAAGAAGGGAGAGATCACGGTCATTAAGAATGACAAAGATGAGCTTATACCTACTAGAACTATTACAGGACACCGTATGTGAATTGATTATACGAAGTTTAATCTTGCTACTAGAAAGGATCATTTTCCTTTGCCTTTTATTGATCAAATGCTTGAGAGACTTGCTAATCACCCCTACTATTGCTTTCCAAATACCAATCCATCCAAATGATCAGGAGAAGACGACCTTTACATGCCCTTATGGCACCTTCGCGTATCGAAGGATGCCATTCGGGTTGTGTAACGCACCGGCTACGTTTCAGCGGTGTATGATGTCCATCTTCTCCGATCTAATAGAAGAGATGGTCGAGGTGTTTATGGATGACTTCTCGGTCTATGGTGCGTCCTTTACTGCATGTTTGTTGAATCTTTGCAAGGTACTAAAGCGTTGTGAGGAGACAAACTTGGTGCTTAACTGGGAGAAATGTCACTTCATGGTGAAGGAAGTGATCGTGCTTGGCCATAAGATATCAGAGGAGGGCATTGAGGTTGATAAGGCTAAGGTTGAGGTCATGATGAGTCTTGAGCCGCCGGTTAATGTTCAAGGAGTGAGGAGTTTCTTGGGACACGCTGGCTTCTACTGGCGCTTCATCAAGGATTTCTCTAAGATTGCACGCCCTCTTACACGGCTGTTATGCAAGGAAGCTGAGTTTGTCTTTGATGAGGCGTGTTTGCAAGCTTTCGTGACCATCAAGGAAGCTCTAGTATCCGTGCCTATAGTGCAAGCACCAGACTGGACTCTACCGTTCGAGATTATGTGTGATGCTAGTGACTATGCCGTGGGAGCCATTCTAGGTCATAGGAAAGATAAGAAGCTGCACGTGATTTACTATGCTTCAAGAACCTTGGATGACACGCAAACAAGGTACACTACTACGGAGAAGGAGCTATTGGCAGTAGTGTTTGCCTTTTAGAGGTTCAGGTCATACCTCGTGGGTTCCAAGGCCATTGTCTACACAGATCACGCGGCTTTGAGGTACATCTATTCCAAGAAGGACACCAAGCCGAGGCTTTTGAGATGGATTCTTCTTCTTCGGGAGTTTGACATGGAGGTTTGGAGTACCTAAGGTGGTGATAAGCGACAGCGGAAACCATTTCATCAACAAGTTGTTTGAAAACCTTCTAAGGAAGTATGGTTTGAAGCACAAGGTAGCTACACCTTACCATCCTCAAACGAGTGGCCAAGTGGAGGTCTCAAACCAACAGATCAAGGCGATACTTGAGAAAACAGTTAGGACAACTCGGAAGGATTGGGCGGTGAAGTTAGATGACGCTTTGTGGGCTTACCATACTGCTTTCAAAACGCCCATTGGTACTACTCCTTTCACTCTTCTCTACGGCAAAGGATGTCACCTCCCCATTGAGCTGGAACATAGGACGTTGTGGGCTGTGAAGCGGCTGAATTTTAATCTGAAGACGGCGCAGGAGAAGCATATGATCCAGTTGCACGAACTTGATGAGCTAAGGCTGGACGCTTACGAAAGCGGTAAGATCTACAAGGAGCGTACTAAGGCTGCTCACGACAAGAAGTTCGTACCCAAGGAGCTTAAGGAAGGGATTTTGGTGCTGCTTTACAACTCAAGGTTCAAGCTCTTTCCAGGAAAGCTAAAGTCACGATGGAGCGATCCGTATGAAATCAAGGAGGTATTGCTCTACGGAGCTGTCACGTTGGTAGGCAAGAGTGGGAATGCATTCACAGTGAACGGACACAGGGTTAAGCCATACATGGCGAGTGCATTTGACAAGGAGAGCACCTCAATGCTTCTCCAAGACCCACCATCTGCCTAAACCAAGTAAAGTCTAGCTAAAGACGTTAAAGAAAGCACACTTGGGAGGCATTCCCATGTCTATCCTGTATATATTCTTGCTTTATTTCTTTTCCAGTTTTATGTTTTTATCTTCTAAGTGTGTAGGAACAAGTATGAGGGATTGCAGGCCATGATCTTAGATCCAAAAGGTGTAAGAAGGGGCGAGTATAAGTTAGAGATCGAGCTAGTGAAACGAGAGGAGTTAGTCGATCTAGACGAGATCGAGTAGACAGTCGATCATGAGAGGATGGACACCCTATACGTTTAGCCTGAAAAGCAAACGAGAGGTGGATCGACTGAGTCACTCGATTCTCAAGGCTAGATCGAGCAGTCTACTCGATCAAAGCTAAATCGACCCCTGAATCGAGAACCTAGCTGGATCATGAGGACTTAGCCGTTGTGCCAAAAACTCAAGAAACAAGAGATGCAATCGATCCAAGACTCGATTTAATCCGAATCGAGTTCCAAATCGAGAAGCCCTCTCGATCTCGACCATTGTGGGCATGGGATCGAGTCCTAGATCGACCAAATGGACTCGATCTCGGGCCGAGTTAACATTTTCTTTTCCCTCTCTTCCTCTTTCCCTCCGGTTTTTAAATTCAAAAGGTGGTCAATGCAAGCATCTTTGACCATGAAAAATGTGCCTTGACCACAACCTTTGTCAGAAAACCACTTTTTTTACCCATGGTTTTGTTTTTGTTAGCCTTTAAATGTTTTCAACCACTTTCACACTCACTCATTCTTGTTTTCTCGAGTTTTTAAGCAAAAGAGAGTGTGATTTCTTTGTTTTTAAAGGCTAACAAACATCTTTTTCAATCCTTGCAAAGGTATTTTCGAATCTTTAAGAAAATCTTCAAGAAAATATCCCATTTTATTAGCTTTGATTGTTTTAGATGCTAGGGCGGTTTTGAATTTTTAAAAAATAGCTTGATAATAGGAATAATTCTAGATTTCTCTCTATCTCTAGATATGATTCTCTATTATTTTGTTATAATTTTTAGAAATCCCCCAAAATTCTAATTCTAGGGTATTAGCTATCGGTTTTCTTCTTTGCTTCTCTCTTTCTCTCATCATATCGCGTTTTGCTCATTGCTTTGCTTGAGAAACTTATTTCAGGCACAATGGCTCCGAAAAGAACGAGAGAAGAGACAGCACAAGAGGGAGGAAACCAAGAAGTGGCTGTTCAGGAGAGAGGGTTCGTTGGAGTAAGGATGAGAAAAGAGACAAGGAACGGCTTCAAAGGCTGAGGTTCTAGGCGACTAAGTTTGCGGACAGAGAATTACTGGCCAAGATGGGGATTCTAGGAGATTTTGATCAGCTCCTCCAGAAGATAAGGCTGAGGTGTTTGTCACAGATGGATTGCCCAACCTTTCCCGAAGTGACAATCGACTTCCTTGCCACTTTGGAGTTTGCGTACGAGAATACTAGCGTCCCAATTCCTTCTCAAGGCCACCTCTCCTTCAAGATAAAACGCCAAGCCTTCAGTCTCTCAATCCCCGAGCTTTGCCAAGCTTATGGCCTCGATGCAGCTGCCACAAAGGTTGACTTTCCCTCCTTTACTCAAGCAAAGGAGCTGTGGGACATCATCGCCAACGATGACTACAAGGCGAATACTGCAAAGATCAAGAGAGTCAGGAGTCCGGTGCTGCGTTACACGTTGAAGCTGATTGCCAACACCTTCAGCGGACGGTCAGTAGTTCCCACGGTGACTAGAACAGAGCTTTGCTTCTTGTTCCAAGGCATCAAGCATCTCGTGTGTCACCCGGATGAGAATGATGATCCGTGGGAAGACCAGTAGGGAGACGACGTGAACTACGATGCATCCTGGCGGCTTCATTGGTGAATTACAAGGCGTATGCCTTGAGGTGCAAGGCAAGCTCTTCTCTCATTGGCGGTTTCCTCACTCCCTTGTTCGTGCAAGCTGGTGTACCTCTCCAAGACTACACCCCTGTTCCGGAAAGAGCCTTCATGGATGAGACATACCTAAGGAACACGGACAGCTTGGGACGCACGCCAGCTGAGGGCTTCTTTGAATACCTGTTCATTGACACGGAGAATGAGAAGAGGGTGTGTATCTTGCCAAACGCCGAGACCAAGCTGTTGGGAGTTGGGAACATCGAGTTTCTCCCAAGCGTAGAGGAGTGTTTCGCCACTCTAGGAGCCACAGCCGCCACCCGACAAGCTATTCGCCCAAGATCAGAGTCACCTGCCACGGATGATGAGTTGCCCGAAACCTGTGTCCTCCCCAAGATTGATTTTGAGCCGCAGACTAAGACGGAGAAGTTCCTTGCTTCTGTTGTGGAGATGCAAAGGAAAATCAACAAGTGGCAGAGCAAGCTGCTCAAGAAGCTCGCCAAGAAGGTCAAATCACTTGAAGGAGGCTCACCTAAGAAGGCTGCAAGTGAGGAGGTTCAACAGCCCGAGAAGAGAAGGCTTTCAACTGGTGGAGTTGTCATCCGTGAGACTCAAGGCAGAAACATTCAGCCGGCGCGTCTCTCTCTCCAAGAGCCAGCCTCCAAAGGCAAAGCCGTAGTCTCTAGCTCGTCTGGAACATCCTCAAGTTCCAGCGGAGGCTAGACCCGAGGTAACAACAACCTTCCATTGTACATACCGTTCATGCTTTCTTGATTTTTGCTTTGTGTTTTGAGCTCTCTCGAACCTGTTTGCCCCCGGGACGGTGTCATTCAAGTTTGGGGGAGTATGTGTGTTGTTTGACATGTTTATTTTGATCTTATTTTCCCTTACATCCCTTGAGTCTTGCATACATCTAAGGCATAGAAAAGAAATGGAAAAAATTCGTAAAATTTTTTAAATTTTTTTAAAATAATTCATGTACTTGCATTCATCTTGTTAGACATTTTATGATTGAGTCTACAATATTTAAGCATCTAGGTTGTTTACATTTGCATAAGGGGTTAGAGTTTTCTTAAAAAGGTGTTTTAAGCTCATGAATGGTTTCAATATCCTAGTTAGTAGTTCTCTAATGCCATGCTTGGATCACTTGTTTTAATTTTCGTGACTTGAATTGAACACTTATGATTTGAAACTTGTCCTAATAAGTGAGAACCCCAATCTGAATTTTTAAATATCATTCTTATGCACTTGAAAATATTTAGGCTCTCTTCCTCCTTTTACCACTCTTTGTGAGCTTAAGTAGAACTCCCACCTTGACCCTTACCTTTCTTTGAAGCCAAGTTTTCGTGTGTGACATCACTGTGAGGTGATAAGCACTTTGTTTGCAAGGGTGAGAATGCAATGAGGTTATCAAACTCAAATGCAAGACAGGTTGTAGTACAGCAAGCAAGAGAGAGTCAATCCATGCCTAGGATGATAGAGAATGCAAAGAGAATACAAGGACTAATGCAAATCTAAGCAAATCGAGATGAGTTATGAGAAAATCCCTAAAAACTAGATGCAGCAACTTAAATAGAATGCAACCTATTTTAAAATTACTAGGAATGATGAAACTACCACGAGGAACAAACAGAATAATTAAAGGACAAAGCTTCGAATTACTAAAATTTGACTAGTGGATCGACCATGAGATCGACCACTAGATCGAGCAATAACAATCGATCTCGTCTCAAAATGCAAGAACAATAAAACTAACGACCAGGATGCTATCAAGGATCAAGCGAAAGACGAGATAAGATGTAAAGATGCTAAAAGAAAGGGCCTAGGGTTGAGATTCATGGTCAGGGGTTTCAAAGGTTCGACCTTGGGTTGAAAACTTTAAATCGACTCACTTTGTGAGGATCTCTAAGCCTTGAAAACTAAACAAGATCTATCCGTGGCTTTCGGTATAGATCACTCCTTCATCCCCTCCTCTAAACCCATGGCTTTTGGTGGAAAGAGAGGTCGAAGGGCATGGAAAACAGTTTTCAAATGAGTGTCTTAACTAGTCCCCCAAACTTCCATGGCTTTTGGGAAGGGGTAACTAGTCTCTAGGGTGTGATCTTCTGAGGCTCCTGAATCCTGTCAAGGTAAGGAACCTCTCGGATCATGAAGCTCTTGGCGTGAGAGTCTTCAAGCATTGAGATCTCAACACCCTAGAAGAGATAGCCGTTGAAAACACTTAGAAAAACCCCAAGATCGAAACCCTTTAGAACCCTTAATCCTCTCAACCCCGAACCCAAATAAACTACTTACTACACATAAGGTAAATCAAGCAAAGCATGTAAAAGGAAACGATGAACATGAAAAGGAAACTAGATTAAGATGAAAACGATTCGAGTACAAAGCTTAAGAAAAACTCAAGTTCGACAATGGTGTTCTTCGTCAAAACCTGAGAGAAAACTTACAGAAAAAGATAAGGATTGAAAGTTGTGTGGGAAAAGGACGTCGCCGCCTTCCCAAAATGACCAAAACAAGCTGATGGTCCCCCCCTCGCTAGCGGCCAAAAGTAGTTGGAAGGACAGAGATCGACTCCGGGATCGAGCGGTTCTCTTGATCATATCCGGACATCGTATCTTCAGCTCGATTTGGGTCTTGATCATCATCGGCGAATCGAGTGTTGCATCCGATCTCGGTATCGATCTTCAGTTGGATCGGGTGGTGTACTCGATCTGGCTCTCGCTCTGCATGGCGTCATTTACGTCCGTACCGTTTGATCGACTGCTTCACTCGATCCTCGTCTCGATCATTCTCCCTGGATCGCCTGGTTGGCTCGATTTTCTGGTCGATCACATCATAGATCGACCGGCCATGCTCGATCTGCTCCTCGATCTCTGATCCTTAGCAAATATCCGAGCTCCCACGAACTGCTACATCAGCCTCAACATGTCCACGAACCTCCACGACTCCAAAGCAGCCAGAAACAACGTAAATGTGATGCAAAATGCAAGGAACATGCGTATGCTGGTGCAAGAATGCTCTAGGACTCTAAGTGATGCAATCTAACCTAAAATGTGATACAAATGCATGAAAAGCTAACTAATGAGTATGCAAAAATGTATGTAATATGTAGTAACATCAACTCCCCCAAACATACTTCTTGCTTGCCCTCAAGCAACAGAAAATAAGTAGGATATAGGGGTTTTCAGAAAACGAATGGGGGTTTAAACTTCTTGCAAAGGTGCCTTTCAAATGAATCAATCTCAGTGTCCTAGTTAACAGTTCTCAAATGTTATGCTTACACTCATACTCCAAAGAACTTAGCCATACTCATCACACAAAGAAATTCAAATCATGACTTTCCTCTTCCTAACAATCAAAGAAACTCATCCTTTAACATTCATTAACTTTAGAACCATGAATCAAACTTATCCACTTTAAAGCAAAACACATTTGGCTAAGGGTGAAGGTTATGAGCATTGAATGATCTCATTTGAAAAGGGTTTATATTTAGAACAAGGGTTTCTCTCAAAAATGGTTGAACTTATGCATAATGCTAAAGGTAAAGACAATTGATGCATACATGATTAGATTCTCATCTACCCATGTAAACTAACAAATGATCCTAAACTCCTCTCATTTATCAACTTTTATCCTCACTCACCACTTAGAGTCTACCCTTTATCTTCACAAAACTTAACAATCCCCAATTCGAAACAAAAACATTTTAAACTTTTTAGGCTAGTGAAAAAGTTTTGAAAATAACCATGCTCTTTAAATATTTCTTATTGGTAGCTCTCTTATTATTTTTTTCTTTTCTTTTTTTTTTCTTATTTTATTTGGCACTTAGGCTCTTTTATTTCTTTTCCTTTTTCTTTTATTTATTTATTTTCTTTTTTTATTGGGAGAGCTACCTCCTGAAATTTATTAGAGCATATACTTAGTTTTTAAACACAACCTTTCACTGAAAACCCATTTCTTTCCTTAAATCACCAAACTCCTTGAAACCGAGAACAAATAGAAATGAAAACAACCCCAATGATCCCCCAAACTTATCCTAAGCCTATACCTAGCTTCAAAATGCAAAGCTAGCAATCATATGAGAACCAAATCATGTCGCCTAAACCTAACACTTTATGCCAAGTTCAAACCAAAAGGAAGGCCTCACAATGATGTCACACAAGAACATTTGGCTTCAAAGAAGGGTAAGTTTCAAGGTGGGAGTTCTACTTAGGCTCACAAAGAGTGGTAAAAAGGAAGAAGAGAACCTAAATATTTTAAAACCATGTGTTCATTTTCAAATGCATAAGGATGATAATTAGAATTTCAAATTAAGGTTCTCACTTATTAGGATAAGTTTCAAATCATGAGAGTTCAATTCAAGCCACGAAAATACTAACAAGTGATCCAAGCATGGTAAGAAGTTACTTTCAAAGCATAGACAAAGCATTAGAGAACTACTAACTAGGGCATTGAAACAATTCATAAGTAAAAACACCTTTTCAAGAAATTCTAACCCCTTATGCAAAATGCAAACAACCTAGATGCTATTAGAAACTCTAGATTCAATCCTAACATGTTTTGACAAGATGAATGCAACTACATGAATCTTTGAAAAAATTTAAAATTTTTTACCAATTTTTCATGAACTAAAGACTCAAGGATGCTAAAGTAAAATAAGATCACAAAACACAAGTCAAATCACACATGTACTCCCCCAGACTTGCTTGACACCGTCCCGGTGGCAAACTCATTCGAAGGAGTATCAAAACATAAAGCAAAAAGAAGCAAATATGAGCGGTTATGTACAATGGAAGAAGGTTGTTACCTCTGGTCTAGTCTCGGCTGGAACTTGAGGGTGTTCCAGAGGAGCTAGAGATTGTTGCTTTGCCCTTGTCGGCTGGTTCGTGGAGAGAGTGGCGCGCCGGCTGAATGGTGCAGCTTTGTGCCTCGCGGATGACAACTCCACCGGTTGAGAGCCTTCTCTTCTCGAGTTGTTGAGCCTCCTTACTTGCATCCTTCTTAGGCGAGCCTCCTTGAAGTGCCTTGACTTTCTTTCCAAGTTTCTTGAGCATTTTGCCTTGCCACTTATTGATCTTCCTTTGCATCTCCACAACGGATGCTAGGAACTTCTCGGTTTTTGTCCTCGGCTCAAAGTCTAACTTGGGAAGTGTGTAGGCCTCGGGCATCTCATCTTCCGTGGCTGGAGACTCGGACCTTTGACGAGGAGCAATCGCTGAAGCAGGTGGTCCTCCTAGAGGAGCAAATAACTCTACCTCCGTGGGCAAGAACTCGATGTTCCCAACACCCAGCAGCTCGGTTTCATCTTTGTTTGGTAGGATGCACACTCTCTTCTTGTCTTCGTCGTCTATGAAGAGGTAGGCGTAGAACCCTTCTGCTGGCGTGCGTCCCAAGCTGTCGGTATTCCTCATGTACGCCTCATCCATGAAAGCTCTGGCTGGTACGTGGGCGAAGTCATGAATAGGCACACCAGCTTGCAAGAATAGAGGAGTGAGGAAGCCGGCAATGTAAGAAGAAGTTGCCTTGCACCGCAAGGCATAAGCCTTGTATTTCACCAAGGAAGCAGCAAGCACACATCTGTAGTTCACCTCATCGCCGAGTTCGTCCTCCATAGTCTCGTCATTTGCATCCGGATCACACACCAAGTGCTTCACGCCTTGGAACAGGAAGCAGAGCTCTGTCTTTGTGACCGTGGGATCAACAGATCTTCCACTAAACGTGTTGGCAATCAGCTTCAGAGTGTACCTCAGCACCGGGCTTCTCACTCGCTTGATCTTGGCGGTGTTGGCTTTGTAGTCCTCATTGCTAATCAGGTCCCAAATGTCGTTGGCTTTCTTGAAGGCGGGGAACTCGACCTTGTTGGCATCAGAGTTGAGACCATAAGCTTGGCATAGCTCAGGGATGGAGAGGGTCTAGGCTTGACGGCCAACCTTGAAGTAGAGGCGACCTTGTGAAGGGACGGGTGAGCTAGGATTCTCGTAACGGAATTCCAACGTGGCAAGGAAGTCTATTGTCACTTCTGGAATGGTTGGGCAATCCATCCGTGACAGACATCTTAGGCCAATGTTCTTGAGGAGTTGGTCGAAATCCCCAAGAATCCTTAGCTTGAACAGCAGCTCTCGATCAGCAAACTTGGTAGGCTCAAACCGAAGCCTTTCCAGCCGTTTCTTGTTCCTCTTCTCATCCTTAGTCCATCTGACCCTCTCTTGAACTGCCACCTCTTGTCCTTCTCCCTCTTGTGCTGTCTCTTC